>JAJTUV010000347.1:655000-1872500 GCA_021653895.1 Mastomys natalensis | reverse complement strand
CAAGAGTTGTCTTGGTCATGGTGTCTCTTCACAGCAGTAAAACCCTAACTAAGACACCATGTAAATCTCTTCTTCACTGATACCATTTCCATTCACTGACTGTGGCAGAAGATTTTTCTGGCTGAACTCAGCTAATTACTTACCCCTAAAAGCCAGGAAGTAGAGAAGGAGGCACAGAGTTATTTTTCGTTTTTATTCCTTTAAACAATGTTCTGAACTTGCTGGGATGGTCTTGGGGCTTTTCCTTAATTATAAACAGTTTTTCTCAAATGAAGGGGAAGTAGTGTAGATGTAAAATAAATCAATATGCACACACAATTTGCTCTGTTATTTTTTAGCCCCTGGTGTAGCAGTTTATAATGTGGCCTCTTTTTAAGGGAAGCTGTAGGAATATTACTATTATTCTATAGTTTTGATATAGTCAAGTCTTGTTGATTTTATTTGAGTAAGTTTGGCCCATTCTCTAACTTCATAGTCATATAATACAAATTCCACTCTTACAGATATAGTTTTTTTCAGGACCTCCTCTGAGAGATGCATCATCACAGTCTATTTCTGTGGCCATTGTGTTTGAATACTACAGCCTACTCTTTTGACCATAACATTTGAACATGATTTCCTCTGTGGCCATAGCAGACTAGAATAGGGCCAAACTTTGAACTGAACTGAGTCAATCTAATCTTTTTTTTTTTTTTTGGCAGGTTGGAGTCAGGATGCAGAAATACAAGTTATTCTTGTTGCCTTAGGTGAGGTAACACAAGTTCTAGAACGGAGGTGGCTACAGTGGACTGGTCATTTGAAGTGACAGTTTTTTAGAGAAAGAGAAGAATAAAACAATTATTTTGAGAGGTTAAAAAATAAGACTATATAGGAAGACAGAGAGTAAGGAAGTATGACAGAAGCCAGCAGAGACTTGTCTTGGTTACTGGTAGCCTGGTTTCCTTCATAGGTCCTGGTTTTCAGGGACATTAATGATAGCAATGGCAGGTCTCAGGTCTCACGATGTAACCCATATTGTCCTAATATTTTGTTTGCTTATTGAGTGTCCCTTAGGATTAAAGAGCTTCTGTTATCTACCTCCCAAAACAAAGTCTGCTGAGCTATTTTTCCTGTTGCAATACAGATATTGACAGCTCAGCAAATTCTTTGGCTTGCATGGCCAGCAGCTGATTCTCTCAAAAGTGCACTACTGATGCTCGCTCAGTAACCTTGAAGAATGTTCTGATCAGAGACTCAGACTTCCCGTTGCTGTTTGTATCACTGACTTGACTCCTTTGTAAAGCACACTAACCTAAGGTATATACTTACAAAGAAAACATTTTCTAAAGAATCTATTGTTTAGTCTTATTACTCTTTGGCCACTGGAACCCAAGCTTTCTTAGTCTGTGCCTCCTTATGCTGTCACTCAACAAAGTGTCACAGCACTCAACACTTCTAAAGTCCCTGTGCATATGCAGTTTCTTTGGTCTAATTTATTTTTTGTATATGAGAGTTTTGTCTGAATGTTTGTCTATGTACCACATGTGTGCTTGTTACTTACGGGGATCAGAAGAGGGAGTTGGATACCTTGGAACTGGAGTTACAGGTAGTTATGAGTCATCACGTGCAATCTGGAAATCAAACTCTGGTCCTCCACAAGCGCAGTAAGTTATCTCAATGGCTGAGCCATATCTCTAGGCCCTGTAAAGTATATGAGAATGGGAGATTAATAGTAAGTCTATATTAATCAAACATGGGAGGAAATTTCTAGTCATAGTATAGATAGCTCTGGATTATCTAGCTATATGTACCTCCACTTCTTTTAAAATACAAGTCCTGTTTTATTAGTTGACCAGTGGTGAACTAGCTGATAGTCACACTTCCTAAATGTCTTTTCTAATAACACTGCTCTTAAACAGTCCTTACTATGAACTAGATATATTTTTGAGAAGCTTATATCTATTATCTCTATACTCAAAGTCAATACAAGATTAATTTGTAACAAGAATGTGTAAGATATAAACTATAGTTGTCCTCATTTAACATATTGAATTAATTTTTCTTTTTAATTATTGATTACATTAATATAATCAATCGAATACACATCACCATTGGCGGTAAGAGCTCTGAAAGAAATAAAAAAATTATGAAAGGTAACAGGAAACTGCATTACTAAAGTGATCATGGAAGGCTCCTTGGCAGGTCATATTTCAGCCATTTTCAGAAGGCTGAGAAAGGAGACAAGACACAAAGAGTCACTTTGGTCAAGGAAGTAGGAGTTTTAGAATTTGAGTTAATAATGCAGGGAATTTTGTTCACCTGTATGGGAACCCAGACTTGAGAAAGATCTTAGTATACTGAACATCTTAATGAGGCAAATGTGGATCTCTTTTACAACAAATATCCTCACAGACCCCTTTAGCTATCCTGAAGTGAAATTCTCATGCACTTTATATATGTCACTTGCGCTGGTAAGATTTTGACTCTATCTAACGTTTGGGCATTCTTCTGAGTCATTTCCTTGATGAATGATTGGTGTAGGAGGACCCAGGGGCACTGTGGAAAGGTAGTCCTGGGTTGTATAAGAAAACAAGTAGAGAAAGCCCTGAAGAGTGAGCAAGCAAGCAAGCAAGCAAGCAAGCATGCATTCCTTCATAGTTTTGACTTTGAATCTTCATTCCAGGTTTCAGCCTTGACGTCCTGATTTATCTTCTCTTAATGATTGACTGTAACCTGTATGCCAGATAAACTTCCTTTCTCCAAGATTGCTCTTGGTGAAAGTATTTTACCACAGCAAAAAAGAATCAAACTAATGCATCATTTAAAAACCAGTGTGATGCATGCCCTAGCTAGAATACAAAGGGGAAGCAAGAGGAGAGAAATATGCTGCCAATTAGTAAGAATTTAAATATGTAAACTATTGGTCAAATGTATTCTGGAAGATAAAAAGAAGATTTCAGATACTTATAGTTCAATGATTCACAACCTGTGGGTCATGACCCTTTGGGGGTCAAATGATCCTTTCACAGGGGCCTCCCAAGACCATAGGAAAATGTAGATATTTACATTATGAAGTAGTAATGAAAATAATTTTATGGTTGGGGTTATCTCAGAAGAGGAGATATATTAAAGAGTCACAATTGTGGGAAGTTTGAGAACCATTATTAAAGATGAGCATCAGACAGCATGAACAATGAATGCAGACAGATTCAACTTTGTTGGTTGGTGACTCATCATTCATTCTTGAACTTCTATTGATATGCTGTGTTCACATGGTGAATGACTTGTATAAACAAAATAAACAAAATGAAATGTATTGATATGATGTGTTCACATGGTGAATGACTTGTATAAACAAACAAAATGAAATGTCACTTTTTAGATCTTCTCAGAAGCTATACACATGTATATGGTGGCACACACCTCTAATCCTAGAAATCTGGAATGCTGAGGCAGGAGAATCATGAGTAGAGTTCAACCTGGGCTACTGTAGCAAAACTCTAAAAAAAAAAAAAAAAAGCCCCAAAATACCAAATAGTAAAAAGTGTACAAATTAATTTGGTTTTGTATATAGAATAAGATTACTCTTAAGTACTAATAAACCTCAAAAATATCTGGTGAGATATTCTAAAATCAGATAGTAAAAGTCTTCTTTATTGTATTGGCTCCACACTAAATGTCAACAGTGGCCTTTAACCATTGTGATGGAACATTTATTTCCTAGGGAATGTGTGTCTCTGAGAAGAGCTGGAATTGAGCACTGTAATAAACTGGAAGAGGTGCTGAAGAAATGGATTGAGGGATGGACAAGGCTGAGCCATCCAGGGATGTAGTAGCCAGGGGATACTCAAAGATCCATAAGTTCTTTTTCCAAGATCTCTTTAATCCTTATAACATCTTGGCTTTGTTTTTACAGCTAGTAGAAATGGACTTATATTTCTAAATGGTCTCTGAGACCATACTAAGAAACATTATCTCAAAATTGCAAAACGTGACTGATTTATTTGCCAGTTTCAGTTTAGGGTATTGAGAATGTGAAAGTTATTAAAATTGAGTAAGAGCTTAAGGACCTTATAGATAGATGAGGAGAATTAAATCATAAGAAAATGCCAAGTAAAGGGAGTTTCAGCTGGATTAAACTGGTCAACACAAATTTTGACATCTTGATGGCATTCAGAAAGTTGAATGGATAAATTATGAATAACTGAATAAAGATGACACAAAACCTTAGGTTAGAAGTAATTTTCTCTATTTATTATTGTTATATAGCTTGTCAACACAAGGGAATTAATTATTGGTTTATAGTACTTGGGTTTGCCTATCTGGCACTCAACATTATTCCTTGATATAAGTTCAGTGTATATATGAAAAACCGTGGTTTTGGTACTAAAGGTGGTTCTAAAGGAACAGAATCATAAATTGGCCTTCTGTTTTTTGGAACTGATTCTATGATCTCATTATGTTTAACAGTGCTAATGGCTAGTAATTTTCAATATCAAAAGAGTTTTAATAGCTTAATAGGTGTGACCTAGCAGCAGAAATATACACTGTATCACCATTTGTGTATTCTCATAAGAAGCTAAGCATATATGATACTTTAACATTTAGTTTTTCGTCATTACACATAACAGAAATTGCTGGTGTGATGGTTAATAGTATCAGTTTGACAGAATCTAGAAACACGTGGAAGATGGGCCTCTGAATATAGTAAGCCTGTAGGCTTATTTTTCAAAACCTACTTTATTAAGAGTTCTTAAATGCTTCAACCTCCCTTATAGCCCCCTGACTGTTAGTATTCTGTCTAAACTCCACCTCCACAGTTACCTGGCAACAGCCAGGTATGCTCCTCCCCACAGTTACCTGGCAACAGCCAGGTAGGCCTGCCCACTATAAAAGGGGCTGTCTGACCATCGTCTTCCTCTTGCTCCCTTGATCTCTCACCTGCAGGTTCTCTCTGCCCCCTCCCCCCTTCCCTTCCCTCTCTCTACCTCCCTCTCTTCTCTCTCTCTCTCTCTCTCTCTCTCTCTCTCTCTCTCTCTCTCTCTCTGCCTCTACTCCCCTCCTGGCTCGCCTCCCCATGCCCTGAATAAACTCTATTCTATGCTATACTGTCCTGTGGCTGGTCCCTCAGGGGGAAGAGATGCCTTGGCATGGGCCCGCTAGATATCCCCTTCCACCATTGGTCCCCTTCCATCCATCATTGGTTTCTATCCTTTCACTGACCACTAGCAAAACACCAAACATGAATAGTGGCAGTGGATAGATACAGAAGAAATTGAGGCTCTGCCAATGGCACGAGTCCACTGAAGTGGGAAGAAGCAGATTGGAACAGCACCAGAAATTCCTTGGTACATTTCTCTCTTCAAAGTCATGACAAGTGAAAATCAGCAAAGAAAGCACGTCAAACCAATGCAATACTGCTGTTAGCAAAGTCCAGCGTCAGGGAAGCTCAACAAAGACCAGCAATGAGAACCAATGTCAGAGCATTGTTCGCTGTCTGTTGGGTTATACTCACACTCTTTCAAAACATCACGTGTCCGTTCATCAGGCAGCCTCCAGAAAAACACCACCTGTCTGTTCTCAGGAAAACATCCTCTCACATGTCTGCCTCAGCAAAGCATCCTCATATAAGACAGCGGCCAGAGAAACATCACATGACACAACAGGGTCTCCAAGGAAATCAGAATTTCCACTTCATAGGCCTGTGGGAATTATCTTGATTATGTTAAATTATATGAGAAGACACATCTTAATTGTGGGTGGGACCATTTCCTGGGCAGGGGATTTTGAACTATATAGAAGAGAAAGTGAGCCAACAGATATTTACACTTCTCCGGTTCCTGCTAGTAGGTGTCACGTGACTGACTGCCTCAGGCTCCCGCTGCTTTAACTTCCTCATTATCATGGAATCTGCCTAGAATTGTGGGCATAAACTAACACTTTCCTTTCTAGATTGCTTCTGTCAGAGTATTTCATTGGAGCAACAGGAGAGAAAACTAAGGCAGGCTTTGCTTCAGTAGACCCTGGGCAAAGCAGGAAACGGGAAGGATGAGTCTAGGAATACAAATTCAACAAATATCAGGGTTGCAGAGGTGAAAGGGTGGATTGCCAAAGGTCTACTTGTATCAGGTGTAGAGCAGTGGCAGATCTGAGGGAATTGCTCCAATTGTGGGAAAAATGAAGGCCTAGGACCTTCATTGAAAAGTTTAAGGGTAGGACACGCTTTGTTCTCCTTTGAAAAATCTCACAACTTCTTCTTGCCTTACCAGGTTTTTACTGGTACACGCTTAAGAAAGGTTGGTCAAATTGGGCCACAGTTTTGATGACAGGGCAGTTCTTTCTTTCCCTGCTACGGCTTTAACACCAATAGAACTGTCTAATAGCTGATGAAGGAGCACTATGGTGCAGCATACTGGTGAACTAATAAGGTAAGTTTATTTATATCAATTTGCTTACTTCACAATAAATGAATAAACACTTCTTAGGTGGAAGTTCTTTTTTTTTTTTAAATAGCTGATTTAACTAGTAGTAAGAAACTGAGGACATAGATATTCTAAATTGCTGTTAGCATTTGGGATCTACACAGCCTCACTTCTGATTTTTCTTCCCCTTCAGTTAAGTGAGATAATACTAACCCCCCAAGTCATTTGGCTATTATGAAAAATGTTTTAATAAAAATATTCCCACCCCGAAGCACCCTTTTGGTGATGAGCCGATGTTGGGATAATGAAGAAGTAATCGCTAGCTCAGTAGGAGGCAAAGAACTGAGAACAGCATCAGGAACGGAAAGAGACCTGCAACCTCCCTGGGAACAATTATGCTAATAACCACAACAGCACTTTTCCATCATGGTGCTGCGGTAGAACTTCTCCATGCAAACTGGAAGGCTCAAAGGCTCGTCTTGAGGTTGTGCAGAGTGACGTCTACCTCCAGCTAAGATGCTAGGATAGCGGTGTGGGGGTAGACAAATGAGCAGACATGAGGGTGATGGTGACGATAGCTGTGTCAAGCTGCTTCTCTGCCTCTCCAGCTACTTCTTGAGGGTGATGCACATGCTTTGTGTTTGAGTCCTCATCCCTGTATTGGGTCTGTTGAAGGGAGTGTCTGTCAGTACACTGTAGTCTCCGTTGAAGGAACAACTGGTGCTTAAACTGGTGCTTTATGGAATTCTCTTACTAGATGAAATTATGTGAAAAGGAGATGTACCGAGGAAGGCCGTTGTGGAAGTTATGAATAAGGGTCTCATCCTATTTGTCGTCTGAAGCACAGTCACAAAGGGGGAAGAATGCTCCCAGCTATATGAAAGCTTCCGTTTGATTTATATGTTGGTAATCAGGACTGAGGACAACAGTCTTGATCAGGATAATGTATTCTTGTTGTCCCAACCGTTACATCCAGCTTCTCCTTTGTCCTAGAACCTCCCACATGGTTTGGAATACGGCTAAAGTTACATTCCTAAAAATGAACCGGTGTCAGCTACTTACATGCAAGAAAGGACTCAGGGCAGCTTCCGTGATTCTGATCTACTATGCACAAAAGGAAGGAAACACTTTTATCTTAATTCACACGCTGGTCCCTTTTATCAAGTTACTGCAGAGGATCTCGGGATTGCTGATTAGAAGTGAATTAAGAATTTAAATGTCTTCCTTCAGCGATACCAGTAAGATCCTTTGACACTATTTCAGCCACACCTTACTGCACATGCTCCAAGTGGCAGAATCCAACCCGACAGGCCAAATTGAACTTTACATATTAAGCAGCGGATTTGTGTTTTTGATTCTTGAGCTTTGCCTGGGGCATCCTCTATAATTAATCATCCCACAAGTTTAGAAGACTTCTGCTCAATCCTTTTGGATTTGTTAAAGAAAAAATTTTCATATGAAAATGTCCTTATCTGGTGTCACGCCATATAAATTTCGCCCTTTAAATCCACTTTCTTTTAAAATTGAGTGAGTGTCTCAAATCAGAAAGATGAAAAGCCTACATGTATCTGCCATACATCAACCCTGGCAGGTGGAGAACACAATACAGTAAAGGAAAGGAATGGCTATTTAATATGCTTTCATTCTCTACTCTGATCACACACACTTCTGCTGAACGAGGCCACACAGCACGGAGTCTGACATCATGGCAGGGTTTTCAGGAAGCAATAATTGAACTATTCCTCATTAAAAAGATCCATAAAAGAATCACAGTGAAGCAGTACAAACAATAAACCTTGCGAAAACTGCTTTCAGATCTAAGGGAGTGGAGAAAATTCGCTTCAGTCATGGTCTTCCTGCTCATAGGATGGTTTTGAAAATTTTGTGGTCTGACCGTATCTAAGGCAACTGTTCTCAACTTGTGGGCGGAGACTCCTTTGGGAGGCTTTTTACAGGGGTTGCCTAAGACTATCAGAAAACACAGATATTTACATTACAATCCATAACAGAAGCAAAATTACAATTACGAAGTAGCAACCAAACTAATGTTATGGTTGGGGTCACCACAACATGAGGGACTCTGTTAAAGCATTGAAGCATTAGGAAGGGTGGGAACCACTGGGGGCAAGCAGGCAGCTTCCCACTGAGTTCAGAAGGACCAAGAACCATTTTAAATGCATCCAACTCAAATCAGTCATCTCCAGGAATTTATCCCAGATCCTGAGAGAATACCCTATAGACAAGCTATTTATCTTGATGACTTAATTAATAGGCAGTTCTTACAAAGAGGCTAAACACCTGAACCCACCCAGTCTTCTCTTTCCAGACAGCTCCAGCTCAGTCTATACACTAATTTCACTAAATGAGAACTTGGCCAAACTGTATGTTGCTACTAATATACTAAATGTATCTAAGTCAAAAACAGTAATGAAGACATACCTCTTGTTTTGTCTTTATTCACAAAGGCAGTTTTAGAAGGCTTTCGGGACCAAGGGTCCAGTGTCCCTGCAGACAGGAGCTCTGGGTTCAGCCCCTTTGTTTGCCTGTCTCCACAGCTGCTCTGCCACTTTCTTCTGGCCTTTGCTGATGAAGTCTCCTTTGTGCTCTTAACCACTGAATGAATTTTTGCCTGTTTTTCCCATTCTGTGTTGCTTCTCTCTTAGACGCTTGCGTGGGCACTTAGATTTGTCTCTTCCATGGGTGACCCATTGAGCCAGCAGAGGTTTCATAGACTCTGGTTTAGTAGCTTCTCAATTTTTCCCCATCTGAAAAATGCAAGGAGGCCTGTTTTAGCTAAGTGCATTTATGTAATTTTTTTATACTCTTGGTAAGGTGGTGAATGTTACTGCCTATGCAATAATTTATTATATATAAGAATCCGAATTTCTATAACATTTCTTCCAGGGGAGTCATGTTATGTTGTGTGTGTGTGTGTGGGTATGTGCGCATGTAGTCACATGCATGTGGTTTTTTGAGTCACCACTGACTAAATCAGTAGTGCTCAAAGTCACTTAAAAACAAAACATAACATAGTTTTCTCAGAGACTGCTGGAACCTATTCTTGTTTTATAGACTGGGAGGCCTGCATGGACCATAAAGTTTTTAGTTCCAAGTTCCCAGGCAGTATGGCAGCTACTGCTTCAAGGGACCTGATGCTTTAGAGATAAGACAGGAGAGTGGTTAATGCTTTGGCTTGAGAGTCAATAATAACTTGAAAGTTGTTGTTATTATTATTATTAAATTTTTATTATTTAAAACAAATTCTATTTTTAATTTTGCTATTTCTTTACTTGATTATTTTATTTATTTACATTTCAAATGTTATCCCCTTCCCAGTTTCCCCTCTACAAACCTCCTATCCCCTACCCCCTCCGGCAGCTTCTATGAGGGTTCTATCCCCTCAACACACTCCCACCTCACTACCTAGCATTCCCCTACACTGGGGCTAACTTTATTTTTTTTGATCATAGTTTTCCCTCCTCCAAGTTCTTCCAGATCTTTCCCCACTCTCTGCCTCCCCAACTTTACATTCTTTCTCAAAAAACAAACAAAAACCCAGCCAACAAAAAACCCTCAAACCAAGGGAAAAACAAAAACCAAACAAAATAACAACCAAAAACTACAACTGAAAAAGAACAAAACAAAACACAAAACTGTAAGCAAATAAACACACACACACACACACACACACACACACACACACACACACTGTGGAATCCATTATACATTGGTCAACTACTTGTGAACGTGAAGTCTGCCCTGGAGTGGTCGATAAATCCAGTGTCACTTTATTAGAGAAAACTGATTGCCTATTGAGTTGGTTCTAAGCCTTGCCTTCTTACCTTTGCAGCGATAGCCTCTCAGTTGCTAACGCTCTCTCAACTTTAGATTCTATACTGTTAGAGCAGTTTACAAACATCCCTCACATAAGAGGAAGAACAGAGAAGAGGTGTATTTAAGGATCTGAAAGGACCTGGATTATGCTGGACAGTTTTGTTTTTACTGGTCTTATTTCTTCTCTAGAACTCGATCTTTAGCTCTTCTAATTGAGTCACAAAGGATCTAAAAGGCGTGTATAACAGAAACCTAAAGAGTTTTGAAAGCAAGCTCCTTTTTAAAAGATTACGATTTTTTAACATGTTTGCTCACAAGATATGAAAATATGAGGTTTCAATAATCAAAACATGCTATCAGCTTTAAAAAAGCAAATGGCTTAAGGGAATAGATTGAAAAATATTAGACATAGGCAGATATATATGGTTTTATCCATTTGAAGAGACGTACATATAAATGGATACACAGAATTTTAAGTTTGTGAAAAATATAGACAATTAAACTGTATTGAAACCATTAGCTACTGATTTAAAATAACTATTACACAAAAGTAGTTTTTAAAATCTAAAATGTAAAAGAAATAGATTATGGAATATAAAAAGAAAATAGGGAAAAAAGCCTGCTATATTTCCGTGATTTTAGAGAATAAAAATTGAAAGTGTCAGACGGAAATATCAGAAATTTACATTAAAAACTTACATATGAAAAACCTACTCATTTAAAATAGAGATGAAAGTCAAAATAGTTTGGCTAAAACTATTTTAAAAGCCAAAGTAGGAAATACTTGAATCCAATTATAAGGAAAGGAGTAGATAATAAAAATAGCTTTTCAAAGCACTAAGAGAACAAAACACATAGAGTACAATTAAAAAAAAAAAAGTAGGTAAAGCCTAACAGTAGCCAGTGGAGAAGACTACAAACTAGAAACGATGAAGGTGGATAGGACATGACATCACTGAAGGGCCCAGCTTAGCATCACCAACTCCATTTTGTTTTCATACTCCATTTTATTATTAACTTGCCCTCTAAATGAACTCAGCTCGTGGAAAACTTTCGAGTTGTTCCAGGAGCCATGTCACCCAGGTAACAACCACAGTTCCCTGAGCAAATAGCCACTCCACCCCTAGTAACAATCCATCAGTTCAATCAATCCATCAGTTTAATATTCCTTAAGAAATAAAAATTTACTGGTGGAAAACAAAAAGTGCACACTTTTTAAAATGATAGTACTTAACGTTTAAAGTAGATTAATAAGCTAGCCACCACTGTTCACACCAACCTGAAATCATTCCTTGTTCCCGACTGTTCTGGTCAGTCAACAGGGTCTAGCAAGAGAGAGAGTGGGGATGAGGGCAAGAGATGCAAAGAATGGAGACAAGACAGAAGGTCTGATCAAGTCTCTTTTATTGAAAAGAAATCCTGGGTATTTATACCCTTTACCTCCAGGGGAACACAGCTGAAGGCACTACGCCATGTGCCTTGCAGCGTGGATACCACGTGAGCCTTGCATCTGGGGTACTAGACAGCAAAACAAGCTATGTGAGAATAACAAGATGTTTATCAAGAGTGTGCTCAGCTGTTGTGGGCTGCTGAAAACAAGTCTCTTGTCAGGGTATATGGCTTGAGATGGCTGCAAAGATGATAGCCGCCACTTTCTGCTAGGAGTCAGCTCCCAACAATTCCTAGCCAACAAAAGTGCACCAATCACTAGTCTGTGGAAACCCCATCAAAGAAATAAAAATTTATTGGTGGAAACCAAAAAGTGCATACTCTTTAAAACGAAAAGCTACTTCTAGCAATTTCTGCATTAGAAATGTTTTCATATAGGAATAATAACATTCATAAGAATGTTTTTTGAAGCTTTTAAAAAATTTTAAAACTCTTTAAAAATGAATTTTCATCTAATGCATTTAGATAATGTTTTTTTCAGTCCCAGTTCCTTCCAGATACTTTCCAAACCTTTCTACCCTGGGAAGTTCTTTTGTCTCTGTCTCTTTAAATAAACAAAAGCAAAGAGAAACAAACAACAACCTTCACACACAAAAAACCCCACAAAACAAAGGAGGAAATTGTAACATACAAAAAAAAAATGCCTAACCCAGAGAAAAATGAGACAAAAAGTATACAAAAGTATCACTGAGTTTTGTTTCGTATTGGTCAATTATTCCTGGGTATGGTGCCTGCCCTGAAGTGTGCTTAATACAACCAGTAAGACACCACTGAGAAAATTGATTTTTCTTTGGCAGTCGGTATTAATTGCAGATAGCTTCTTGGTTAAGGGTGGAACCCCATGTCTAGTTTCCTCAACTGGTGCTGAGACCCCCATCTGGCTTGAACCTGTGCAGACCTGGTGCATGCTGTCTCTGTTAGTTCCTATGCACATCAATCCTGCTCTGTTTGAGAGATCCTATTTCTTCAGTGTCATTCATTACCTCTGGAAAGATTGAAGTCTTTCTTCCTTCTTTTCTGCTTCGATTCTTGAACCTTGATGGGAAGACTTAGATGAAAAAAAAAAAAAACCCATTTAGAGTTGAGTGTTCCAAAGTCTCTCATTTTCTGTACATTGTCTTTGTTGATTACCATCTTCTGCAAGAGGAAGCTTCTCTAATGAGGGCTGGATGATGTACTAGTTTATGGGTCTAGTAATCTGTCTTTGGGAATGTTTTATTGCTATCTTCCATTAGTACAATGGTTTTCAACATTCCTAATGTTGTGACCCTTTAATATAGTTCTTCATGTTGTGGTAACCCCCAAAATAAAACTATTTTCATTACTACTTCACGACTGTAGTTTTGCTACTGCTATGAAATGTGACGTAAATATGTGATATGCAGGATATCTGATATGCAACCCCTGTGAAAGGGTCTTTCAGCCTCCAAAGGGGTCATGACCCATAGGTTGATTTAATAGAATAATAATAGTAAAATTTCCCCTAGAATTCATTCATCTCTTATCTAGTCTCAGGTTTTTGGCAACTTTATAGTGTCAGGCGTGAGTTCCATGTCATGGAGTGAGACATAAATCCAGTTAGAAAATGGTTGGTTACTCTTAGAACATTTGTGCCGGGATTGCATCAGTATGGTAATGATAATCAGAGTTGGTAATGTTAAGCTGGGCCCTTCAGTGATGTCATGCCCTATCCAATATAGGCAGGTCATTGCAATAGGTTGTAGAAATGGTAGTGAGAATGAGCTAAGCTGGGTCTGCACCAAAAGTGGATTCCCCATGACCGAGGCAGTTCTCTTAATGCTAAGAAAATTCAAAGCAATTAATGTGTGTATCCAGAGGAACTGGTTAATTATGTTGTGGGGTATCCCCATTGTGATACCTAAATGCTGTGAAGAGGAGTTCCCAGAAAGAAGCTCTGCCTACCAGGGCCGATTGACTGACTAGAACCTGAGTGGTGTATGTGGGGGTAGGATATTGTGATCCTGGAGCCAAGTTATTCTTGGGACATTTGTAGCCCCCTTACTAACATTTATTGCTCACTCTATGTATGTCTTAAACTATTTCATAACCTACAAAAATTCTTCAGAATATATGAAAAGACCCTTAGTTTCTAGCAACCAAAGAGCTAAGAATGGTGTCAGATAGTATTAATTTTTACAGCAGAGTTTCCTCCACTTTGCTATGAATCATCTACTTGATATACCCACCAACATATTTTAAAAGTCTGTCATTTTATGATTGTTTCTGTTCTATTTTTATAGTTTATGAAATTTCTACCTCATTGGTATTTTGGGAAACCTGAACCTGCAATTCTATACTATGGTCACTTACATAGGGCTCTAAAATTATGGGTAATTTGTAGGACTCTGCTTTGGGGAAGTGGGATACACAATGTATAAAATTACTGAGATACTGAGACACTTAAAAATTACTGATCAACCAAAGAATACAGATTTCTTGTCCCAGAAACCACTATTTCCATAAACATTAACCAAAAAGGATAATGGGACATATACCAGAAGGACTAGAAATTTATGATGAGCGAAACTGAAACAACTCAATTAGTGGTCCTTAAATTTCAATGTATATCAAATCCAGTTAGAGAATTTGTTTAAGCACAGATTGGCTTCAGCCAATAATGTCTTTTTATTAAAATTTTTATACAGTATATTTTGATCACATTATTTCCTTTCCTCCACTTTCCCCAGACCCTTTCTATCTCTTTACCCATCCAATTTCATCTCTCTTAAAAAGAAAAACAAAAGAAAACCAAATTAAAATAAGAAGCAAGCAAACAAACAAAACACCAATCAGACAAAAAAAAAATTACCAAACCGAACCAAACACAAACACACATATGAAAAACAACCAAACTCAGCATAACAAGTTACAATCAGCCCAGGCATATACCATCACATCAAGGCTGGTCAAGAAAATGAGTAGAAGAAAAGGGTTCCACAAGTAGGCAAAAGAGTCAGGGAAAACACCCATTCCACCGTTAGGACTCACACAAGAACACTAAGCTACTCAGCTATGACATATATGCAGAGGACCTAGGCCAGACCCTTGTAGACTTCTTGATCACATCAAGTCTTCAGGAGTTCCAGTCAGTTAATTTTTTGGCCATGTTTTTGTAGTGTATCCCTGATCTCTCTGGTTCCTCCAATTCTTTCACTTCCTTATTCACAGGACTTTCCAATCTCTGCCTAATGTTTGGCTGTGGTACTCTGCATCTACTCCCATTGGTTGCTGGATGAAGTCTCTCTGGTCTCTTTGATGACCATTCTGCTAGACTCAAAAAGACAAACAGTGTGTACTCACTTAGAAGTGGATATTAGCTGTAAAATAAAGGATTATCATGCTACCATTCACAGACCCAGAGAGGCTAAGTAACAAGGAGAGCTTAATGGGGCGTGCAAGGGTCTCCCTGGGAAGAGGGAATAGAATAGATTTTAAGGGGGGACTGGGAGTGAGTGGGGTTGGAAATAGGAGAGACAGTGTGGGGCAGAGGGAGGGAGAAAATACTGGGAGAGATGACTGAACTTGGAGTGCATTTTGGAAAAGGTGGAAATTTAGTGTAAAGGAAACTCCAGGGAATGATCTATGACAGCAACCCTAGCAAAGACTCCTACTAATGGGGCACGTGGAGCCTGAACTGGCCATCTTCTGTAAAAGATTTTAACAGGTTCTCTTTGCTAATTCTTCACTGAAGGGGCCTAATGCTATGAGACCTCACAAGCAAGGTTGTGCTAGTTTCTAGTATCACTTCTACAGAATGGAGCCAAGATAAGATGATGAGAATTATCAATTATTTTGGCTATTAGACTAGTTTGAGATGTCTTGTGTTAGAAAGCAAGGAAATACCAGAAAGGATGGACATATGGGAAGAGTTCACAGGGCAACTGCTTGACTGGCTAGGTGAGAAAACCGATATCAAAAGTTATACTAGTGGATTACATATAGCACACTGCATTATCAGAAACTGACAAGGACATTTGGACTAATACAGATCTCAGGAAGTTTTCCATGATGACTTATTAGAATCCTCAGATTGCTAATGTAATGAAATACAAGGCAAAAAGGAGGTATCCTTAGTTAAAGATGACTGAATGTATATGGTTCATGCTTAGAGCATGGATCTTAAAAACACAGTTAGCAAGGATGTCTTTGTGGACAAGGAAATCTGAGCTCAGATTCTCAATAAGACAGTATTGCATCAGTACTAAATTTCCTGGTTGTGATGATGTTGCTTTTTTTCCTGGCCTGAAAAGGTATTTCCATATAAATGTGTAAAGAAAATTTACAAGAGTGGATTTAAAACTTATTTTCTCTGAGTATGTATTAATGTAATGACAATGAAAAGCAAAGATGTCTGAATACACTAGGAATGTACTGCTGTAAACTTGCATCTGCAATCAGTGTATACTTATCAAAGTGTAGTCACATAAAAAGAGGAGAAGCAAGAATCAATTGTCTTCCAGTGTATTCATATGCTTACATTCTTTAGTCCCTTTCCTCTTAAGAGAAAAGATTGTACTTACTCCTTAAAAGGGTCAATGAAACTGATGGGATCATGTATGTGTGGTTGAATTTGTTTATTTTATTTATTTGCCTTTCTGCAGATGAGTGTCGCAAGAAACATATTGCAGGCATTTTAATAAATCAACAAATTTGGATGACTAAATTTATGAAAAAACATAGAAGAAATTGTAGGTAGAACACAGATAATTTAATTTAATTGGTGTCTACAGTGGGATGATATTTCATTCCCTGGTCTTGCTGTCTTAGAAGAGGAATAAATACAATGTGTAGTTCCAAGGAAGCAGCTGCAAGCCTTCATATCCCACTTTACTTGCCAATATTTTATGACCAAACAGATGTGCATGCGAATCACACCTGCTCACCCCTCAGAAGCCGTGCTTCAGTCAAACACTTGGAAATAACTTCTGCCTTGAAGATAGAAAATGTCCTAAAGAATCCTGAAGGCTGGACAATGAAGGTGTCGGCAGCTCCCGACCAAGGGCACAGTTGAGACATATGGTCACATTTTCACGGTTTCATGGGACCCAGGGAGCACTGGATAACCAATCAATGAAAACCTATTAGATGGGAAAATAAGGCCAGAGAATGTGTAGGGAACAATGTGAGGCAGCTTGCCCTGCAGATGCTGTTCAGGAAAGTCGAGAATGGCAATAGCCTTGCTGATATCCTAACAACAGGCTCACTGCATTTTGAAAGTCAAAGTTGCATTCAGAGAAGATGAAAGATATTGTGCTTGACATTGGCTGTTTTGATTTCTCTTAAAGTATTTTGGTTTGGTTTATGCCATATATCACAACTCAGAAGAGAAGGCTGATACTCTTTCTGTAGTGGTGTAGTAATGAGGAGAGACTGGCTTCATTTTGTAATATCAGCTGTGCTATGCCAGGCTCTGAGACTTTTCTTCTCTCATGTAATGGCCTCTTGCTAGTTCTTCCTGGTTATTTGGTACTAGCTGGAATTTACTGAGGCATGCTTGAGAACAGCACAATTATTTTTCATTGCGTTCTTTGCAGACAAGTGATGATTTATTGTTGGTAACAACAACCCAACTATTCCAGTTGCATCTGCCTTTTATAAAGACAGAAACCAAACTTACAGTGGTCCTTTAGTCTCTTTGCTGGTCCCAATCCAATGCTGTTAAGGACTTCACATCTTTTATATTTAGTTTTGATTTCCTAGTAAAGTCTTTGCCACACAAATATGTTTTGATCTCTAAATTTTTATTAATGTAGAAAACACATAAGAAAGCTAAACACATTATAAGTTTGAATATTCTGAAAAACATTATATAAATACACCCAGTAACTGAAATACAGACAGAGAATGACACACTACTCTGATCCCTTTGGGATTCTATCCACAGCTTGTGTTTATAATCGCAGTCCTAATTTTCAAAGGATTCGCTCAATCATATCTACTTTTGAAAATGTTTGAATATTTCTCTCTACCTTTATTTATTAAAAATTTCTATGCTACAGAGCATTCCATAGAACTGCTTCTTCTACCCTAAGGTTGAGACTTAATTCTTTTTTTTCCTTCATTTTATTTTATTATTTAAAAAATTTTTTTACATTTAATTTTTTACATTTCAGATATCATCCCCTTCCCCATTCCCTTCCCTCCTGGAAACCCCCCTATGCTATCTCCCTCCTCCTTTTGCTTTTATACCATTTTAAATGCATGCAAGTATTAAGGGTCATTCTAGGTTGAGGAACTAGCAATACAATAGATGCAAATAGTCAAGGAACAAGCAAGACAATAATCACAAATAGTCAAAGAACAAACAAGGCAATAAACAAAGTTCCATGATCACGCTCGAGATCACTATTTCTAAGGGCTTATCAGGATGGCCAAATATCTGAGCCTACTTCCCTGTCCTAGCTCAAAGTCAATTCATGCCTGAAGCCTACTTCTTTGTTCTAGCCTAAGATTTTAGATTCCTGCCTGAAATTACTTTTTGTTCTAGCCTGATGTCAGATTCCTGCCTGACGCCCACTTTTTTGTCCTTGGCCCATGTCAGATTCTTGCCAAACAGCCTCAAAAGCTCTTCATCTCTCCCTCTTTTTTATTTCATAAACAATATTGAGCCTGTCTTAGGTTGTTCTGCTAAGAATGCCTTCCTTACCAGTCATGGAATATGCATTATCAAAAACAATGCACTTCTGTCTTAGGTGGGTAAGGCTCTGTGCAGAATCTTACTGTCTTGGCTTGCCAGCCTGTTAAATTAATAACTCTGTCTGGTGGCCCATTTTCAGTTTCAAGCCATGTACTTTGGCTGCCAACATGTTGATGTTGTTTAAGCAAGCTTTCACACAATGAGCATGTGTTGGGAGCTGACTCCTAGCAGAAAGCGGCTATCATTTTTGCAGCCAATAGAGCCATATACCCTGACAAGAGACTTGTTTTCAACAGCCCAAAGCAGCTGATCACATTCTGATAAACATTTTCTTTTTCTTACATATCTTGTTTTGCTGTTTAGTGCCCCCAGCTGCAAGGTGCACATGGTCTCCACGCTGCAAGACACATGACATAGTGCCTTCAGCTCTGCTTGTCCATGAGGGCAAGGCACGTGGTAAAGGGTATAAATACCCAGGATTTTCTTTCAATAAATGGGAGAGACTTGATCAGACTTGGTCTTATCTCCATTCTTCTTGTCTCTTGCCCCTCCATCCCCACTCTCTCTCTTGCTAGACCCTGAACTGTAGACAGCAGCTGCAGAACAGTGGAACAAAGTGGCACTCAATGTGAGGCAACAAGAACAAGAGACCTAGTGAGGGACGTTACTGGAAGAAGGGTTGGCTGAAAATTCAGAAGTGAAACAGAGGTGATCACTGCGGGGAAACTGCCTCATTGAGACCAGTAGGTCATAGTAATGATAATGGGGCAAGAAATAAGTCAGCCTGAACTCAACTCTCTGTTTTTGTTTTGTTGTTTACTGTTTACATGTGTCAATTGTCTGCTTTTGTTTCACTGTTTGAATGAGAAAAAGAAATCCAAAATATGACCAAAGGTTGATGACAATTTGTCACAGCCAGATTGTACTGTCCTACAGGAAGAGGCAGCCAAATATTACAACCCTGATGGCCCTCTTCCTGAAGACCCCTCCCTATGCTCCTCTACCTCCAGATGCTCCTGCTATGGGGATGGTGGTTGTAGATTCCAGAAAAGAGTTACAGGACAAAATTTCTCTCCTTAAACAACAAATTTCTTTCTTAAACAACAAATAGAGTTAGAGGAAGAGTATCAGGACTTAATTAATCAGCTACAAAAATTAAAGACAGGGAAGAGGTCTCCAGAGGGCAAGGAAAATCACCCATGTCCTTGAGTTCCTCAACCCGGAGTCCAAAGACGATCCCTGTCCTCTGGTTTTAGTTCAGCCACAGATCAGCCAGAGGAGGGAGAGACTTGATCAGATGCTCTGTCTTTTCTCCATTCTTCACGTCTCTTGCCCCTCCATCCCTACTTTCTCTCTTGCTAGACCCTGACCCGGACCGGAGCAGCAGAATGGACCGAGCATCAGAACAGGCATGGATAAAAGAATTCCCAGGACAAAAAAGGCTAGCACGATCAAGCTCTATATGTTATTCTTGAAGCTTGACCAAAATAGAAATCCTGACCTCAGGGCATGGGTAGTTTTATCATCAGTATCAACCACATCAATACACAGCAGAGCAGCATTCTTTAAATTCATAAGCTCACTATGCAAAGTTAAAACATCCGAGAGATGTTAGAATTATGCCAAATACACTGCAAGGGGACTTAATTCTTAAGCTCTTACATATAGAACTGTTATGCTTAGGTTTGTAAAAGCTTTGGATGAACATGTCATTCTGTTGGGTATATGTCTATAAGGAGAATCACTAGATAGACTAGAGAGACTCTAGGATATTGTTGATTGTAGAATTGCAGGAAAGTACCTGACTAAACTATCTCTTAGAAAGCCCTTTCTTAATATCAAGGAAATAATCCTGTTGATAAGGATAGTCTCAAATCCTTCCCCCCATACATACACCCCTTGGAATAAGCATAGCCAAGATAACAAGAGGACCTCCACAATGAAATGCTTAAAACCAAAGGAAGAAATTGAGAAAGACACTAGAACATAATCCAATGCTTTTGGACAAAAAGAATTGATCATAAAATGACCAAAAGTAATCTATAGATTCAATAGAATTCCAATCAAAATGGAAACTATATTCTTCACAGAAATGGAAAAACTAATCTTAAAATTCATACAGGAATACAGAAGACCCTGCTTAGCAATATCAATCTTGGGCTAAAAAGAATAATGCTGTGGTATCACTATACTTATATCAAATTAAACTACAGTGCCATATAGCAAAACAGCATGGTTGCCAAGGCAAAATCAGATTATGTAGGTCAGTGGAACAGAACCGAGGGTTCCTATTTCAGGGTATGCAATTACAGCCAATGAGTTTTGACAAAGAGGTCAATAATACATACACATCAGGGTTAAGACAACAACTTTGACAAATGGTGCTGGAAAACCTGGTAATTCACATGCAGAAAAATGAAACAAGATCTTTATGTCTCACCTTGAAAATCAACTCCAAGTAGATCAAAGACCTTGATGTAAAAGCTAAAATGCTGAAACTGCTAGCAGAAAAATCAGGGTGCACTGTAAGATACAAAGTAGTGAGTGACTCTTTAAATTGGGTTCCATTTGCTTAGGAAATAAGGTCAAATGACGAAATGGAATTTCATGAAATTATAAATTTCTAAACAGCTGAGGAAAACTGTCAGTCAAATGACAAGGCAGCCTACAGAATGGGAGATATCTTTACTGGCTACTTATCTGACAGGAAATTAATATCTAGAACAAACAATGAACTAAAACATGAAATACCAAGAAAACTGCACATAGAATTCTCAGATTAAGGAACACAAATGACTCTTAAATGCTTTAAAAAATCTTCTATGCATTACTTATCAGGGGCAAATTGAAACTAGTTAGAGATGCCATCTCATCCTAGTCAGCATAGCTATTAGATAAACAAAAACCAACCAACCAACCAACCAACCAACACCAACCACAACAAACAAGAAAACCAAACGGAGACATAAGGATAGTAAGGGAAGGGGAAACGTTTTTCTTTATTTAATTGATTTTTTTATCATACAATATATTTTTTTGTGATGTTTTGTCTCCACCAGTTCCTTCCAGATCATCCCTACCTCCCTATCCACCAAATTTTATGCTTTTTCTTTTTAAAATAACAACAACACAAAAATTGAAAACAACAAGAACAACAAAGAAAAGAAATGCAGAAAATCCCCACACAAAAAATGAAAATCAAAATAAACAAGGACAAGATTAACAAGACAAAAATACCTCCCAAAGAAAGTTGAAAGGAAAAAGTCTACAAAAATACCATTAGTTTGTTTTGTGTTGGCTAACATTTCTGGGATTTCGCCCTGGCCCAAGTAGGTTAATATACCCAGTGAGACTCCATTGGAGAAGACTGATTTTTCCTTGCTGGCTAGTACAGTTGCTGATGGCTTCTTGGTTAAGGGCAGGAGTCCATGAATGATTCCCCTGTCAGTGGTGGGACCCCATCTGGCTTGAACCTGTGTAGATCTAGCATGTGCTACTACAGTCATCTGAGTTCACAGTGTATCATTCCTGTTGTGTCTGGAAGGCACTATTGGGCTCATCTATCACCTCTGACTTTAACAATCTTTCCAACTCATCTTCTACATAGATCCCTGAGCCTTGAGGGAAGAGCTTTGATAAAGACATCCTATTTAGGGCTGAGTGCTTCAAAGTTTCTCATTCTTTGTACATTGTTCAGTTGTTGGCTCTGTGCTAATTAGCATCTACTTCAAGAAGCTTCTCAGATAAGGGCTGGATGGTGTACTGATCTAGCATGCTTTAGGAGTCATTCTATTGCTATGTTCCCCTAGGCCCATGACTATCAGGTTCTTGGCCACTTTATCAGTGTCAGGTATGGGTTCCATCTCATAGAGGGAGCCTTAATCCAGTCAGAAAGTGGTTGTGATTTCCCATAACACTGGTGCCACCATTGTACCAGCATACGTTTCAGGAGGGTCACTGCTATATCTTGCAGGGATTGTAGGTGGGAGATATTGGTGATTGAAATCTGGGATGGGATACCTCTAGTAGTCTTTATTATTATTCAGGCATATGATGTTAGCTATACAGAATTTGTTTTTTCATGTAGTTGATGTTTAGTTTTTGTAATTCATTTTGTTGAAAATTATGATGGGATAATGTCCGATGGGGATGTGACACTTCAACCATTAGATGTGTCTGTGGAGAATGGTCCAGGTTTTAGACAAATTAGCTGATCAAACAGTTGAGAGGCTAAGAACGAATTGAATTCCAGGGAAACGCCTGGAAAAGTAGGAGAGGGATCTCTCACAGCCACTAGAGATCTCAGGTGATGGATATAAAGTTGTTGAGAGGAGAGGTTATGCAGTGCATATCTGGTCAAAGTGCTGAGAAGAAGTGGCTGTTGAATGCTCAGCTATAAGTGGGATACCATCTCCTACCTAAGGCCCAGGGATCATCATATAAAAGGGGACAAAAAAAGTATATGATCTGGAGGCTGGGGAAGAATGCAACTTCAGACACATAGTCACAGTGGTTATCCCACGAGATTAAGCTATTAAACTTTCCATCATGGATGGAGGAGGTCCCAGGAAGTTCTGTCTCTTCCTGGGGGTCTATTACTATTAATTGTTTCTGTGGGTGTCATTTTCTTTGATACTGTGGCCACTCAAGATGAGGTGAGAGAATGGGTTCAGAGGGAAAGGAGTGGGAAGAACAGAGATTAGTGTAAGGTAAATGTAAGCATCAATATATTGTGTGCATGTATGAAATTGTCAAAAATAAAAAGCTTAACTATTACAAAAGAAGAAAGATCTTTATCATGACATTGCAATGAAGAGATTAAAGAAGAAATGATTTAGGTGAGGACTGATACTGTTAGAACTAATAATTTCAGTGAGCTAGAAATAAAAAGATGGATATCAAAGCTATTTATAAGAAAGAGTAATTTGAACTTGATGCCTTAAGTAGACTCTGGGGGAAGGCCAGGATGACTTATTTAAGCATCTTAATGGATATTGGTACAATGCATCAATATCAATCAAGCAATAATGGTATTGATACAATAGTCAATATTAAGCATATTAATACCTAACACATGGTAATTTTAGATAATAGACATTAGTTGTATGACATTTAATTAGTGTTTTGTACAATTCTTTACACAGATGCCAAAAGATGGAATCTGGGGGGACTGGAGCTGTGGCTCACTGGTTAAGCACATATTGCTCTTGTATAGAATACTGAGTTCAGGTCCACACATCAAATAATTCACAGCTGCCTGACTCCAGCTTTAGGGAATTTGATGCTATCTTCTAGCCTCCATGGATACTGCACTCATATGTACATATCTCCCCATGCATGCACAACTATTCAACTGATCAATTAATATATGGGTACATAAAACTGAGATTATATTTATCTTATTTAACAGCTTTAACTAGGCCTAACCATTCCCCACATGCTAGTTTTGATTTAAAATAGAGATATTAGCATGCTTACCTCTTACCACAGATATATTTCTATGCTCCCCAACAAACCCGCCCTAATCTTTTATTGATAAGTATCCCACATTGGTTTTTAGCGCCTCAAAGTTTATGCCAAGATAAAGTGTCTGCTGATAAGATTCTGCTGCGTGTTCTTGACTTCTAAGATATAAACCTCCAATTGCCTTGGAAACAAACTGTGGAGGGTGCAGCATAAAAACCTACAGCTTCGGTTTTGCAGAGTGGAGATTATTGTTATCCATCATCTGTACCTAAATCTGTGTAGGAGACAGAAAGATCTAGTGCCACACCAGCTTCTGCAGAGTACTCTGAACCACAAGTACTCTGTAGACGCCATGATCTTTCATCCTGCCAGGTGTGTGTGTGTTTGTGTGTGTGTGTGTGTATGTATGCATGCATTCACATGTGTATACTGGTGTGTACATGTGTGTGTATGCATGTATTCACATGTCTATGTGCATGGATTCACATGTGTTTATGCATGTGTGTGTGTGTTCATACTCAGAGGAAACAAGAGAGACAAAGTTTCCCTCTATCTTTGTTCCTTGTTTCCAGATATGCAAGCACAGCTGGGGAGAACTATTGAGGATGGAAATACTGAACACAAATGCAGACTTCTTCATGAGTGAGATCACGATTGCAGAGAAGACACTTTTAGAGAGCACTTTATATCAAGCAGCCCACCCCCATCATGGTCTGTCCGTTTTCTCCATTCTTCCTTTAGATAGGAACCCTACATTATTCAATGTCTTTATGTAGTAATAAAATAAAAATAAAATAAAATAAAGTAAAATAAAATAATATGGTAGTCGAGCCAGCTAATGTTATTGTGAAATAATATTCACTACCTATACAAGTGAACAGTAATACATACACTGATTTACTGATCTTTTCTGATGCACAAAAGGACTTGAGTTTAGATCTATATTAAAACATGGCACTTACTCAACTAAATTTTCACCCCCTTGCCCATACTCTCTGGTTACCAGGCTGAAGAAAACTGTCACACAAGGCTACTTTGACCTTTCAAACACAGATGGAAAAGGCATCTTTATAAAAATACCTAGGACTGATCCAGGTGTTTAGTTGTTGTTGTTTTGTGAGGCCCAAAGAAACTGAAGGGAATAAAAATGTTTTAGGACTCCAAAGTCTCTTCATGGAACATTTATTTTCTGGTTGTGTGGAAGGGTCATACAGATGTGAAGCAGCTGTGGTGTCTCATTACACTCCAAAGATTCAGTAGAAATGTTTTGTTTACTAAAACACCAAAAGGTGGGCAGACACATAGCCAAAGTATAAAAATGGTAACTCTGGGGGATGCTGAGCTTCCATTCAAATAATTGTCTCCTGAGCCCCAACTAACAGCATCGGCACAGACCATAATGCCCAGACTGCAATAAAATACGTTGGAAAATCAGTTCTAAGCCCTATACTTACAGCTGAAATACTCTCTGAGGACTTTACAGTTCTTTACATGAGACATGAAAATTATCAAGTGAAATGAATGAAATCCCAGAGTACCTATTTACTGAGGTTAAGCACAGTCTCTTCATGCTGGACTTACTGGTGGTGATGGATGAACCAGATATTGTTGAAAGAGACTCGGGGAGTGAGCTGACATCCAAGTCCATTGATGCATAGCCACAACTGTGGTCCACTCCTGTGCTGTTGGCACTTCCCTTAGAACAGGCCTCTGGTTGTATTGCTGTCCTCACACCTGAGCAGTTGGCAATGGCAGCTGGAAACGGGATTACAGGCATCAGGATGAGGTGTGCTGGGTCAATAGGAGAGCATCCGTGGGAGCAAGTCTTCTCCACTGCATAGGTGTAATGAGTCCTGCTTGTGTCTAAATCTGTTTCCTACTCTGCTCTTTCTCTGCCTGTAGAAAATCTGTGGTTTCCTATAAATATACATTTCTGCATAAATCAAGGGAAAGGCATAAAGATTGAACTCTCTTTTCTCATAAAGATTGAAAGTGTGTTTGATTCTGCATTCTTTTTCATGCAGGGGCTTGGTTTGGTTGGCGTTGTCTGTTTTGATTTGTCGGCTATTTATTTTTGCTCAAATTTGTTTTTAGCTTCAAGCCTTTGCTTTTATGACATTGTGCATTAAAATCTGAAAGGGAAAAACACATGGGATTGTTTTTTTTTCTTTCAAGAGAGTGGTGATATGAATTCTCAAATATCTGACAAAATGCTTTAGACCTGAGAGAGCCAGTCTGTTTCAATGACATAGATGATTATATGCCATTTGAATTCCTCTTTTCAATGGTACATACTTTTTTTTCTACTAAAGACCTGTCGTAATCAGTAAGTGCAAAAAACATTTGTACTGTATGCATGCGACATGTATTTACCTATGAATGTGTTGATGTGTTTGTCAGGAAGTATTCTTACTGTACACGTACATGTGACGGGCATTTATATATGGACTTCCTGAGCTGCTTTCAATTATAGAATATTATTATGAGGATTTTTACAAGTCTCAGAAATATTTATAATAGGATCAGTATTTTTAACATCAGCTGTATTCATTTGATGTTAACCACATCAGGTGCTATGCTGTCTATGAATGTGAGAGTGTGTCCAGGCTGTGAGAAGCAAGCGGACTCAGAGAAAGTGAGTCTCTACTCGGAACCAGCTCCAAACTTGCCTCCAAAACCACTCACACCCTTTCTTTCCTGCACATATTATAGGCTATATCCACTTATCTTTATTGATGTAAACTTTTACAACAATAAAAAAAACCCACTCTAATACATGATATATATTTGTTCACGGACACACCCATTAATCCAGCTAACTACTAAAGGTTGAAGCCAGGGTCTTGTATGTACTGTACAGTGTATCACCAGGTATCCACCAGCCTTCTTGAAGTTTTAGTTTGGAGCCAAGGCCTCAAGAACTTGCTTAGGCTGGCCTCAAACTCATAATCCTCCTGCCTCAGCCTCACACGTATCTGGGATTAAAGGTGTGTGCCAACTACCTGGGATATATGTGAATGCCCTTCACACAAGTATGTGTATAAGCAGTGGCCTTATTTTCCTTAGGTCTTTGTTGAGATGTCACCTCCTTACATGATGTGTCTGTCTTCTCTTGTCATTCCCTTCTCCCACCTGACTTCTCTTCACAGCACTTGCCTCCAGCTGACACATGTTTACTTTGTAGGCTTAGCCCCCAACAAACACATGCTCAGCAGACTACACTACTGTTGTAGAGTACGCTGAGACACAAGTCTAGAGGTACATTTTAATAGATATTCCTGTCTTTAAGTTGCTTATGCAGTAACACTTACGTAACTTGCCTTGTCAGGCTGTGTGCCAGTCTCACTGCTAGGAGGCCGAAGCACTGCAGGCAGGTAGCTCAGGGGACATAGGATTCAATACGATCGACCTTTAAAGGCTCTGAGAGGTTATGAGGGGCTCTGCCCTGGCTGGAAAGGTTAAAGTGTTACAACTCTCCAAGGGGAAGTCAGGGAGGGGCAGGCAGCCAGGTCTCTTTGGCTTCCACTGCAGCCTGTGCTAGTGGCAGGAGTAGTGACAAGCCATGGCAGGTAGACAGCCAGAAGCCATAGCCTGGGCCACTAAGCAAGTGGCAGGATATGGCGACAACCAGCAGCCAGTAGCTGCAGCAGCTGTGGCAGGAGCTTGAGCCTGCCATACTGGGCAGAGTCAAGGTCCAGCCATGAATCTTTCAGGAGAGAAAACTCTTCCCTAGAGTGTTACAGCTCAATAAAACAGCCACCCTCAGACAATTGTTGCTTAAATAACTCGTGCACTTTAATCCATGCTGATAAAGACCATATAAGCATTTTGGGGGTAAGGTGGGATCCAGGAGTAGATGCTTTCCATAAACTCAATCTGAGATGTTAGGGAAACTTTATTTGCGTGGGGAAGAATTTCAGGTGTTGTGCCTAAGTGTAGGGTTGTCATAGTCCTTTCAATGGAGCAATGGAATGTCGTGATTATGTGTTCTAGGACAGGTAGGCCCTAGCTGGAGTTGGTTCCAACACCTTCCATTCTCAATTATGAGAATCTCTGGGGTTTTTGAACATGCTTCAGTCTCACCAGGTCCTGTCTGGTGGCACGGTCCACTTGCCCCACACTCTAGCTCATCTAATGCTCTACAAGAAGAATATACTTTCCAGAATTCCACAGTCAAAGAGTGTATCTTACCACAATGAAGTAAAAGGTAGTAGGGCTTGAATATGTAATTGGGCCTAATTTAAAAGGGTAGAATCTGTTTTATACTTAACCATAGTCCAAGAGTGTCTTTGATTTCTTCTTATGAACATTTATGCATTTCAGACTCATTTGTTTAGATGGCCATGCTTCCTCTGGAAATTGTATGGGAATTTCCTGTTGGCATTCCTCAGATTAGCTTGTCAGATGAACTATAAATGTGTAAGATGCAGGATCCTCACAGCAGGAGGACATGATTTCCCCGAGATGACCTGCTGGGCTGGGATCTCTTGCCACTGTAAATCTTCGAACACTAATGCTTCTGTAGAGCTTCCTGCCAGAAAGAATAGAAGGTTTTGGGAAACCATGGAGTTGGCTTGGCCTGGTTGCCTTGAGAGGCATGCATCATAGGTTTTTCAGATTAAAGTCCGTGGCTCCTGGAGTGCAATGTGCCTTCCAGTTCCGGACAGACCAATGCAATACTTCAGGCAGTGAAGCCTTCAGGCTGCTCTGTGTTTCTCTGTATGTTGCCTCAGTAGTCAAGAAAGCATGGAGACTTGACAGGACAATTGGTCTTGGACATTAATTTTGTGAACCCTGGATAGCCTGCAAACTTCATTGTATCCTGGCAACTACAACTGTATCGATCCTGGCAATTGGCATTCCATTCTATTTCTGATAAGGTTATAAAAAGTCTGGTTTCTCTCAATACAATTGCCACAGCTTAAGTTTTGCTGTGGATTCTTCAGTTGACCTCTTTTCATTCCTCGTGGCCATATTGGGTGACCTTGGCCTGGTAAGTAAGCACAGGAACTTATAGAAGGTGTGGGACATTTCCTTTTATAAAAAATTACTTCTTTAGTTTTTGAGATTATAATTACATCATCTCCCACCACTTCCCCTTTCTCCCTCCAAATCCTCAAATAAACCCTTTCTTACTTCTTTTCAAATTCATGTCCCTTTTTTCATTATTACATACATATATGTCTATATCTGTGTATATTATATAGTATATTACATTATATATTATCTAATATATTATATAACATTATATATTATTTAAATCATACACACAGACACACACCACACACACACACACACACACACACACACACACGGCTGGTTTTGTGTGCCAATTTGACACAAGCTAGAGTCATCAGAGAGAAAGGAGCCTCATTTAAGGAAATGCTTCCATGAGATCCAGCTGCAAGGCATTTTCTCAATTAGTGATCTATAGGGAGGGCCCAGCCCATTGTGGGTGGGGACATTCCCGGGCTGGTGGTCCTGGGTTCTATAAGAAATCAGGCTGATCCAGCCATGTGGAGCAAGCAGGTAAGCAGCACTCCATGGTCTCTGCATCAGCTCTTGCCTGCAGGTTCCTGTTCTGTCAGAGTTTCTGTCCTGGCTTCCTTCACTGCTGAACAGAAATGTAGAACTGTAGATGGAATAAACCTTTTCCTCCCAACTTGCACAGTGGTTCTAGTGTTCTTCTTGCAGCAGCAGAAACTGTAACTAAGACAATATATATTCCCAAGTCCATAAATACAACCTGTTCAGGCTCGATAATGTTCTTCATATGTATGCTTTTAGGGCTGACTGTTTGCTGTTGGTCTCAGTTGCTTTTTTTGTGTGTAGGGTTGAGGCCTCATGGAGTACCTTCCACCATGTTAACATGTTTCTTGATGCTGTTCTTATTCAGCTCATGTTTAGGCAGCCATGTTGGTGAGACTTCATATGTGTAGTTTCTGATATCAAGAGATACAATCTCACAGCAAACTCCATGATCCTCTGACTCTAACAATCTTCCTGCCTCTTCTTATGCGATGCAATGGGCCTTAGGTGCAGGGCTTATTTACGTTGCACAGTGATTTCTAACATATAACATATATTACTGTAAGAATTTGGGACAGAGATTTCAAGGTAATCGTCATGTCTCCTGCAAATGTATGCCATATAACTTCTTAAAATTGTTTTTTTTACATTTATTTATCTGTCTGTTCCCACACATGCATGGTGACTAGAGACCAACTTTCAGGAGTTGTTTTTTCTCCTTCCACCATGTTGGGTCTGGGAATCGAACTCAGGTTGTTGGAGTTGCTGACAGATACCTTTATCCACTGAGCCATCTTGCAGTGGTCTTATTTCTAACAAATCCAATATATGGTGTTTGAACTTTTAACTGTGGATCTTCTAAATTTGTATATAGCATGTACTTTGTAGATATTGTCTTTACTTCTCTTTCTTTCAGTGGAAAATGATGAAAGTTACTATTTAGTGCATAGAGAGATAATACTTAACATATAGCTAAATATTAAACCAAATTAGCAATATGTTGATCAAAATACAATGAAAGATCACAGGGACTTGATTTTTCCTAAAATTCACAAGCTAAAACCAGACAGTAGGTTCTCTGATCAAGCGCAAAGGAAATAATAAAGATTTTTTCTTTATGCTAAATGCTGTTAGACTGAGTTTGCACTAATATTCTTGTTGGGTTGGACTGCTTGAGATATTTTTTTTTTTATCAGCAGCAGCCACAGGGCCTGATGATTACAAAAGCTCCAGTGGCTGATGAAAGAAACACAGAATCCTGATGGGCTATGGATGGCTGCGTTGTAGGCATGTAATGTAGAAACCTCTCCATGCTGAGACTTCATACTTGGAGTGGTCAATGCCATGGTAAAGTTTGTAAAATAAACATATCAACTAAACAACTTTCATTATTATATCGGCAGGGAGCCTCGGTATGAAAGCTTTTCACATCAAGGATAATTTCAGCACGTTCTGGAAAGGCTTGTTAAAGTTTGGTCTTCTGCTTGTATTGTAATACTAAATACCGGCCCCCAAGGCCTGGTTGCCCCCAGGGATGAGAGAATCTTCATGTACACAAATGATAAATGATGCGTTGTAACCTTTCCCCACCAAGTCATCTCCTACTGGTTAAATAAAGATGCTGAGAGCCAATAGCTGGGCAGAAGAGACATAGGCAGGGTTTGGGCTTCCTGGGCTGGTTCTGAGGAGAACTACAGGAGAGAGAAAGAGGTGGAGAGAAGAGGAAGATGCTATTGGGTAAGTGAGTCATGAAAACATGGCCATGAGGGCTGGCCAATTTGAGTTAAGAGCTGTCCAGATGGAACGCTGGGGTTATTGATAGGGAAATAGATTCTAATAACATGGATGGTAGATATCTACCTAGCTCTAGTGCTGATTAAGGCTTATTATAAATGTAAAGGTTGTATTTTTTTTTTTATCTGGGACTGAATAATCAAAGGCAGGGTAGAAACCCTGATTGAGATTAAATATTGTATACAACAAGCCTGAACATAAGAGACCAAGCCTGCAACATCAAAGTTCTTAGAGAGAAATGTGAGGTTTAGAACCTATGGAATTTTATACACACTTTGCTTAAACACAAATTATTAAATGATATTTTCATTTCATAAGAAGAAATATCTTATATAGCAAAGTTAGTCTATTTTCAGGAAAATTTGAAACCTGTCCTTCCTCCCTATCAATTTTGGTGAATGTAGCCCACCCCATGCCTCTATTCTTATATCTACCTCCACTTAGCAGACAATAGGTTTAAAATTATTTGCAGCTTTATTCTTGCCTCCCTTCTGTCCTATCCTGACGCTGAAAGCAGTTTTCTGTATTTCAGGTGAGCCAAAAGCACCATGAATCTTAAGGCTTGTGTTGAGAGTTACGAGTATATGCAGTAGAGCTAGCTGTGGAGATGGCTGTGGAGATGGCATAGCCATCTTGAACGCATTTGCCACCAAGCCTGACAACTTGAGTTTAGTTATCTGGACCCACATGGTAGAAGGAGAGAACTTACCCCTGTAGGTTGTCCTCCAAGCTTCATGAATATATCTATGGCATTCATATTCTACTCCCATAGTAAGTAGATTAAAAGGCAGGATTTCTTTCTGAAGATGCCGCAGAAAAACAAACCATTTCCTCACTGAAGCCAAGCATGGGGGGTAATGCCTGTCCTTAGTATGTCTTATTGGTTAACTTGCAGCTTCACTTTCCTGGCCTTTTGGCATTTGCAAACACACACACACACATGTAAAAACAAAACAGCAGAAAATTGCACATACACTGTCACACACACCTACTCATACACATTCACACATACATATGCATTTACAAACACACTCATATACACATAGTCACACTCATAATCACACTCACAATAACATTCAGACACTCACACATAAACTCACACACATACACACACAAAACACACATATATATCCCACACTTACAAACACATTTACATCACAGAGTCACATACATTTAGACTCACACACATTAAGACTCACCTACCCATTGATGCATACAGGCTAATATGCTCATAAGCACACAGTCACAAACACACATACACACACAATCACTGACACATTCAAATACACTTAACACACACTATGTACTCTCATACTCATTCATCTGTATAGTCAGACACTCAGATTCACATATACATAGTTAAAAAGCAAACTCACATACAGACTCATACATGCACACATACTCACATACACTCAGAGTCTCTATGCATTACATAAACCATATGCCTAGCTCTAAGTTGAAGGCAAATATAAGTTAAGTGGACCTACCAAAGATTGAAAGAAAGAAACTTCCGGGAGAAAAAAGATTCCAGAGATCTGGAGTATGGCTCAGTGTTGCAGAGTGTGTTGAGTATGCTTGTGGTCCTGAATTTAATTTCCTATACCATCAAAACCAACTAAAAAACAAACAAATAAACAAACCAACAAAAGCCAACCAACTAAAACCAAATAACATCAAATCCAACACACACATACAAGCACATGCACGCACGCACGCACGCGTGTACACACACATACACACACACACATAGGAAGGGGGGAGGAGAGAGAGACAGAGAGAGACACAAGAGAGACAGAGAGACAGAAGAGAGGAGAGAGAGAGAGAGAGAGAGAGAGAGGAGGAGAGAGAGAGGAGAGAGGAAGAAAGGGAGGGAAGGAGGGTAAGAGGGAGGGAGGGAGAGAGAGAGAGAGGTCTAATAGAATAACTAGGGTTTTGTAAACCCCAATCTGAATTCAGCTGATGCTTATATTGCCTGTCTGAATGAACTGACATCTCCTCTATTTACTAAAGTACCCAAGAACAAATATAGTTTAAATAGTCTTTGTACCATGCATGTATATTAATGCATTATTATGTATATATTTTGCATATTTCACTCCAAATGTTTACAGTGAGAATTATGTTGCAGTTGATTTCAAGAGGGTCAGTGATATGCAGCCATGCAGAATGACTCCACACGGGAACAAGAGCAGTAATTTAGTAAAACAAAACTCTAGCACTAGGCTTCTAATAAGCATCTTGGGAAAGGTATACAGGAGGCATAAACAAGTGTAAAGTGGCTGGAAGTGCAAATATATTTCCGAAGGCTTGCGGTTTTAAATCTCTTTAAGTATGTAAGTCGTAGGCATGTGCACTTGGCAACTATTATGCTAAAAATATTAGTCAGCATTTTATAAAACCTCCAACTTTTTAGCCAATGTTTTATTCATAAATGTTTCAATAACAATGACTGACAACATATTCCAAATAACAAGCATGAGTTGCCTCAGATGAATCAGTCACTCTCTTCCCTTTTAATTTAAAAAATAGATAAGTTTAACACATACATGCAAACACTCACACATGTACCTACACAGAAAAATAGTGTAAGGCCATCCTAAGCTACATAGTAACTTTGAGGCCACCTTAGGCTCCATAAGACCATGTTTAATTGATCCAAAATTCTTTCAAGAACCTTAACTTCTTAAGCCATTCTGTTTTAAGTACGACATCAAAAGGAAGTTGATGGCTGTGCATTTTGAGGACAGTCCACTTCATTTACTGAGACCAGGTCTCTTGATTATCCTGGAACTTTGATTCAGCAAGTCTGGCTAGGCAGCTTACTTTGAAGATCATCTGTCTGGAGACATAAATATGTGTCACCATATGCAGCTTCATATAGTGCTGGAGATTGAGCCCATGGCTTTGTGTATGCTAGGCCAACACTCCCAACTGAACTACACACATTCCCAACCCATCTCTAAAGTGTGTGTGTGTTGTGTATATATAATTTATTCATTTTGTTGTTTGTTTGCACTTATATGTATGTTTTGTATGTGTAAGCATGTGTGGCAGTTAGGGACAACTCTTGAGGGTAGTTTCTCTCTTGCCACCTTGTGAGATATGGGGATTGCACACAATTCATCAGGCCTAAGGACAAATATCTCTACCCACTATAACATCCTGTTGACCCTAAGCAATTTTACAGACTAAACTTAATGTGTACATAACAATGTTCAGGACACTGTCAAAAGTTTAAAATGACACAAGCATCTTGTCTAGCTTTCCCTCACATTTCTTGCCAACCGCTTCCTCTCTAAAGCACCCAGCAATTTAAATTCTGGTATCATGAGAAATAAAACGAAGATCCCATTAGTAGGGCTCCATTGGTGAATCTCCTGTCCGTTTCTGCTTGGAGACTGCATTGCTTTGACTCCTCATGAGCATCCATACTGATGCCCCCTTTTGTCTTCCTGTCTCTGCTCTTTGTTCTTCTGTCGTAAGTCAATAATTGATGTTCATGCCAAGGAGGAGATAAATGCCAGTGATGAGTCTGGTTATGGCTCATGCCCAGCATGTGTACTTGTAATCTCTGTATATGTCATCAAGATGACCTAAAAGTGGTGACATTAGAACAGGACATCATTCCATGACGGTCACCAAACTCATTACATTGGAGAATTTTTGGGTTCCAATGGAGTCCATCAGTGTTTCTAATAATACAAAGCTGGGCCACCCAAAGGCAAATGAGAAGAACTCGGTACTGACACAGGTCCTGATACAGTAGCTGAAGAAATGTGTTGGAGTGATGTTTATGCATACAGTGTGAAGATGTGTCGCTGTCCTTCCTCGCCTGCCTAAGGCATATTCTGATTGGTTAAAATAAAAGGCCTATGGCCTATAGCAAAAGGGAGAATAGTAAGGTGGGACTTATGGACAGAGAAAGGAACTCTGGGTAGGGGAGACTGGGAAGATTCATCACTGAGCCAGGGAAGAAGTTAGGCATATGAAACTGAAGGGAAGTAACCAGCCATGTGGCAGAAACTTAGTATAAACAAGATAATTGGGTTATGAGCCAGGGGAAACAAACCTAGCATAAGGTCAAAGCTATTAAAGAAATATTACTGTGTCGTTATTCAGGAACTGAGGTGGGCTTCGAAAGACCCACAGTTACAGAAAGGTGTTGTTATTCAGCATGCTTGCTTCATTTAAAATAACTAAAACAGTAAATAAATTGTGACTCAAGGTCTGACCCACCTTGTATTGGCCTCCAGTCTTGCCAAAGATCTGGCTATCGTGTCATCAAAGCCAAAATGGAAGGAAGGCCACATTCACTAGAATAACTGTACACTACTAAGAAAGACCAAAGGCATATGTGGGACTGTGAAAGGATAGCTTGGTTCCTGGTCAAGCACAGGCCTCGAACCCTGGACCCTAATGGGATGGTAGGTGTTCGTCCTTGCTCCCAGACTCCAGGCTCCTGACACAAGGCTGAAGACCTCCATTGATCCGTGCCTTTCAGTCACGTGGGGTAATGCCCCTACAGCCCCTCCCAAAGAGAGGTTTGTGTCACCTAGCACAGGTAGAGGGCGTGACTACAGGCCTCAGAACCTCAAGAGATCTGCATATTAATGAGATACCTAAAGGCCAAAGGGTGTAGCCAATTAAGCTTTCCTCCCCAGACCCTCCTCCCTCCCTATTTAACTCAGGCCCACCCTGAGGATGGGGGGAGGATAGGGGGAGGGGAGAGTACAGCCACATCCACTTTCCGCCATGACAATAAACCTTTTAAAACCATGGGCTTCCTCATGTCTTTGGGGCTCCGCTGTGGGGAACCATGGAGAAGGCCTTTGACTATAGAGCCGCTGCTTAATCTCCCACTAGAAGACTTCTCTACGTTCCTGCCATGGAGGCCACCAACTCAAGCAAGCTAGCAGGGCCAGCAATGACCCAGCCAAGTGAATGTAGTAACCAAGAGTCTCCTACCTGTGGGGTGCTGCCGGAGCTTCTCTCCCTCTTCCCACTCAGCTATGGGCCAATCTAGGCCATATGCCCCAGTCTCAGTTCTTTCATGGCGGTGTCTCGGAACCCAAGGACAGAGAGCACCGGTTCCAGTCAGCCGCTTTGGCCTGGAGACCCCCACTACAGAGCTCTGCCCCCAAAGGACTTCAGACTAAGATTTCCCATGCCTGGGTGGAGTCCTGCGACTTCTCATAACCCAATGTCTGCCCCGTGCCGCGTACAGGAAACTCAGTCAAATTCCTGAGCTTCTGCCTCCGTGAGCAATGACAGACATATAGGAACCACAACACAGGCCAACAGGACCCACACCCATGCACGAGCTACAACCCTGCAGGCATACAGAACCAAAACTCAAGATTAGCCTTTGGAGAGCTACAGCATTAAGCCAGTTGGAAGCAGGGTCAAACGCTGATTGTCAGCTGTTTAAAAGACAGCCGTCTTCCCAGGTGTTTAGAGCGTCAGAAGATTTTGTACACTCATCTTTTCTTGTTTCAAGGTATCTAAATTCATGAGGATCATTTATAAACATAACTTTACCTGTCCTGGTTGGTATGAGCTCTTCTAGGTGATATCGTACCTCCAATAGCACATAAGTTTAGTAGGCAGCCCTCAAGAATAAAGACTTTTTTTCAGCTAAAGATATAGAAGGAAGTCCAGTGTGAGGGCCAGTCCTCATGGTCTGATTCTAGTTGAAGGTGAACTTGAGACTATCAGTAACTCTAACACAAAAGTAAAGCTGCCCTTAAGCCAGAAGCTGTAACCAAGCCTCTGTCAGATAGTCACTAGCAATAGTGGCTGATGACTATGGCATTTCTTCACTGGATTTTGCTGGTAGTATCTCCAGTATCCATAGCAGCCAACATGGTGGAGGATATCCATAACACTTCGCTGGTGGTGGCATTGAGTAAGCTTTCTACTTCCTTTATATGGTGGTGGTGGGTCTGGGAAATGGATATGATAAGCAGATAGAGTCAAGGCTCCAAGGACCTCGGAGCCCCAACTTCTGGGGTTCAGACCCACTAGTCCTTCCATTGGCAATAGCTTGTAGGTGTGTACCAATTCCCAAATAGTAAGTGAGAAATATAGAGAGTCTTACTACATTTGTTTTCTGTCTCTCAGGGATCTCTGTCCTTTATTTCTTTATGCCCAGTGTACTGAAACTTTGTTTTATTGAGTGAGTGTGTTAACTATTATGTTTTTAGTTGTTTCATATAATGGATCACGTCATCTTTGCCCAAAGGGGAGGATTCCATATATTGGCTTCTAAACATTACATTTAAGTATTCTCTTAAAGAATACTCAATATTCTTTAAGAGAAGAATAAGTACTAATGTAAATATGTGAACAAAAAGAGAGCTGAATGCAATATTTATATTTACATCATAACTTTATCCTGTGCACAGCATTAATAGCTTGAACTCTCCTTTAGTTTGTTCTTATATTGAAATGATTATTATTTAATATACGGTAAGCCACCCAGATATGGATGCCATAACTCTACTGTAATCAATCAAATTCTTGCCTGGGGAGCTTGAGATCTAATGGCATGGAAAATACATGGTGTGGGAGCTCAAATATAGAACTGAAGTAAAAGTGGACAGTGAAGGCTAATGTGGAGATGCACTAGGCTCAAATTTCAATCTTCCCTTTTTTGAAGTGCTTTAAATAGGAAAGTCAATCTACAGAGGCTTAATGAAAGGAGTAGCCGTAGAGGAGATAAATTATGTAGCATTCCATAATTAGAGTACTGTTGGATGATCGCACAGAGATGGGATGAAGAGGAGCTCTGTATAACAACATCCAGAAGTAGGGGCGGGGGCAAGTATTCCCTCAATTTTAAAGATGAGAGTGTCAGAGCCTATGAGGAAAAATAATGACTTCGTTAAAGACCTGCTCTGACACATTAATCAAAGGCGACTCACCTAACTGTTCATCTCTTTAACATATTTTTTGTTAGTGTTAAGATTTCACACAAGGTGTCTCAATCAATTATACCCCCTCCTCTTTCAGATCTAACCTCTTGCCCAAGCCATACAACTTTGTACCTTTTACCTCCATTAAGGCCAATTCGTGATGCCCAAACATCCTTGGGTGTCTGGCCTTCCACTTGGACATAGTCTTATGAGTGTCTACTCACATAGCAAACTGACGTCCCTCCCAGTAGCTATCAGTTTCTAATGGCTCATTGGCAGGAGGTGGGACTGTGTGCCTAACTCTTCTCTTCATGCTGGAGTTTGGTCTGGCTTGAGCTTTTGCATATCTTGTGCATAGTGTCACAAGAACTGTTAGTTCATGTGAGCAACCACCCTGCTGTGTCTGGAAGTCTCTGTTTCCTTTAGTTATCTATGGCTTCTGGATTGTACATTCTTTTTGCCCCCTCTTCCCTAATGCTCCTTCATCCTGGAAGGAGGTGAATTATATACATTTTACTCTAAGTGGAGAATTTTGCAGTCTCTATACCTTGGCCAGTTGTGGGTCTCTGGGCTAATTATCATCTATTGCAAATAGAAGATTCTCTGATGGAAGTTGAAAGATGTATTAATCTATGGAAATAATGATAAACCATTAGGAATTGGTTTAGTATCGTGTTCATTTAGCAAATATTAGTAGCAGGTTCTCCCCTAGGGCCCATGATACGTCTTGCTGTAGGTTCTTGGTTTGATAATGATACCATCTATGGGTTTCATCTTGTGAAGCAGAATTTAAATCCAATAATAAAGTGGTTTGTTACTCCCATGGTCTCATGCCAAAGTTGTACCTATGGGCATATCTTGGCAGGCAAATCATTATCGTAACTCACAGAGTTCAGAGCTGGGTGTAATTGATGGCTACATTTTTGTTAGTATACATAACACCTGTTAGCACTATGAAAGCTAGTTAGTAGGGAGGAAGCTTCCAAGTGAGTAACCAGCTTGATTTCATTATGACTTAAGTATGTGGTATCTTTCAGCATTAGGCTTCTTTCTTTCTGTCAGTTCTGGACAGTAATTAATAGATTGGCAGTATGCAGCAGTGTGTGAAGGCTATGTACCCTCATGGGCCAACAACTTCAAAAGGAGTAACCTATTCCTGGCACTAGGCATTTTACTTATAGCTTCATTAAGCAATAATGCTTAATTCTCTATCTTAATTCTCTCCCTCTCTTGCATATGTATATGTGGAGGCCTCTACAGGAATAGGTTTCCATATGACTTTTGTGAAAAGCCTCTAGTGCTACATATTCCTTTCTGCATTCACTTGTCTACTCTATGCTCCCCTTCCTACTCCAGATTGACTCTTCCTCTTCCATTATCCCCACTTATACCAGTGTATTCTGGCTCATCCATTGTAAGGCCTCCCATCCCCTTTACGTATTTCCTGACTCTTTGGGTATTTCAAATGAGCACACATACCTGAAGAATCAAAGCTAATTGAATTTGTCTTACACAATTATGAGAACATCCAAGGCCTGAATGATGAGTTGACATGGTCCTCTAGCTTGCTTATTGGACTATGGGCAGATTTATCACACGGAAAGATAGATTTGGAAAGGTTCAATTTGATATGGACATGTTAGATGCCTCTGTGGGGAGTGTCTTAAGAGTTTCTGTATTTGTGTTTTGAATTCTATAACAATTTGGTAGTTTTGGCAGTATTATAGAGCCATGCTGGAGCCCTTGAGTTCTGAGTTGCTCAGCAGAGCTTTATGCAATGAAAGCAATGAATCAATAATTGTGGAAAATTAATTGTACAAGAATTACAGCTAAGGTACACCACTGGCTTTACATTTAAAACAACACCGCTTTTTTCCTTGTGGCTTATTTCTTTACATGAGGTTTGCAAAGTGAAGCAGGAGCCAGTCTGCTGATCTAATGCTTGCGATGTGTAAGTAACAATGAAGGATTCATTGTGTTGCACACTTTCCTGTCTTCCATGCTTACTTTCTCTTTTCCTCATCCACAGATCCATATCACTAGCCATTCTCTCTTCATCATTGTCCCACACTGGAAGCACCATGACCTCACCTGCCTTCTGGCAAGTGGCATCTCTGCTTCCAACCTTGACCTTTGACCTTCCATTAGTGACATAGTATACCCAGTGGTTTACAAGTGTGTTTTATCACTCTCTGGTTAAAATTCTTTTGCATGATGTCCTTCTTAACTGAAAATAAATCCTTGCTTATAGGTGGCCTGAGTTTTTAAGTTCTGCTTGCACTGTATCACTTGTTGATCCCTTGCTTGGGATACTTTGCCACGATCCATCCCAAAGTGACCCACATCATGGTGTCCTTAGTAGGACAAACATGAAAATCCCAGTAGACTTCCCTGAAAAAAAAAAATCACACACATTTGGATATTACAGGGCTAGTCAAAGTGTTAGACGTGGAGCAAAGCTTTTGGAAACAGAGGTGGTTTTGAAAGTGAGGGTTTGTCATTGCAGAGAAACATTTGCATGTCTTGTGTAGTCTCAGGAGGCTGCCATTCCTGTTGGAAACAAGAGCCACCCAGGGTCCGTGTTGGTACAATAAGCAAGCGGCATTCGCTTTATCTCCCTTAGTATGCTGTCACCTCTACAAGCAGAGTTTTCCAGCTAAAGTGAGCATCCTCGGGACCGGAACGCCTGACCTTCCCTCCAAGGTCAACTGCAGTTCAGTCGACAGGGACGGAGCTATTACATCTGTGTTGTGCAATTTGTGCGTTGCTCTGATCCGTTTTGTGGCATTCATGTGGGCTTTGCTCTTCTGTCAGACAAAGAGGCTACATTCAGAGAGACAGACATGAAAAATGACCCGTGGAGAAATGGGATTTTTCTAACAAAGAGATCCATCAATGGGAGAACTTATTAAAAACATACCATTTATAATGCACAGATTGTGTTCATTGGCGCAGTCATCATTGTTATTTTCAGCTCCCTTTCCAGGATTTGAGAGCAGAGCAGCGGCCACAGACAGCCTCCGTTGTAAATGATGGGTTTGCCTTTTTATGCCGCTTCTGCAGTGTCTGTCCGTCTGTTCATCCCTGTTTGCACTAATTTCCCTTCTAGCTTGGGAAAATTAGTATGCATGCTTTTTTTTTTTTTTTTAAAAGGTGATAATCATAAAACATTGGTAACAATCAAGTTTGCTTCCAGTAAGAATACCTTGACAGCTTGTGCTGCTGTGGCTGAGTGTACTGTGCTTTTGTTTAACACTCAAGAAGGGACTACATTCTTTCTTCTCTCTCTCTCTCTTTTGGTTTTTCGAGACAGAGTTTCTCTGTGTAGCCCTGGCTGTCCTGGAATTCTGTAGACCAGGCTGGCTTCGAACTCAGAAATCCACCTGCCTCTGCCTCCCAAGAGTTGGGATTAAAGGCATGCGCCACCACTGCCCAGCTAGATTCTTCTTTAATGACCATTTATGGGCCTATGCACAGTCTTTGTTAACCTTTGGCTTCTTCTTATGGTTAGAGATAGCCACTGAGATGCTTGAATCAGCTCAATCAACATGCTGATAGTTGTGAACAAAGTACTTCAGAGACTGACCATACTGGTCTCTCAGAATCAGAAGTGGTGGTGTTCAACTTGAAAGTAGCCTCTGTTCTAGCGGCCATGTGACAGGCTGTTACGAAGACTGTGTGGAAGAAAGCACCAGGTAAACTTTGAAATATTTAAAACATCTTTCAGTTTTTAACTGACACCAAAAGTAAAATAATAAAAAAAAGTTATACTTCCCCAATGTCTGCACCAGCATCTGCCGTCATTTACTTTCTTGATCTTAGCCATTATGACTAGAGTTGGAATCTCAGAGTAGTTTTAAGTTGCATTCCCCCCATGGCTAAGGATGTTGAACACTTTTAAAACTATTTATTGACTGTCTCTCTTTCTTCTTGGGAATTGTCTGTTCAGTTTCCTGGCCCATTTATTGATTAAAAGTGTATTTTATTTTTTAAGCCGCCATTTATGAGATACTTTCCTACTCTCCTCTGGGTGCGCTGAGTTTAGCTCTGATCATGTTTCTAGCACTCTGAACTGTCTCTTTCTGGCTCTCACAGAGCCTGGTATTCAAGTCTCTCACTCCACTCGTGGACCCGATTCAGGCTAGCAGCTTGGCATGGTGGGTTCTTTTCTGAGCAAGTCCCATCTGGTCTTATTTCTGCTTTCGACAGTTCTTTATTTTATTGCTGTAATGGCTGCTTAAAAAAAAAATATCTAGAATCTCTTTTTACAGTCCAGTTGTTATTCTCCTCCTGTTCTGCTTACTGACAGTTCCTCATCCCGTTCCCCCCCATCTCAAAGAGGATGTCCCCCACACCCCACCCCCTGCCAGGCCTCCCCATTTCCTGGGACCTCAAGTCTCACAAGGGTTAAGTGTGTTCTGCCACCAACCAGGCAGTCCTCTGTGTTGGGGAGTATGCTGTCTGGTTGATGGCTCAGTGTCTGAGAGATCTCGGAGGGCGGGGGTGTCCAGGTTAGTTGAGTTTGTTGGTCTTCCTATGGGGTTGCCCTCCTCCTCAATTTCTTCCAGCCTTTCCCTTATTCGTCCCTGACTTCAGACCATTGGTTAGGTGTTCTGTCTCAGTCAGCTGGTTGCTAGGCTCCTGTCTGTAAGTGCATCATAGCATCAGTAATATTGGTTGCTTTTTATCTTGACTTTGTTTCCATTTGAATGCTGGATCTCGTACATGATGCTTCTAATCTTAGTCTTAGTCTTAGTCTTAGCTCCAGTCCTCAGAAGACAGCCTCTCCAGCGGCAAGAAGGCAGGTCAGCTCCATGCCTCCTTCCCTCTGCAGATGCTCTCATTCCTATTCAATTTTCAGTCTCCCATTAGGTCTGGACACAGAGGAAGACATGCAACCAAGGGAAGCTCATCTGCTTCCCAGAGCTCAGGCATAGCATTAAATGTGTTCTACCAATCTGTAATTATTATGGACTAAAGATTCGTGTCCACAAAACTTCATATGCCAGAAGCTTAACCACCAGGAAATGGGTCTTGTTAGCCACTGCATTAAAAGTGAGACTTTCTCAAATGGAGTTCATGTCCTTTGACTGTAGCCAAAGGAACTGGTTTGCTTTTTCAACTATGAGAAGATGTAGGTAGATGGTGTCATCTAAGTACCAGGAAACCAGTCTTAACCAGATATCAAATCTTCAGGCTCTGTGATTAAGGACTTCCTGATATCCATGACTGTGAGAAACAGTAGCAATTTGTAAGTTACCAAGTCAAGATATTTTGTTGCAGCAGTTGGAACAGAACACTACCACCAACAAAACCCACATATTTGAGTTAACCAAAGTTATTGCTGCAATAAACATTAACAAATCTCCATCTTACAAATCTCCATTTCATAATTACTTTATTATTCAACCTGTAATGGTTGTGTATTGCATGCATGGAATGTAGTGCCCGAGGAGGCCGGCAGAGGGTGATAGATACCCTGGAACTGCAGTGAACAGATGATTCGGAGCTGCCATGTGAATCCTGGAATGGGAACCCCAGTTTTCTAGAAGAGCAGCCAGTGCTCTTAACTCTGAGACATCCTTCCAAAATCTATTAGAGTTTATTCTGTGCACAAGTCCTGTTATAACTTAGACACACACACATTTAAAGGAAGATGTTGCAGGCTCTTTTCAAAGAATCATGTGTATGAAATGTTTTCTAAATTCTAACTTAAAAAAAAAATCTTTCTTTTTTTTTTTTTGTGAACTCATTACTACTCAGTTCTTAAAAATGAATTTTTTGAGGCCCATAGTTTCTCCTTGAAATACAAAACTAAAACTTTATAACATCCTTTTCCCTCAGAGTTAATTAAAACAACATCAAATTTTATTTTGCTGGTAGTTAAAGGTTCAAGCATCATTCCATTCTGGGATAACATTTTATTCCTTGCCAATGGGTTTCATCCACACATCTTCAAATAAAACAAAGTGTTAGACAACAAAAGTTTAACATCGTGGCAGTATTTTTAAAAAGCTATGCATTTAATTGGCTAAGAATGTTCTCATAATAAAAACTCAGGTACCTAGACTTCCAATTCTCTTTCTTTCTTCCAGGTTTCATCTTTATTTCATTTATTTATAAAATACTACTAGTACTATGTGCCACGATGGTCTAAGAGGTTATGTTCTCTCTCTACTTACTCTCTTCTGCTTCCTTTTCTATATTTGCCTCAGTTCTGATCTAATTCATACTTTGTTACAGTTGACTGAATATATTTGCTACAGTTTCAATCTCATTCACATTTTGTTACATTTTATTGAATGTATTTGCCTTAGTTCCAATCTCATTCATACTTTGTTACATTTGATTGAATGTATTTGCTTCAGTTTCAATCTCATTCACGTTTTGTTACATTTGATTGAAAGGCTGGTAATAAAAGTGTGAATGAGGATGACTTATTTTCAAGGGTTTGATACGTTACATGTTCTGTATATGGGCACATGTATCATGATTGCTTTGTGGCCATGTATTACTTTAAAACTAGGAAGCCATTTAATATAATAACAAAAGATATTAGATGTAAGACTGCGTCGAATACCAGCCTATTAACTTGGCAAAATTATATTCTATTTTTAGTACTTAGTCAAGAAAGAAAATTCTCTTAATTATAAATGAATTTCAAACTGATGAAAGTTAAAATTTTTCTATAGATATGACTTTGTATTCAAAATACTGTCAAAAGATTTGACTCTTAAATATATTCTTTTAAAATGCTTACAATAGACAGGAATAGTCTCAACAAAGCTCTTTGCACTGAGTGGTGAATAGTGAGAAGGTGAATGACTCTGATGCTCTCTTCTGGTCACCAAATCCTCCTTCACTCATTCACTTTAAGCCCTGAGATCCTATGTGCTTATGCTCTAGGCCATGGCTTCCTTAAATTTTCCCACTTTTGGGGGAATTTTTGCATGACCCCAGCTATAGAGGCATGCAAAACAGTTATACCAGCCAAACATTTGCTAATTATATAAATAAATGTATTTTAAAACAATTCTCTAGTATGCATGTACTTTACCATTTATTAAATATGCAAGCAAATTTGCATACTGATGACATGGTTATGCTTGTCTGTTTTTATTTAAATAATTAAATTTTGTTTAATTATTTGACATGCCAAGACATAAAACATCTTCAATTTTCAGAGTTATTTGGTAGTCTAATTGTGTTAGTGCTGTGCACACCGTTCACACACACACACACACACACACAACCACAATATGATATATATATATATTGCAAAATGGCAAAAATATATTTATGGCAGTTTCAGAATTTTCTGGAAATTCTTTTCTAATCTAAACCCAACTTTACTTAACATTTTTAAAATTAAATTTGTCATCAAATGGAACATGGTTGTTTAAAAGGCAAACATTCTTACAATAAAGTCCAAAGGTACACTAACTTGATAATTGCATACAATTTTGTTTGTGCATTTTGCATACAATGTTTGTGCAGCACATGCATGCAGTGCCTGTGGAGGCCAGAAGAAACATTGCATCCCCTGAACCTGGAGTTATAGATAGTTGTTGGTCACTATGGGTGCTGGGAATAGAACCCAGGTCCTTTGTGAGAACATTAGTGCTCTTACCTGCCAAGCTAACCCTCCTAACCCTAAGCATTTTTAAATTAAAGGCTTACTTTTACTATTTTATTTTACATGTGATGGGTATTTTTCTTACATATATGTAAGCACACTGTGTGTGTGTATGTATGTATGTGTGTGTGGTGCATGTTGTGTGTGTGTACACCATGCCTGCAGAGGAAGAAGAGGTTGTTAGATCCTCTGGAGCTAGAATGATTGACAGTTGCCAGCTATCACGTAGGTGCTGGGACTTTTCACTTAGGTCCTCAGCAAGAGCAGCACTGTTTTAGAGCATAAAACGCTTAAAGCTTTTAAATTCGAAATTATTTGTATATTAATAATAAAACACAAAAGAGGAGTTAGATGTCCATTTTATTTCTGACCATGAGTACAAATATCTTAAGTGTATACTGACAAATGAAGTTCACCATTTCAAGTTAATGAGCACAGTCACTAAATTACCATATATGTGTAAATCTAAGATCTTACCAATAAATACATCAAAGACAAAAAAGGAAAAAAAATGAAAATAGTGGAAAAATCGTAAAAATTTTAGATATGGTTTTCTATCAAACATTTCAACTTCAAATGATTAAGTTTATGAAAGAATGAAGAAAGATGGTTTGTTGTTATTAACGGATTATTTATGCCCTGCTGAACTTGAATGTTACAGCCCTAATTGTAGTGTCACAGTACTTGGTGTTAGGATTTCCAAGATATGAGCAGGTCTTACAGACTCTGCCCTTAGTCTTGAAGACTGTTATGGAAGAGAATCCAGAGAGCTCCCATCTCTTGTGTCATGAGAATGATCTAGGAAGTAGATGCTCAGCAGATATCAAATATGCTGATGAACTGATCTTGTATCTCCCAGCCTCCTTAAATGTGTTCGTAGCTACAGACACACTGACACTGAATCCACGTACACAAATTGAATACAGTCCAAAAACATAATCACTTAGAAATGGAACTTAGGAACAGAATAGATGAAAAAGTTTTTAAACTAGCATAGAGTCTCTGAACATGGTGAAATAAATGTTTGTTATAAAAATTTCAACATCTGTGCACTGGTACCTACCCTAGCTCTGATTAAACCACTGCACACTGTATTTCTTAAGACAACACCGATGAAGTGTAGGCTTCTTGAAGACATAGCCATCAGATTATGAGCCATCAGATTATGAGCTGATAGACGAACTCCATGTTCATTCCAGTTCTATGTAGCTCTAAAGTCACAAGGACTTACGTTCCCATTTACCTCAGATATCCAGTGGCAAACCCAGGGAGAGACAAAGAAAGGGAGGTGCCATGAAGCCATTTTAAAAGCTAACTAACCCCTGAATATACAACTTAGAGAGTGCAGTCAGACCTCAAATAAACAGGTTGGGAGCTTAAGTAATACTTTGTCAAAGAAGCAGGCTGATTAGTTATACAGAATCAAGGCATTGTGTTTTCTCTGCATATCTGAACTAACTTGTAAACTAAAAAGAAAGTTTGAAATGAAGGCCGCACTGGGGTTCTCGAAGGAACAGTGAGTATATATTAAAAGGCGCTTTGTTAGACTGACTTTTACGATACTGTCTGCACAGTCCTATGATGTCTCATACTGGAGAGGCTGAGAGCAGGGTAGTTGACCAGTTCACAAGGCTACATGACTCAGCAGAGTTCCAGACTGGTGCTGAAGACCTGGAAGATTCCTGGAAAGCTGCTAGCCTTCAGTCCAAGCTAGTGGACTGATTCTTAAGTCTGTAGAGGAATTTGCAGGAACAGTGGTGTTGGCTGTGGCGTTGGCGGTGGTAGCGGCAGCAGCAGCATAGATTTAGATTATTAGCTATGAGAAAGAAAGCCAACAGGCAAAGCAAACTCTCTTTTCCTGTGTCCTTTTATCTGGACTGCTACCAGAAGGTGTGATCCACATTTAGGGCTTGTCTGACCACTTCAAATATTCTGCCAGGAAAACATTTTGCATTTTAGTTGATTCTAAATTCTGTCAAGTTGACACTCAAGATTAGCCATCACAGAAACCATGTAAAGGTCTTGCTGCATTTCACACTCAGTTAATTGGAATATGTTTGTATCATCCCAATACATATTTGCATTTGCTTATGCTAAACAATCAATTATCATAAGTTGAAAATCATGTCCTCTTAACATTTGGAAACAATTAAAACTGTAAGCTTTGCAGTAGCATGCTTCACGGGTGAGTTAATGTATACACAGTAGTTCAATTTGCTACAAAAGGCACATGTGTCTTTAAATATGTATTGAGGTAGGCAAATTGCTTTCATTCTCATGCAGTCTATAGCATCTCAGGGCAAGGCAAATCACTGAAAATTTGCATGTGGTTGCACTGACTAAAGTCACAGACCATTGTCCACCCTTAAGCTTCCTACCTCCTCTGCATGTTAATACTTTGGGTCCAAGACAGTGATTTATCAGCAATAAATCCAATAAATATTAAAGAGGGGAAGCAGTCTCATGGGGTAGGGCATTGTGTTTTTCTCTATGTTTATAAAGGAATATTTTATCCATTTCTTGTTCTTCCTCTCCAGGGTAGAGTGCAAGCAGTCATTTCTCTGTTTCTCTGTCCCTGTCTTTATGTGTGTGCTTGAATTAGATGAGTACTTCTGTTCATTAGGGACTGCACATAGCAAGCCAAACCTCCCTATTGATTGTTGCCATTTCAGAGAGGCTCATTGCTAAACTGCTATTAAAGGTTGGGAAGTTGCTATGACCATTGCAAAGGCTGCTGGCAGCCTTTCCATCAGACAACCAGCTTGGCACCCCAATCCCTTCCTGCTTCCAACTGCAGTAGACTGTAATGCAATAGAATTCAAATCCTTGAGTGCTTGGAGCAGCCAGGCAGCAGGCCCAGAGGCCCTTTCAAATTAGGGGTTTCACACTTATTTTAATCCATGGGAGATGCCAGTGTCTTTCTGCTTCACAAAGCAGGCAAAACTGTACGAAGAGGCTGGTTAGACAGTCTGGCAGAGGAAGCTGAGCCCTATTCTCTCATGGAAAGAAAATAAAAGCAAATCCACATCTATTGTTCACTGTGCTAATCAGCTATTTTCACTGCTTGGAGATGGATTTAGGAAGGAAATGATACAATGAATAAATGAAGATGACCTCTTGCTTTTGGGTGAGGCTGAACATTAAATCATTGGTGGTGAGAGGGACATGACTTTACAAGGTCATCCAGATGCAACTTAGCTCTGGTTACCACCTAAAGCCAAGTAGTAGAATGGACCACATAGCCAAGGAAGAGCTGTCTGATTCGGTGCATTGTTGCTTGGAATGCCAGGATGCAGATCCTGCTCCATCATTGATTACATATGAGGATTTGATCCCATTTAAAGGTTTTCCATGCTTTGAAGAAAAAAAAATGATGATGCCAGTGTCTCTAATGCAAACTAGATGAATAGACCAATGGTAAGAGCACCAAGGTGCTACTCATAGGTAGTCTGTAGACCTGCTTCAGGAGCACGGCTCAGGGGGGCAGTTGGAAATGCATATTCATCACTTGCATTCATGAGAGTTTAGCAGAATCAATTTCAGCAGAATGCCTACTGATGTTAAATCAGGCACCCTGGCTGATTTTCCTCTTCTTTTCAGGCACTAAGCCATGGAACGAAGAGACTTTTGGTGACCAATAGACAATGGCTTTGCAAACCCATTTTCTGCATCCTACTAGACCTACATACTGATCTTGGATGGTTTCCTTGCCTTTTGATCCTGATGTTTCTGGCTAGAGACATCAAATTTACCCCATGCATCTATCTGTGTCAGCTTGACTCAGTGCTTTGGATTCCATACTTCATTCTGATGCTTCTGTGTTAACTGCAGTAGCAGAAGCCCTTATTAACATACCTTCAAGTGTAGTCTCTCTCTCTCTCTCTCTCTCTCTCTCTCTCTCTCTCTCTCTCTTTTCTTTCTTCCTCTTTCTTTCTATTTTGTTATTGGTTATTTATTTATTTGTTTATTATTTATTTACATTTCAAATGCTATCCCCCTTCCCAGTGGGGATAACAAAACCCCTATCCCATTACCCCTCCCCTTGCTTCTGTGAGGGTGCTCTCCCACCCTACCACCCACTCTTGCCTTCCTACCCTGGCATTCCTTTCTGCTGGGGCATTGAGCCTTCACAGGACCAAGGGCCTCCCCTCTCATTGATGCCAGATTAGGCCATCCTCTGCTACATATGCAGCTAGAGCCATGGGTCCCTCCACTCTTTGGTTGGTGGTTTAGTCCCTGGGAGCTCTGGGAGGTCTGGTTGGTTGATAGTGTTGTTCTTCCTATGGGGTTACAAACCCCTTCAGCTCCTTCAGTCCTTCTCCTAACTCTTCCATTGGGGTCCCTGAGCTCAGTCCAATGGTTGGCTGTGCACATCTTTGTATCCTCATCTGTATTGATCAGGCTCTGACAGAGCCTTTCAGGGGACAGCTATACCAGGCTTCTGTCAGCAAGCACTTCTTGCCATCAGCAATCCTTTCCTTTTGTTTCAGCTTAAGTATTTTGCAGAAAACTGAGCATGCCTAGAGACATTCCTGCCTTTCATTTTTAACCTTTTGAACATATGTCCCATAACCTTGAGCTAAGCATGCCCAAAAATATGCCTGCCATCTTTCCTTCTGGAGCAATAGGTAGCATACATTGAAGAATGCTTTGCGAGATAACTCCCACACTCTTCTCTCTGCTGTAGATAGTAAATATCCATTCTTACTTCTTGGTGAGCTTGTTTTTGGCTTTGTACCTATCAAGATGCAAACCCCTCACTTTGGTTATACTTGCAGTTCGTCTCAAAGTTTCCATGCTCAATTGTTCTTCCTGAAGAAAACAAGAGCATAAGGAACATATTAAGGAGAAATGAAAATATTATTTCATATCGCCCTCTTAGGCTCCACATTGCACCTAAACGTTTGAGTTCTACAGGTGTATCCAAGAAGTGAATTTTCTTACAGAAATTTTATAGCAGAGAAGAGAACTCAGCCTTCAAGGGATGCAAAGGTCGACAAAGTAGTATTTCTGTATTTATTGCGTGGGTGTGACATTAAGACCTCTTAGCAGTCAACATTCCTTTGGATTTAGGAAAGAGCTCATCACCACAGTGGCTTGCTTTATTTCACATCTAATGGTCTTTAGTAACAGGGCATAGAAGAAACCTTCCATAAGCTTCATGTCAAGCTTTTCACAATCCCATGATGCTTGGCCAGCAAGGCAGCGACAATGGAAAGGACCAGAATGCCAGAGCCCGTGGTTTGCGCTGAAGTGGTAGGATGCAATTATACATGAAATGGACAGAATAAAAGCTTCAAGGCCACCCTTAAAGTAGCAGGGCAATCTGTCAGAGACTGGAATTCACAGAGAAAAGGCCTTGTGCCCAGGATCAAACTGGCAAAGGGAGAGGCTAGCTATTCGTAAACTGTGAGATGACTGTGGCTCACAGACTATTTCTGTCGTGGATACCCCAGCTGCTTGGAAGGGCAAGTCAACAGCTCAACTGCTCGGCCTTTCACAGGCACTTCCTTTTCATATGGTGCTGTGTGGGCAGTATAAATCTATAGGTAAAACCCTCATTCTTCACTCCTAAGATTGACAGTATGGACGTATGCCCCTGAGAGGAAAGGATCTTTAGCAGGGAAGGTTCAAGGTTCTAAAACTGTGACAAGGAGTTGCTTGGATTCCATTCAGTTGTCATTAGCTAGTGCCGCAGCATGCAAGGGACACTCTGTTGACTTGCACAGTTTGCTGTCTCGTTGCCACAACCATGAGGCGCTCTGCAGAGTCTGGATCTGCCTGTACCATGGTAAACAGAACAAAATACACTTGGCCTACAGGCTTGCATCTAGGAACAAAGGACCAGAAGGCACTGCAGTATGTGAGCTCAGTCCTTCAAAGTCTACTGGTCAGAAGCCATCATCCTTCTTGAAGATATATTCCTCCCGTTTCCTCAGTTTCTCCATAGTTTAGTTTTACTCTTCTGTGTAAGTTGGTTTTATGCGAGAAACCAAATAAATACCACTACCACTATCATACATTTTTCTTTTTATTTGTAGTTTTATGTGGTGTTCAAAGTGTATACATACTGTGTGTGTGTGTTTATTGATGTATTTTCTTTCTGTTAAAGTATTTATTGCTTGATATGGTTTTAAAACTATATAAATTTGAATAAAGATTATATAGCTTAGAAATCCCTCTGTCTAATAAATTTATTGCATTCTGATACTTCCTCATGGTTAATCTTGAGGGGTTAAGATAGCTGCTGGAAAGCACCTATTCATTCTATCAACCCAATTGAGATCTATTAAAGATTCCTGTGTGAAAATACAATTGGAAGCTGAGATTGAATGAGAAAGCTGTTTGAACTCTCCTGTGGAAGGTAGATGAGATTTAGCCCACATGGCCTCATCATGTGTTACTAAGAGAAATAAGACTAGAAGTCACATGGAGATGCTTTACAGCCACAGAAAGGAAAAAACTCCAGTAATGGAAAACACCTTGGTATTAAGAAGATTGTTTGGAAAGATTGTGAATATCCTATCTCTAGAAATTATAGAATTCTTTCTAAAGGTTACTTAAGCATTTGATGAGTGGTTAGTTACTTCAGAAGCTCCTAAAGGCCTGTCTAAAACTAGTGGCCATACCAGCACGTTAGATTAACCCCAGGGAGTGTGCAAATACAAAAATTACTAGACATAAAAAAAAAACCCGATTTATGAACACCATGATGTATATAAAGCTTCTTGGTGGGTGTAAAAAGACTGTGCCAGGAGTAAGCTTGTGTTGGGTTTAGGCCAGGCTATCTCCCAAATATGACATCTGAGGAAACAACAGGCATCTTGTACTGTCCTTCGCCGATACAGGTTAAAAAGCCTCAGTAAGTCAGTGTCTGTCCTCCTGCTCACAGGATGATGGACGTGTCAGAGGAGAGGAATGGAAACTCAGGCTCTGAGAGTCTAGAAAGTGAGCCTGCCTATATCCCTTGCAGCATGTCATCTTTAGATTATACCTTCTTTGCCGAGTCAGACTCTACGCAAACCTCTGCCACTGATAAAGCTTATGCATGGAAGGAAAGAGTTTCTATTCCTTTGGGTCTTTGTTTCTGAAGGTTGAGATATCATGTGAAATTGAGATAAATAAATCTGTGTGCTTTTTTTTTTCCCTCTGCAGCTGTTTTTTATTATAGGTGTCACTTTTCTAGACTTGATGATAGGTGAGAACAAGACACTAGCTTTTGGCTTTTTTTTTTTCATGTTTTAAATTTTTATTGTTTATTAATCATTCCATTCGTTTACATCTCAAATGATATCCCACTTCCTGGTTACCCCTCCACAAGTCCCCCATCCCACAACCTCCCTCTCCTCCCTCCCATTTGCCTCTGTGAGGGTGCTCCCCCCTCCCCCTTCCATCCTACCCCTCCAGCATCTCCCTATGATGGGGCATCAAACCTCCACAGGAACAAGGGCCTCCCCTCCCATTGCTGTCAGACAAGGTCATCCTCTGCTACATATGTATCTGGAGTACTAGGTCCCTCCCTGTACACTCCTTGGTTGGTGGAGTCCCTGGGAGTACTAGGTGGTCTGGCCAGTGGATATTGTTCTTCCTATGGGGTTGCAATTCCCCTCAGCTCCTCCAGTCCTTCTGCCAGCTCACCAGGGTCCCTGAGCTCACATTGATGGCTGGCTTCAAGCATCCACATCTGCATTGGTCAGTTGCTGGCTGACCTCCTAAGGAGCAGCTACACCAGGTTCCTGTCAGCAAGTGCCTATTGACCAGGACAACAGTGTCAGGTTTGGTATCTGAAGACAGGATGGATTCCCAGGTACGGCAATCCTCTGATGGCCTTTCCTTCCAGTCTCTGCTCCATTTTTTCTCCCTGTTTTTCCTTTGGACAGGAACATTTCTGAGTTAAAACCTTTGAGATAGGTGTGTGGCCCCATCCCTCGACTGGGGGGGCATGCCTATCTACTGGAGCTGGTCTCTACAGGTTCTATCTCCCCTTCTCTGCTAAAGTCATCCCCATTGGGTTCTGGGAGCCTCTCATTTCCCTTGCTTCTGGGACCCTCCAGGGGCTATCCCCATTTTCTCACCTTCCAGCCCTGCTACATACTTTTATTCGATTTCCTGACCTTCTGTTCTTCTCTCCTGTCCCCTCCAGTACCTGATACTCTTCTCCTTATTTCCTCTTCATCCTATCTCCCGCCCGCCCAGGTCCCCCCTCCTTCCACCCCCCATGATCATCCTGTTTCCCCCTCAATGCAGGACTTTTGTCTTTTGTAGGTGTTCCTATTTCAAAGCTTCCTTAGGCTTTAGAATTCACTGGAAGGGCTCATAGGATTATTATGAAAGGATACATAATACATTAGCAAGAGAAAGGGAGGCAGGATGCTGAGTGCAAGTGTCTAGGCACTAGTTCTCCCTGGATTTAATCTCCCAGTCACAAGGTGAAAAAACAGTGCTCCAGGTCCTGGCAGCCAGCTAAGTTCTCTGAGCCTTGGCTGGTCGGGGACTTTTTATTATAGTCAGTTGTTTAAGCATTTGGCAACTGTGCTGGCTATTTTTATATCCTCCTGACATAAGCTATAGTCATCTGAGAGGAGAGCACCCTGATTGAGAAAATGTCTCCATAACATAGGGCTGGAGGTGAGCCTGTAGAACGTTTTCTTAATTAGTGATTGATGGAGAGCCCAGTCCATTGTAGGGGGTGTCCTTCCTGGCCTGGTGGTCCTGTGTGCTATAAGAAAGCAAGCTGAGCAGCTCAGAGGATATAAGCCAGTAAGTAGCACCCTTCCATAGTCTCTGCATCAGCTCCTGCCTTAGCTTATGCTTCCTGGATCTCCCCTGTTTGAGTTTCTGTTCTGACTTCCTCCGATGATGAACAGTGATGTGGAGTATAAACCAAATAATCCCTTTCCTCCCTAAGCTGAATTTTGGTCATGGTGTTTTGTCATAGTAATAGGAACCTAACTAGGATAGTACACGAGTGATTAATTAACCTTAATGATTCTTCGTCTCCCCCACCCTCACCCCTGAAGTCAAATGGGGGCCATGTAGGCCCTCAGTCTCAGCTATAGCCCAGCATTGGCTGGCAGTGTATCGCAAAGGCTCTGAGGTAGATTCTTAGAAGCTAGTCCTTATTTTAGGAAAGCACAGTGTTTGCGCATCCTGGCCTGTTGAATTAACCCTTGGGCTGCACAGAGCTTCAGGTATGGCCTGAGGGGTGACTTCCTTCAGCTCAATAACAGCCAGATGTCTAGGTTAGGTACCTTAATCATGTGGTCTCTTTGGGAGCCCCTCAGGGTGTGAAGTGGAGGGGTTTGGAAAATAACCTGGAACATTCATAGTTCCCCAGTTGGCTACAAACACCAGGAGGCTAGACTCCTCAGGACTTGCCGTTGAAAATAGTGTAAGGAAGGAAGATGTAATAAATTGTTGAACAAAGGTGTTTCCAGTACTTTGTGATTTTTTGGGGGAAAATTCAGAGCGACCTGTTTCTCTAGATCCTATTGATTTTATTCGCTGACTGCGATTAATCGCAGTTCTCTCTGCACAACATCAGTGCTCAATATTCAGGATATTTTTTGAGATAGTTACAAATACTGGTGTGATAGTTAGCTGTGGCAGATGATCTGCTCAGACAGGGTCTACATGTGAGTTGATTTGCACTTTGTTGGAAGCTCTCTTTGCAGCTTGCTACCAGTTAGATTTCTTCTTCTTTCTTCTCCTTTTTCTTCTTCTCCTCCTCCTCTTCCTCTTCTTCCTTCTCCTGATCCTCCTCTTTCTTTTCTTGTGACTTCTCTTACCTATCTCTTATATATAGTTGTGCCCAAATTATATCTAATTGGACTTATTCTTTGTGCCGTATCTTTCTTTATGCTATTCCTCTGGGAAAATAATTAAATAACAGATGTTTATTGAGCTCCTAGAATAAATAAGACAGGGAAGGCCTGGGTAACATGGAGGTAGCAGACAAAGAAAGATCCTTGCTGCAAAGACTCAGAGACTTTAGCCTCTTAGGGAAATTGAACATTGTACTTGCCTTTTTTTTTTTTTTTCCTCTACAGACACAGTCTCAAATCATGTACTAGGATCCATTGCTTAACCCTCCTGTCAGTACTGCCTGGTCAGTGAAGATAATTCCCCAAAGCTTCCTTTCCTTGCGAATGCACCTTGTCTTTTCCTGAGTTCCCTTTGTCTATTAAATAGCACTGCTGCAGCCTTCATAGTAGCATCTACTAAGCGATGTTTATAATGCCTCTCCTAGGCCCATGACATCCATTTCCATTTCTCCTGTCTTAGTAAGACCCGATTGACTTTCCCTAACACAAGTACAGTAGTCGCTTGTGTTCTTGGGCCTAAGTCATTTTATGTCTCTTTCTACTCATCTTTTGTGGTCTCATTCCTTGCTTCCTGTTGTTGTAGCACACGATCTTTCCCAGTGTGGTCCTGAGAAATTTTTCATCTTGCCATTTTCACTATGTGCCTGTTTTCCGAAGTAGACAAAATTCCCTGACATGCCTATGCATTTTCAAGCCTGTTGGCCTGGGATTTGCTTTCTCCCTAATTTGTCTTGGTGAACCCCAATCACTGCATTGTATCACGGGTTTTTCACTCGGCCTGCCTCTTTCCCAGTCCAGTGTTCAACAGAACATTGGGACATTTCCTTAATGCACTCTCTGCACAGTGGCTTATGTTTCAGGAACATGTGCAGTTTTGGCTATACAGTAGACTGTGGATTCTTTTCTTTTCCCTTTTCTAGTACAGCAACAATTAGATCTAAGATTCTCACTGAGAGTCCAGTTTACTTTAGCCCCAGCAAAAGCCTGAATTGGTGACTATTGGTTTTATTTAATTGATGAAAATCTAATTGCAAAGTGTAAATTTTTAACTTGCTTGGCATTTCGTTAGCTGAGAGTTTTCATGCAAAAAGGAAATTCAATTTTTCATATCTCTGGACTTTTCCATCTTACATGACACTCCAAAGGACAACTTAACACCTGGAAAAATGATCGTGCAGTTCGGCAGTTACATTCCATTGCCTTGACCAAATACCTGAAAAATACCAATAGAAGGATTTATTTTGTCTCAAAGCTTAAGGTAGAACCCATCACAGTGGGCGGGGAGGGCCTGGTAGAGTTCAAAAATGGCAGAAGCATCTGGTAGGAAATCTCCAAACTTGGGGAGACCATGAACCAGGAACAAGAAGTGCTGGCATTTGGCTAGCTTGGGCCTGTAGTCTGCGGAGTATTGAGCCCGCATTTAGGGTGACTCATCCCTCTGGTTGTCAAAGTCTCTGGGAATATCCCCACAGACAAGGACAGAGGTGTGCTTCCTAGAGAATTCCAAACCCAGTCAGGTTACTGGTGAAGGTTAACCATCGCTGGCCTCACCTGTCTCTGCAGTTGAGCTGAAGGAATTGAAAGCATACCCAGAGCTTGCCAAGCATACTGCTTCAGATACCGTCCTGCACTGTTTCTAATATTGCACTTTAGACTTTAATGAAGAAGAGATTGCATGATAATTTGGTTTTCTCCCCACTCCTCTGCCCAGGTTTTCAGGAATACAAATGATAGGAAGGTTTATATTTAATTGTGTTTATGTATTCACGTATAAGCTGGTTATAGATCCATTACTACAATTTTATGGTGGAGTCATTGATTTTAGTTATTATGCGAAGCTTTGGGAATTGCTTTAAGTTCACGGTATCGCAGGGTGTTATGCAGTAAGTTTATTATTGTTGCAGAGTGCTTAGCATTGATGGGTAATTCTGAATAATCTGATCATCTCCATAGGATGTATTTGGAGATACTTCATCTCATTATAATTTGGGTGACAAGAGTGCTGGAGGACAATAATTTAGCAATGATATCAGAGATCAGGCTGCATCTAGACATCCTTCCAGAACCTTCTTGGATTTAATACTCCATTCAAGAGATTGTTCTTTGGATGAACTTATTCTAAGATTGTGAAAAATAGCAGCAAAGGAAGACTTGGAATTTTTCTCAGATTTAATGTTTAAGTATAAAACTACTCAGAACTGTGAAAGATGACAGTACGATTTGGAGAAAATGGTAAAGTGATTCTAAACATCAAAACTAATTTTAGTAGCATGGGTAATTCATGTCAGTGGTAAGGGCACAGGGAGATAGCTTCACAGTGTCACCTCCCAGCAATCTGAGGCGTTCTCTTAATATTTCAGAGACTTTGCTTTTGGCCACACTGATTATTTGTGGCTTTGAATCAGAAAAGCATTTATGGACCAGCCATTGTGTAACTGAACTGTAGATTTTATTGAATATATTTTAATGGGTAGAAAGACAGGTGCTCAAAGAAAAGACCAAAAGCACATTCAAGAGCATGGGTGTGAGCCTCTCAAATAAGAACAACAAATAGACTCTCTTAACTGTGGGTAGCAGCTCCTCGAATGTCTTAGCATTAGCCATCTATACCATTTGAGTGACTCTCAAGTTACATCTCCTGATACAGAGACCAGGTTAATAGTCTCTGCAATTGTCCCAATTTTAGTATCTGTGCTGTTGAAGCCAGTGCTCAAGTTACATCTCAAAATGTTTCTAATAAATCTTCTCCACACATTCTTAAAACGTGAGAATTCTAACGTGATTCCCAAGGTGCTTTTGATGTAATTATAATCTGATGAGCTGAGACCAAGAGCCGCTGGAGTTGCACATGGGATTTAGTAGAACTTTTCCTTGCAAATTGGGTTGACTTATGGTGAGATTTGTAGACAATTGCAGGTTTATAGTTGGGAAGGAAGAAAGGTCATGAGTAGTTGTTAACTTTACTAGAATATTGGCAAGAGGCTTCAACCAGATTCCTGGGTAATAAACTCTTATTTTTTGCTTAAGTAGCCACAGTATTTATTGTCTTGCTTGTTCCTTGGCTATTTGCATCTATTATATTGCTAGTTCCTCAACCTAAAACTGATCTTAATACTTGCTTGTAATTAAAATGGTATAAAAGCAAAAAGGAGGAGGGGCACAGGATAGGGGTTTCTAGGGAGGGGAAATGGGGAAAGGGGATAAAAGAAAAAACTGAACACAAGACAAGACATAAGAAAACAGAGACTTAGTCATACACATACATACAAACACCACAAAACCACTAAATTAGAATCCAGAATACATATGCAGTAGACCTGGTACATGCTTATGCAGAACCTATTCATGCTGATTCAGTCTCTATAAGTTCATATCTACTTTAACCACATTGATACAGGGGGACCTTGTGTTCTTGGTATCCCTTATCACCTTTGACTCTTATACCCTTTGTGCCTCTTCTTCTATTAGCTGTAAAAACTGCTGTTTCCTTGATTTCTTTCTAAATCCTTTTGTAATTTTTATAAAGGAGGGTTATTGATTTTTGTGCATTTATTGGGTATCCAGATACCCAGTAGTGTTTAACAGCTGTAGGAATTTCCTGGTAAAAGTTTTAGGGTCATTTATGCATACTATTCTATGTCGGCAAATTTGATTTATTTCTTTCTAATCTGTATACCGTTGATCTCCTTAAGTTGTCTTATTACTCTAAGACTTTAAGTATTATACTGAATAGATGTAGGGATAGTAGGCAACCTTGCCTTGTTCCTGATTTTAGTGGAAATGTTTTGAATTTCTCTTCATTTAATTTGATATTAGCTATGGACTTGCTGTAATAAACTGCCTTTATTATGTTAAAAAATAGCCACAGTGTTCCCTGCCTTTCTATCCCATTTCTATTCTATTTAAGAATAACCTGATCTGCTTTTAGCTTCTACAACTAAAACAGGAGCTCTTTGGATAACTTCTGTTTTTAGCACTAGGTATCAAACTTACAGTAGGCCAATGATCTATGTACTGGGCCTTTAAGTACTTTTAACGGTCTTGCTAAATTTATCAGATGACATTAAAGTTGCTTTATATCCTAGACAGGCCTTGAACCTGATCTCTTCTTTCCTTAGCCCTCACAGGGACCTGTGCTTCCAGGCCTCTGCCACCACACTCAGCTCAAATGCTGGTCTCTGTGCCTAGCATTGAGTTTTCATAGCTATAGAATGACTAAATGTAGCCAGATATATGGGAAACTTCTATTTTGGAAGGCTGGATTAAGCATGGTATTACTTAAAACTTTTAGATATATTTGAATCAATGCCTTAAACTGCTATGTTTAATTTACTCAGAAATAAAAGTTGTGTCTCCTGACTTCTGGTGACTTTCAAAACAAGGAAGTGAATTAGTAAGCACAGAGAAACTTGTAAGTGTAAACTTTTTCCCAGTATAATCTCTTGAGTGTATATTAAATAAAGCCAAGTTGCTCAATCAACAATTGTTCCCTGTGTGAGGGTATTTGTATATAAATTGCTTAGTTTGCCTGGATCTAACATTGACAGGACATGATTGATCTTTAAAAGTTTTATGAAAAATCACAGACTGTGAAATTAAAGACAGTCAAGTTGTCTGACTTAGCTTTTCCATTGAACAGACACCTGTATTTCTGGTAGTAGAAGCTGTGTTTTATATCTGTTATTGACTAGTCCATTAATTACCCATGTCTGACAGTAATTAATGCCATGTTACTTTCTAGTTTATATCAAGAAGACCTACCAGACTTTCCTAATATGCTGAAATGCCAGCTAGAGTGTTTTCATAGTCCTCCACCCAATTTTAATGTCATCATTAGAGTGGGAGATTATGACTTTTGGTTCACTATTTGCTCCCTAAATAACAAGTGTATTGCATAACATTGTCACGTGTGATTCAACATGCAAATACCAAGCAAGCCAGTTTTGCTTTGCATTTTTCAATCTAGAAAAAGCAGTTCTTTCAAACTGTGCTTCCTGGTTATTCATAAATATTGCCATGATCTTTGATAAACAGAAGAGTAGTCATTAACTGGATAATGCCAAGTAGCTAACGTTTGTAACTAAAATAACTGGGGAGTACCATGTGATTATATATTTTTTTCCATCCATCAAATTTACTGGTTCTTGAGTGTATCTTTATGAGTTTCTTATTGTTGGTATGAAAATTACCATAATGGATAGAATGGTAGAGTACTACCTTTGTATTTACAAAGGCTCTTGGTTTGATGCTCAGTACACTTCTCTCCTGCACAAATCACACATTTAATGAGTTTGATTTACACAGATTTGCTAATTTATGTCTGAAGACCAGTAGTTCTGGTGGGGTATGCAAGCTAATGCCAAGATGGTGGTATGATTTTTCCTTGAGGCATTAGGGAAGGATCCAGTTCCTTACCTTTTCTAGCTTCCAGAGGTACCTGCATTCCTTGAACCATAAATCCAGAGTCCTATATTCTTTGTGGAAGACTCAAAAGACACAGTATTCAGTCACATATTGTGACATATATAAAAGGTATGTCAACTATGTGGGAAAGCAGATAGATGTGGTCTGGAGGCTGTCAGAGGCTGGATCTGGGTAGCATCATTTAGAGTGTGCTCAGCTCCCCTGGCAATGAGCCACAGTGCATACTGCTAATGGGAGAGACTTATTAGAGACTCAGTGCCCAGAGTTTTTACTGAGATTGGTTACCTGTAATCAGTTGATTCCTTCTGTGTTGCTTCAAATGAGAAATGTTCTTCACAGGCTCTTACGCTTGAACATTGGGCCACCTGTTGGTGGCACTGTGGTGCAGCCTTGCTGGAAGAAGTACAGTACTGGGGTTTAAGAGTTTATAGACTTGATCACTTCTTGTTCTCTAGTTTTTTTCTGTCTTTCTCTGCTTTGTGTTTCTGGTTAAAGGTGTGATCTCAGCTTCTGTCTTTTGTACCATATCTGGTTTTTTGTTGCCGTGGTTCCTGTACCATAATGGACCTTTATCCTCTGAAACAATAAGCCAAAAGAAACACTTTTTCCACATGTTGCTTTTGGTTCTGATATTTTATCACAACAACAGAAAAGTAACCAATACAAAATTAATACCAGGAAAAGGGTATCACTGTTTTTTCCAATTAATTAATTAATTAACTTTACATCATGATCAGTGCTCCCTCTGTAAGTTCCTCCTCTCAAACAGTCCCTCCCCACACCCTTCCCTTCCCTTATCCTCTAAGAGGGTAGAGACCCGACCCCCACAGTCCCTGAGTATCTCCCCACCCTGGTGCATCAAGTCTCTGCACGGAGGGCTAGGCACATTCTCTCTCATTGAGGCCAGACAAGGCAGTCCAATTTGGAGAATGGATTCTAAAGACAGGCAACAGTTTTAGGGACAACCCCTGTGCCAGTTATTGCAGGACCTGAATGAAGACTGAACTGCACCTCTTCTACATTAGTTGGGGATGAATAGGTCCAGCCTTTGTATGCTTTTTGGTTGGTGGTTCAGTCAGTGAGAGACTCCAAGGATTCAGGTTATTTAACTCTGCTGGTCTTCCTGTGGAGTTCCTATCACTTTTGAGGCACTAAATCTTTTCCCTAACTCTTCCATAAAACTCCCTGAGTTCCATTCAATGTTTGGCTGTGGTTCTCTAAATATATTTCAGTCAGCTACTGGGTGGAGCCTCTCAGAGGACAGCTATGCTAGGCTCCTGTCTGAAAGCATAACAGATCCATTTCATTAATAGAGTCACTGATTGGTGCTTCGTCATGGGATGGATTTCAAGTTGGTCCAGATATTGGTTGACCATTCTTCCAGTCTCTGCTCCATCTTTTCCCCTGCATTTCTCGTAGACAGAAAAAAATTTATGTGGTAAGTTTTATGGGTGGGTAGATGTCCTTATCCCTCCACTGGGAGTCCTGCCTGGCTACAGGAGGTGGCCTCTTCATGTTCCATTTTGCCAGTGTTAGGCATCTTAGCTAAGATCACCCCTATCGACTTCTGGGAGCCTCCTCATTCCCAGGATCCACCACTCCCCCATCCAAGGCAGTTGAAGATTTCCATTCATTCTCCTGGCCCTTGGACCCTCTCTTCTGTCCCTCCCCCATGCTTCATCCCAACACACCATTCCCTTCCCTATCCCATCTCTCATCCAATTCCCTCCCTGTATCTGCCTCCTATGACTGTTTTAGTCATTTTTCTAAGTTGGATTTGAACATCCTTGCTTGGGCCTTCCTTCTTGTTTAGCTTCTTTGGGTCTGTGGAGTGTATCCTAGGTACCCTGTACTTTAGGGCTAATATCTACTTATATGTGAGTGTGTACCATATATGGCCTTTTGGATCTGGGTTACTTCACTCAGAATTATATTTTCTAGTTCCATCCATTTTCCTGCCAAATTCACAATGTTTTTAATACCTGAGTATTCTGTTGTATAAATTAATCACATTTTCTGTATCCATATCTATCAGGCATCTGGGGTGTTTCTGGTTTCTGGCTATTACAAATAAAGCTGCTATGAAATAATGGAGCAGTTGTCCTTGTGGTATGGTGAAGCATCGTTTGGGTATATGCCCAGGAGTGGTATCTCTGGGTCTTCAGCTAAAACTATTCCCAGTTTTTCTGAAAAAACAATCAGATTAATTCCAGAGTGGTTATATAAGTTTGTACTCCAACTAGCAATGGATAAGTGTTTCCCTTTCTTCATATTCTTGCCAATATGTGCTGTTACTTGAGTTTTTGGTCTTAGCCATTCTGATGGGTATAAGTTGAAGTCTCAGGGTTCTTTTGATTTGCATTTCTCTGATGACTAAGGATGTTGAACATTTATTTAAGTGCTTTTTGGCCATTTAATTTTCCACTGTTGAGAATTCTATTTAGCTCTGTACCCCATTTTTAATTGGGTTATTTGGTTTTTGGGAGTCTAACTTTTTGAATTCTTTATATTTTGGATATTAGCTCTTTGTCAGATGTAGGGTTAGTGAAGATCTTTCCCCATTTTGCATGCTGCTGTTTTGTCCTATTGACAGTGTCCTTTGCCTTACAGAAGATTTTCAGTTTCATGAGCTCCCATTTATCAGTTGTTGCTGTGAGAGCCTGAGCCATTGGTGTTCTGTTCAGGAAACTGTCTCCTCTACTAATGTGTTCGAGGCTATTTCTCACTTTCTCCTCTATTAGATTTAATGTATCTTGTTTTTATGTTGAGGTCTTTGATTCACTTGGACTTATGTTTTGTGCAGGCTGATAGATATGATTCTATTTGCATTCTTCAACATACTGACATTCAGTTAGACCAGCACCATTTCTTGAAGATTCTTTCTTTTTTCCATTATATGGTTTTTCCTTCTTTGTCAAAAATCAAGTATCCACAGGGGGTAGGTTTGTTTCAGGGTCTTCCATTTGATTCCATTGACCAACCACTGTCTGTTACTATACCAATACCATGCATTTTAAAATTACTATTGCTCTTACAGCTTGAGGTAAGGGATGGTGATTCCTCCAGAAGTTTTTTTATTGTTCAGGATTATTTTATCTATCCTGGGTTTTGGTTTCTCCGTATGAAGTTGAGAATTGCTCTTTCAAGGTCTATAAAAATTGTGTAGGAATTTTGAAAGGAATTGCATTGAATCTGTAGATTGCTTTTGGTAAGATGGCCATTTCACTATGTTAATCCTCCTGATCCATGAGCATGAGAGATCTTTCCATCTTCTTATAACTTCTTCAGTTTCTTTCTTCAGGATTTGAACTGCAATACAGGTCTTTCAGTTGCTTGGTTAGAGTTACAATTATGTATTTTATATTATTTCTGGCTATTGTAAAGCATGTGGTTTCCTCAATTTCTTTCTTGGATCACTTATCATTTGTATAAAGGAGGAATACTGATGTTGTTATTTATTTATTTATTTTATTTATTTATTTATTTATTTATTAGTTAATTTTGTATCTGGCCACTTTTCTGAAGATGTTTGTCAGCTATAGTTCTCTGGTAGATTTTTTTTTTTTGGGTAATTTATATATACTATCATATTATCCACGAATAAGGATATTTTGACTTCTTCCTTTCCAAATTGTATCCACTTGATCTCCTTTTGTTGTCTTATTGCTCTAGCCAGAACTTCAAGTACTATATTAAAAAGATAGGGCAAGAGTGGGCAGTCTTGTCTCTGATTTTAGTGGAATTGCTTTAAGTTTTTCTCCATTTAATTTGATGTTGGCTATTGGCTTGCTATATATTGCTTTTTATTATATTAAGGTATGCACCTTGTATCCCTGATCTAACACTTTTAACATAAGTGGTGTTGGATTTGTCAAAGGCTTTTTCAGCATCTAATGAGATGATCATGTGATTTTCTTCTTTCAGTTTATTTTATATTGTGGATGAAATGGAAATTTCTGGGTTTTTTTTTTGGAGACTCAGTTGTGTCATGTGTGATTTTTTTTCTTTTGAAAATGTCTCATGAAAGGATGTTTTTGCTGAAGTAGACACATGGAGTGTTTTTCTTGAAGCAGCCTGGAAAAAAGGATTGCGATGTTTTGCTAGAGCAAATACTTGAGAGAACTTTGTTTGGAAAGAGTACAAATATGACCCAACAGGGAATGAGTGAAGCTGTGTGGTATTAGTTCACCTCACCACTGACCATTGTTGGGTTTTGCTGATGGTGACCGTTCTTAGCTGATGATGCAGTGTGTATTAGCTTGCTTTGCCACTTTTTGCTGGTCATCATTTGTCAAAACTTCATAGAGAGAAACACACCAAAGAACTTCTGGTGGTGTTCCCATGATGTTTCTGAGGACTCAGGTTGATTTGAAGTGCCTTGCAGTTTCTTCTGGATCAAACTGCTGTTGCTGACTTGTGAATGGTGTTTGTGAGTGGATTGAACTAGTGCTGCTATTCGTGTGAACTGAACTGGTGATATCCTGACAACGCAGATTGGATTTGCTCCAAAGAACTATTTCTAAACTGGTCCACATTCTCCTTTGCCCTACTAACCTTTTATTTCCACTATCTCTGGCTGGTGGTGGACTAGAAGGGATGTTAAAACTTTTAAATACCTTTATTAAAAGTAGGTTTTGAAAAATCTGAGCCTTCAGGTGGATCACATTGATGGATTTTGTATATTGAACTATGTCTGCATTCCTGAGATGAAGCCTATTTGATCATGGTGAATAATGTTTTTGATGTGTTTTTGGATTCAGCTTGTGAGTATTTTATTATTAATTTTGCATCAATGTTCATAAGGGAAATTGGTCTGAAATTCTCTTTCTTTGTTGAATCTTTGTGTGGTTTAGGTACCAAGGTGACTGTGACTTCATAGAATGAGTCTGGCAGTGTTCCTTTTGTGGACTAGTTTGGGGAGCATTGGTATTACCTCTTCTTTGAAAGTTTGGTAGAATTCTGCACTAAAACCATCTGGCCCAGAGCTTTTTATGGATGGGAGACTTTTAATGACTGCTTCTATTTCCTTAGGGTTATAGGACTATTTAGTTTACCTAATATTGATTTAACTTTGGTAAGTGGTATCTGTCTAGACAATCATCCATTTCACTTAGATTTTCCAATTTTGTGGAGTATAGGCTTTTGAAGTAAGACCTAATGATTCTTTAAATTTCCTCACTGTCTGTTGTTATGTCTCCCTTTTCTAATTTTTTTTATTTGGATACTGTCTCTCTGCCTTCTGGTTAGTTTGGGTAAGGGTTTGTGTATCTTGCTGAATTTCTCAAAGAATCAGCTCTTGGTTTGTTTGATTCTTAGTATTGTTTTCTTTGTTTCTAACTGATTAGTTTCAGTTCTGATTTTGATTATTTCCTGCCTCTACTCCTCCTTGGTGTGCTTGTTTCCTTTTTTCTAGAGCTTTCATGTGTACTTTTAAATTGCTGGTATGAGAACTATCTAATTTTTTTATGGAGACACTTAGCGCTATGAACTTTCCTCTTAGCATTGCTTTCATTGTATCTCATAAGTTTGGGTATATTGTGCCTCCATTTTCACTGAATTTTAGAAAGTCTTTGGTTTCTTTCTGTATTTCTTCTTTGACTCTGTGTTCATTGAGTATAGAGTTATTTACTTTCCATGAGATTGTAGGCCATCTGATGTTTCTGTTGTTGTTGAAGTCCAAAATGACTATGGGGACTTTTGAAGTGGGCTGTATGCATTTTTCATCCTGAGATGGTCACAATCCTGTGGTGGCCAGGGAGTAGAATATGGTTTGAATGAGAAATAACCCCAATAGAGTTACAGATTTGAATACTTGGTCTCCAGTTAGTAGTACTCTTTGGGGAGGTGTGTAACCTTTCTGGAGGAAGTATGTCACTGGGGCTGAGCTTTGAGAATTTGTAATCTCACCCTATTCCAGCTCATTCTCTGCTTTCTGTTTGCTGTTAAAGATGTTTTCTCTTAACTTCTTGTTTCTGTTTCCATGCCTGCTGCCTGCACCTTTCCTACCATAATGGACTCTTAGCCCTCTGAAATTGTCAGCCAAAATAAACACCTTCTTCCATAAATTGCTTTTGGTCACAGCATTTAATCACAGCCACCAAAACCAAATAATACATCTTCCTTTTTCTAACTCCTTACATCCCATCAATCAACAAGTCTTGATCATTTTATTCTCTATTCTCATTTTTGAAACCGTTTATTGCTTTGAGAGCTACAACCACTAGTGTAGCCCAGGCCACCATTACTTCTTGGTTATCTTTGTCTATATACATTGGGTTGATTTTAAGAGTCTAACGTTTCTTTCTTCCCATTCATTGTCCAAATAGAAACAAGAAAATAAATAGACATCAGAACACAAATAGTGTTGGTGCCCTACTTAACCCCATGCCTTTGTGAATCTTGTCTGCCTCTACTCTCATACTTTTGCCCCCTTTCATCTTGCCCTTCATACACTTTCCTGATGCACTACTTGTGGTTTCTCAAACAGAATATGTTTCTTGTTATTGTCAGGATTTCATATGAAGTTTTTTAGTTTGTACTGAGCTCTCTTCGTCAAGTTATTTCCAACAACCACTTCACTTTCTGCTCACTCTATACATCTCTCCCTCTTACAGAGGTCAAGCAGGCATCTGAATAGCCTAAGTCTTTCTGATACCCAGCTGTATGATTTGTGTTCCCCCATCACTGTTCTCATCATCTCAGCAATGAGTCTGTCTTTCTTGTGTGGTAGGTTTTCCCTAAGTTATGGTAGATAACATACCTTATCTGTCCACTGGAGTGTCACCAATCAAGAGACAGGCATGATAGATTTTCAATAAATATTTACTAACATGAGCGAATGAATGAATTCTGAAAATTTCAGAGTGAGTGAATGGCTGCTTTGGAAATCATTCTGGCAGTTGCTTAGTAAAAAGATCGAAGATCTAGTTTGTTCTGGTGTATGCACCCATGAGAAAATGAAAACACATCACATACAAAAATTTTCAAGAACAGTTACTTACAGTGTTATTAATAATAGCCTCTAATTAGAAACAACCAACTATCCACTACTTGTGAACAAGTATATATAAGTACGAATAAACAAAATATACTATATCTATATAACAATATATTATGGGAAACAGAAAAGTAATATTGATATAATATAAATGAACATCAAAATGTTGAGTGGAAAAAGCGTCAATCTCACTTATCTGCCATTCCATGTATCTGAAATGCTCTGAGCAGACAAATTTCTGTAGAGACAAACTTTTAGCCTAATAGGTTGCTCAGAGCAAGGAGTTTAGGAGGCAATGGAGATGACCATGGAGGTTCCCATGTGGCAGAAATGCTGTAATGCAGGCTCTGGCAATGACATTTCTGTAGAGACAGTAAAAATCTCTGAGTTACACAGTTTGAGAATTGTGAATTACTATGGCAACAACGCCTTATTATAAAGAAGAGTAACTGGAGATCAGTCGGATCTCAACTAGGAAACAGCACTAATGTTCAGTAAGAAAGGAACACTGATGTCAAGAAATACTAGTTAATGAAACCCTGACTAAGACACAACAGTCCAATTCCTTATTGTCTTATTATTAGACTTGACTGATCATGTCTGTGATAACAGTTTGAGATCTGCTGTCCTAGGTAACAAAGAACTGTGAAGCCTCAAACAACAGAGTAGTTTGCAGGTCTCTATGGCATTAGGGTATGTCCAAATGTTTCCTTCGTGGTTGATATCTATGCAATCAGTCGGAAATTGTTTGGTCTAACTTTTTCCTTTATATGGTACAGAGTAGTGCTTTCTGTTCGTGGAGCATCTTCCTCCTTGTCACTGACAGAGAGTACATTGTGCAGCAGTTGTTCTCACCTCAGGCTTTCTCAGGTTCTTATTATTGTATGTCATGCTTCTTCCCTCCTTAACTAGAATGGTAGAAGAAGCAACCACAGAGGGAAATTTGGAACTGGACCTTCTGTGATGAGTAAACTTCTGCTCTTTGAATTGTAAATGTCTACTTTGAGTCTCGTTTCTATAAAGCCTTCTGGATGATTCGTTGTTATAGATTGAAGGACTGAAACTTCTGGCTGTCCTACATCTGGGAACTGAGAGGCTAGCCACCAAGTTCCAGATTTGTGTTTAAAATATGACATTCTCAGCTTAGTCTTAGGCATAGTTAGCCTTAGCACATGAATAATACTCTCTGCAATGATGTAAGGCAGATGCTGCCAAACTATTCCATAAATTGCAGTCCAGCTTTTCAATAAAGCTACTGTAATGCATGACAACAATGAAGAATAATTTGCCAGTGGCGAGTCAGAGCTTTTCGATGTACAAGTGCTAATGTTGTCTCTGTTTAGCCACCCCCTCCCTACGGAGAACATGGAAATACTTCTTTGTTGCAGGAGATTTCTCAGCATGGCCAAGTGGCAATTAAAGAGCCTGATGAGAAAAATGAATCATTCCAAAGTGTCAGAGTCAAAAGATTCATTGCAGCTGCCCTGTCTCAGAGGGTCTGGGATAAAATCTACTTTCTCAATTACTGCCCTGTGTCACTTCTGCCTTCTCAGCATCCACTGTATTCAGGTGGCATCCCTGCCCTCTCTTCATCTGTTTGAGTGGGTACTCTGGCATGAAGGAAGCTGAGCTTTATCCCTCTAATGCATCTTGCTGTCTTTGGCACATTTGTTGTTTGTTGTTGCTGGCGCCAGGGCTCAGCTGTTACATGACAGGCTTTGATCGAGTGAATCAATTGTTGTGGTTTTTTTCTTCATGAAATACCCATCAGACTCTGTGGCTCTCTCTTCAAAGGGAAAAAGGAAGACTTCTCTGTAATGGTTATAATCAGGAATAAGAAAAACACTGCACAGGAAATGAATGTCATTTTGTTGATTTTGGATGAAATGTCAGAAGGAAAAGTATATTGTCTTCTTACAATGTTCATTTAGTTGAGAGCATATTCAAGATTCCTCAGAAATCTCATTTTCTGAACACACAATATTTGTCTAACTGGATGTTTCTATGTAGAAGAATGCAAGTAGATCCATATTTATCACCCTGCAAAAACACAAGTCCAAGTGGATCAAGGCTCTTTTTTTTTTTTTTTTTTTTTTTTGGTTTTTTCGAGACAGGGTTTCTCTGTGTAGCCTTGGCTGTCCTGGAACTCACTCTGTAGACCAGGCTGGCCTCGAACTCAGAAATCCGCCTGCCTCTGCCTCCCAAGTGCTGGGATTAAAGGCGTGCGCCACCACCGCCCGGCAAGGCTCTTAACATAAAATCAGATACACTAAATTAATACAAGAGAAAGTGGGAAATGGCCTTGAACACATTAGCACAGGAGACAGTTTCCTGAACAGAACACCAATGGCTCAGGCTCTCACAGCAACAACTGATAAATGGGAGCTCATGAAACTGAAAAGCTTCTGTAAGGCCAAGGACACTGTCAATAGGACAAAACAGCAGCCTACAAAATGGGGAAAGATCTTCACTAACCCTACATCTGACAAAGAGCTAATATCCAAAATATATAAAGAACTCAAAAAGTTAGACTCCAACAAACAAAATTAAAAAATAGGATACAGAGCTAAACAGAGAATTCTCAACAGAGGAATCTTGAATAGCTAAGAAGCACTTAAATAAATGTTCAACATTCTTAGTCATCAGGGAAATGCAAATGAAAACAACCCCGAGATTCCCCTTACACCAGTCAGAATGGCTAAGATGAAAAACTCAAGTGACAGCACATGTTTGTGAGGACGTGGAGAAATGGAAAGACCCCTCTATTGCTGGTGGGAGTGCCAACTTGCACAGCCACTCTGGAGATCCATTTGGTGCTTCCTCAGAAAATTGGAAGTAGTTCTACTGGATGACTCAGCTACACCAGTCCTGGGCATATACCTGAAAGATGCCCCACTGTGGGACCATGAAAGGTATCCTGGTTTCTAGTTGAGAAAAGGCTTGAAATCCCAGAAATCTTGAAGGGATGGTAGGCACTTTGCCTGTTCCCAGGTACCAGGCCCCAGTCACTAGTCACAGTTCCCCATAGATTTGTGGCCATCAGTCACGTATGCCAACACCCCACTATACCACAGGAACACTTGCTCAACTATGTTCATAGAAGCCTTATTTGTAATAGCCAGAAACTGGAAACAACCTAGATGTCCCTCAACTGAAGAATGGATACAGAAAATGTGGTTCATTTACACAGTGGAAATCTACTCAGCTGTGTTGACTTCACAAATTTTGCAGGCAAATGGATAGAACTAGAAAATATCATCCTGAGTGAGGTAACCCAGACGCAAAACGACTCACTTATTAGTGGATATTAGCTATAAGACAATTCAGGATACACTCCACAGACCCAAAGAAGTTAAACAAGAAGGAAGGTCCAAGTGAGTGAGGAAGCTTGAATCACACTTAGAAGGAGGAACAAAATAGTCATAGGAGGCAGAGGGAGGGAGGGTAGCAGGTGGGAGAGGGAAGGGAGGTGCAGGATCAGGAATGGGGAGAGACAGGGGAGACACCCAGAGGGTCAGGAGAATGAATGGAAATCTGGGGGGTAGATGGAATATCTAGAAGTCCCAGAGACCTGGGATTTGTGAGGCTCCCAGGAGTCAATGCAGGTGATGTTAGCTGTGACGCCTAACAGTTGGGACACAGAACCTGAAGATACCATCTCCTGTAGACAGTCAGGATCCCCACTGAAGGGATAAAGACATCAACCCACACACAAAACTTTCAACCCCAAATTTGTCCTATCTAAAAGAAATGCAGGGACAAAGATGGAACACAGACTGAAGGAGTGGCCAACCAGTAACTGGCCCAACTTGAAACCCATCTCTTGGGCAACCACCAATTCTTGACATTATTACTGATACTCTGTTATGCTTGCAGATAGAAACCTAGCATAATTGTCCTCTGAGAGGCTCTACCCAGCAGCTGTCTGAAACAGATGTAAGTACCTACAGCCAAACATTGGATGGAGGTAGGGGACTCTTAATGGAAAAGTTGGGGGAAAGATTGAAAGCCCTGAAGGGGATGGGAACCCCACAGGAGGATCAACAGAGTCAGCTAACCAGGGAGCTCTCAGAGACTGAACCACCAACCAAAGAACATGCACTACAGGGGTTGGAACAAAGCCCAGGCACATTTGTAGCAGATGTATAGCTGAGTCTCCATCTGGTCCCCAAGAACTGGAATGGAGGCTCTCCCTAAAGCTATAGTCTGACTCTGGTATGTGTTTCCAAACAGGGATACCTTGTCTGGCCTCAATGGAGAGGATGCATCTAATCTGGCAGAGACTTGAATTGCCAGGGCTGGCAGAAAACTGAGGGGTGGCCTGCCTTTCAGAGGAGAAGAGGAGGGAGGATGGAGGATAGAGGAGGGACTTTGTGGGGATGGACATGGAGGAGGCAGTATGTGGATATAAATAAATAAATATTTAAAAACATACTAAATAGACCTTGGTTTTTAAATTTTCATATGAAAACATCATGCATAGGAGGAGGGAGGAAGGAAGGAGGAAGAGATAGAAAAGAGGAAGGGAGGAAGGGAAGGAGAGAGAGAGAGAGAAGAGAGAGGGGAGAGGGGAGAGAGAGAGAGAAAGAGAGAGAGAAGAGAGAGAGAGAGAGAGAGAGAGAGAGAGAGAGAGAGAGAGATGTTTTCTTATCTATCTTCTATTCCAGTTCCAGGGAAGCACTTCACTGTCATTTGTGGTGCTCTTTGGGGGAATCTCTAGCATGGTGTTCACTTGAGCATTATCTGAAATCTCCTGTGCTCTGTGGCTCTGCAATCTTGGGTTCAGGGTTGAGGGTTTCTCATCTAAAGACTCTTCACTTTGCTTCTTTCAAAATGACAAATGAAAGTCTGTAGAGCTGACCACAGGATAGTGGCAATCTCATAAGGATACTGACATCTTCAGAAGATGGAGTAACAAATTCAGGAAGTTGAATAGTTGAATATCCCTTGTTTCTGAATTGTCTAGTTAAACCTTTTCCATTTCTCATTATTATTCAAAATATACATCAGCACCAAATTAAAAATTATCATAAGAAAAATTTGATTTAATAAAGGTTTTGAGATTATTATTATTATTAAATTTGTTCTTCACTCATAAAATACACCACAACTGAAGCTTACCCTCCCTCTCCTCCTCCCAGTTCCCTCTTCTTCCCTCCAGATTCACTCCTCATCTGTTTCCTTTCAGAAAAGGACAGGCCTTTCAGGATATCAATGGATTGTGACATAACAAGTTACAACAAGACTAGGCACAAACCCTTATATCAAGTCTGGACAAACAGTTTTAAAAGACTGAAACCAATATATATATATGTATACACACACATATAATAAACATTCTGGATGATTGGGTTATATATCTCTAGATTATCTCTCTCTATATAGATATAGATACTATATAGGTATATACTAAAAGCCAAACAAAACAAACAACTCTAAAATACAAGGAAGCAATACCTACCTCGATCCCTTCTGTATAAACTGAGGACATGACCACTCCAAGGTATAGTTGATGGGAAAGTTTTTACTGTTTAAGTGTGAGGGAGCATATAGCCAGAGGCATCTGGAAAAGTCTAGAGCAGGAAGAGAAGTAGGCTAATCTTGTCCAGAAGACAGGACTGGGCCATGAGAGGAGGAGGGGGAGTGAGAGAGGAAGACAAAGAGAGGACAAGCAAAGGAGACCAAAGGAGAGAAGTGGGGACCAAAGGAAGAAGACAGAAGAGAGCATGTTGAAATAATGTGACAGGGTTCTATGGGAATGAAAAGCTGAGGGAGGGAAGCCCGTCAGCTGGAAAGGTTTAAGGTAAGGGGCTGACTGAGGAGTGCAGAAAAGAGCCATAGGTACTTCCAATACTGAGGAAGCCTGCAGACCAGGATGCACTTCAGCATGCTAATAGGCAGCACACACAGCCATTTGTCTCCAGCGTCTTTTGGATCTTATACTTTCTTCACTCTTTCTTAGCATTTGCTAATAGTGGCCTTGAGGATATAAGATTGTGGCCAGCTGCGCCTATGATCTTTACTAAAGAACCAAATCAGTTGAGACACCATCCTGCTAACAGTGAAGGAGAGAGGTGAGCACTTGCATAGCACTACTGTTCAGTAGTTAGGGAGTTTTCACAGGGCAGAATGTGTTAAGTCAGGAGGAGGCTTCATGCATGGTAAAGGGCGATTAAACACTATATCCCACAACCCTCAACTCCCTTCATGTCACCTTCAGTGAATGTTGATGTGCTGTCTATTGCTCTACAGGTGTACCTTACTTCCAGTGTGTTGACTGGACCCTGTAACTAACATTTTATTATTAAACTGTGACAATTTTGTCATTGCTGTAGTGAATACTGTCACTCAGAGCTTTGTGAGATGTGGTGTAAACATCATATTTGGACACAGTTTAGTTATTTTATAACTGGCATTAACGAAAAGACATATGCTTACTGGAACACATGAGAGCTTTTGCACCCCGAGAATATAAAATTAGGTTCCAGTCAGGCCAGGAGGCAGCTTTATTCTAACAGCTGCGCATGTTCAAGTCCCACAAGAGATCACAAACTACTGACGAGCTTCTGCAACTAATAAATGTTTCAATGTTATTGTCCATGACTTTGATATGAGTTTGGTATTTAATTCTTTCAAGTTTGCTACCCAATTTCTATACCTCAAAAGTCTGACAAATTCTGAAAGGTTGGAAATTACTGTGTTGGGAGTAGTTATAATTTTCAAAAGAATAGTGTGAGGCACGTGGATGTATGGTAGTTGATTCTTTCAATGTCATCTTGTCCATGGAAAAGAGGCATTTCATTGCTCTTTTTGAGTCACATAAATGCTTCCTGTCTATCATCGAGTGGTGAGGGCATTCAGGTAAAAAGCTACCTTTACTTCACAGTGACTACTGCAAGCAGAAGGTTTACCTTGAAACATTTCTACAGACTTCTCAACAAAGAGGCATCAAACTTAAATGTTTCTAGAAAGTTCATGTATCCGTGAGTGTCATGGTACCATCAGACTCCCAGTCCGTCTCATGGTGTTGGTGTAGATGTGGGCCTATAGTACCCAGGACATTTGTCCCAGATGAGATCTCCAGAGTGCAGGAAATAATCAAGGATACAAGCAGATATAGATGCAGATGCAGATGTAGGGAATGCTGTCCAGACTTTGCCCCCAAGAAAGACATTATCTTTACTACCTTGGGGTATAAGCAAATTTCTGGTGAGGCAGGGAGACGTAGTTATCCTGGGGAGAGTAAATAAATCTGCTATCTTAACAGGAGGGCGACACTCTCTAGATTTGGTGCTGTTTGCTGCACAAATGTCCTTAGCTAAGCTGCAATGGTGAGATCTACTTAAGGAATTGGGCTCAGTGTTGTGAAGGAACAGAGAGAGACCATGACATTTGAATCTGGGTTTGAGCTGTACTTTATACTGATTGGATATTCTTGCTTGAGTTATCAATTGCCACATTCCTCTTTGTGGAAATATTGAAAAAATTAAATTAGATGGTGCATTTGAAGCATGCTGAGCTATATTTACCCCATAACAAAACATTGTAAAAAAAATCAGGACCATGGAAACTAGTTAAGAAGTTCAGCAGCAGATTAAAAATTAATCTGCTCAGTTCTAGATAGGATGCTGTTGTTTTTAACCAAATTCCTCCCCTAAAGAATCAGGGATCTATGCAGAAGATGTTGAGAGGCTGCTAAAGCCAGGGCTGGAGGGTGACTTCAAGGAAATAGCATCTTCCAGACATAATAGAATTGATGCACACATGAGCTCACAGAGACTGTAGCAGCATGCTCAAGACTGCACAGGTCCAAACCAGATCAAGTCCCAGCAGTGAGAAGGAGAATAGGGCGTGACATCCCACCTCTAACCAGGAAGCTACCTGCAATTGATGCCTGCTAGGAAAGGGAAAGTCATTTTCCCCAGATGTAATATACGTCACTGGGTGTATCAGCTTCACTTCAGGACAGGCCGATAGCAAGAAATGGTTCTCCAATCCTAAATGGACGCTATTCTTCTCTGTTTATTTGTATTATTTGACTTACTGCTGCTTCTTTGTTTCTTTCTTTCTTGTTTTTGATTTTTACGTTTTGTTTTTGTTTCTGAAGAGAAGAAATATGACGTTGAGTAGGTAGCGGGTTGGGGAGTATCTGGAAGATGCTGGGGGAGGGGACAAAGTATAGTTAAAATACAATGTATGGAAAAATTATATAAGATTGAGGGCTTTCTCTTTCTATACAACAAAAAGGCAAGAAAAATGCCAAGAACTGGTTTAGTTCCTTGCAGACTCTGCCAGGAACAGGCTGTTGCTGCTTCCTTCACATTGGCTCTTGTTGCTATGGTAACAAATGGGCAGAGTTCCTCTTAGGCCCAAATTTCCATCCTAGGAAGGAGGAAGGCAGCAAACCCAAGCCTGCTACTCAGAGTTCTGCTCTCTTATCCCAGAAGGAACCTGCTTCTTAGGGATTTGATCTATATATAGAACTTCCGGTCTGGATGACATGGCTACCTTGGCCTGAGAGACTGTAATTTTTTAGTTACACGTTCAGCTGTGAAAGTCACAATTCTGTTAAAAATTACAATATGATACTAGCCAATTGACTGGTGGTGTTTGCCACAGGTGCCCTCACACTACTCAAGCTGTTCAGGCTTTGATATAGGCCTTCAGTGAGCAATAAAACATGACTTTTCTGGCATCTCCAGACTTTATTCACTGTATGCTTTTTAATAGGCATTCATATGCCAATTTGAAAAGGTTAATTCTTCTTGATCTAGTGGTCAAAGGACAGATATATCCCCAGACACTGACTAGCTCATTTGGTGAACTTTAAAATGTAAGAGAATTAACATCTTGTGGTTAATAAGCCTATTGGAAGGTTTGTTACTCTGAACACTATCAACCCGATTACCTTACACTGTGGTTTCCTCTTCTGCACTAACAGGTGCTGTGTGCATCTCCAGCTGTCTCTCTGTAGTTTAGCTTCAGCATCAGCCTCTATCTTTATCTTATCAGAGGTTGGTCAGCTGGGCATCCCATGAGTCTGTGTGGATTGGTGATTGTGAGGTAAGCTTTAAGTTCAAAGATAATCGTTTCAGTCATTTTCTCTGGTACAAGTGCTGCAAAAAAAGGATTTTTTTTTTTTTTAAAAAAACCTCCTTAATAAGAAAAAAATGAAAGTACATTATCCCAATTTTAGTGATTTGCAGTCACACATCAAATGTAAGTCAAAGCTTCTTATAGTCATAAATATTGACGTAAAATATTTCAGAGTATGAAGTCATGTCATTGTGAGCATCATGATTAAAGGAATTGCCAGTCCTTTACTGCCGTGTTTAGAGGCTTTCCATTCTGACTCAGACAGCTGCTTTGACCACAAGCACCAGCCTATGGATTTGTACTCATCCTCCTGTTTGAATTTATTTAGTTATGAGACAGAATGCTGGCTCCTTTGCCTTTTCAAAGACATTGGAGATGTCAGGAGTGAGAACATCATGAAGTCACCACCTTCTGCATGAAGCAAGGTGAAAACATCTGTTTATGGTGGCCACTCACAGTCTGTCACATTTTCCTTCTTTCTTTCTACTCTTAGCTTGGAGGACCAACCCAGGGACCATGTGTGACCTACAAGTAAAGCTTGGTAAACTTTCACTCTGGAAAACATGGATTCTTATCACAGAGCAGGAGTGGTTGATGTTAATTGATAGTAGACCCATACTACTTAAAATGTTTTAATAATACACAACTGAATAGGTATTTATTTATAACATATTAGCATAGTTTACCAGGTTAATAATTTACATTGTGAGATGATGTTATTATTATTATTATTATTATTATTATTATTATTATTATTATATAGCTATTATTGAAACATGAGATGAAGTGAGGCTAGCAGCTGCTCAGAATGAACTTTCTGTGTCCCAGGATATCATCTGTCTCAAACTCAGGGATTCATTTAGGAGAAAAAGAGGACACTTCCTTACATGAAAGACATTCACAATTTTATAAATCTTAATCCGTTTTACTCCGAGTCTACTTAAACCCTGGGGAGCTTAGCTCATCGTGTCCTGCCAAAATACAGGTCAAAAGCATTACAAGAATAGACTTTAAAATAAAATCAGTTTTCTAAAACTACGTAGGAGATAGACTGTGATCAAAACCAAATTCCCCTTGACCATAACATTTTCCTTCAGGATCATGATTTATTGACCATCTTTTGCTGGTGAAATAGAGCCTTTTAATTTGATATCTTACTTGAAATGCCAAGGCCACCCTTCAGGAAACAGCTTGCAGCTGAGGTGTAGAGAGTAATGGCTTGGAACCCAAGGTACTTTCAAACTATTTCTCAAATTTGCATGTCATACTTGTGCAGGGGCCATGCAGATTTCCTTTGTATAGTTCCATTTTTTAAGTATATATGCGGCCAAACTGAGTACATGTTATTTTCTAAGAATAATTGAAACAAATGTCCTCTACCAGATCTCGAGATTCTTAACCTTGGGTTCAGGGATTCTGTAAGTGGTTGTAGACAGCTTCTATCACTAAAATTTTTATGTGGAACATTTGTCCTCATTTTGGCCATGACTAGTCATTTAGGAGACAGGAACCACACTAGTTGTTTTTCCAGAAAGAATTTAATATAAAGACTTATCAGCAGCTTGGCCCAGAAGAGGCTTTTTTTGGTTTATAAGTCATGGTCCATCATCAAGGGAAGCCAAGGCAGGAACAGGAAGTAAAGGAGAGACCATGGAGGGACACTGTTTACTGACTTGCTCTCCATAGTTGGCATAGCCAGACTTCTCATATAACCCAAGACCACCTGTCCAGAGGTGGCAGTGTCCACTGTGGGCTGAGCCCTTCCACATCAATCATTATTCAACAAAATACCCTGTAGACATGTCCATAGGCCAATCTGATGGAGGCCATTCCTAAATTAAGGTTTCTTCTTCCCAGTTGGCTCTAGGTGTATAAACTTGACAAAACTGACCAGCAGCACAAGGAGCAATCAAGAAAATGTGTGTAACACACCCATTGTGATTGTGATGTGTAAATTATAATATGGAGGTTGCTTGTTGATCCAGGAATAGGCCTAAGAGGACTGCCTGGATAAGATTCCAACCCCAGAAACATGACCCAGCCATCACTGTTTCAGACTTGAAAAGATAAAAGTAATTAATCAAAAATTATTTTTGAATTAGTATCAAGCTGTGAAGCTAACAGTTATGTACTTGCTGTGTAGGTGCTGCTATTTAAAATGAATAACTTGTAATTATTTTATATCTCTGAGCCACTGTCTCAGCATATTGAATGAAAAGAAATGGAGATGTACTTGAGTCCAAAAAGACTACAGAAAACCAAAACCAAAGGAGGTAAGGGATGTTTGAAAAAATTTTTTCAATAATGATCAGTAACAAATTATTACTTTGGAGGTAGATAGTGTCATGTATGTAAGCTCTACCCAGTGTAGTCAGCTGCAGCAAAATCAACTTGAAACTTTCAGCCATCTATCCTGCTGATTTCAAAGAGGCTCAGGCTCATCTTCTTTGAAGACTAAAGTAACCATGGTGATTTTCCAGCTATGCAGATCACACAGGTACCACCTGAGACAAATTTCAAGTTGCATTAGTGCAGTCACATACTCAGATGTCTTTCCTTCTGCACATGGTCCATCCATCCACCCTCTGAAATGGCCAGTATTGACATAACTGAGGTAGAGCTTTGAGATACTTGAAAAGCCTTCTCCTTCCTTTCTCTCACTGTCTGTTTTCATTGCCCCACCGTTTCTCAGGCCCCAATCTTGAGTCATTCTTGACATAAGTTCTTTTTGTGAGCACATTGTACTTCCACTCTGTCGCTTCTTGGTTACATTCCCTGTTGCTGTGATAAAATACCCTGACAAACACAATTTAGGGGAGAAATGGATTATCTGGATAAGTATTGCTACTTACAGGCTACTGTTGCAGGGCACTCAGGGTGGTTGGAACTTAAGGGAGCTAGTCATATGAACCATCCAGGACAGAGCATGAATAACTGAATGTGTGCTTGTGCTTAGCTAATTTTTCTCTTTTTTATATAGTCCAGGACTCAAACCTGAAGAATGGGTGCCATTCACCTTTAGGCTGGGTCTTCCCATATAAATAACGTAGTGTAGTGTAGTGGTTTGAATGAGAATGGCCCCGTAGGCTTATACATTTGCATGCTTAGTCTCTAGTTGGTGAACTGCTTGAGAAAGATTAGGAGGTGTGGCCTTGTTGGAGTAGGACTTGTATCACCTCAGATGGACTTTGAGGTGCTTTTTGGACTCAGAGGTTCCAAAAGCGCCCAGTCTCCCTGCCCCACCCATCTCTGCCTACTGCTTATGTATCAGGATATAAGGCTCTCAGCTGCTGTTCCTGTGCCATACCAGCCTGCTTTTAGCCATGATGTTAATGGACTAAAACCTCTGAAATTGTAAGCAAACCTCCAAATAATTTCTTTCTTTGATAAGAGTTGCCTTGGTCATGGTATGTCTTCACAGCAATAGAACAGTGAATAGGACATCAAGATAGTAGCCCATAGACATGCCCTCAGTCCAACCTTAGCTGACAATTCCATAGTGACACTTCTTCCCCTGTGATTCTAGATTATGTCCAGTTGACACTTAAAACTAACCATTGCAAAATGAAATGCATGGTAATTAAGGGAAGTGATTTCAGAGAGGCTATGAGTTTGTTACATTATTACCCCTTGGGGGAAACAAGAAACAGAGCTGATGCTTCTTTTCCTTGAATCTGCAAATCACAGCTCACTCAAGGAGGCTTGAATATCAAATGCAGGGCGGCACAAATGAGTTTTGGTGTCTGCTTAAAGTGGCTTCACAGCTTTGTTTAGGTTAATAGCTATAAGGTGTAGTTTGCAATGACTTTTTTATCGAGAGAAGAGGGAAAGAGAATATGAAATATATAAATGATAAATATTCAATAAATAGTGTCATTAATAAAAAGACCTAACAATTGGCCCCAGTTTGAACATCATAACTTAAAGTCTATCATACTCTTACTTGCTCCAAAGTCTTTTTCACCTCCCAGAGCTACAGTAGCTCCCTACCTGGTTGTTCTCTGCCATTCAGGCCTTCCAGTTTTCACTATAGGGCAGGCACAGACACAGGTTAAAGCATGGCCTGTTCCTTATCTTTTCTATCACTTTTAATTACACTTTATGCAATTAGCATGTGTAACTTTTATAACCTAAAAAACAACTGAATTTTACAGTTTTTGCTTTCTTGTGAAATCCAATATCTTAAATACAAATGGAAAAGAGTGTTGCTTGGTAAAGCCTTGCTTCCTTTAATCATTCAATATGATGTGCAAACCCTGATCTGTATTGAAAGTTTGTTAGCAGACAACACTCACTGACACTGGGAGACATTATGATAGAGTAGGAAAAGCCATGTTCTAAACCACAAGATGTAGGATCAAGTTTACTTCACAAGGAATTAGCTAATAGCTTTGGCCCATTGACTTAAACGTCCTGCCCACTCCTGAAAAAAGTGAAAAATACCTGGCTTACCTTCTATGTAGAATTTTCATGAAGATAAAATACATATTTGAACATGTTTGTGAAGAGTAAAGCACTCAATAAATAATAGTTAAAAGTAACAGAATTACACAATAGACAAACCTGAAGACAGAGTGATAAATAACCTTGAAGCACTTATAGGAACAGTATATGGGCTCCGCTGACTATTGCCTTTGCCATGTGCTATAATAAAACACCTGTTGTGGATAGCCTCAGCCTTGTATTTTGAATCTAGTTCCCCCCTCCTGGGAGGGGCTGCAGAGGAGGATTGAATCTGTACATAGGTGACGTCTTGTAAACCTTCTGTCCAATTAAAACCTGTAAAATAAAGGCTAGAGCCAGAGATTGGGCAGTAGAAGGGGAGGCAGAGAAAAAGGCTTAGGGGAGTAGAGAGTGAGAGGAATTCGATATAAAAGGAGGCAGAAGCAGAAGCAGAAGCAGGAGGGCAGAAGCAGAGGCAGAAGTAGAAGCAAGAGGAAGCAGGCAGAAGGAAGCTGGAGATAGAAGGAAGCCGACTACGGAGGAGCCGGAGCTCAGAGGACAAGGACGAGGCCTGGGATAATCGCAAGTTATAAGGGATCTCATAGCCAGGGATTAGAGTAGTGTAGCGGTAAACCTGTCCAGTCTAGGCATGCATATTATACTATAATTATTGAGTTGTGTCTTCCTTTACTGGTCTCATTCGGGTAGGAGATTTTACAGTGGCAAATTTGGAGGTTAAATAATAATTTCAACTACAAATTGGTCCCCAACGCCAGAGGCCGATTAATTAATTACTACTACAAACACCTATTTGGAGAGAAGACGATTCCTAGATTAGTGGATGTCAACTGCTAACTGAATAGAAATTAAAGTGAGGGGTGTGGAGTTGGAGCAGCCCTGCTTCTCAGTGGGTACATCTGTATATTACTTAGAGCAAAGCTACCTGTTAAGTGAACAGGCTTTCTTACATACTGGGAGCAGTTGGGACAACAGGCTGGGGTATGGATAGTAACTGTGCCCAATTTGAGTTAGGAGAAAAATTATACCTAGCAGTACTTTTGAGAAAGCCATAGGATGACCTAGATCAGTGGTTTCTCAACCTTCTGTAACCATTTAATGCAGCTCATGTTGTAATACAATGCTGCCACCCTTTAATACAGCTCCTCATGTTATGGTGACCCCAATCACAAAATTTTTTGTTGCTACTTGCATAACTGCAATCTTGCTACTGTTGTGAATCACCGTGTAAATATCTGTGTTTTTCAATCATCTTTTGGAACTACTGACCTAGAGGAAGGCAAGGAACCCTTTCCCCAGGAGGAATTAAGCTCTTGTTTTTCTAATCCTGGAAGCATCACAGCGAGTCGAGATGAAGCTTCTATGGAAAAATGTAGAGCTGGAGTCTCAGAAGGATGAGGAGTTTCTAGATCATTACTCACTTTAAAGAAATCCACTGGGTGCAAGGCACATCACTAGATCCACTTATAAATTATTGTTGGATTCTTAGTATATAATTTTAGGTGACATTTTAGCCATATTTCATTACTATAACAAATACCCCAAGACATTTAACTTACAAAGGGGAAATGCTATTTTTGACTCATGGTTTTGGATGTTCCAGTCAATGTTTAGTTGCCCTGTTGCTTTTGGGTCCTATGGAAATGTAACAGTGTGCACTAGATGAGGAGGCTTCGAGGCCCTACTATCCTTTTTATTATGAATGTTGCTCCCCTCCTGGTTCTCCCTTGAAGAATTCTTTCCCCCATCCTCCTCCCCTTCCTTTCTGGGAGGGTGCTGACCCATTCAGTATTCCTCCACCCTGGGGCATCAAGTCTCTACTGGATTAGCAGCACCTCTTCTCCTACTGAGGCCAGACAAGGCAGTCCTCTGCTACATATATATAAGGGGCACTCGGACAAGCCTGTGTATGCTCTTTGGTTGGTGGGAGTCTCTGGGAGCTCTCAGGCGCCCAGGTTAGTTGACACTGTTGTTGTTCCTATGGGGTTGCCATCCCATTTAACTCCTTCAAACCATTCCATACATCGTCCATAGGGGTTGCTGACCTCAGTCCAATGCTTGGCTGTGAGTATCTGCATCTGTCTCAATCAAGTGCTGGTGGAGCCTCTCAGAAGTCAACCATGCTAGACTCCTGTCTGCAAGCCCCACTATCTTTTAAGAAATGTCCCTAGTGACAAGTACTACCATATGACTTAAAGGTTTCACTCCATCCCAGTAGTGTCTCCCTGGATACTTGGCTGCATGCAACCCAAGGACCCTTGGGGACTAAAGATCCAATCTTTAGCAGCTGCCATCAATGTCACTGACATATTGGACTCAGGAGTTATAGTTGCTCAAGATTTCTCAAGTAGTAAGGGAACAACCTGGGACTGAAATTCCAATTCATTGTCTGCCTTAAACTAGATCCTGTCCTGTGTCAATGAGCTGCTATCTACTAGATATTTTGGATTTGCTTTATTAAAGATTATCCCAGAGCTACATGTGGAAATGTTCATGGGTCTTGATAGAGCCTTTGATGCCAGAGTATAATGTTATCAGAAGCAACAAATCCCAGGGCTGTGTGAAGCTACTTTCTTTAACAAAGGAGAAAAATTAGATTCATGGCTGGGCCTATCTGATAATCATGCTTTCTTTCCAGTTAGATATTTTCTTGGTAAAGAAATATTTTGCTACCTTGAATACTGCCTTTACAATATCCCAAAGAATCTTACTGTATCACTGCACACTAAAAAAATCAAGGCTTTCTGACAGTTCCATCCAGGTCTAGCAAATGTCAGAGCTGCCTATAATTCCTGACCTGCTTCAGGAAGTCAGAGACGGTATTTGACAAGGACACTACTTCATTAACATTTTTCCTGGCTTCAAGTCCCCAAACAGAACACATGCTTTCAATGAGCTTTTTTGTGTCATGTGTGACTTCTAAAATACTTCGGGACAAGATGTATCTCAGATTTGCTCAAATCTCAGCCTTTTAAATTCCACTTTTTTTTTTTTTCAGACAGACTCACATTTTCTAAGGCACTTTGGATGTATAATAAGCCTCTCCTGTGTGTTTTGTTGGCTGTGTGTTTTTATTAGAAAAAAACCTTTTGTTACTGAAAGAACTCAGACTTTTGCTTTCAATTTACACTCAGTAATGGAAATAAAATCTAAGCTTATAGAAACTTGAAATGTTTTATACTTAGGCTATGTCATATAAAACAAATTGGTAAAACCCATTGTCCATATGACAGTTACATTATTTTAAGTTATTTAAAAGGGAATCTATTCTATATGTCTTAGCATGAAAACAATTACTATATATACACATATACATATATGCTATGTAACTATATATATGAGCTATGTGTATGTATACATATATATGCTATGTATATATATGCATATGCATATGTATATATAAGGAGTGTATAACCTGTATTATCTGAATCAATAATACTGAAATAAGTTAATTATTAATGGAATATTCATCATGTTTTAAACTGCACAAACCCAGAAAGATAGGAAAATTAGCATCTGTTCATGTGACTCCTGGTGTTTCTTTAATATATCTCATACCACAGTTCAGGAGATGACATTTTAGAGGAAGCTCAGGCATTGTTTAGATATGGCATAAGAGTGTTCAGTTGGATGATTTGTGATATTTACACTTTCTGTTGTAAGTTTTAATTCTATGGTTTAATGTGAGCCAACTGTACTATCTGCTTGAAATCAGCACTGAAGATGCCCTGCTGTTCTTAAGAACAAGCACAGCTTCTGTCTTAGGAATGCTTGGTAGATTTCAGAGTGCTCATCTTGCACAGTTTATTTTAGAAATTGTTTATCACACTTTCTTAACATTTTGGAAATATTTCATAGTCTGTAGAGTACAGTATGCGGCGTGTATCAGGGCTATGTTTTAGCTGTTTAGTTTGTGTTAACAAACTACTTCAAATTGGAGGTTTTTAAGTAACGCAGATTCTCTCTGTGGATTTGCTCATATGTGGTGTGGGTTGGGATTATCTTTGCAGCTTACACAGCTGAGAGCTTCCCTGAGGCCATGGTTCTTCACACAGTTCCTTCAGCAGCTTAGCTGGTATCATTTCAGTGTAGGCAGTTAGGCCCTTAGGAACTGGTGATACTTCCATTAGGGTCATGCTTGCTAGTATCCCTGGACCAGAACACATCAAATAGCCGTGTGTGGAGCAGAAACTTTCATGGGTGTGAGTATTGGGGAAGTGCCATTTATAGGGTCTTCTGATGTGTTTCCCTCTGCCCTTCTCTGTAGTAATAAAAACCATTGTTGTCAGGTGGCATGGTTGTCTAGAGGAAAAGGATAAGGAAGGATTTAAGTGGAAGAGGTGCATGTGACTCTTGGGTTATGTGTGACATAACTATTTTTATCTAAATACTTACCATCAAACTTACTGTAAAACAACAGTTTCCTCCCTTACACAGTTTCTGGGAATTTGGACTTAGAGGCAGCCACATTGGGAAATTTTGGTTCACAGTCTTTCTTAAGTATTAAGAAGCACTCATGATGCAGACTTTGTCAGTTTAGATCATTCACTCCCATGACTCATAGATGGAAGTCCCATGGGTGGGGAGGAAACCTTGGTTATTTATGATTTAGACCTTTTCAAAGGACCTCTCCAGAGGTGATGAGACTCATGCCAGTCCAACTAGTTTCCAACAGGCTGGGGAAGTAAAGGCATGTAGTGGCCCAGGGACGGGGGTGGAGAGGAGGGAAAATCAAAATGTCTTTTATGATGAGGCCTTTGAAGTTATATATCATAACATCTTCTCTAGACATTTTTGTCACACAGAGTGACACTGGGGTTGCAAAGGAACTATAGAAGTTATTAGTGATAGAAGGAATGACTTGTGACGACCATCTTGGAGCTGCCCAGCACAGCGATTCTAATAAAAAGCCATGTTTCTTCTTTCTTTGAGCATCAAATATTCTTTAGTATTCTAAGCAGTTATGTCTGACAAGGCTTCCAAATCAAACCCTATCTAAAAGGGTCTCTGCAGTGTAGCTAAAATCAAATTTGTTTATTCTTAATTCTCATTAGGAAGAGGGAGAAAGTCATTTGTTCAGAGTAGAAACCGTCGTGACAATATTTACTGAGAACTCTGTTCTCTAACCTGCTAGGAGGTTCATCAGATTGTTTGAAAACACTAGGAGAACATGGCTTGAAACAGAAGCGGTGCTGTCCTATTCATATTCACAGAAGAAATAATTATGGAGCATCGTTAGCATGCTCTTCCTTTTATAAGCAGACTATAAATGGGAGAGTGTGAGCCATATGTGATGTAGGAGTGGCTTCCCCTGATGACCAACTGTGCTGCTGTTTTCTTACTGTACCCATGCTACAGCCTTTCTTCAATATGCAGAACACAGTATGTGTGCAACTACAAAAGAGAAAGCCACATGCCATGCAAATGTTTGGTCCATTGTAGAATTTGATCATTTAATCTGTATATAATCTACATTGGCTGTCAGTCAGAGATGGTGAGCTTAGATCCCAGTTTCTCCTTCTCATGGCTATGTGTCTGTTTTGTAAAAGGCAGCTCTTCGGCTGTAAAGTTAATTTGATGTTTAATGTGCAGGGTGTTATTGTGTACAAGAGGCAAATTTTTAATAGTAAGATTCTTTAGATTTTTATAAGTCTTAGTAGCTTGGGTGGGTGGCTAGAATATTTCCTAACAAAACCTCTTTGAGACAATTTGTGTGTGTGTGTAAATGTAACTTACATTCACCTGAGGCAGTTGTTATCTGTCTGCTAGTCCAGGACTAGTTCTAGAAACTTCTAGCCTCTGTACAATCTAATTTAGGCCTAGAATATTTTCAGCTTCAGAGACTTACTGCTGAATAAGCTCACCCTTTCTGGTTCTTTGAGATCTCTGGCTGGCTAGTTCAACTCAGCTGTTCTGCCTCAATTTTTTTTCCCAAACTAACTGAATTAATCTGGCTTCTCTTGGCTTCTCACTGAATTGCTCTGCTTGGCCTCATACTAACTTTGGTAATATGTTGTAATCTTCTGTCTCCTTCTTACTCTCTGGCTCATTCTGTCTTTACCTGTGTCTAGCTTGTTTTCTCTTCTGTCAAATCTTTCTCTGATTTGTCACTTTGTCTGCTACTCAATTAGACATCACTTTCAAACATGGGTTCTTCCTTCTACAACCTAACTTTACCTTCATTGTTTGGTATTAAAGGTGTGTACTAAGTCATGAACCACACCACAACCAGAAAAAGGTTTATTTTTTTCAGAAAACAACACATTCTTGGGTTCACAATGTGATCAAATATCTTGCAACATGTGTATGCATGTACATTTACATGTACATCTAAGGTTAACATCTAGAAGTGTTAGAACTAAGAAAACATATTTCCCCTTTGAATGTTTCTGTTTTTTCAATGATTTATTTGTTTTTATTTTATGTTCATTGGTGTTTTGCCTGCATGTATGTTTGTGTGGGGGTGTCAGATGCATTGGAAATGGAGTTATAGACAACTGTGAGCTGCCATGTGGGAACTGGGAATTGAACTTAGATCCTTTGGAAGAACAGCAATGGTCTTAACCACTGAGCCATCTCTCTAACCCTTGAGTGTCTCTTATACTGGAATTCCTCTTAGTAGCTTGAGTTGTGATAATATAGGCAAGTAACTAGAAATCATTTATCATCTGTTTACCCAGCCAGTCAATTATTTATCCAACATTTAAAATATCCATTATATGTTGAACATTTAGAAAGCAAAGACCAAGATATGCTAGTTTTCTACCATTAAGGTTTTCACCCTTTGAATGAAGAGAGGCATGGACAAACAGCCAAGCCCAAGTGCCAGTCACCATATCTATGATGTATATGTTACCAGCTATTTGTGGCAGGAGTGGTTTGCTGAAGAAGTGGTGTAAGATCCCTTCAAAAGGTATGAAAGGGTTGACACTTATTCTGCTTCTTAAGAGATGAGTGCGTTCTCAGGTCACCAAGGAAAGACCTGGGGGTGTTATGGAGAGGTAGGACACTCTGGGTAGAGGCAGAAGACAGAAAAGTGATGGAAGAACTTGATCCATTTTGAGGAATCTCCTCAGGTAGGCTGGCAGGGCAGGGTGGTGGGCAGCAACCAAGGCAAGGCTGGAAAAGCAAGCTGGATGGATCTTAAAGATAGTCATGTTCAGTAGATAAGTAGGTTTTCACTGAGGATATCAGTGATCCATTAGAAGATTGTTTTTAAAGAAAGATCAGACTAGCATTTACATTCTAGATCCTAAAATTTAGACAGGGAGGGTGAGAAGGGATGGGAGAACTGGTGGAAGATATAGCTGTCATCCCAGAGAGGGGGAAGAGGCTGCCCTGAGATAGATTTGGAAAATAGGCAGAGATCTTACTGAGTGTGTGGCTCACAGTAAGCACTTGATGTGAGGCATTAGATGCATGAGGAGGTCGGCAGTGGGAAAAGGAGGAAGGCCTATGAAGAAAGGAAGGAAGGAAGGAAGGAAGGAAGGAAGGAAGGAAGGAAGGAAGGGTTTTGGTTTTTTTTTTTTTTTTTTTGGCTCAGAGTTCTAGAGTACAGTCCATCATGGTAGACAGGTGTCTCAGGGTTTCATTGCTGTGAACAGATACCATGACCAAGACAACTCTTATAAAGGATGACATTTAATTGTGGCTGGCTTACAGTTTCAGAGGTTCAGTCCATTATCATCATAGTGGGAAGCATGGCAGCATGCAGGCAGACATGGCACTGGTGTTCTACATCTTGGTCCGGAGGCAGCAGAAGGAGACTATAATTCTACACTGGGTGTAGTTTGAGCACTAGGAGACCTCAAAGCCTGCCTCCACAGTGACACGCTTCCTCCAATAAGGTCATACCTCTCTGGAAAAGGTCAAATCTCCTAAGAGTGCCATTCCCTGTGGACCAAGGATTTAAACTCATGAATCTGTGGTGCCAAACCTATTCAAACCACCACAGCAAGTCATGGTAGCAGGTGCTTGAAGCATCAGGTGACACTGCATTTCACAGTCAGGAAGCAGAGGTTAATGGATGGCATTACACATTCAGCTTTCTTCTTTATATATAGACCAGGACTCAGATCTAGGGAATGGTCTCATTCTCTCTTAACCATGTGTCTTCCCACCACAACCAACATAATCAAATCAAGAAAACCCCTCACCGGGGTGAGTGGTGTCCAACCTAATCTAAGTTATCCCTCATAGGCCTGCCTAGGGGCTTGTCTCCCAGGTGATTCCAGATTCCATCAAGTTGACCATGGACATTAGCCATTGCAAAGGTTGCTGTAGGCTTTCAGGCCATCTTTATCAGCAAGCAGCAGCATGTGTACAGCCTTGAACCCTGCTTCAAATGGAGCAGGCTCTGGATGGTCCTCTGAGACCAGATACATCTGCCTGTGCCATCTTACTGTGTCTTCTGATCCTAAAGGTATATGCTTGATGACTGCTGCATTAGCCTAACACATCCACCTCATTCAGTCCCTCAAGCTACTACTTTTTCTATTTATGTGTTATGTCAGATATGCCAGACACTGCTCAGCTGATGAACAGCGTCCTATTTCATGTGTGCATCGTGTTGCTCTTACAGTTTCCAAGGGTTCACACTTGCATTCTGTTTCAAATTCTTTTCCACTGATTATGTTTCATCAATATATATAAACTTTGTTACTTTATATAAATAAAACTTATCTGTTGACTATTTATAATAAACCTGTAAATAATTAACCTTGGGTATTAGTTGTAGTATACTATCATTATTTTTATTCCTTCTTTCTTCAAGAAATAACGTGATTTTTAAAAATCATTTTCCATGTTATAGATTTTTAGCTCTACCATCCCTTATAGGCATACATAGTGTTTTCAAAACTATATGTATTTATTATATTCAAGGATTTTTTGAATCATACTTATTTTCATACTTCTGTTTTTATTTTTCTCTAAACAGAATCATATATGGGCATTATCTAGGCTTGCTTCACTTTGGTAGACTAAAGTAATCTCCCAGCTTTAGACTCCAGAGTAGCTGAGACTGCAGGCATGAATCATCAGTCTTCGGGATTTGCTCTGTTAATTTGCAAATTTACTTCTCTGTCTTCTCCTTGCTAGCAAAATTGTTTGGGAGGCAATTCTCTGTAAACTGCTTGTTTCCAGAGCATAGAGTACAGAGATGCTGGTAGTCTTTGAAAAAAGATGTTTACACAAATAGCTCTGGAAGGTCATTGTGGTAATTTGAATGAAAATGTCCCCAGAGGCTCATAGGGAGTGGCACAATTGGGAGGTGTGGCCTTGTTGGGGTGGGTGTGGCTTTGTTGGAGGAAGTATGTCACTGGGGGTGGACTTTGAGGTTTAAAATGCTCAAGCCAGGCACAGTGTCTCTTTCTCTTCGGGCTGCTTTTGGGTCTAGATGTAGAACTCTCAGCTGCCTGTCTAGCACCACATCTGCCTGTGTGCTGCCCTGACAATAATGAACTAGACCTCTGAAACCAGCTTCCCTTATAAGAGTTGCTGTTGTTATGGCATCTATTCACAGCAGTAAAACTGTAATTGAGACAGCAATCTCTCTGTACAGCAGAGGGTAGGCATGGTTATTCTCTTGTAGAATGAAGACACTATTCTTTTCCAGAGCAGATGTTCAGCAATGTTGATCCAAGTCCTTCTTAAAACTTGCAAAGCCCTTCCAGGCTGAGAGAACCTTGCCTGTGACACAAACCTCATGGGGCTTGGGCAATGAGTTGACCCTTGTAAACATGAAGCATATGTTATTTGCGACACTGTAACAAAGCCCACTGTTCCAAACTTAGTAAGTGTAGCTTTCTGCCAAGCATCCTTGAAATAGCAGCAGGCTCACTTCTCAGCTTCCAAGGTAGTTTTGTGTCTAAAACTCTCTGCCCCACTACCACTTAGCTCTCAGAACTTTACTGCCATTAATGGCATTGCTTTTGAAAGGTAATATTTACTAAATGTTATTAATTTAATGGCTAAAGTTTTGGGGGGATATTTAAAATTCTTTATTTTACTTATTATTGTGTGTATGCTCTATGTGAGTGAGTGTGTGTGAGAGAGACTGTGTGTGAGTGTGTATATATATGTGAATGAGTGTGTGTGTATGTGTGTGTGTGAGTCTGTGTATGTGCCACAGCATGAAACTGTAGGGGTCAGAAAACAACATTTCAGGTCTTGGTTCCCCTTTTCCAGTGTGAGTTCTTCAAACTGAACACAAGTCACCAGACTTGCATAGCTGCTGAGACATGTTGAAGCCATCTTTGGGCCATCTGGTCTAAAATTTCTTGCGTGATTTGCCTTAGTAGTTACACAATCTTTAGTAGAATGCTATTCCCCAAGTTCATAGATGCCGGAAGCTAACTTTAAATGAATAAATTGCTAAGGTTACATCCTCAGGAAGTGGTGGGGTTGGCTGGCGGTCTAACAGAAGCCTGGAAATTCTGCAGTGTTACCTCTTACCCTGCTGCACTACCTCAATGTAGAACTCTTCCCAGAAACTATAATGTAATAGCCAGATGTAATCTCTAGTGAAAATGAATACATTTTCATGTTCATTTAGAGACAGGACATGTTTTGGAGTAAGGAAGCCTTCCTGACCTTCTGCAAATAGGACCTCGGGAGAGAGTGCTCTGTGTGTATCCAGCCTGGTGGAAGGGAATAGAATCTGGGCACCAGACACAATTCAGTGCTCAAGGACCTGGCTTGGGAGGTGAGATTTGCCCATAGGAAGCAAGTAGGTACAATGGCAATTAAATGCCACACTGCGTGGTTCAAGCAGCAAGCAGAAGGAATTGCTTCTGAGGGAGGCACAGAAGCAAGATTTGGATTTACTGACAGATTTGTGGGCAAGGCAGGGCTCAAACAGAGCCTGGAGAATGGGAAAGTATAGAAGAAACCCTAAGGAAAAATCCTAGGAGAAAGTAATGGTCTTGCTTTCTGTCTCCAGAAAAAAAAGAACAGTTACTTTCTCTTTTTTTTTTCCAGGTAGGAAAAGAAGATTTTTGTATCTTAAAAAAAAAAAAAAAAAATCACACCACACCACACACACACACACACACACACACACACACACACACACACTCCAGTAAAAAACAAAACAAAACAAAACAAACCCCCACCATGATATCATCTCATTTGCACTTGACTCAGAGCCTGTGCCCCTTCATCCTGGTGTGGATGCTCTACAGGCTCCCAGCATTCCTAACTTGATGGGATCCCCGCAGCGCAGTCTACTTCAGCCTACCTTTTTTTAGACCACTTGAAAGTTTTTCAATTTATTCAGCAGAATATATCAGCCTGTCAGTTTCAGACAGAAGATCTATCTTTCCTCTGCAGGTGGCACTGGCTGCCAATTTTTCTTTGGCGTGAGCTCTTGTTCCAAAGCAGGCCCCTCTGTGGTTTGAACACCAGTCACATTAGAGTCGATCTCCCTTCCCATCTCCTGCTCTATCTGGGTAATGGCTAACCTGCTGTGTGTGAGCAGAGAGAGATGCCTATTGTGCTATTTCTTTGCTTTGTGATTAGCAAATTACTTTTTGCTAAAACTGGGTCATCCCATTGCTGCCTTTTTTTTTTTTTTTTCTTGCCTCAGCAATTTATCTGCCTCTATCGTTTCCTGGATGTTGATATCAATGTCACTTTGCCTCAGATGCTGTGTCCCTCGAGTCCTTGGAGTCCCTGCTATCTGTCTTTCCTTTGATTATCTGCCATCCACTGTGCAGAATGGCTTCAGGCTCCTCCTGCTGTCTGTCTCCATCAGGCGAGCAATCCAGCTCAGCTGAAGAAGGCCTTCCTTGGCTGGGCTTCAGGGAGCACGCAGAATAGTTTCCTCTGGGGTTGCCTGAGTTACCTCTGGAAGGCTCACCATTTACACCTAGTAACAAAGGACAGAGGTTTTAGACAAAATATACCCACTGCCGTCGGTCTTGCTCTGTGGGCTCTAGTAGGATCAACTTGAAGAAAAACCTCTTCTGTGACTTGGGTTTCTTTTCTCTTGCTGTTCTCCAAATTTTTGGATGTGGATTTCTTGTTCATTAGCCTCGTGTTCAGTGTGTTACTGGGTGGGAATCTTTTTAACTTCAACCACATGAATTATAATTCAAGACGGACTCCCTTTTCTTCTTACAGAATATTTAATTGGATTTTTAACTTGTACGTCTGTGAGTACCTATGGTACTATGTCTGTGGGTACCCACAGAGCCTAGAAGAGGATGTCAGATCCCCTGAAACTTGGTTTATAGGCAGTTGTGAGCTGTCTGTCTTGGATGCTGGAAACTGAACTTGAGTCCCCTGGAAGAACAGGGCGTGATTTTAATCGCTGAGCAATCTCTCTTGCTGCTCAGATTGATTCTTGAAGTATACTAAATTCTAGTAATGGAGAGGTTAGAAAAGCCACTGAGTTTGAGGGAGGACCCTTGGGCATCAGAGACAGATGGGTTTTCATGCTATTTATAGGTGTCTTGTAAAACAGGCAGTGGGAGGATCTGGCTTCTGGTGGCCCAGTCTGTTTTTTAACAAATAACAGTATTAATGAGGGTTGTACACTATTAATAAAACAGCTTAGGAAAGGAGTGGAGAATTATGGTAGCTAATGGTCTGAAGAGCATTTACCATAAACCTGATTTTATGACACATTTTGGAAGAGTGCTCTGAGCATAAATATTCACTCTCTGATGACACATTGCTCGTAAAGTCTGTTCCCAGGAATGTCTTTAGTCTACCATCTCAAATTACAGAAGACAAGAAAGGATTGCTTTCCTGTAGAGGGCATCTCCTGCAGGCTTTTGCTATCCTTTTAATAGGAACCCTTAATCAAATTATTTCGACTAAAGGTCTACCCTTAGGAAAATTCATAATAAAGTGTTAAGGTCAACTCACTAAGAATACTTAAACTCTGTGATAGATTGAGACAGTCAATCACTTGGTAAGTGTTGTGTTTCTGGATTAATTTGCTACTTCTAGAATTATAGCGTTCTGTCTTTTAGTGCCATCATGCTTTTAGTGCCATAAACATGGCAGAGTTTCTCTCTTTCTTTTGTTCAAAGACACCTGCTGAGTCTTCCTTACAGATGCTATTACTGGTAGGATCTCCTTTACTCACCTCAGGTACCATGGACAGGGTCACCATTTCAGTGAGAGCTAGCAAAACTGCCACAGAAATGCTTTTCTCCCAATCATTCCACAGGGGATTTTAAATTTAAATTTAAAAATTTTTAACTGTATAGGGAATCACCCATGGCAATGGGTGCAAGGCCTATCCTTATGTATGCTACTATACCTAGTGAGACTCTATTGGAGAAAACTAATTTTTCCTCTGCAAGCCCATAGCAGCTGTGATAGGTTCTTGGTTAAGGATGGGAGGTCTGGTCCATTTCCCCATTTCCAGGATGGGATCTCATCTTTCTTGAACTTAAACAGGCACCGTGCATACTGCTGTAGTCTCTGTGAGTTCATCTGTAAATTGATCCTGTTGTGTCTGGAAGACACTGTTTTCCTAGAGGCATTCATCCTCTCTGGCCCTTACAATCTTTTTGCATTCTCATCTACTCAGCCCCCAATCCCTGATGGAAGGGGCTTGATGAAGACATCTCATTAAAGACTGATTATTCCAGAAGTTTTCATTCTCTTTATATTGTCTAGTTGTGGATATTTGTGCTAGTTCCCATCTACTGCAAGAGAACATGTCTCTGATGATAGCTTGGTGAGGCACTGATCTCTGGCTATAGCACAATATTGTTAGGAGTCATTTTATTGCTATGTTCCTTTAGCAGAACAGTAGTATTTGGTTTTTCCCAAGGCCCATGGTCTATCTAGTTTTGGGTTATTGGCTACTTGAGCAGAGTTATGGGTTTCACCTTTTTGAGTGAGCCTTGAATCCAATCAGACAGTGGATGGTTACTCGCACAGTGTTTGTGTACCTATTGCACCAGGAAAGCTTTCAGGGAGGTCACCATTGTAGAGTACAAAATTTGTACCTGAGTTGGTGTTTCCTTTTCTCCTCTGATAGCATGTAGACTGTATTTCATGAGCATGAACACTAGTTAGTAGAAGTGAACCTTCTACTTAGGCATCAACTTAACCTCTTCATGTTCAATGATGTATGTAAATGTTGTCTTTAGAAATAATACCTTATCATCATTTTGTGGAGAACAGTCAATAGCCTGAGATGTTTGGGTTTTTTTTATGGAGCCCCTTGAGCCAAGAACTCAACTAGACATGACTCATTCCTGGAACTAGGGGTTTCACTTTGTGGCATAAGATGCCCAGTTGGGGCATTGTATCTCCCATTATTTATTTACTCTAGTTAGATTTATATATTTTAGGAAGCTTCTATAGTCATAGGTTTGCATATGGCCCCTCAAAATATTCTTTAGTGTTAGCTGTTCCTCTGAATAGTCCTCCCTTTACTATCCTTTTCCCCTCTAACTTAATTCTCCCACTCCAATCCTCCATGTCTATTCATACCTGTTCTATTTCCTCTTTCTTGGGTGATCCTCCTCTCCCTTATTCAATACACAACCTCTGTGATTGTATAGATTATTGCATCCCTATCAAAGACTTAAAAAGCTAACATACAAACAAGAGAAACACACACACACACACACACACACACACACACACACACACACTACATATATATATTTGAGGTAGGGGTCCAGATTACTTCATTCAGGTTGATTTTTTTTTCTAGCTCCATCCATTTACCTGTAAATTTGATCATTTCATTTTATTAACAGCTGAATAAATATTTTATTGTGTGAATGCATGGAGTTTTTTTTTTTTTTATCATTCATTCATCATTTGATGGTTATCTATGTTATTTCTAATTTCTAGCTTTATGAAAAGGGCAGCAAAGAATATTCATAAGTAAGTATCTCTATAGTAGACTGTCGAGTTCTTTGAGCATATATCCAAGAATAGGATAGCTAGATCTTGAGGCAGATTGTGGTGGTTTGAATATGTTTGGCCCAGAGAGTGGCCCTATTAGGAGGAGTGGCCTTTTTGAGGTAGGTGTGGCCTTTTTGGAGGAAGCATGTCACTATGGGAGTGATCTTTGAGACTCTTCTCCTAGCTGCATGGAAGACAGTCATCTCCTTCTGACTGCCTTTGGATCAAGACGTAGAACTCTCAGCTCCTTCTCCACCACTGGGGCCTGCCTAGACACCGCCATTCTTCCTTCCATAATGATAATGTACTGAGCCTCAGAACCTGCAAGACAGCCTCAATTAAATGTTTGTCTTTATAAAAATTGCCTTGATCATGGTGTCTCTTTACAGCAATGGAAACCAAAAGTAAGACAGATCTACCCCAGTTTCCTAGGAAACTGCCACACTGGTTTCCATAGTGAGTGTGCAGGTCGCACTTCTACCACCAATGAGTAAGTGATCCCTTTTCCCCACATCCATGGCGGGTAGGAGCTGTCATGTGTTTTGCCCCTTCTGAGGGGTGAGGGGGAAATCTCAAAGTAGATTTGACTGGTATCTTCCTGACAACTGAGGACGTTGCACATTTCTTTAAGTGCTTCTTAGAATCATTTGTGTTTCTTTGCTTAGTTCTGTACTCCATTTTGATTGGCTTATTTGTTTTTTCAATGTCCGGTTTCTTTTTTTAGTTCTTTATATATTTTAGAGATTAACTTTCTATCAGATGTGCAGTTGGTAAAGTTCTTTTCCCTGTGTGTGGCCTGCTGCTTTGCCCAAATGATGGGCGCATGATGCCCCAAAGCTTTTACCATACAAAACCTTTTTTAATTCATGAATTTGCATTAATTGTTGTTTTTGTGCCTGTGCTGTCAGTGCCCTGTTCAGAAAGTCTTTTCCTATGCAGTAATTTCAAAACAATTTCCCTCTTTCTCTTCTTCATATTAGTCTTAAAACAATGAGTGTTGTTTTTGCCAGTTTTGGTTCATTCGTATTTACATTGTTAGGATAGGATTTAGTTGTTTCAAGAGCATTTTAGATTACTTGACTTGTTTACAAGAATTTTGTAGTTGAAACTAAATGACAACTCTCCAATCCAGATAGCTAGTCATACTTCAAGTCCAATGTCTACTTAATTCTAGGTAAATAAATAGTTTAATTCATTTATATTATGGAGCCACCCTTTCTGTTTAAGATATATCATCTCTTACATGTGCTAATGACCATATCAGGAATGGATAAAACTGGGAATGTTTTCTTGAATGTTAAAGCCTAGAAAATAGGGGCCAATATATTTTGTGTTTATATTTTACACTGGGAAAGGTAACAGTGGTTTTCCTAATGCAGCAATAAATATGAAGTGTTTAAGTTTTTTTTCTCTAGGTATTTTGTATTTCTTCCTGTCTTCTAAAGCATAGTGCTTGATGGAGACCACAGATTTTGCTCACAAAGATATCAAGGTTCCCCAGTGTTACTCAACTGAAGAACTCAGTGGTATTTGCTGCAACAATTGCTAGAAGAAACATCTTCCAATTGTAATGTGCAAACTTTTAAGGTATGCCACAACTCTTCAACTTTGCATAAAAGGGCTTAATATCAGGAGGTGTCCATTCTTAAGACTGAAATTTGTTAAGATTTTCATCTCGTCTCTTTTTGTGCCATCGTGTGAAGTCAGCATGAGTGTTTGGGGATGGGTACAATAAACCTCTCAGCCTCCACAGATTCTGATTCACTCTCTTCTTCTTGGCTCCTGAGTTCCAGACACTGTTTGTCAGATGTGTTCTGTTCACGGATTACATATCCCCAAGACATCAAGCAGATTTTGAATTCTCTTGTAGTGCAAGAATCACATATTTTTATTTTTATTTGTCAAAGTGCTGTTCAGCTTTTGTTCCTCTGGCATTAAAAATGGATCAAAATCTATTAATGCTTTCTCTATGACCTTCCAGCAGATGAAGGTAAGGAAATAAACTTTTTTTTTTATCCCCCAAAAATCAATTCAAATTATGCTTAGGAAAGCGCTGAACCACCCTGTGATGAGAGTGGGCACTTGGCTTTCCTGAGATGAGGTGTAATGAATGGGTCAACCTGGATATTGATAAGCAGTGAGACTTAGGGTTGTCTATGGACATTTGTAGATGGCGTAGGAAATAGGTAGAAAATGATAATCAAAGTGATACACAGGATCCCTGCTTTTAGGTAATGTTTCTCTGTGCTTTATGTTACAGTTTTTGCAGGGTCTCTTCAGTATTCATGCTTAACCCAGTGACTTCCAAACATTACTGTTTGCCAAAATCATGATAGACAGGGATAGAAATCCACCATTTAAATTTCTCTGTGTAACTCTAGTAATAAGCTAGAGTTGGGTATAACTGTTGAGATGGTCAAGTCTCTACCTTACTATAGCAATTAGAAAGGAGAGAAAGAAACTGAGTTACAGGCAGAATTTCAGGCAATCATAGTACTGAAACAGGCACTAGAGAATATTTCCTTCACTGTACCTGCTAACTGAGATATTTCTAGCTGAAGCAACATGTCTTCATTCCTAGGTGACAGAGCCTGGCAGATTTAGTAAGTGGGTGCTATGAGAAGGCAGTCAGGAAGGGAACTAAAGGGATAGCATCTTTTCTGCCCTGGCAAGGTATTTGTAAGTGTTTCTTGTGTTGGGCTATGTGAGGTCTTCCATAGATGGGAGATCTTCAAACCACAAGGGTCCATAATGTGGAAGCCTATAAAAGCCAAAGGACCAAGGAGGACAGTTGTCTGAATTGTCAATGGGACAAAAACATAACTGTCTAGGAAAAAGATGTCCAGGAGCCCACAAAATCTCTGTGATGAAGAGCCAGCCACTATTAAGGATCATCTCCTGAAAACCCCTTTCCCAAACAGTGATACCTGCCACTGTCTATAGACTTTTCCTTAATCCTCTCCCCTGTGGTTCTTGGGAGTTTTAAATTTTGTAGAAGAAAAGGAATAGAATTGAACTCAGAGTGTGAGAAGGGTCGTGCTACCCACCTCTTCCACTGGAAGTGGTCAGCCTAGGCTTAAAGAAATGGAGCAGACAAGCAGCATCATGTTTTGATTATTAAATTTACTAATATAATGCACCTCCATTGAGGTTTCTTCTAAAGAGATTTCTACCATGCAAGGGTATGTTAAAAAACAAACAACAAGCAAACAAAAATCAAAGAGAGGACATAAGGTAAAAAGTTGTGTTTTAATCATGTTTTATTTCTTCAGTGTAGCATCTTTAAATGGGGTGGAGGGAGGAGGTGTAGAAACATTTGGAAACATTTATGTGCTCTGGGTGAGATGTGAAGAAGCTGAAGGCTGGTGAGAGCTCAAAGTAGTAACATTCTGGTCCTAGAAAACCAGAGGCTGGTGGGTAAGATCAAAGGCTCCAATTTTTTATTTAATCATTTTATTTATTTATTTATTTATTTATTATTATTTATTTATTTATTTATTATTTATATATGTACTACTTGGTCTACTCTCTGACTGTTTCATATCCCATACTTCTTCCCCAACCCTGTCTGTACGAGAATGTCCCCATCCCCCACCCCCCACCCAACCAGACCTCTAAACTCCCTGAGGCCTCCAGTCTTTCAAGGGTTAGGTACATCCTCTCTGACTGAACCCAGACCCAGTGGTCCTCTGCTGTATGTGTGTTGGGGGCCTCATGTCAGCTGGTGTATGCTGCCTGGTTGGTGGTCTAGTGTTTGAGAGATCTTGGGGTTTCAGGTTAATTGAGACTGCTGGTCCTCCTTCAGGGTTGCCCTACTCCTCAGCTTCTTCTATCTTTTCCCTAATTCAAACACAGGGGTCAGCAGCTTCTGTCCATTGATTGGGTGTAAATGTCTTTATCTGCCTCTTTTAGCTGCTTGTTGGGTCTTTTGGAGGACAGTCATGATATGTCCCTTTTTGTGAGTGCTCCATAGCCTCAGTAATAGTGTCAGGCCTTGGGACCTCCCCCTGAGCTGGATCCCACTTTGGACCTGTTGCTGGACCTTCTTTTCCTCAGGCTCCTCTCCATTTCCATCCCTGCAGTTCTTTCAGACAGGGACAATTATGGGTCAGAGTTTTGACTGTGGGACAGCAATCTTCTCCCTCACTTGATGCCTTGTCATCCTGCTGGAGGCAGGCTCTTTAAGTTCCCTCTCTCTACTGTTGGGTATTTCATCTAAGGTCTCTCCCTTTGAGTCATGAGAGTCTCTCAGCTTCCAGGTCTCTGGTACATTCTAGAGTGTCCTCTCAATGTCCTACCTCCTAAAGTTGCCTGTTTCTATTCTTTCTGCTGGCCCTTAGGGCTTCAGTCCTTATCCTTCACCCAATACCAGATCAGGTTCCCCTCTTCCACCTCACCCCCATCCACTTTCCCACAGGTCCACTTCCACTATATTCTTTTTTTTCCACTACCTCTAGTGAGTGGTGGGTCATAAGGAAAGTTAAAGCATTTAAGAGCCATCATTAAAAATAGGATTTGAAAAAAATTAAAGTTACAGGAATGATGCTGGACCTTTTCCTAGATAAGGCAACCTCTTCTGCCATGTCTCACTTATTCACTTGATGCTACACTTGAAGCCAAGGTAAGGCTAGTGGGACATTTACAACTCTTGGGCATCATATAAACAAAGGCTGGGTCTTCTGAAAAGACAGCTTAAATTATTAGGTCAACGTAGGTTTTAAATTGTGCTTATAGTATTTGCATGATGAGTAATTACTGGTATTGGCAGTGGAAGGAACATCACTGAGGTGTGTAGTTATTGAAAAAGTCACAATGGGGAAACGTGTATTGTAGTCTAAAGGAAACCAGTAGAGCTTTGTGAAGAGGAAGAACAATCAGACAACTTCTGTGGGTTATTTCATTCGCTAATTCTTAGGACAGTACTGGGATTTTACATCACTGTGCTTTGGGATTAAGAAGGATCTGATATGAGGAAGGAGGAAAGCTACCTTGGTTTAGAGTGTAGGAGTCATAGAACGGCTGTTATGGGAAAAGCCTATGGTCATTACAGAGTTTTCTCTTACCTTCTCCTTTCCTCCTCTGTCTGTCTATCTATCTATCTATCAATCATTATTATTGTCTGTCATCCATCATTTATATATATCTAACTTCTATCTATTCTATCTATCTATCTATCTACTTCTATCTATCTATCTATCTATCTATCATCTATCTATCTATCTATCTATCTATCTATCATAGATCTATCATTATTATTATTTTCTATCATCAATCAATCAATCAGTCAATCAATCATCTACCAGCTTATTGATACAGGGTTTACTGTTAATCCAGGTTGGCTTCAAATACATGACCCCCTTGCATCAACCTCTCAGTGAGGCTCAGTCATGTGCTCCCATACCTGGCCTGTTCTTCCCTGCCTCTACCCTCTTTTCCTTTAGCACTTGTCATAGAAACCAGAATCTCTTTTCTCCAAGGGAAGTCATAACAACTAGAATTCTTCTTTAAAACTAGGCATAAAAAAATCTAGCAGTATTGCCATGGCATCTCCTCCTCCCAGTGTGAGAGCTGGCCATAAAGAGAATCTTGGTTCTGTGTTGTTAATAGACCAAACACTCCCCTTCCAGATGGAGTTGTATTCTATAGAAAGCAGTTTTTCTAGCGTCCTCGCCCATCTTTTACTAGAGGACATGTTCTTTTTGTCTAGTTGCATTGCTATAGGCTATGGGTGTGCACTAAATCTAAACACAAAGCCCAGTTTTTCCCTGGATCTTTGGGTCTTCATTATGAAAGTTCCTGTGTCACGAAAATCAATGAGCAGATAAAGGACTTTATTATTCTCCTTTGTTAACCTGTCTCTTGTTATAGGAGTGTTGGTTATCATTGCTAGGATGAAGGGTGAAAAGCAGCAACCTTTTTGTCCTCATTAATTGCAAACCCTTGTTTTTCCAGCCTTTGAGTTTGTATAATGTGATTTTATGTCTCAGCATCTTATTCAGTCCCATCTCTTTTATGTGCTAGCTTAGGAAACCCATTGAGAAGAACCTCCTCCCAAACCCTCACACATCAACCAGTCAACAAAAGAAAATAATCCAACACCAGCAAAATAAAAGAAAAATGGTCTCTGAGATCCAGCTGTCAAAACACACCATGTAACCACACAGTGGGTTCTGCAGTGGTTACTGGCATAGTCGGGGGCTGTTAAGACAACAAGAAGCTCCAGAAACAGTTCTTCAGCTCTGCTCATTTCTTCAGGAGCTTTCAGAGGACAGAAGCTAGTACCATCTAGGAAACGAAAATGCTCAGACACTTTATTATTCTGAAAGGAGTTGAGAGTTTTTATAGTTTTTTGTTGTACAGATTTTTGGAGGCAAGAGATGAGGACCAACATTGTCAGAAGCAAAAAACCACATGTTAGGACCTCTTTAAGCTAAGAAGAGGGTGTTTTAAAAGATTTGTCTAAGCAAAAATAAGATGAATACCATCGCAGGCACTAATAACCTATGGTAGCAGGAGCTGTAGAGATGGCTTAGTTAAGGACACTGGCTGATCTTTTGAGGACTCAGTTTTGATCCCCAGTACCCATACAGCACCTCTAAACTGTCTATACACCCAGTTGCAGGAGACCCTGATGTTTTCTTCTGTCTGCTGTGGGTACCAGGTATATACATAGTACACAGACATACATGCAGGTAAAGCATCTATCTGTATAAAAATTTAAAAATATGTATGGAAACAATAAGCTTACGGGGAATATATTCAAGTACTCAGATACTTTGAGGCATTAAAAATATCACATGATATTTTGTAAAGAGTCTAAAGTCTTCTAACTTTTTCATTTTAAGATATACGATATGAGTATGCCCAGAATATTAGGATAAAGATAGTCTTTTGTTTTGGTGTTTGAACTATGGCATACATTATAGGAATTACATTACAAAAGCCTTATACCAGTTCCTGTCTTTTCTAATTATTTTTTCAAAAAGAATTATTTTATTTTAGTTATGTATATTTGTGTGCATCTCTGTGTGTTTATGTGTACATGAAGGTAGTATCCATATATGCTAGGATAGGGGTCCCATCCCCTGAAGCTAAACTTACAAGTGGATCTGAGCCACTCAGCATGAGTGCTGGAAACAGAACTCAGGTCCCCTGTAAGAACACCAGACATCTCTTTGACTTGATTTTTATCTTCTTTTACTTCTTAAGAATATTTTCTATCATTTCTAATTTTTTTCTCCTTTCATCTTGTAATGTTACTATTTTTAATTTTAATTCCAAATTTTGTTTCTAGGCTTTGTGTATAAACTTTCTTTTTTTTTTTTCACTGTAAAATTCACAATAGAAAAAGTACTAAGGTATTGATTGCTTTGTCTTTCTGTCTCTGTCTTTCTCTGCTTCTCTGTCTTTCTCTGTCTCTCTGTCTGTCTATCTCTATTTAGGCAGGTTCAATGTCTCACCTAATGCAATGGTGCAGTATCAGACATGGATGTACAGGTATTGCTGTGAATACTGACCTAGAGTCCTCTGGGTGTGCATCTAAGAGTGACATGGCTGGGCTATGTACTAATTTTAGGGTTTTGAGGAACCTCCACCCTTATTCCCATAATCTCCTCATGGATTCAAATCCTCACCAACAATGAACCAATTTTCCTCTTACAAAATACTCTTGACCAGCATTGTTACCTTTTTTATTTTCATGATAGACATTCTGAAGGGGGTGAGATATAGTCTCAAAGCAGTTTTAATTTGCATCTGTCTGGTTGCTAAGGGTCTTGAGCACTTTCTCAAGCATTTATTGAAAATTTTGTATTTTTCTTTTAAGGCTGTTCTAGTCAGATGATTTGTAGGGTTTTCTGGTATTTGATTTTTACAGTTCTTTATACATTTTAGATTTAATGCCTTCTCTGATATGTTGGCAAAGATTCTCTCCCACTCTGTAGTCTGCCTATCCACTCTAGTGATTGTTCCCTTTGCTGAGCAGAAGCTTTTTAATTTCATCTAATCCCATTTGTAAATTCTTGAGATTATTTACTGGGCGATTGGAATCCTTTGCAGAAAGTCTTCCTCCATGCCTAGGCTCCTCCTTTTAAAAGCATTTCGGCTCCTAGTATTTTATCTCTCTACATTCATTCTACCTGATGTTTCCTCCCAAAAGAACCTTCATCCTTTTTTTTTTTTTTTGGCTTTTACTCATGCTTCAAGTTAAAGACACAAAACAAAAGGTTTGAAGCTAGGATCTACATAGGAGAGAGAATATATCTATTTGTGTTTCTGGACCTTGTTACCTCAGTATAAGTTTTCCAAGTTACATCCTTTTACCTGCAAACTTCATAATTTCATTTTTCCCCATCTGAATACTCTAAATAGTGTTGCATTCTGTAATAAGTACCACATTTTCCTTATCCATTCATCTGTTAGCGGATCTCTAGACTCACTTCAGTTCCTAGAAATTGTGACTAGAGCAGCAATGCACATGGATGTGCAGATATTTCTATAATAGGATATAAAATTCTCTGGGAATATGCCTAAGAGTTGTATGACTGGATCATGTGGTAGGCCTTTTTCTATTTTTTTTGGCTGTTTGCTTTGAGAAACTTTCATACTAATTTCCCAAGTGTCTGTATAACCAGTGCATAAGTGTTTCTCTTTTACCATACCCAAACCAGCATCTGTCGTCTTTTGTATTCCTGCTGATGCCTTTCTGGATGGAGTGATACGGAATTGTAAAAGAGTTTTAATCTTCCCTGATGACTAAAAATGTTGAGTACTTCTTTAAAATATTTATCACCATTTATATGCCTTCTTTTACATTCAGTTCTGCAATGTATTTTTTTAATTGACTTATTTTCCTAGTATTTAGTTTCTTTGATTTTTTTTTTTTTTTTTTTTTTTTTTTTTTTTGTATTTAGCCTAAGCCCTAATTCTCTGTTAAAAAAATCAGGCAAAGATTTTTTTCCTATTATGTGGGTTGGATCTCCACCTACATGACTGTTTCCTTTGCTGTGCAGAAGGTATCAGTTTCACGAGAGCCCATTTGTTGCCTGTCTTATTTCCTATGCTACCAGAGTTCTGTTTAGAAAGCATTATCTGTGCCTTTAAGTTGAAGTTGTTTTTTCCTCTAATGTGTATATTTTTATATCATCAAGAAATAATGTAAATGTAGGTGTATAAGCATATCTGGTCCTCAATTCTGTTTTATTGATCTAGGCGTCTATTATTAGGCAGATATTATACTGTTTTTATTATTATAACTCTGTAGCATAATGAAACCAGGTATGATGACAACTCTTTTAGTATAGCTTTTATTCAGTATTTCTTTGGCCATTGATCTTTGACACTATTATATACATTTTGAATTGTCTCTTCTATGTCTGTTAGAAGTTGTTTTGGAATATTTATTGCCATTGAATTGGATTTGTAGATCAGTTTTAGTTAGATGGCCAACTTCACAAGGTTAATTCTTTTGGTCCATGAGCATAGAACCATGTTCTATCTTCTAGTATATTCATCATTGTCTTTCTTCAATGGCTTAAGAAAGTTTATATTTCTTTGGTTAGACTTATTTCAAGATGATTTGTGTGTGTGTGTGTGTGTGTGTGTGTGTATGTGTGTATTGTGAATAGGATTCTTTTCTCTGACTTCTTTCTCAGTATGTTTGTCATTGGTTTATAACAAAGCTACTGATTTTTGCATGTTAATTTTGTATCCTGCCACTTTGGTGAAGGTATTTATCAACTCTGAGAGGATTTTAAATTTTTTATCTTTTGGAAGAGTCTTTAGAGTCTCTTATTTATGTCCTCTTCATTGCTTTCTCTTGTGTTATGGCTGTAGCTAAAACCTCAAGCATTATATTGAACAGAAGAGGGGAGAGTGGCTACAATTGTCTTGATCCTGATCTTAGTGGAAATGCTTTGAGTTTCTCTCCATTCAGTGTGATGTTACTATAAGTTTGTCATATACAGCTTTTATTGTGTTGTTGTGTGTTCTTTCAATTCCCAGTCCCTCTGTGACTTTTACCCATGAAGGGACGTTGGACTTTGTTCAAACCATTTTCTCCATCTATTGAGATGATCATGTATTTATATCTTGGAGTCTACTCATATAATGAAATATATTTAATTATTTATGTACATTGTATTAATCAGGGTTCTATAGAGAAAAAAATCAATAGAATCAATACATGGATTTATTAGATTTACTTATGTGATACATTCTGGAATGTCCTCCAGAGGCTATATCACAACAAAGAGGCTGAGAATCCAGTAGTTGCTCAGTCCATAAGTCTAGGTGTTTCTTTAATCTCCATCTGACGTAATCTACAATAGAAACTGATTCTAATGTCAACCAAGGAATATAGACATTTCAGTCACTAGACAGAGGACAGGTACTGGGACTGCCACAACTCTCAGCAAAAGTTGTGTACCTGGGAAGGAGTTTCTTATTGTCCCAGAATGGGGCCCACATGCATAGGAAGATCCACAATTTACAGGATAAACTACATATTCAGGAACAAAGTTGCAGATGACACTGGTAGGGCAGACAGGTACAGGAAGTTATACAATTAATGGTTGTGGAAACTATGGTCCAAAGTAGAACCCTGAATGGATCCAGAGCAATGTCAAGTATAAAGAGTTCCACATCTCACAGTATAAGCTACGGGCCCACAGAGGATGAATAAATAATATCATGACAAATCTTTAAACAGATCTAAGACAAATGCTATGGGCACATGCATAGGGACCAGGTCTGATCCAGCATAAGGTTCATGAGCACAGGGACTTTCATAACTGATTGAGAAGCTACAGATTCAGTAAGAGGTGGGCCCAGTATAGTTTCTGACCTCATAGGAAGAAAGAGATGGAGCTTATGGCCCTGAATATCAGTCCTACAGAGGAACATAACACCTCAACCCTGCTGTGACTGAGTCCCCAACTCAACATTTGGGTACTTGAGTTAAAAATAATAATAAATAAGAAAAACCCAACCAACAAACAAACACCTGTTGTGAAGGTCCCAGTACACAAACAAAAACAAAAAAATTAAGATAAATATCTTTTCTAAAAACCACTAACCCCATTGCAATGACTCCCAGTGGAAAAGATTTGAAAGAACTTCCAGAAAAATAATTTATGCTCAAACAACTTAATGAAGATATGAATGCACTACAAGAGGATTAAAAACAAAAACTTGAATGAGATAAAGTCAATCCAATATATGAAAATAAAATTCAGTAAAGGGAATTTCTCAAATAAAGTGATCCTGGAATGATGTGGGGGAAATTTAAAAATGCAATAAGCTAGTAAAAACCCTCACCAATGGGATGAATGTGACAAACAGACTGTTGGGAAGCAAAGGAAGGACAGAGTAATTGAATTGTTCAATAAAAGTCAATGCCACTTTTCTTATGCAGCTTTTTATTGTGTTGTAGTGTATTCTTTCAATTCACAGTACCTCTATGACTTTTACCCATGAAGGAATGTTGGACTTTGTTAAAATTATTTTTAACAATACATTGTTTTTAAAACATGAATGGAACCTGAAAAATATTTGGCATACTGTGAAAGATGAAACCTTCAAATTATAGGCAAGGAAGATGAAAAAGAATACCATACCAGAGTCATAGAAAATAATGTTAATAAAACTATGCAAGAAATATTCTCAAATCTAGAGAAAAATGTGGCTTCCCAGATACAAGAAGCCTATAAGACACAAAACACACAGGTGAGAAAAGAAACTCTCTGTGGCATATTAAAGTCAAAGCAATAAAATACAGACAAAGATATTAAAAATTGCAAGAAAAAAATGTTAAGCCACCTATAAATTCGGGCCTATCAGAATAACACTGATCATTCTACAGAAACATTTAAAACCTGAAAGGCCTGAAAAGATATATCTCATGTTCTAAAGATCAAAACTGTTAAACCAGACTATTATACTCTGTAAAACTATTAACTTGAATGATAAATAAAAACTCCATTATAAAAATAGACTAAAAGAATTTAGAACTACTAAGTCACCTCCACTGGAATGAATGCTTAAATCTGAAGAGAAAGATAAACACACCCCCAAAACCACAGAGGATGAATAAATAATACCATGTCAAGTCTCTAAACAGGTCCAAGACAAATCCTACAAACACAACAAATTGACAAAAATTAATGTGTATATTTCAGTAGGTATTCTGAACACCAATGGCCTCAATTCTCCAATATAAAGAAAAAGATTAACAAGTTAGATTAGGATGTATCTTTTTGCTGCCTTCCCAAAACACATCTCACTATCAAAGATAGATACTACCTTATGGTAAAAAAAGTGGAAAAAGTTATTCCAAAAATATGGAACTAAAAAACAAGCATGTATAGCTGTTTTAATAGCTGACAAAATAGACTTCAACTCAAAACTTGTCATAAAATAAAATGAAATGAAATGAAATGAAATGAAATGAAATGAAATGAAATGAAATAAAATAAAATAAAATAAAATAAAATAAAATAAAATAAAGGCCAGTTCATACTTATAAGGGTAACAATGAATCCACCCAGAAGGGACTGTTGTTTAGTCTCCTGGGTTGTGTATTTTCTGTATTTACCATTGCTGTTGATGTTCAGCTTTATTCCATTGAGGTATCTAAATCTTTCTGTATTTTTGAGACTTTCTTTGTGTCCTAATATATGATAAATCTTGGAGAAATTTCCATGAGCTATTCTAAATTAGGCTCTCAGGGTCACACAGTAAGTGGAAGTGTTGTAATTCAGATACAAATCTGATATTAGAAAATGTATACCATATGAAATAGGGCTCAAGTTTTTATTGATAACTTAGCTTAAATAAAAATCTACAAAACATCATTAGAAATTTTCCTTTGTTTTGACAATGAGAATTTTCATTATTGACAGGTATCTCCCTCAGCTGGAGGTGTAGGTAGATATTTTATTAATTTTATTTCATAAAATGAGTTGAAATGGCCTGGATCTCTGTTTCTTTTTCCTTCATCAAAACACTAATAATCATTGGATTTAAAATATTACTTTAGTATCATGATCTATGCTTTATATTTTGATGTTAGTAGTGCTTTTTCTTACAGCTCTTTCATAAGTAACACACTCGCTATTGGCTTCTTCAAGGGAATTTCCACAGAAATAGTAGAACTATATTTCTTATGTCAATATTAGTAATACTTTAAAATATATTGTCTAGAAGATCAAGAATTTTTTGATGAGTGAAAATAATATATTGTCCTTTTATAATTGTTATTATATTTATTTAACCATTTGCTATTAATCCAGACTCTATCATTTCATTTACAGGTTTGTTTTCTGCCTTTGGAAGACTGCTAGTATCATCTGATGATAAACCAATATGGGTGATTTTTAAACCTTACACTATTCACATTTAGTCAGTTAAATATATTCAAAGTAATGCCTACGAGATTGTTTGTGGGTGTTTTGTTTTGTTTTGGGGTTCCTAGCTTTACCTGAATGAAACCTATACAGAATAAGGTACAGATACTACTTGCATTGAGTATTATGTTCCTACTGAAGAAAGTCTGTTGTTCTAAAACTAAGGTTTTCACTTAAGGTAACTGTTTCTTTTGTTAACAGTCAGTCATTCCCTATCCTGCGTTTCACACTAAGGAGCTCAGCCAAACTTGGATTAAAAATATTTGGAAAGGAGAGAAGAGATGTCTGCTACACATGCATAGACATTTTATTTTTGCCAGTGTTCCCTGAACAATATGACATAACAGTCATTTATATATAGTTTACCCTGTATTAGGATTTAGTAGAGATGCTATGGAGAGGTTTTAAAGCATATGGAGATATGTTTATAGGCTATATGTTAATTCAAAACATTCTATGGAAGGGACATGACATTTCCAGATTTCAGTGGAAAGTAGAGTTCCAGAAATAATCCCCCAAGAAGAGACTCATATTCAACATCTCAGTTCCAGAGCAACTTAGTACATTTAGATGCTTAGGCTTGCATTTCCCACTGACTTATCTTGGTGTAACATTTACCCAATTTTGCTATTCAACAGCAAGGCAATTTTAAATTCTATTTTAAACCAGGCCTGAGGAGTCCCTAGAATATGTCCTTTGCGTATCAAGGGCGTATCATGAACAATAAAGTATGAAGCATAAGTCTCAGACCAGTACAGTGGGACTTGTTATTTGGTCCTCCGCTTTTGTGACCAGGGCAATTTTTTCCAAGGACTTTTATCAGCTACAGTAATATCATCTACTTATTCCTCTTTTGACTGTCATAGGACCATTTTCCATGACTTCATAAATTTACATCTAATCTTACTAATTTCCTAACTAAAGTTCTTCCTTGGTGCCAGAGCACTTCTGATCCACACCACCTCGTCTCCTGTGCGTGCACATCTTTATGAGCACTATGCTTCTGTGGAACTAGTTCTTCCTTTGGCTCTGAAGATACCCAAGCTTTTTCCTGCTCTAGAAATGCCCAATTAATGATACATTTATGTCTGAACTGACAAATATATATGAATAATTGCAGTTTGGAGGAATACATGTGACATTTGATGTGACTCCAGTGTGTTGTGAATAGTCCTGCACTTCCACTTTCTCAAGACATACAGTGATGATGCTGTTGGAAAATTTCAGGTGTAGGATGTCAGGGCTCTGGATCTATTGTTGTGCACTGCTTTTTCCCCTGCCTCTGTGAGTATACATTAGTCTCAGAATGTAGAAAGAATGAAAACTACAGCAGTTCTAGTATAGTATCCAGGCACAACAGCATCCAAAGTGTGAAGGAGAGGTTTGGAGTAAAGCATGTTGACTTAGAAAGTGCAAAGCCCTTAGTTCAGTCCCCAGCTAAACCAAAAGAAAGTAGAGAGGGGGATGCTTCCTTATATACTCCATGTCCCAAGATCTTCCTCTCTGGGCAGAGGTATATCATATTTCTCCCGAACAGGAGAATGGAGTTGTCAGGATTTAATGTAGCCAAACAAATTTCAGCCCTTCGTTTTTGGTGGCTCCAACCTCACCTGAATCAGATGGACACATGAAGAAACGTGGATACTAGAAAAATGCTGTGATACCTTTTGGGAGGTGGGAAGATGGAACGGATGTTGAATAGGGATCTAACTATACCTACTACACAGTAGACCATGTATATGTATATATATATATATTTAAATTTTATTCCTTATTTTTGGAGGTTAGAGTATCTAGGCCACATAATTTATGCGTGAGGATGAAATGTTTCAGATTCACTTATTATTATAAATTAAGGAGTCATAAAATTTAATAATAAATAATATTTTATTAAACCAGTGCTTGTTGGTATATAACAATGAAGAAAGTTTCTTTTTTGTGTGGATAAAATTAATATCTAGTAATAATACAAAGGGAAATATCAGATAACAAAGGGCTCCATGAACAGTGGCAATACATATGGACAATGTGTGGATTCTCTGTGACCTCCTATATTCATTCCAGATGTAGCTAGTTAACCACATAATACTTTTAGAAAGAATGGATGTGGGTTGGAGTCCTTTTAGGACATCTCTTGATCATCAGTTGTAGGGAGAGTCTCCAAATGAAGTATCTTCACTATGCTGTAAGGAGAGTGCCTGTATCAGAAGCAGTAGGGGAAACTTTCAGTGTAATCTTAAACCAAAATAGGAGACTGATCAAAAGCAGAGGAAACAGAAACAAGTAATAGTTGCATGCAGTCACAGCTTTAGGTGTGTATGGTTCTAGCATGATACGAAGATGACATAGAAGAGGAGATGAAGATAGTCTTAGAGCTGGGGCAGAGACAGATGACAACAGGGTCAATGCGACAGTGACAGCTTGCTCTTGGTGTCTTCCTTCCATGAGAGTGCTCTCTGCCTCTCTTGGTACTTCATCTTCATTCTCTTTGCCGTCATCAGAGTCCCACTGTCAGCAAAAGACCCACACCCTTGATCATTCTAGACAGCACAAGATTGATAAGGCTCACTGGGAAAAATAACCCTGTTACTTTAAATAATGTCGTTTTGGTATTTTCACACTGAAGGTGTGAAGCTAGGGCATAACTATGAGCTGGTGAAACAAGACCAAGGGCAAGGACAAGGGGTGTTTTAGGGATACAGAGACCTTCCTCAAGTCTGTGATCTTGTATCAGAAAGAAAATGCATAATGTTAAAAAATAGAGGAATACTCAGTGAAGAAACTTTCCCCAGAGCATCCAATGCTTTTTCTAAATGACTTTATTGAGATAGATTCACATAACCCCTAAGTCCATTACTTCCACATGGTCACTAATTTTAATACATTTTCACCAGTTCTCCTCAACCCTGGATCTATTAACAACCACTTTTTATTCCTTCTCACTACTCCCTGACAATTAAGGTACTCTGTCTCTGTGTCTCTAGGGTCTGGCCATTCTTACCATTTCATGTAAGCAAACTCATACAACCTGTGGCCTTTTGTGGCTGTGCCCTTTCATTTGCCATACTATTTCCAAAGTTTGCCCATGTTGTAGCATGTACAATAATACTTCATTTGTCTGTTGACAAATAGTTCTCCATCATAGAGATACACAGAACTCGTCTTGCTCATTCATTCTTTTGTTACTGGACATGTGGATTATTTCTATTGTTGATGTTATGGAGATTCTGCTGTGATCATAAGTGTACATGTTTTGATGTGAACCTGGGTTTCCATTTCTCTTGGTTATATACTTCAGAGGAAACCCTAATCCTCTGACAGCTCTTTAACCTCCTAAGCAATGGCCACATGTTTTTCAAAGTGGCTGTACACTTACACTCTTAACAGTTGTGTGGTAGTGTTCTAATTTCCCCACAACTGCACCAAAGCTCCCTTCTATCTGACTTTTTGAATATGCCTATCCTAATGAGTGACACACTCTTTCTAGTTCTTCCTCCTTCCCTTTTTTCTCTTGTTCCCATTTTTTAAAATCACTTTAAAACTTTTATTTGTGTGCGTGTGTGTGTGTGTGTGTGTGTGTGTGTGTGTGTGAGCACATGTGTGCATGTGTATGTGTGGAAGCATGTCACAGCACTTGTGAGGAGGTCAGAGACAGTTTGTGGGAGTCAGTTCTCTCCTACCATATGGGTCCAGGGGATGTAACTTGGGTTTTCAGGCTTGGTGTTGGCACATACACCTACTGCTGTCTTGCTGTCTCTTTGTTTCCTTGCAGCACTCAGGACTTTGAACATGATGGATGTGTGCTCTGCTGCTGAGTTACATTTCCAGTTCAGTCCTGGTTTTCACTCCTCTGATGACTAGTCTGACAGCTTGTACAATAGTATAACACTTTCTTGTCACAGGGGGAATTTGAGGGGGAAGATGGTGGGATGGAAAAATGTAAATGCAGTAGTCTATGAAATTCTCTGAAAAATATTTAAAAATAAAATTAAGAAAATACTTATTTTAATTTCATTTTCATTTATCAACAGATAGAAGAGACTCAAATATGATATTATTCTGGAAAATACCTCTTCCCTCCAGTGCAATGTTTTTTCCTGAGGCTTGATTGGTTCATGCCTGTTTGCAGAGACCAGATGCCCTTAAGGACTTTAGGTGAACTTTTGTAGCTTTGGAGAATCTAATTTTCATTACACACACATACTCACACACACAATTATTATACATTATAATATATGTATAGACATATTAAGTATATATTATAGATGTACATTTATATGTAAACACATATATTCATCTATTATATATTAAGTATACATATTTTATTTTACATATGTACACACATATTTATATATATTATATAACATATAATATATAGCATATATACATATACATATAATATAAAAATATGCACATAATATATAACATATATGCATATTTATATATGCACATAAGATATATGTATATATAAGTACATATATATAATATATAATATATGTATGTACACATATATACACATATAAATATACATAAAGGATACACATATTTAGTAATTATATATATATATATATAATATATATAAATTATATAAAATGCTTAGCATATTATATTCTTAAGATTTATCCAGTAAATATACAAGATATCAGAAGGAATAAGCCTTTCTTAGTGATACTTTTAGGACAATATATAGAACAGTACCAAGCACATAATATGTTTGGTAACTATTTGTTGAATAGATAAATGAGCAATTTCCTATGTGCTCTAATATAGAGCACATAGGAAATCCTAGCTGTTATCTGAAATCAAGCTTTAGACTAAGTATTTCAAAGTGAATAACTGATGTACTTCTCTGGATGACTGGGAAAGGTAATTATCAGTATTATATTATTTTAAAAAAGGAGAGGAGAAACTTGCTCTGGCTCACACAAGCAAGACAAACAAGTGGCAGAGCTTAGCTGTGTATAAGATAGGCCCAGCTTGCCTTCTAAGCTTGTGTCCTCATTTTTTTGGTACTGCTCCCTCTTTGCTACTGAGGAATAAATAATCAAAGCCCTGTGCCCTTTCATCACTGCCTGGCAGCCCCAGAACTGGCGAATGCTACAATTTAAACAGAAGAACTGTGGAACTGTGTATGAGTTGCCTCTCCCTGTTCTAAAGCATACAGTCCTTTGAAGAGAGGAGAACAGATACTCAGGGCATAGGAAAGGGAAACTTCAATGGCTTGAATTCAAGACGAAAGTTGTTAGTGTTATTGACCTACCTCACATGGTGCAGCCAGCGAAGGGTTTGTTTTAACTTGCTTTGTCTCCCGACACCTCAAAGTTTTGCTCCACAATAGAGTTACAGAATAGAGAGATTGCTTAAACCCAACCTAAGCCTTGCTATGTGTTATTTTGAAGAGTTAAACTAATGGACACTTCTGATGGTGATGGCTGTTTTCAAGAGGGATGAGGTGTAGGGAGATGTAGTGACTTATTACCGACTGAAAATAAGGCTATTCGCAGAGCCAAGAAAAACCTCAACAACAGTGCTCACTTACAGTTTAGTAGTAGTGTCTTGGAGTCACTGGTATGCTGATGAGTCTTTATAATTAGTTATAGCCAAGGGCTTTGGGGGGGTCCAAATATCTAAGAAATGAATGTTATATCTAAAGAAAATTGGGCCAGATTTCCAAAAGTTATATGAGTCTACTGGAAAATAAGTTTTTTCTTGTTTGTGCTTTGATCTGAGCAAAGGACCTTTTTTGACTTTGAAAACATGCTTAGTTGAAAATGTTTTGGTATGCTTATATTTTATTTTAAAAAGCACATTTGCTGCATTAGTTTGGTTTCTGGCCTAGTAGCTGAATCACCATCAGGCAAGCACTTAATGCTGGGATTACAACTTCTAGGGTTGTGGGGGAAGCGGAAACGTCATGGCCCAAAGGGGTGACTGAAGGGTCAGAAGAAACAAAGACCACCACACATCTACCAGTGAGTGTGAAGCTTCAAGGACACTCAGCTGCCAAAATCAGATGCTGGGGACAGGTTCTCGAGGGCTCTGTGGGGAGCCAGGCCTCTGGGGGGACATGCCTTGGTTATTCACTCCCATCCTGGGTGACTTAGGCTGCTGTTGAAGGTATGGAGGTATGGAGATGAAGTGGAGTCCAGCCAGGACTCATAGGAATCCATTGCTCACTCTGTCAGTCTGTCCCTGAGCCACCACAGTGACCTTCAGAGACTCGTGGCTCCTTTTTTTTTTTTAACATCCACTTCTTTGTGCCAATTCTATCCTAAGAAAATAAAATGAATGGTATTTTAGAGTGTATTCTATTTTTAGTTACAAATTTGCCTTTACCACCACTCATTCAGACATTCAGAGTTGAAATCATCGTAGTCTTGTGCACCAGTCAGTTATATTGAGAAAATGTTGACATTAATAACCAATTTGTTGTTCTAATATGAACGTATTCCAACATAACTCGTAAGAAAGTTTGATAGTTAAGCACAATGAGTCAGAGTCAAGTCAATCAGAGTTGAAGGTGTGATATCACTAATTTCTATAATTTCTACTTGGACTATGAAAAAGAAAGAACTGCTTAAACGTTAGTTACTTCATCTGTGACGGGAAGATACTAATGCTATTGATAGCATGGGGCTGATGAACAATTCAATCTTTGCTGGCAAAATGGCTCAGTGAGTAACAGAGCTTGCCGCCAAGCTGAAGATCTGAGTTCAATTCCCAAGACCCACATGATAGAAGGAGAAAACTGTCTCCTGCTAATTGGCCTCTGGTCTCAGCAAGTTATAAACAAAATTCAGACTCACACATGCTAAATAAATGTAATTAAAAAATTTAAAAGACCTATTATTTTTTTTTTATTTAAAAAATGTCCTACAGTGGGGAGAGGGAACTTGTAGGGCCCACCTCTATCAGAAAGACGACCATCAAGAGGAGGATGGGGTTGCTATCCCACAGACAAAACCTCTGACCTAGAATTGTCCCTGTCTTAAAGAACTGCAGGACAAAAATGGAGAAGAGACTGAGGAAAAGGAGGTCCAGTGACATGGCCCAAGTGACATCCAGCTCAAGGGGAGGTCCCAAGGCCTGACCCTATTACTGACACTATGGAGTGCTCACAAAAAGGGGCCTATCATGGCTGCCCTCCAAAAGACCCAGCAAACAGCTGAAAGAGTCAGATGCAGATATTTAGCACCCAACCAATGGACAGAAGCTGCAACCCCTGTGGTTGAATTAGGGAAAAGCTGGAAGAAGCTGAGGAGGAGGGAAACCCTGTAGGAAGACCAGCAGTCTCAATTAACCTGGACTCCTGAGATCTCTTGGACACTTGGCCACCAACCAGGCAGCATTCACCAGCTGATATGAGACCCCAATACATATACAGCAGAAGACTGCTGTGTCTGGGTTCAATCAGAGAAGATGCACCTAACCCTCAATAGACTGGAGGCCTCAGGGAGTGGGAGGTCTGGTGGGCTGGGAATTGGGGGTGGGGACATCCTCGTGGAGACAATGGTATGGGTGAAGGGGAAGGAGGTATGGGATATGGAACAGTCAGAGGATGGACCGGAAGGGGGATAAAATCTTGACTGTAGAAAAAGATTAAAATTAGAACGGATATATTGAACTTGTACCTTGAGTGACATACATTTGTGTGTCTGAATGTTACTGTGCATACATTTGTGTGTCTGAATTGTTACTGTTCATATATTTATGTGTATGAATTGTTACTGTACATATATTCCTGTATCTTTTATTGCCTGAACCCTCAAATCCGGCAGAGGATACCATGGAGATAAGAACCAGTCTGGATGAGCGTTCTACCTCCTCACAAGTCTGCTTCCTGATGACATCATTTTTTGATGGTTATTATTTTTGACTTTGGATTTTACAAAATATAAGTGCTTACTTTAGCATACACTTTGTGGATTCTGACTTTTCCACTTAAACCATAATTCCTCCTCTCCTTTAAACTACTGATTTATTCTTCTTCAATATATATAGCTTAATATTTAACCAATGTCAACCAGTATGACAATGTCAACCTTTTTACTTTCTACATAATATAAATACCTTTTACCTCTGTTGTAACAGTTGACATATTCCATAAGTTTCAATGATTTTACCACAAAAAATATAAGGGCTTATATGAGAACATCCTTGTAATGTTTAATATTGAGCCTGATTAAATTCTCTGCTGTTTTTTTTTCCTTTATTTTAAATGATACATTTTCTGGAGGCAGCTCCTATCAGATTTACTAACTATGTCATCCACCTGAGATACAGTTTGTTGTTATTCAATTTATTAAATGAAATAAAAATGTCTCATACTACAATGAATTGAAGTTTAATTTATGAAATCAATTTGATGCTTTTAAACAAGGTTTTATGTTTAAGGTTTTTTTCTGTGTTTATTATTTTCAAACACACTTTCTTATAATGAATAATAATAATAATACATTATGGTTGGAATTAATAGGAAAATCTAAAGAACAAAATAAAAATTACCTGTAATCTCTCTGTACAGAGAAAACTGCTGTAAATATCTTGAGTTTTTTTAATCAGACCTTTTTTCTCTTTTCATATAAAATTGATCAAGTGACATGTTGTGTTAATACCCAAGCACACCAATACATTTTACAGCATTCAATGTGGCATCCCACTATGTATTAGATCATATGATTGTTCCATACAAATGAATGTTTTATTAGCTATGCAATTATTGCATAGGTCAAGCTCTTGTCATAGTGAGCACTTATGAGGTAACTGTTGCTAATGTCTGTGTATATAAATATTTATACATTAAACTGATTATTGTTAAAATGTATAGAATGTAGACATTCAAAAATATATTTATTTTTTTTCTTTTTGTGCATTGGCATTTTGCTTGAATGTATGTCTGTGTGAAGGTGTTGGATCCCCTGAAATGGGAGACAGTTGTGAGCTGCCATGTGGGTGTTGAGAATTGAACCCTGGTCCTCTGAAAGAACAGCCAATGCCCTTAATCACTGAGCCATCTCTCCAGCCTCAAATTATAGACATTTTAATTTAGCCATTTCCCATCTTTCTCTCAAAAAAAGAAAAAAAAAAAGACAAGTATTCTTAGAACGTCTATTCTTTTTATTTCCTATGAAGGAAATGTTCTTTGTCCTTTCATACGTGAGTAGGATATCTGTGTTCTTCTGTTCCATCAGTTATATGGTATTCCTGAACTGGGAGATATGTGTTTCTCAAATAATCATGTGCCTGTCAATTTGTCCTGGTACAAATTAATTTTCATTTCATATTTTTCATCAAGATAGAGCACATATCTCTGCTTGAAGATTTAGATTTTCAATAGTCATCATTTTAACTTGGTAATTTGTATTTTAAACGCAACTTTGCCTAAATTTAACATTAATTCTGTTCTTGGTGGCTTCGAGCTCCATTCATTTGCTGAAGGTCTTGGGGATTGAACCCAGGCCTCATGCATAAGGGCAAATGCTGTGCCGCTGAGCTAGAGCCCAGAAGCTCTCTATGCTTCCATATTTAACTGATTGCAATCATCCTTTTCCATTTTGTTAATTGAGGAATTTGTGCCATTCACACCCATAGATCTGTTGTCATTTGTGATTTGCTTTTTCCAACCCTTATTACTACTGATTCCCAACTAATAAAATTTCATTACTCTATGTATCTTCAGGGTTTTCTCCTTTAGTGATCCAGAGGCATTGTATAAGTTTGTTTCATTTTTGAAGATAACTTCTGTGTACATTTCTAATCATTACCTTTTTGAGATACACAAGGCCTTCTTGATCTCTATTTATGCTATTTTTAGTTTGGCCCAAAATAGCCCTGAATACCTTCATTTTTATTTGTTTTATTTTGGATTTTAGGCCAGCTCCCATATTAATTGTTGTATAAATACTTGATATGTTACATTGTTTTAGTTCTGGTGGGTCTTTATTGACAACAACAAAATCAAGATTTTCACCAAGCATCTTTTCTGAGCTGCAAGAACACAGTAAATAGCCCGGTTCACACATCTTTGCACAAAATATAACATCCCAACACACTACAGTCCCCTGGAACATAGCTAATAAAAAGAGAAAACTAATTTGTCGTCCAAAACGATTACGCAATTTTCATTTCTGTTTTCTGTGGAACTGATTCCATATAGTGACAGACATTAAATTTTCTCCCCTTATTGGGGCTGGAGAAATGGTTCAGTTGTTAAGAGTACATAATCTTAGAGAGGACCTGTGCTCAGTTCCCAGCGTTCACTTCTGGCAACTCACAACCACCTTCAAGGGATCTAGCATATTCTTATAGCTCCAGGTATCTGCGCACACAAACAGACATTCACACACATACACATAAAACTAAAAATGCATTTTTTAAAGAAGATTTTCTATCAGTTTTTTATGAACAAAAATTATGTTTTACTTCATTTCTTAAAAGTTTATTTTATTTCTTAAAAGGGGAAGTGACTTTGCTTTCTCTAGGTACCCAACATCCTACATCTTACGGATCCAAATGCCCTTCTCTTGCTACTTATGATGTTTTTATAATCATGGTTACCATTATATTTGTAGTCAATCATCACATGATTCCAAGATCACCACCATAATGTTATCAAATGTTGATCAAATATTTTGATGCCATTTTTAGTTAACTAACTTTAGCTGTTCAAGAAAGCCTATCCTGACAGCTCTTCTTAGCAACAAGTTCTAAAGAGCTGATAACAGACAAGGCAGCCAAATGGGATGATGGATACTGGAATTACACAGCTTTTCCATGAAGTGGACAGAGCTGAGTTGAAGAAAATTCAACATTGGAAAAATAAGCAAACTTTAGTAGGAAACCAGTCCTAATATATTGGTTTATAGAATCATAAAAAAGGTGAGAGACAGACTCAAGGTTGATTGCACAGAGTAAACCTCAAACAGCAGCTCCTAACCCAGCTACCTGGAAAGTTATAACAGGAGATTATTTCTCTTATAATCAGTCAAACTTTAGTTTGAGGCAATCCTTTTATTTCCAGGAATCTGGTTCTGTTGTTGGATGCCCTATTGTTATAAAATGTCCCACTAAAGGGATACATGACAGTCTACTTCTTTTTAAGCCACAAAGGTTGGTAGGGATTGGACTCCATGCTGCCTCAGAGAAAACAAAGTCCTCTGTGGCACTTCTAGAAGCAATGCCAGCAGCGGCCATGGAAAGTACATTCTGCTCTACTGTGGCTTTCCCAGACTTCCAGATGTGTTTGACCCATCAAACCCAAACCACATCTGGAACTTTAGTTGAAAGTTTCCCATTCCCTCCTTTGTAGGACTCTTATCTGGAGTGAGGATAGAATGCACAGCCAGAGCCAAAGTTCCTAGCAACCCAGTAGTAGATAAAGCTGAGACTGCTGAGGATGAATTATCCAGAAAGCTGGTGGGTGAACTGCAGACTGCTTTCCTTAAATCTGGAGACACAGTGTGGGTGGGTGGTCTATCAGCTAAGGCCTGAAAAAGAGGATGGTATGCTCTACATAAGGAGGTGCTATGTAACTTCTTCAGGAGACAGGCAAATGTCTTATTACCCCAGAGAGGGTACCAATGATAGAGCAAAGAAATGATTCCTGTCAAGTCTATCTTAGTGAAACAGTAAGTATAATTATGGTCATTTACAGGGGTAAGGGTGCAAGGTCACCTACCCCTTTTTGATGATTGTGGCGCCATCATCAAAGAAGTTTAAAAAAAAAGTCTCCCTTCCTTAGCAACAATTACCTGTCCATATATCCTTGCCAGGAGGCTAGCCTTTGAGCCCCTCCTGCTAGTAACTGTTAACTGCATTTAAGTCTTGGTAAAGGACAGGACCTTTTGAGCCTTCCCAGTTAGCAACTATCAACTGTCTATAAAACCTTGGAGGGTGTGGTTTCATGAGCTCTCCCTTATCTCCATGGTGGGATGTGGGCCAGATCCTTTCTGTAGTTACTGCAGCTGACAGGTTCAGAGGACAACTCTCCACAGCAGCTTTCTTTGTGAAGTTCTTTCACTTCTACATTTGGCTCACTCTTAGGCATTTCATTTTTTATTTGAATCAGTCTCTTTATGATGAAACTCTCTCAGCCCAAATAGACAAAAAGAGTAAATGCTATGCTTTCAGGATAAATTGACATAAGATGGATATAAATATTCCCATCCCATAAAGGAGGAATAGGATCAGAGTGAGAAAAGGTCAGATCAAAGTGAGACGGAATCCCGGCAGGGCAGACACAAAACCCTGGAGCTCCAAGTCTGATCTTGGGGCTCATAATAGCATCATCTAGGCTCCAAAGGTGGTGAACATCGCTGTGCTCCCAGGTCTGCTACCTACAGCACATGTGACTGTTCTCTTTATGATGGCTCAACCAAGTGAGGATCAAAACTATACAGATCAAAATTGTATCCAGACTGCAGATACATGAACTTGTTTGACATTGTTCCCTCTATGGATATAACAGGGCGAGTAGATCTCAGAGATACTGTAGGCTCCATTTCAGACTACTGCAGTAAAGTACTTATCACAAGAGGAGTCACAAGGCCTGTTTGGTTTCCCATTACCTTTAATGTTATGTTGACACTCTAATGTAGCCTCTAAAATGTACACAAACATCGTGCCTAGATGGAAACACACTAATTATAAAAATCATTAGAAAAGATGTTGGAAAAATGGTACTGATAGACTTGCTTGTCAAGTCAAAGGTTAGAGATATGGGTCCTGGTTGCTAGAAGCACTCCAGGGAGCTTACAAGCCTAAGAACTGAAGGTCTTATACCAGAATTCTGAAAGCTGTAAAACTAGAAGGAGCTAGCATCCTGACATAAAGCACCTGAGAGCAGTAACATTGGCTAGAACCAACTGCTGCTGCTGGCTGCCACTAAAAAGCTCCATGACAAATCCTAGACCAGGAAACTGATGGCAGCACCTAGGGCTCGAAGTCTCTGACCTCTGGAGCTTTGAGGTATAACTTAGCTTTCATGGCTGAGAGACTCCAGCATTTGAGCCTGCTGGTCTACCCAATAGGTCATTGGCACTCTACTGTGTGGAACTGCATATTCCTAAAAAGCCCATCTTTGCTTCTTCTTGATTTCGTGTGGACAGATGAAAGGAATTTCAGCCAGTAGCTAAGTTATTATGGAGGATGCTTCTGTGGGAGCCTGTTGACATTTCTGGATTGAAAGTCCATGAAATCATGAGGGCTTTCCCTAAGGTAGAAGCCCTAGGGTTTCTTAGTTACCTACTAATCCTCACTCTGGTGCCAGTACTTTCTCTAAATTACCACTTAAGCATTCTTGCCAGTACATGATTCTAGTGGCATCTGTTCCAGATAACCAGATCTCAGTTATTGATTCTCCCTGGAGGCATCTGTCACTTTATTTTTGCAGAAGGAATTGATCTGTAGCCCCAGTTCTCTGATAGGTCTAAGAAAGGTTATTGATTTCTTAGTTTGGCTTTATTTTTTCTTACTGTAAAGCCAAGAATAAAAGCTTCCAATAGCTTTCATATCAGAACTGCAATTAGAAGTGGTTCTGATGGAGTCTTTCTGAAGTCATCTTGCCAATGCATTTAGGGTATTTTAAATGTTCCCATTGCTTTTGCCAGGTGAATAAGCAGGAGATCCAGCCAACTGATCTAACCTAGCCCTGTGGTCAGTATTGTTTCCATTCTAAATGAACTAGAACACCACAGTACAGTGTGTGAAAGGTGCTTTACTTTTTTCCCAACATTTGGCAAATATGAATATTAGAAGTCTTCCATTCTAGGTTACTTATGGGTCTCTAGAAATCTTCACATTTCACAATCGTATGTACACACACATGAGAGAGAGGGGGGAGGGAGAGAGGGGTGAACAGAGAAGGGCAGGAAGAGAGGGAGAGGGAAAAGAGAGAGAGAGAGGAGAGGAGAGGAGGAGAGAGAGAGGGAGAGAGAGGAGAGGAGAGGAGAGGGAGAGGGAGAGGGAGAGGGAGAGGGGAGAGGGAGAGGGAGAGGGAGAGAGGAGAGGGAAGGAGAGGAGAGAACATTATGTGATGTCTTAGGCTTTTCAGCCTTCTCTAACTTTGTGACAATTTATTTTTAGCTGATTCAAAAATACTTACTGCCAAGCAAATTATCTTATGTAGTAATTTCTCCCACAACAGACTTGTGATAACCATATCTTTTAACTCTACAGATAACATTATCAAAATAGTCTTAATCTCTGAAACTTCAAAAATGAATATTTTACAATCTACTCTGCTATAAGAATAACATTTTCTATATCGAAAATTTAACAGCTGTGTCCAAAAAAGGAACCAAAACCAAAACCCAACATATACTTCCTTATATACTCATTATTGAGCAGCCAAAAGTAAAATAAAATGTAAAAATTATCAGTACTAATCCAATCGAACCTTAATTTCAGCAATCATGTTGCCGTGGACAATGGTTACTTTTCTGATGACTCTCTTATCACTACTCCTCTCTCATACACAGAGGCTCTAACAGCAAGGTGTGTTAACCATTGATTCTCCTCTAGGGGACAGTTGCTTTGAGTGCACAAAGTGGAGGCAATTATATTTTTAAAATAGATTTAGAATTTTGATTGAGAGGATGCTTTGACCTTTTTGTCAGTCCCTAGTCTTAAAGTAAGTATACTTCAAAGCTGCCTGGTAGCTGTCACCTGCTTTCTTCATGTTGAATCAAAGACTGGTGCTCAGCTAGCACTTGGAGGGAGTCCACACAACCTTAAATGAATACACAGGAGTGGTGGTAGTGGGGGGTTCCGTATGATTACATGGTATCTTGAGCTTGGAGTGATAATTGTTTTGTTTTTCTTACAGTAAAATTCCCTCTGCTGTCTATGTTGTTTGTCAGCATTTGCCTTACAGCCAGAAATTATTAGAGATGCGTTGTTGGGGAGAGTCAGGATGGGCTTTTATAGAAAATGGAAGGCTTCATACTTTTCAGACATTAATGTTTAGAATTTCCTAGGTACACAGTCATTCTTAAAGTTTATACTAATCATTAAGTCACTGGTTTTGCTGGCTAATGATATAAGAACTTTCTATCTCACTCCACAAAGCTTCCATTTAATGTTATAAGATTAAGAAATAGAAAATTGATTTGATTTATTAGCTCAATGCTTATGCCTACTTCCTATTTGTAAAGCTTTGGTATGATTTTCTCAGCTGATAGATTGCCCATATTTTATTTTTGACTATCAAAATTATTAGTTCTACCCAGATGAAGGTCTTTGTTGTTTAATCTTTGGACTTTCTGGTCCAACTGTCCCAAGATAATGGGGGCACTTTTTAAATAATCAGATATACAGTATGGTTACAGTCTATGGAAAAGGACAAAAGAATCAAGGGAAAGATGGATGGATGACCCACTCATTGCTATGGAGGTGTTTTTATAGAGTGCACTGAGAGCTTTCTATTGGTTTCTGTTCATTTATTCTTAGGAATTTTGATGTTTAGCTTCTACATAGTTCAGGCCTTTAGGCCTATAGGACTATCAGACAGAGAGCTGGGGAATGTATAACAAATTGGGTGACTCTTGTTGAAGGTAGGATTGGACAGTCAAAGTGTGAGGCATGCATATAGTTGCTACTCTATCCCTACAATGTTAGTGTTCAAAAGAGCCCAGTTGAAAGATCTTAACAGTTCCCATTTGAATGTGTCTCTCTCTTTATATATATAATATATGCATATGTATTTATATGGAAAGTAAATGTATGAAAAGAGGTTTAGCATAACTATAAAGGTGATGCAAATTAAAATCAGAAGATATCATAACACCTACACTAAAAAGGCAGATCATACCAAATATTACCAAGAATAAAGAACTAGAGTTTCATGTATTCTTGTACATGGTAAAGAGTTGGCGATGTGGTAGCTAATTCTATGTGTCCACTTATCTGGGCTACTGAAAAAGGTCACTCATTGGAATGTCTATGAGGATGTTTCAGACTGAGCTAAAAATTCTGCCCTTACCAATCTAATCAATCTAATATGGGTAGGTATCTGACTCCTCTCTCTCTTTCTCTCTCTCTCTGTTTCTCTCACCCTCTCCTCCTCTTTCTTCCTCCCTTTCTTGTATCTCTCCTTTCCTCTTTCCCTTCTTGTCTCTCTCCATCTTTCTCACCTAAGATGAGGTGCTGCTTCTCTAACTTTGCACATCCATATACAAACTGGCTTTCTGACTTATGGTCTCTGACTAAGATATATGATATCATGGCTTCCCTGACCTCACATTGGACTGAATCACATCACTGATTTTCCTGATGTTCAAGTATGCTGAAAGGTAATGGTAAGTCTGACCACTTGGCTACAATAATCATCAATTAATTCCAGTATGCCACATTTCCACTAATTCCAATGTCCTGTCTCTTTTTAGTGACATACTACATTCCTTTTCATGTATTCATATCATATATATTTTTTTCAAAAGGAAATTATTTGCTAAGATCTTTGACTGGGATTATTTTAAATACTAAATTTGTAGGCATAGAATTGCAAAATAATTTCTTTGCTAAATGCCTTGATGTGGTTCAGCTATTTCACTTCTTGGAATTTTTACAGTCATGAAAACATATGTCCATTAACAGACTCAGTCATGATGTTGATAGCAGCTTATTAATAGTTGCTCCAAGCCAGAACATTAACAGGAAACATGTACACAATGCTATGTCTGCATACTAGCATATTACTCAGAAACCAAAAGCAAATTTACTACTGATAGATCCATAGGGATAGATAGACTTTCACATTTATGAGGTTGCAGGGAGACAGAAGAAATAGCATATCTTCTGTGACTCTGTCCCTATAAAATTCTATAAAGTAACAATAAATTTACAATTACAGAAACAAGATGATCAATGTTTATCTGAAATAAATAGGAACGGGTTGTGGGAGGAAGTTGCTGCAATAGGACTGAAGGACCATATGAAAATAGAGCCTGTGAGGTTTGCATTCAGTTTTTGTAAGAAAGAGAGCAATAGCTTTTCCTTAAAAAATCTATATTTAGATACTTCTTTGACCCCAAATTAGCAACTTTATTAATGACTGAGACAGAGGCACTGCGGAGTATAATTTGCCTGTCCTTGAAGATCTTAGTGGATCTCTTTACACCATATGGCTCTGCAGATGTGGTATATCTCATGTGTGTGAAGGATATTCTCAAAATGATTTGGTTCATAAACCTGTCAGTCATTTCATGCATTCTACTGAAGTATTCTCTACCTGAAGTGTGGCGACTTGCAGAAGTGCCTCTTTTATATTTACACTGCACTTTCCCATAAAGCAGCAGGTTTGCAATAAGGCATTTGACACCCCCATGGTATTTTGAAAAAAAGAAAAACAATCTACAATCTGGCACAGGCTAGACACAGTGTGAGACAGCAGACTGGGGTATCGCTTAAGCAGCAGCGACTTCCAGAACTAAATGAAGTGTCATCTTAAGGAGTCTGCTGTTAATGCAATTTAAATTACACACCTGAAATTAATATTCTGCTGAGGGAAATAAAGCAATTTAAAAGACCACATAATTTCCAATCACTTTAATGACATTATGTGGTCATGGACAGCTCCCTTATCTAATATAGTAACACTCCAGTTTCTTTGAACACTGAACACATTTTTCCATTTTAATTACTCAGCTTCTGGAGGAAAAAAAAAGATCTAGTCATTCCCTGCAGATGGTTAACTATTTCAAATTTATGCTTTGCTTCATTACAATTAGGTAAACATGACCTTGACATAGTTATTATCAAACCTAATATTCATTTCTACAGAAGAGGGGTGAAACCAAAGAACTGTGACCTATGTGGAGAGTCCTCCCAGCCCTTCACAGAGGCCAATTTAGTTTTCCTTCCTCCTTATAACTAGAAGCAGAGAGTTCCTACTTTTTCCTTCTTGCTATTTGGCATGTAGAAATGTTAAAGGGAAATAACACTTTTCATAACTGCCCGTTGTCTCTGGAAAGGACAATCCCACTATTTATTTTGGGGGCCTTCTTTGTTTGGGGATTTGGTAGATGAGACTACAAGAAGACAAATATGGTGACTGTCACTGATCCATAAAGGAGTTAATATTTCTTTGAAAATAAAAAGAAGAGCCCCTATTTCAGAGTTGGCTTGATAAATGAGGACAAAAGCAGCTAAACATATTATGTTTGGTAAATATCCCCATTTCTTAATGTTTCACTCACCTTTGGTCACTTCTGCTGCATAAGTGTGAACAATTTGTGGCTTCAGACAGGAAATGAGGCCACTAAGATCATGAGTCCTGTAGTCCATGATTAGTCTTGTGTGAAATACTACACAATCTTATCTTGAGCTAAGTCACTAGTAAACCTATTGGCTCCACTTGCTTTCCATTGGCCCCCACTATGGAGCTGTAGCTCTCCCGTGGGCATGGGTCCTGTTGGGCTGAGTTGTGGGTCCCGTGTGTCTGCCATCCCAGGCGGCTCAAGGGGGCAGAAGCGTGGGCATTTGACTGAGTTCACTCCACACAGTGCTGGGCGGACACTGTGCTAGGGGAAGCCACTGAGTTCCACTCTGAGAATGGGGAGATCACAGTCTGAGGTCCCGTGGGGGCAGAGCTCTTGGATTGGGGGTCTCTGGGCCGAGGCAGCTGGCCAGAGACTGGCTGGTCTCCGTCCTTGGGCACCCAGGCACCACTGGGAGACTACAGAAGGACTGAGATGGGAGAGGGGCATATGGGCTGGACCAGTCCACAGCTGAGAGGTTCAGGGAAGAGAAGCTCTGGTGGACGAGACTCTTGGTTGAGGTGACTTGGCTAGCTTGTTTGGGTTGGTGGGTTCCGTGGCTAGAAGGACCCCTCTACAGTGGGCCCCAAAGACAAGAGGAAGTCCATGGTTTTAAAAGGTTTATTGTCATGGTAGAAAGTGGATGAAGCTGTACCCAGTGTCCTCAGGGAGGGCCTGAGGTTAAATAACTTTTGCAAGGAGGAGGGTCTGGGAAGGCATGCTTAATTGGCTACACCCCTCTGGCCTTTAGGTATCTTATTAATATGGAGATCTCTTGAGGCTCTGCGGTCTGTAGTCATGCCCTCTACCTATGCTACATGACACAAACTTCTTTTGGGGAGGGGCTGTAGAGGGCTGAAGGTAAGTGAAAGGAACCAGGTCCCAGAAGTAAGGCCAAACAAACTCCTACCATTCCTTTAGGGTATCCAGGGTTCGAGGCTGCACTTGATCAGGTACCCAGCTGCCTCTCAGAGTCCACCGCCCCACACCCCACCAACTTTGCTGTGGAAGAGTTGTCCTTGAGCCTCTTCCCTGGTTAAAGACTACTCTCCAGCAAATACTTCTACCCCTGTCCGGTGGACACAAGCTACTTTTGTCTGTGTCCCTGGTGTTGCAGGGTGATAGTAGCCATTTGCTGTCATCTCCTGTCTTCTGTGATGGGTGTGGTGGTGGTGCCTCTGTATCTGTATCATCAAAATTAACTGAACCATTATTGAGGGAGGGAAGAAACTAAGAGGAAACTGTGTCATAAGACTCCCCTCCCCCAGTCCATAAGTTTTCCTTAGATTTACAGAATGCAAAGCATATGGTGACTGATGGATAGCAACTGCAATCCTGCAACCCACAAAGAGACTTACATTTATGGTAGTTCTGTCTTTTTGTTTGCCAACTTCTCAAATAATCACCCAACAATACTTGGTGTAAAGTTTACTCTCTCTCCCATTAGACCCTAGCCTGAAGATGTCTCTTTCTTTCATTGAGTTTCAGTTTTCTCTTCTGTTTAATGGTATGAATGGTCTATGGGACTTTGTCTGTTGTTTGTAGTTTGTCTATTGTCATTTTGGTTTTTAGGAGTTCAGGGTGGCAGCTTAATACTGAAGAAAATAGGTGACAAGCCTGAGACATTCCCACTAGTTAGAATCATGAAGAAGTAGGCAAAGCAGTTTTGAGGCATAAAGTGATCTGCAGGTTGGGCTGATCAGAATGTCAGAAAGGAGATTTTTTTTTTTAAAGTGATTTGTTACCACAGAGGGCATGGCCTCAGTGTTCTGTTTTGGAATATCACATATAGCTTTTTAATTTTTTTTGTATGCTGATGGCCTCAAGCATGTCAGTCCTTGAAGAACAGTTATGGAAATGCTCTTGTCTTTATGTTATGTTGTTGGGAAATTGTTTTGTGTCATCTTAGTGAAACAGGTGCTTTCATAGCACCTCACCACAGGGATGGGAGATACAGTGAAAGATGAGAATAAGGAAGAAGACAAAGCCAAATATATTTAGGTTGTTGTCATTATTTATATGAGTTAGACAGAGCTGGGGAGGTGACTCAGTACAGTGACTGATGTGTGTGCATGGGGACATAAGTTGGCATCTTCAGAACCTTTGTCAAACACTGGAGGTGGCAGTGTGCATCAGGTTTGGTGAAGAACCTTTCCTTAAAAAAAATAAAGCAATTAAGGAAAGACACCCAATGACAACTTCAACCTCTGATGTTTACATCCCTAATTACCCGTTTGCATGTGCACCAACACATCTATATGTAGACATTCATACTAATAAGCACACATGCCACACATACATATACTACCATTCACATAAACTTACATATTACCCAACCTGTCTGAGCATTGAATGAGCTTTGGGTGCAGTCATATCATCCCTAACTGAAAACCTTTCTGTAATCTTAGCCAAACCTATCGTATTCTTTGGGTTTCTCTACCTCTGTAATGAGAAAGAATCCTATGATGTTATTTAGTATAACGTGGGAGATATAAAGAGATTTGGTGTATAACATCCATTGTAACCTTTGCTGATTGTTTGTTGTTTGTTTGTTTGTTTGCTTTTTAACATCTAGGGCCTTGGTGCCAAACAACATACACAGACAACAATCTACCTTTTCTCCCTCTACTTAGTCACTATTCTCCAAAGCCTAGTAACTTATTTTAAAATATTTGTTAATTTTTATTTACATGCAAGAGTATATATTTATATGAATGTATGTCACATGCATGTGGGTGCTTTCAGAGCCAGAAGAAGAAGTAAGATCTTCTGGAACTGGTATGGTAACAGGTACTTGTGAAACACCTGATGTGGGTGCTTGGAACTGGACTTGGGTCCTCTGTAAAAGCATCAAGTATTCTTAACAGCTGAGCCATCTCTCCATCCCTCTCCACTAGTTACTTCTTATGCTACTTATGCATACACATATTACTGCATATTGTCTGACTTATAATAATCAGGCTGCTGATATTTACAGTATTTACAATACTTACAATAATCAGAAACTGCTCGGTCCTTGAACCATATATATTGGCCTATTATATCCATAGAGCTGAAAGGTCACCTGTTGTCAGTGTGAGACACCCAAAGGCTGATAGCTCATCTAGCATGGGATTCCAAATCTTCTTATCATTTATTGGTGCTATTGGCCTTGGCTTGCTTACATAAATTCCATGGGAATTGTTAAATAGTCAGAATTGGCTCATTCCCTATGCCCTCTGTTAAAATTACACATTTTAGCTCTCTGTTTCTTAGGTGCAGATTCTCCTTTGGAAGCATTGTGCACTCCCATAGTTGCTATAATATTCTTAGGCATTCAGCTCCAATTTACATGTCCAGCTTAATTTACAGTTTCATGCATCCACACTTATTTTTACATTGCTTATATTTTCCATATGTTTCTCAAGCACATAAAATAGGATATATGTAAGACTGAAGTCTCCAGTTCTGCCCTTAAAGACTACTCTTTCCTCATTATTTTCACAGTTAATATCCTCATGCTAATGAGCTTCTGACACAGAGTGTGCCCTCATACAAACCACCATCATTCCTTGAGAATACTTACTTATTTTCTCCCACGACCTCTTGTATCTGTTTACCTTAAGGTAATTGCTGTGTGTCCAAATAGAAATTTCACCTTGGCTCTAGTTAACATGTATAATTAATGTTTTTCTCTTTTTATTTATGTATTTAATTGGGTGCTGTAAGATTGAACCCAGGGCTTTGTGAATGCAGACAGGCTCTTTATCAATAAATGTTCCCAAGCCTAGTTATTGTTTTACGAGACAGAACCTCACCCTATTTCCCTGGTTGGCCTGAAGCTCATAAAACCCAGGCTGGATATAGAGTCTTTAGTTGTCCTGTCTGAGCCTGCAATGTACATAGATTATAAACATATACTACCATTCTTGACAATCTATATTTTAATAAAAATAAAAGCATTGGTTTACCTGGTATTGGGCACTTGTCATGAAGTTCAAACATTTCACACAGCTCTGAAATCCCTGCTAGATTTTGATCCCTGAGTGCCTGTATTCAGCATCATTGTGGTTCATCTCTGCCTTTGTTCATCTTTTCTAATATCCCTGTCCTTCTTCAACATTTACCTCAGGACCTTTGCAGCTGTTCCACAAGCTGTTACTTTCTTCTATAGTACCCTTTGCACCTCTACTCCACACTTTACCTGATCCTCTTGACCTAGCAAGTCTTTTTAAAGAAACTAATCTCTATGCTAATCTAAATGAATCCAATCCAATATGATTTAATTTAATCTAATCTAATCTTCTTTTCATACAGGCCTTATGTGACACTTTTCCCACTTTCCTTCATCATATCCATAGAGTTATTTTTTTAAAGTTGTCTATGCTTTTAAATTTTTGGACCGTTTCCTTGCTTGGGGCTTAGTACTCTCAACAGATAGTGAGTAATGACTGCAGTATCACTGACTGTGGTTGCTTTCTGCACTATGGAAATACAAGATATAAAACAGTGCCTGACACAACCTACTGGACTGGTCAGTTAATGAAGAGAGATAACATCAGAGTGAGAACAAGGTATTCTAGGAGTTTTTGGGTCCTATGTCCTGAAGTTTATGAATTTGTGGCTCCATAGTCTTTGTCTTTTTTTTTCTTCCTGCTAACTCCTCCTCTCTTCCTCCTTTTCCTCCTCTTCCTCCTCCTCTCTTCTTCCTCCTCTTTCTCCTCCCCCTCTTCTCCTCTCCTCTTCTCCTTCTTCTCTGCTTCTTCTGTTTCTTCGCTGCTTCCTCTCCCTCCTTGTCCTCCTCCTTCTTCCTCTTCTCCTCTTTCCTCTTTCCTCCTCCTTCCTTCTTTCTCCTTCCTTCTTCCTCTTTCCTTCTTCCTCCTCCTTCTTCTTCCTCCTTCCTTCTTTCTCTTTCTTCCTCCTCCTTCTTTCTTCATCACCTTTCTTCCTTCCCATCCCCTTCCTGCTTTCCCCTCCTCCTTCTTCCTCCTCTTCCTTCATTCTTTCTTCTTCTTCCTCGTTGTCCTCTTCCTCCTCTTTCTCTTCTTTTGGAAGCCCATTTACTGTTTTCTTTTTCTCACTTCCTCTGCCACTATTGCCATTGTTATTCTGTTTGTGTTTGTAGTTTTCCTCTACTTTTCAGCTGTGTGAGGTATTCAAACTGAAGCACATAAATGGAAAGTGTGGCTTAGGTAATGCAATGTTGCATTGTACTGATGAAACTGGAAAAGGGTGAAGGGTAAAACAATTAAAGCCTAGGGCAGGATAGACTCCATCCTTGTAAACTCCATGGCCCCAGAGCAGGGACACAGCCACCGCCTTTGTGTGTTCATCTCAGCCTTCGAGAACTTCACCTCCATGAAGTCACCAACTATAGCTCCCCACTTTCTTCCTGTTAAAATACAGAATTGAATGCACTATATTACAGAAGGCTTTTGGCAAACACCCTCAAAGATTTACCACTTTGAGAAGACCTACAATCTCAACACTTTTACCTGCCCATAAAGCTCAGGGCATTTTCCATAGTCTTTGTTTTAGATACAAATCACTAGGCTCTTTAGTAGTAGCCCATTTCTGTGAGAGGGACTGTTTTGCAGGACATGGTCCAATAAGGAGTCCTGGGAGAGAGGAATTTGAGTTCTTTGAGAAAACTCCAGAAAACAAGACTAGATCTTGTCACAGTTTCATCCAAACACTGAATTGTTCTTGGATGTGTATTGGTCAGGAATAAGTCCACTTCAGCTTATTCATTATAGCTGGTTGAGGTTTTTTTTTTACATGCCTCTATGGGAAAACATTTTCTGCCATGTGCAGCTTGTCTTTGTGATTTTATACAGCTTGAACTCAGAATTTTACTCAGGTGACCTGTCTTAACCTTCAGGGTATAAATTGTCTATGCTCTGAATAAAGTTGACTATTTCATGAGACTTTAGATTGCCTCAGGCTTCATTATCCAAGTTCCATGCCTCTAGAGTGGTGTATTGGTCAGAATAAGTCCACTTCAGCTTATTCATTATAGCTGGTTATGGGTTTTTTTTTTTTTTTTTACATGCCTCTATGGGAAACATATTTCTGCATCATGTGCAGAAATAAGACTAATCTTTAAAGGTCAATTCCAAACAGTTCTCCAAGGTATTTATAAGATGTAAGGCTATCTGGGGTGTTCCCAAGAAGTTGATGGATCCATGGAAGGTAGGCTGGGCTCCTGAACAATTTCTTTGTGCAGCAGGGTACCATGTACAAGTTTTGTATGCTTGCTAATTGTGTCATTCGTAGTGTGTGCCCTATGCATAGGCAGGACTAGTCAGCAAGTAATCTTTTAAGTTAGATTTATTTATTTAATTTTTATGTATATGATTATTTGTGTCTATGGTCATGTATGTGCACATATGTGCATGTGGTGTGCTGTTAGAATGATGTACTGTATAAAGCACATTTTTAGTGAGCTGGCAACTGAAGAGTCAGAGTATGCCAGAGCCTGGATTAGTGTTCACTAGATGGTGTGTGAGCCACCATGTGGGTGCTGGGAATAACGGGGTTTCTGAAATGAACACTCATTATATTTATGAGGGTAGAACAGTAAATATTTAAAATGCTGATCATTTTCTATTTTTCAAAAGTGAAGTTTCTCAATTGGTTTGTACTCCTAGAAATGTTGAAACAATTGAAATAAGGATTTAGAATTCCAGTGATTATCCTCTTTGTTTCTATGTTGTCCATTGGAACACTTTTTAATCTTCTTTACTTTGAGTAGATTAAATTCAGGTCTTTAAAAAGCCCCATATTATGTAGTCTCTGCCAGTTTTATCTTTCCTACTCCGTTTGAAATTAGAGCTTAGGCAGATTAGCTCAGCAAGTATCTTTTTAGTTAGATTTATTTATTTAATTTTTATGTATAGGAGTGTTTGGTCTGTCTGTATGTATGTGAATTAAACTGACCCTTGAATAGCAGACGTCTGAACTATGTAGATGCATACCTACCTGGATTTTATTTTTAAGATCTGAGTTTGAAAAACTTTGGAAACAAGCTATGTTGGCTACAAATATTTAAAAATTAAGAAAAATGAATTTTATGAATGTATACTATATATTTATATATAATACTCTAACATAACTTAACTACCATTAATGTATATAAAGAAAACATGTAATTTTATTGTTAAAATTTTAAACTGTGGAGACAGCTCAGTTCACAAATTGCTTGCTGTGCAAGTGTAAGTACTTGAGTCTTGGCCTCAGCATCATGTGAAGATCTAGGTGTTCACTTGCAATCTTAGGGCTGAGAGAGAAGGCTCAGGCAAATTCCTGAGGCTCGTACTACTTTGATGATTTCATGGTCACTTCTGTTGCTCCTGTGGTATCCTTAAGTATTAGTGAGGATCTGCAGGAAAGCCTTACGATGCTAATCACCTCTGGATGAACCATCTATACTTTTGACAAATTGCTTAACACAGTTAAAAAAAAAATCCTTCACAATTTCCACATATTGTAAATAAATAATGTCACAGCAAAATAAACATTGACTATAGATACCTTGCTGATCAAGATTGGATTGTGATTTTTGCAGAAGTAAAAAATAATAGTGTAATCATGAACTGAACAAGGACAATAATGGGCATACTAAAGTAGACTGGAGAAAGACCAGGAGATTTCAATCCTACACAAAGAATTACAGGCAATGAAGGAATGCTGAGAACAGACGAAATAGTCTTACCCAAGGAAGAGTACACCAATTGGTCATCCAATACCAAATGGTCAGCTCTGAATGCATATACATACACATGACATATAGACTATGCATGTTGTTTTTAAGAATTTATATGTATATACATATGCATGTAAAAGCAATCAATGAAAATAGAGGCCAAGAACTTGAAAGAGAGCACAGAGGGGTATATGGAAGGAAATAGGAGAAGGAGATGATGTATAATTATATTACAATCTCAAGAAAAGTAATTTTAAAAAGGAGAAATTTGTAATTGAATGGGGTGTTGGGATCCCTAATTCCTACATTATCTAAAGTCCAACTTAATTGTCTTTATTGTTGTTCCTAGAAACAAAATTGTGTGACAACAGCAAACCACATCTTAAAAGCGAGAAAAAAAAAGCCACAGGTCCATCATTGTTAACGATTGAGGGGGATACGCCTATTTTGTTTTTAATTGAATGTGCATGTATTTTCTTTTAAATGATACATTGTTGAAATCTCAATGATCTTAAGATTGTAATTGCCAAAATGTCGTCCAAACACATATTTTTCTCGCCAAAGCTATAGTCCATTTACAGTAGATTAAAAAGGATGATATAATTTATATTGTGGCAATATTAAAATTTCAACTAACAATATAGTGACTGATGTTGAGGAACAATTGCTCCTAAATTTTACTTAATAAGATTACATTTGTTCATAAGTAAAGTGAAACTGTCTCCAGGCAATTACAACACTTACATTTACCTCAAAACATACTTTTCAAGAATTTTTTGATATTCCCCATTTTCACAAAATAAAACACAATTCATAATTCATAGTAATTAAATAAATATAATTGTTCTCCGTGTTTGGTATGCTGAGCTCACACAGATTGCCCTTTTGATTGTCATTTATAAAACCTGTGTCTGCCTCTGCAAGGCAGCTGAGGTCAGAGGTTGAACAAAGTGTCTATCGGCATACATGTTATAAGGTGAGGCCAAGTGTACAATGAAGATGTCACAAGCAGAGATGCACAAAGAAACTGGAAGAGAAGGAACCTGGCCTTTTTCTTCCCCTCCTGACAGGCACATCCACCTTGCCTGCCATTCCCTCAGTCCCTCCTGTGTCTGCAGGCTGACAGCATAGTTTGTAAAGTCTTCAACTTTGGATGGGAGTACAGATTACATCAATTTTGATGTCATGGTTTGAGTTCAGGAATGAGAGGAAGATAAGGAATGTTTATGGTCTGAAAAAAATAAAATGTTATCTGTTTATTTTTAAATAAATGTGTATCTATTTCTAGATTGTTTTTGATCAGCATTCAGTTTCCCTTTATAATTCTCCTTCCTCTTTCTTTCTCATTTGTCTTGTATGTGAAGTTTTGATAAAGCTGTCGGGGCAGGGCTGATTTTATGTTGCGCTTTCCCTCTGGTGTGCTTGCTTAGGTCATCGCCATGATTGTTATTATTGCTCTCATATAATTTTAATGCTAGATCTTCCTTGCTCTGTAAAACTAATTATTTTTATATGAGTTCTGCCTTGGAAGTTGGATTACAACTCAGAGAACACACATGGATAATAGATTGCCATTGTGCCTTTAGAAAATAGTTCGTGTATGCTGGAAAAAAAAATAGCTGCAGCACCCAGATGTAGGCAGGAGCTTTCTGGGTGTCCAGCTGTTCATGAAAGGCATGGAAGTCCACCTCACCCACATCCTCTCCTGTAATGTCTTTAAAAATTATTATACCAAACACTTTACCTCCTTGGTATATGTAAAAGTCAATTCCTGTGCCATGATTGACTTTGATACATTGATTTTGACAGATTAGTCCTGTTAGAAGTGCAGGGAGAGATGATGCCCAGATATCACGGACAAGAAAACTATCATGAATCTGGAACTATACAGTGTGTGAGCTGTCTGACACCCTTAAGAAACTTTAGAACAGTGGTTTATAATACTAGGCACAAACACCACTCATAAAAATTGTACTAATCCTGTGTAAGATCAAAAGGCTATAACATAACATATAAGGCTTCATGTAATAAATGTGTACTCAGTAAATATTTATTGTAGCATTGATTTTTTTTTTACAGGAAAATCAGTCATGAAGGAAACAATCACTTCATTTTTATATATTTTATATTTAAAATATTTACAGTGTATTGACCTTTTATGCTGTGCCAAGTGGTTTACATAAAGTCTTTGGACTTTAATGGAGACTGGAGAGATGGCTCAGAGGTTAAGAGCACTTGGTCTTGCAGAGGACTCTGGTTTGATTCCCAGAATTCTCACATGGTAACTCATAATCATCTATAAATCTAGATGATTCAACTTCAGGGGATTCAACTTCATCTCCTGGTCTTTGAGGACACTAGAATGCCCTCATGGTGCACATATATATATGCAGGCAAAACACTCAACTAGGCCACACCTCCTAATCCCCATGATGACAAAGCGTTCAAATATATGAGCCTATGGAAGCCATTTTTATTCAAACCACCATATTCACTAAGCTAGACTTGGTGGAATCATGTATGTAGTCTGTAGCCAGTTCCTCATCTTGGGTGGATAGACTGTTTATGTCTGCTCAGGACAAATCAAGCACAGTGTTGGTCAAGGTCGTGCCAACAGTTAGAGACATGCTAACACTAGGAGAATATATGGCATCTGGGGTTTGTCTGTATTTCAGTGACCTTAGTACATTCTGGTGTTGAATCAGTATTTTCAGGTTGCACAAGGGCTGTTGCTTCAGAACACAGAGATCCCACTGCCGTATGAAGGATGCAGATGTTATCACTGTAGCTGCAATTTTCTGTGTCTGGTGTAACTAACAACAGCATGCCATATAATGAGCAGGAAAATGCTTTCGTATGTATGATCTATTTTGTATGTTTTGATGATATTTCTTATCACAGTTGGTCCCCTATATCAATAGGTTTTGCATCCTTGGAGTCCAAAGGTCATGGATAGAAAATAATAGAGAGAACAAATTTAAACTTTTGCTGTTATTATCTCATGACCAAGGCAATGCAGTAATGACTTCCTAGCATCTAAATTGTATTTGGCGTTAAAAATCATCTGGACTTGATTTAAAGTATGTAGGAGTGTGTGTGTGTGTGTGTGTGTGTGTGGTGTTGTAGGCTCTGTGAAGATACCATAGCATTTTTGAACATCTGCAAATCTTAGAACCTGTAAGATTCTGTATGGATAGTTATGGATAGCTATGGATTCATCTTTCCCTTTAGTTCATACTATATGAAATGGTGTGTGTTGATTACAAAGCCTTCCCTTCATCATCCTACCTTATGGTATACCTGCTCACACTTGGCTGTTGTTAACGTTTTATAAGGTAACAATGCTATCTGCCTTAGGAGTTAAAAGAACCTTTTCTTTAGTAAATTTATCAGGATGTATATCTGCATAAAATATTCTAAATTTTTGAAGCCATTCTGATAAGATGACTCGAGCTTTTCTTCAGTTAGAGAAAAGTTATTTTGTACCAGCATCACTATGACATCTTATGTTACCTGCAACAAGCCATCTATTCATTAATATCTGCCTTTGAAGTTTCTTATTTATTTACTTAAAATATTTGCCCAAGATAGACATGGTACATGACTATAATCCCAGGATTTATGATGAAGCTGGAGAATAAATATATAAGTTAAACATTATCCTCAGCTGCATAGTGGAACTAGAGGCTAGCCTGGGCTACAGGAAACTCTGATTCCAAGTATAAAATAAATAAACAAAAGTTGGAAAAATGTCATTTTTCAGACTTGAAGTGGCTCAAGAGAAAGAAGAAAAATTCACTTTTGTCTCAATGAGCCAAATTTAACTTTGAAAATCCTGGCTATATTTAGAAAACCTTTGGTCATGATGAATTTCAATCTCTTTATAACTGCTTATTGTTTTCTGTCCAATAGTCATCTTTTCTCCTGGCAATGCTGTTTTTGAGGTGGAACATATACTCAGTCTCTGGCTGGCAAAATGGGTAGGCAGGTAGTGTGGAAGGAAGGGCCACATATCCTCTGACATCAAGAGGGACAGAAAGAAGGGCCATCCTTCCTTGCAAAATTTTACATAATGATAGAATTGGGCATTTATATCTGTTACTAGAAATCCAAGTTGCATAGGTTTTTATTAGAGAAATTGCGGTTTAATTAGAAAAAATTATTTCTTTACAATAACAAAAACTGGATACACCCATTCAAGCCTTCTTTTTCATAAGTCAAGCAGTTGTACGTATTTTGTCAAGTAAACATTCCTGGGGAAACCCAGTGACGCTGTGGATCTTGATAGATAGTGCTATTGGCAGTGAAGGCTTATAGTATTTCATTCACGTTGCTGTTGCCCAAATATTAATGATTTATAAAAGCTAATGAGACATAAAGTGAAATATATATCACTTTACTTTGTGTGTTTTATTGTGCTGTCTCTGCTTCACGGCTGAATGTCAGAGTCCTTCCAGAGTCATTTTATGACGGGACTGTAAATTAGCAAGAGATAGAGCTCTCTGGAGCAGAGAACAGGCACCTGTGCTTGTGTGGTGGCGTCTCACCCCTCCCTCTGCCTTCTTTCCTGGGCATGGTGGAGCTGGGCTTCATTCACTTTCTGAACTTTGCCTTCCATGTAATCCTTCCTTCCTTCCTTCCTTCCTTCCTTCCTTCCTTCCTTCCTTCCTTTCTTTCTTTCTTTCTTTCTTTCTCTTTCTCTCTCTCCCTTGATTTTTCCACCCTGCCTCCCACCTTTCCTCCATCCCTTCCTTTTTCCTTCCCTCTCCTTCATTTTCTCTCCTCTCTCTCTCTCTCTCTCTCTCTCTCTCTCTCTCTCTCTCTCTCTTTCTTTCTTTTTTGGAAACATGCTTTACCTCTTGAGTGTAAAAATGAGTTACTGTGCACAAGATCCAAAGATCTGGTTCCATGTGTTCTTATAATGTACAAGCACATGCTGCTTTCCTCTCATGTTCTCTCTTTCCTCCCTCTTTCTGATACATGTTTAATTTCAATTGGCATACATCCTCTGAGTTACCTCACATATCACAAATGTGGTGGATGTGTCCAGAAACAGCCACAAGTACAGCATGGCCCTAGAATACCCTCACAATGGACATGTGAACAGTAACTGTGCAATACTGCTGAAAATACTCCGTGTGCTCATTAGACCACAATACTTTTACAAGGTAAGGCTCCAAGTTTAGTTTCAGATTTACAGAGGAAATGTGGACTGACAACTTAGCCAGATAAAGGTAAATCGTGTGAGGGCTGAGGAATCGGGAGTGAGGCTTCTTATTTTCATCTTTTCATCCTAACCCAGCCACAAAAGTCAGTTGTTTTGCTTCCTGAAGGGTGGACACTCATCCCTTCTGTTGTTTCTTGGAACAAACTCTAGCTAGAAGAGACCTTGTAATCTACCTCACAGCAAGCACACCATGCTGTGGAACATGTATTTGAATTTGGGATCATGGACTATTGAAAATTCAAGGTCTTGTTCATGCTTATTGGATGGAATGGAACATTGTTCCATGCAAAGGTTTGGGAAATGTATCATCTTTATAAGACAAACTTGTAGAAACTTGTAGATAGGTTACAATTCAGTTACAACCACTTGGAAAAAAAAAGGCTGGTGTCTGGATTTGACATGCTTGTTCTAACATCTACTGGTGAAGCTAAATTTTAGAATCACAACAGGGTCATAAATTTCCTAAATGGACTTGCATGATTTGCCTATACTCTGAAAATCAGTGACCAAAGTTAAGTTTTATTAAAAATAGAATAATTAAAAATTATTTTTTGTTAAATACTGACTTTATATGGCCCTGGCTAAGAAAAGTAGGTGAGTGGCCTAACATAAAGAAATATTCAGAAATAAAACATTCTTCTTGAGAATGACTTCAAAGCTAAAATGAGTTCTTAGGTGTTGTGATGATGAGATAACCATCTCCACAGAATATCCACGTCCAAATGCAGATATCCAGCTGAAAATAAACCCAAGCCTTGGTAGGTTAGATCTATGCTGAAGGTGAATGGAGAGGCAGTCCAGACTTAGAAATACTATGAACTTGAACGAGGAGTTACATTTAACTGAAGTTAATCATGTGATTCTAAAAGCTGAGGAATCTTCATTTTTAATTTAAATCTCACAGTTGCAGAGATACACAAGTGTGCCTGGGACAAGTAAAAACAGAATTAGCATGATATGGGTCTGTGCTCCTACACACATTTGTGCATGTTTTTGGTAGAGAGTATCTCAGATTGAGAGTTATAAAAGAGCTGGCTTCTATTAGTATGGCTTCTATGTTCTTGGATGTGTAACTGTGTTTTGAAGACAGACTGAAGAAAGTTCATTTCCTAGTGCTTTTAGCCATGAGTTAACCTAATGATGATCCCTGAGTCTTGGAAGGCAAATGGTTTGCAACTGTGCTAAAGTTAAAGATGAAACAGTTTTCTCCACTTGGTATATTTCTGCTTAAGACAATTTATTTTAATTTTCGGCCTAAAACTTGATCTGGTATCATTTCCTTTAGTATATAAGTGTAAAAGGAACTTTTAGTCACCTTACATAATTGTTGTCTTGGAGGCTTACTGTTTAAGAAGCTTGCCCTTTCTAGCTCTTTTTGAATTCTAACTGGCTGGTTCAACTCAGCTGTTTTGGCTCAAATGCCTCTCCAAGCTGACTGATTCAAACTGGATTCTCTTGGCTTCTGATTGAATTATTCTGTTTGGCCTCAAACTAACTCTAGCAATCTGTTCTAATCTTCTGGCTCCTTCTCTTTCTCTGGCTTGTTCTATCTTCACCTGGTCTAGCTTGTTCTTTCTGCAAACTGTCTGTAAAACTGTCCCTGTGAAAAATTTGTCTCTGCATGACACGAACTGAACTGCCACAAACTCCACTCTCCTGAACTGTCTCTCCACTCATAGGACTCAACCCAACTGACTGACTAGAACTCAGAGACCTGCATACCTCTGTCTCCTAAGTGCTGGGATTAAAGATGTGTGCCACCATGCCTGCACCTAAGCTTTTCTTTACCTGAAACTTGCTCTATACTAGGCTGGCCTTCAAGTCAGAGATCTGCTTGCCTTTGTCTCTTGGGGTTAAAAGGCATGTCTGAATTAGTCAGGTCACAGACCTACAAAGTCTTTGATATGATCCCTTGACAGAGCACTCATGTTTCTGGATTAAAATTCCTCTAAATCAAAGAGTATAATAGGTGCTAAATTTGCTTAGAAATGGATTCCAAGTTTGTTAAGAAAGAAGAATGTGAAATAGTATACATTTTAGAGTTCTTAAAAGAAACCTTACCAATGGTTCATAATATGAAATACATTTCCAGAATTAGGCATTAGCTATTCAGCTGATATCTTCCATCATGAATAAATTATGTTTTGAGTAATGAATGAAATGATGTCTTAACTTAAAGTAAAAGAATTGGACTATTTTTAACTTCAAAAAAGGTTTTTTCTCCATAGGAACCATTTCTTAACCATGGTCAACTAGACGTTATTTATGAGGACCTAGAATCAAGGACAACTAAAATACTGGAATCAGAAAGACAGCTAGAGTATCTCTGTGTTAATTGATCAGTGCTGAACCTGAGTATTGTCTCTTCTTTTTTCCTTTTCCTTGTTCTCTTGTTTTTTTGTTTAATGAATCAAATCTTAACTTGTTAATTCAGAGAGTTGTTTGCTATAAACAAAAATACACAGAAAAGATATCAGACATTTCTTACTTAATTTTAAAAATAATGCCCCTAGATTCCCAAATTGGCACCTCCTCTCTCTCTCTCTCTCTCTCTCTCTCTCTCTCTCTTCTCTTGTATGTGTAATATGGGTGTGTATATGGTGTATATGTGTACTGTGTGAGTGTGTATATATGTGTTTCTGTGGTTTGTAGTGTGTGTATGTGTACTGTGTATATATGGTGTATATGTGTATTGTGTGTGTATATGGTGTGTGTTCATGTGTTTGCTATGTATATGTGTAGTGTCTGTGTATGTATTGTATGCTTCTGAATATATGGAAGTGCTTTGTCTATAGAGTGAAAATGGAGGCGAGCAGGTGTCTTCCTCTGTTGCATCCTTTCTGACTTATTGCTCTGAGAGCAATGGCTTTTCAGCCTTCCTGATATTCACCATTTGGGCTAAGCTAAATGGCCAGTTAAGTTCCCAGTATCCTCCCATCTCTGCCTCCCACAGCCAAGGTTTCAGGCTGTTTAGCCTTGTGTTTAGCTTTTTATATGGGTGCTAGGGATTCAAGCTCAAGTCCTCATATATGCAGAACAAGTGCCCTTAGCCACCGACTCATCTACTCACTCCTCAGAGTTAATAAATACAATTAAAAGGCACATTACCACATATTAATGGATTACACTGGAAATTATGGACCAGATTAAAACAGCTGGTATCCTAATGTTATCGCAGGTACAACAAAATCTAATTTATATTTTCCTCTGTGACTATTTTTGATTCATATCTTTTTTTCTTTTTTTTTATAATAAATACATTCTTTTTAAATAATTTGATTTTGGGTATTTTATTTATTTACAATACAGATGTCATCCTCTTTCCCCATTTCCCTCCCTAGAACCCCCATCTCATCCCCCTTCCTCCTTTATGCTTTTATATTCATATCTTATTTTTACAATATAATTGTGTTTTTCTTTTAAAATGGTTACTAAAAATAATTCCTGAGGGATTGACCCTTAGAAGAGGGTAACAAAAATGGAATGCCCACGTTCAGGTTATGAGTTGGTACATAGCAATTCAGCAGCAAATTCTTACTCTGTCTTCTCATTAGAGAGAAACAGAAGTTTTGATTAGTAGCTACTCTCAAAGATGATGATCCATAGGGAAAGTCATTGCTATTTAGCGACTCTTAGATAGGGCATTTGAAACACTCTTCACTTGAGCAGTACACATGTATTAAAAACTGAGCAGTCATTTTTTAAGGGAAGGTCTGTCTCCTCTCTCTCTGTCTCTCTCCGATATTTTTTTTTCTCCTCATACTATGAGGCTAACCTGAATACTGAAGCTTCGATCATTTGTCAAGTTGAATTTGGTTATTTTTCATGATTGTTTGTTCTTTTATGGAGTTGAGTCTTGAAAATGTTAATGGGAATTCCTGGAAAGAAGCTGTGACTACAAAGGGTGGTTGACTGACATTGCAAGTCTGGGCCAAGGATAACAGTTTGCGATCCTCCTCTCTATATGACTCAGCATCATTGGACCCTTAGTTGAATTCATTGGAACATATAAACAGACCCCAAGCTGCCGACCAATCAAAGGTTAGGAATGCAGTCAGATAGAGGCTGAACTCAGTAGCAAGAGATTTCCCTGCTGCTGTACCCCATCTACCCAAAGTTTCCATTGAAATATCTAAAAAGTGTCTTGATCTGCTTTGTTCTGCTGCTGTAAAACTTCATGGAGCAGTTACCACGTTGGAGCGTGGTATTTAGGAAAGCAGAATCTGTGCTCCCAGGCCATGATGATTTGTGTTCTGTTGTAGTCGGGTTCACTCTTCTGTTCCTTTGAGGTGAGGATAGTCTCTTTGGTTGAGAGTACAACCTAACAGAATCTTCTCCATTATGCGGAATTGAAGTGTGAACAATGTTTTTTGTCTTTCTCCCTTTTTAAAGACAGTGACGGGAGGGGATGAGTGGGTGGGGAGCACTCTCATAGAAGCAGGGGGGCAGGGTAGGGGATATGAGGTTTAACTGGGAAGGGGCATAACATTTGAAATGTAAATAAATAAAATAACCAATAAAATAAAATGAAAAGGGGACAGTGTTATTATGTATAATCAAATCAAACTTTAACTCCCATTCCTCTGCTTCTACTTCCTGGGTGCTGGGATTAAAGTACTGCCCCTATACCTGGTGGCTTTTGCTATCTGTCTTCTGCTTTTGTTTCCGCCCTTTAGTGTAGGTCCTATGGATGGCTTCAGCTTTGTCACAGTTCAGCCCATTCACTCAGCCTTCTATTACTGGTTACATTAGCTCAACAGTGTTAACTACAGTTTCCATGGTCAGTCATTAATGAAAGCTTCCTTCTGCCTGTCTTATTACTTTGCCAACCAAACTGCTGGGAAGTTAATTACCTGGCAGACTTTTAAAGCGTAAGATTCAAAGAAAAAGGCTTTCGCTGTTAAGTTGTCAGGCAGGCCCACTTTTGTTATTACAGAATAACAACAGATGCCTTTGATAAATAAGCCAAGCAGGTCGCTTGAACCCTATTGTTGAAATGGTTGATAAAATATTCAAACCTGGTGGGATCTGGGACCCCTGGCTGTGCAGTTTGGACCACATTTTGTAACATCCTTTGATGAATGTTCATATTTTTTTTTTTTTTGAATCTCTTTAAACAAAAGTTTATTTTTTGACCTGCTGAGCTTGTAACATTTAGAGGAGAACGAGTGGCTTCCATAAGTCATAGCAGCCTGAGCAGAAAGGGTTTTCCCCTCAAAGGAAGTTGGAGAGGGACACCTGACCTCAGGAGCCATCATGAGGTCACACGGCTGGGCTTCTGCGCTGTGACAGGGGATGTTTAAGAAAGGCAGGTCTTACAGGATGAACACTTCCATCCATCTTGATGCCTCTGAACAATTCTTCCTTAAGATACCCTGGCCTGCTCTGGAGATTTTACTAAGCCATTTCCTGTGTCCTGTTAAGAAACCTGTTGGGGAAGAGAGTGAAGTTCCAAGTGAATGTGTATTGTTGGCCATGAGCATGTCATGGCCATGTCAAAGACCACAATGCCTCATACCCTTGGGAATGGCAAGGATTCCCTCTGGTCCAAGTTCAGGTCCATGGCAATGTATACAGAAATCACCAACCACAGCTTTCTCCTTCATGGTGACTGCAGCTTGAGACTACTCCCCTACTGAGAATCATGCCGCTCACAAGATTAGCTAACCCACTTCCGGCTCAGCTGTTTATAAGTCTACCTCGTATTCAGCTTTGCTGTATACAATAAATGTGCTAACTTTCCAGGCTGCTAGTCTGCCCCTATTAAAGCTCATTAGGTACCAAGTCCCAGCTTTTCTGTGTCTTGTCATCTCTTCATCCCTCAAATCCTTATGAGGTCCAATGAGTCAATTCTCAAAGCTGTGCAGGTCACAGCAGGAGTGTGTGGAGATCAGGTTTCACCCTGCTCTGAGTTACTTTATTTTTTGTGAAAACAGTGGCATAAGCTGTATCTTGGCTTGGGAGACTGTTTTGTGAAAGCAGAGCTTGGCACATTTGAGGGCAAATAATAGAGGAGAGATGACTGCATCTGTTGTGGGTGTGGACACTATTAACTGGCTAATGCCCAGCATAAGGCACAGACCAAAGGATAGCTTATTTCTACAATAAGAAGAAGCTGCCGCTAAAGGTATCAGATATGCTAGGAACATATGGGCATAAGCATGTCTTCAAACTTTATTTAAAAAAAAAAAAAGCAGAGCAGAGTGCTGATCAAACACACCAACTAATGCTGCAGACAACACTTTCACCTGGACATGTGAAAAAGATGTTTAAAACTATTGTGCTGATGACCCTACTGACCTGACATTCTACCACTAGGGGTGTTTTCAAAGGGACTCATAGAAATTCCCAAAGCCCACTAAAATTTTGGGGTCTATCTGTATGCCTACCCGTGTGGTTTCCAAGTCCTGAGACTCTCCTCTGTGGTCCTGAGCCTCTGAGGCTTGGCTTTACCCTGTGACTGACAATGTTATCACCTTATCTAGCCACCTGTACTGACTCTTCGAACACAGAAAACCCCTTGGAACTCATCATTCTGTTTGATGCTTTTGTAGCCATTCTGTAACACACACACACACACACACACCACACACGACACCACACACAACACACACACAATGCACACTTCACATGGACATGTACACTTGCATATGCATGGTACACACAATGTAATTAGTAGTAAGTATTTAAGCCGCCAAATTTGTTGTGTAAAATCTCCTACCCGAAGGAGACCAGTAAAGGAAAACACAACTCAATAATTATGGTATAAATAGCACTCCTAGATTGAGCAGATTTACCACTACACTACTCTAATCCCCGGCTACGAGATCCCTTATAACTTGCGGTTCATCCAGGCCGCGTCCTTGTCCTCCGAGCTCCAGCTCTTCCGTTGTCAGCTTCCTTCTATTTCAGGCTTCCTTTGCTTCTACTTCCTCCTGCTTCTACTTCTGCTTCTTCCTCTTATATCGAATTCCTCTCACTCTCTCCTCCCCTAAGCCTTTTTCTCTGCCTCCCTTCTACTGCCCAATCACTGGCTCTAGCCTTTATTTTACAAGTTATAATTGGACAGAAGGTTCACAAGATGTCATCTGTGTACAGATTCAATCATCCTCTGCAGCCCCTCCCAGGAAAGTGAAACTAGGATCAAAATACAAGGCTGGGGCTATCCACTGGGAACTAGGATCAAAATACAAGGCTGAGGCTATCCACAACACTGTAAGATGTTTAATTTGTGACTTGAGAGCTAATATCAGTAACTAAGATTGCCAACCTCCAGACATCAAGGGAAACTGGGTCTACTTGAAAAGTTACAGCTAAAGAAGCAGATCAACTTGTGATTTATCGCCACTCAGTAAATTCTGATGTTACCAGGAGCATAGTGTTCATCTGAGAATATCCAGAGCTCACAAGTAAACACACTGCCCAATAAAATTTGAATTTCAGAAACTTAGTAAGTTCCTTATTAATTTAAGCTTACCCTGTGCTTCCTCATGCTTTGTTTGAGTTCTGTTTGTTTTTATCCACATGGAAGTTACCCTGGTTTTACTATCATATGTGGCAAGCTTGGGCACAAATGAGATATAATTTTATTACTTTATTAATATTGTATCTAATTTGGGTAGGGATTTTTTATACCATTTCTAAACATTTTAAAGCATCAGTTTTAAACTTGGTTACTTGTTAATCTTACAGATTAATAAAACTCACTATTGTGTGATTGAGACAGACCTGTGTCCCTTTCAGCTTCACTTGGCTAAGGAAGTTTTTAAAATAATAGCTTCAATATCAAGTGAGAGCCTAATTTCTGTAGATGTTAGAAAACATCGGGGTCTGTCTCTACGAACTTTCCCCCTCTATTTGCATCCGCTAACTTGCACAAGGTTTAAAAACCTTCCCTGCTTTTGTGTCCCTGGAGTTGAGCTGAATCTGGCCGGAGTCCTTTCCTGTTATGGTATCCTGAATGGAATGCACTGTTGTTAAAGTGTATCTCATGCTTTTTCATTTGACAAGGACAAGGCTAGGTTTCTGAATCCTCTGGATGATTCTGCTCCACTGCCACACTAGAGAGACACATTGGCTTTTGCAATGGTTTGCACAATGCCATGTAATAAACGTCAAAATTCGTTTCTGATTATAGAATAAACTTGCAAGGCTCTGAGGACTAGCATTCTATATGCTAGCTTTCCAAATATCATTTCTTTAAATTAAAAAATAATTATAAAATTAGTCATTGCTCACTTTCCTTTTTCTTCAACTAAATTGAGTAAGTATTCTGAACTTCGAATGCAACTTGACATTTTTGGTTAATGACCTACGTAGTGGGAATATTTGAAAAGGCAGCACACAGTCCTGCTAGCTCCCGAGCTGCCACCATGTAAGCTCTATATTCCCGCTCTGACCAGGGCACCAGCTAGCCAGGAGCACCAGCCTGGGACCCACGAGACATTGGCATGGCTGCTGCCTCCACTGGTCAGCTCTGTGGACCCCATGGCTCTTAGCATGGCCCTGGGTCAACTCCGCCACACTCATGGTTCTTGGCTCAGAGCAGACAATAACCACCATCATCGTGGTACCCAGTAGAAATAAGACTCTTAATGCTTAAAGATTATCCAATGGATTTATATATATATATATATATATATATATATATATATATATATATCAGCAAATACTCAATACAAAAGATGCACACACAATTAGAATTGCTATCCCAATATGTAACCTTTTGATATGAATAACTACCCTAGACTGCTAGAGACACGGTCTGCTGCCATCTTTCCTCTCCTTCCTCCCTTCCTCCTCCCAACTCCCAGCTCCACCTCCCTCTTCTATTGCCCAATCACTGAGCTCCACTGCAAATGCAACGGGCAGGAAAAAAAATCCTACCACAGAACTACATGGCCTAGATTTCTCCTGAGTATGACGTTCATTCCAAGGAGGCAGAGAGAAGTGAAGGAGAGGAAAGAGAAAGTTGGAGTACCAGCCCTGTGGAAATGGAGCAAAAGAACGCTAAACCTACAACTGAAATCATAGACCATTTGGAGCATGACATTGAAGCCAGTGCAAAACTGTGACTAAAGCAAGAACTGAATCCCCGGATCCTTTCCATGCTCCCTTGCATCTCTGACAGGTGTGTGAACACCGAAGCCAGGAGACCTCTAGCCTTGCCTGGGAGATTTTTCTGAGTGTGCAACACTGGAAATTCCTATTATTGAAAAGGATGATAGCATGGCATGGCTATCGTTCGAGTTAGTTTTCTATTGCTGCGACAGAACTCCATGACCAAAAACAACTTGGGAGGAGAGATTTTATTACAACTTACAGTTCCTAATACAGAGCCCTGTTGAAGGAACTCAGAGCAGGAGCTTGGAAGCAGGAACCGAAGCAGAGGACTTAGAGGCCTGGCGTTGTATGTATATTGCCTTACTCCTCATGGTCTGCTTTTTGTATACAACCCAGGACAACCTTCCGAGGGATGCCACTGCCCATAGTGGTCTAGACCCTCCCACATTAGTTATCAATCAAGAAAATGCCCTCACAGGCTTGCCTACAGGCCAGTCTGATGGAGGTATTTTCTCAACTGAGAGTCCCCCCTTTTCAGCTGATTCTAGTTTGTGTCATTGACAAAAACCTAACCAGCACAGTTGTGATGTCAGTGTGTATGAAGTGAAGTAGAGACGGGTGGAATAGGAAGGATGTCTTGAGGACATTGGATGCCTAGATTTTCAGAGTGGGAATGGGGGAGTCCTATGCCAGGAAGCCAGTACTGTTGGTTGTGTTCAAATAGGGCAGTGACAGGCTTGCTAACAGTGTGTGGCTAATACACATTAGGAAAGTTACCCCTTGAAACAGCTGTATTCTTTTAATTAACATTTGTTTTTTGCAAATGACTTAATTAATATTCTTTTCATGTAGGATAGGAATACATTTTAGAAGTTAGCCTAAAACATCTAGGGCATTTATTGTTTCTGTCCTGGTTGGTTCTGTAAAATATCACCCTACTTTCCTGGAAGAAGATAAGTAGAGCATGTGTGCCTTGCAAAAATAGTTTATGTTTGCTCAGGATTTTCAGGAGAATCCCTGCTTTAAAAATTTTTTTTTTAAACATTTTTAACTTTTTAAATATTTCTTAGCCACAGGCTTTGGTATTATGACTACTTTTTTTCGTTAGAAGTAAAAAATGTACTTTCAAGTGGCTCAAGGCTTGCAAGAAGCCTCCAGAAAAAAGTCAGTGGTTAGAGGGGGATTCTCTGGCAGAATCTTGAGTATGAGGAGATGCAAAGGCACCCCTGCCAACTTTATTCTCATTGTGTTTCATGGTGAATCTTCCAAGGATATGGTCAGTGGGGCCATCTTGGTGCCTATAAGCCTGAGAGTTAGCAGGTAGAGGGTGCATCTTCATGGTAGCTACACTAGAACTGGTTTTCCCAGGAAGTTACAGAGATAGCATTTGTGCCAGTAAATCCTGAACACTGACTTGAAATGGCTTGCTTGGATTTCTTCAGGCTCTTGATAGCTGTCAGGCATCCAGATTCTGACCACACTTGTCTGGAACACGTAGGCTGTGGCTGTGACCTCATGGCATTTCTCTGTGTTTTGAGCCTTTTAGCATCAGTGAAAGATCACAGAAGGCACAGCTACTGAAAGACAATTCAAAGTCAAACACAGTAAACGTGAGGCATTTCTGACTGTGCTTTCTCATTTGTATCAGGAGACTTCACTACAGTCTTGGTTTTGAACACACAGCATGCACTCTCATACCATATCACACCAGAACACTGCCCCAAACCAAGGCACTGATGAAAGTCTACCATATGCTACTAACCGCAGTGGGTTTTTTTTTTCCCCTATGTGAACAGTTTTCTGATTTGATCAAAACCATCATGACCATAATAAACATAATAAACAAATACCTTAAGTATCTTTTATCTACTATCATTCCTTAGCATATAAGTATTATGTGTTTGAATGGCAAAGTGTTAAGATGCTTGATTTGAGCAACTGTGGTAGAGATACTGATTTGTATTTTATATAAAATAGTCTTAAATGTGTTTTAGTTTAGGATTTGGACAGGATTTAAAAGAGTTTTTTGAAAAAGTCCTAAATGTGTTTCTGTGATTTTATAATATGTATGTATACAAATTACCACTCTCGGCACTGATCAATTCTGACAGAGGTTGAAGAGGTCCTATATTCTGTAAAATTTAACATTCAGCCAAGATGTAATTCTTTATGGAAAAATAAACAAGCACATTCTCATTAGTATGCAAATTTACTTTAATCTTTAATAAATGGTCAAATTATATGTATGTTAAAGAGTTGTTTTATAATTTTAAATGATTTTTTTTATCAGTAAGTGTTTAATTTGTATGCCTAATTTATACAATTATATACCCAAGACTTGTAAAAATATGTTTAGGCAAAAGGGTTCACTAGTGGAAAATGTTTAAGAAACATTGCATTAGAAACTGTGTCTTTTCAGGCCCTGTAACAGAACACTGCTATGCCCTTAGTTTAATTTTAAGAATGTGTTGTGTCTTGTTTTGAACTCTTTATGGATAACTCTGAGCTCCTGATTCTCCTGCTTTTACTTCACAGATCTGAACCACCACACTTAATTTCATGCAGTGGTTGGCTTCATGTATGTTGGACTAGTTCTCTACCAAGTGAACAATTACTCCAAACTCATAAGTGTTTACCAGAGGACTAACCAGGAGAGGAGTAGCTCTTGCCTTACAGAGCCATAGCATAGAGGTAGGATTTGGATTCCAGAGTCCAAAAGAAAGCATGGCCTAAGAGGACTGCAGAGTCAGATAACCAGTCTGCAATGGCAATAAGGGAGAGAGAGAGAGAGAGAGAGAGAGAGAGAGAGAGAGAGAAGAGAGAGCAATCTCAGAAATAGCAAATGCAGAAGGCTGAGAGGACCATCCAGTTGCAAATGGAGGTGCTTGGAAGCTGGAAGAGATGGAGTCCCTTTCTTCTCCATTAAATCAAGAGAGATTCCTGGGCACCTCAGAGTCTATTGCCTATATTGCATCTATTCTTATGCCTCAAACAATATCTGCTTCAAACCTTGAATAACAAACTCTCTCATAATCATTAAGCAACTGTCTTCCTGTTTTCATATGTAGTATTTCCACATGTTTTATTAGTTAAGTTTGTTTTTTGACATTTTCACACATGCATAGCATGCACTGTCATTAATTTCACTTTCTACCTCATCAAACACCCTCCTCCCTACAAATCCCTTTTCCATGTTCATGTCTTTTAAAACTATGTCTTTTATAGTTTGAGAATGTCAGACAGTGTATTTTGACCATATTCACTTCTTTCTCCTCCCCTTGAGTCCTCCCAGAGTCAACCCTAACTCACTATAACTGCAACTTGTGTCCTCTTTGGTTTTATTAAAGCAGTAGCCAATTGATTCCAATTTGTGCTAATCATGTACTTCTGGGTGTGGGCCATCCACTGGAGTATGGCTAACCTACCGGGGGCCACAAACGTATAGAAAACTGACTCTCTTCTCTCTTCAGAAGCCATCAACTGTCTACAGCTCCTCAGTTAGGAATGGGGGTTCATGAATCCCTTCCTACTCCATGCTAGAATATTGATTGGGTTTATCTTGTGCATGTCTTATGGCAGCTACCACAACTACTCTGAGTTCATGCTTTGTTATATTTATGACCAAGTGGGCCTTATTTTTGACTTATTATAATTCAGATTGCAGACTAGCCTGGGATGTGAGATCCACCTGCTTCAGCCTCTCCAGCTGTGGGACAGCAGGCACACAGATACCATACTTCACTATTTAGTCAGTTTTGATTAGACAATATCATCAGATCTGCTGCATTTTGTCTTTAGAATTTTGGACTTGACCACTCTCATAATTGCACTTACTTCCTTGAGACACAGGTCAAATGAAATAGGTATGGACTATCTGGTTACATGACTCGTGACAAAACACATTACAAATCTCACTAATCTTTTAGAGATTCATCTTCACTACTTTACAGAGTAGAATGTTTATTTTTGGTAGATATCTTCCTGTTTTGAGTTATAGCATAGGTTTTGTAGCAAGTGTATATTTAAATACTTTAACAAGCCTGTTTAATAAAAATTATGCATATTTAAATTTATTGAAATTGGTTTATTAATCCAAATGATAAAAGTGACTGTGATGGTTTGTATATGCTTGGCCCAAGTAGTGGCACTATTAGTAGGTGTGATCTTGTTGGAGTGGGTGTGTCACTGTGTGTGGGCTTTAAGACCCTCATCCTGGCTGCCTGGAAGTCAGTATTCTGCTAGTAGCCTTCAGATGAAGATGTAGAACTCTCAGTCCCTCTTGTATCATTTCTGCCTGGATGCTGCCATGTTACCACCTTGATGATAATGATCTGAACCTCTGAACCTGTAAGCCAGCCCCAGTTAAATGTCCTTATAAGACTTGCCTTGGCCATAGTGTCTGTTCACAGCAGTAAAGCCCTAACTAGGACAATGACCATGTTTATTTTCAGAACTGTGTGTAAATCTTATATTAAGAAATACATTCAAGAATATTTTCTTTGAATCACTCTCAATTTTAAAATAAACTAATCTTGGTGAGGTTGTGTGGGTTGGGGACATCTCTAGGATGTGCCAAAGACCTGGACTGGGGGAGGCTCCCAGGAATCTATGGGGGTGACTTTTGCTGAGACTCTTAGCAATGGGAATATGGAATCTGAAGTGGCCAATTCCTATAGCCAGGCAGGACCCCACTAGAGGAATAAGGATATTAGTCCACCCAAAAAACTTTCACCCAATGGAGGGAATGGTCAGCCAATAACTGGCCCAAGTTGAGACCCATTCCATGGGCAAGTGCCAATCCCTGACACTATTAGTGATACCCTGTTATGCTTGAACACAGGAGCCTAACATAACTGTTCTCTGAGAGGCTCCACCCAGCAGTTGGCTCAGACGTATACAAACACCCACAGCTGTTGGGAGCCGACTCCTAGCAGAAAGCAGCTGTCATTTCTGCAGCCATCTTGAGCCATATACCCTGACAAGACTTGTTTTCAACAGCTCACAACAGCTGAGCACACTCTGATTTCTCACATATCTTGTTTTGCTGCTTAGTGCCCCCAGCTGCAAGGCACTCGTGGTATCCATGCTGCAAGGCAGGTGGCAAAGCGCCTTCAGCTCTGTTCCCCTGCCTGACCATGAGGGCACGTGGTAAAGGGTATAAATACCCAGAATTTCTTTTCAATAAAGGGAGGGACTTGATCAGACTCTCTGCCTTGTGTCCATTCTTTGAGTCTCTTGCTCCTCCATCCCCACTCTCTCTCTTGCTAGACTCTGACGCGCAGACCGGAGCAGCAACTCTGGTCGGGATAAAGTGGCCCCCAAATTTGGGGCAGAACGGGTCGTTACACACAGCCAAATAGTGTATGGAGCTTGGGTGTTCTTACGAAGAATAGGAAGGTTTGTGGATCCTGAAGGGGATAGGAACTCCACAGGAAGATGAACAGAGTTAACTAACCTGTACCCTTTGGGGCTCTCAGAGACTGAACCACCAACCAAAGAACCATGAACTGGGCCTATACCCTCTGCATATATGTAGCAGATATGCAACTTGGTCTTCATGTGGTTTCCCCAAAAACTGAATCAGCGGCTGTCCCTAAATCTGTTGCCTCCCTATTGATCCTGTTCCCCTAACTGGGCTGCCTTATCTGGTCTCAGTGGGAGAGGATACACCTAGCCCTGCAGAAACTTGGCAGATATGCTGTGGAGGATTGCGGGGTGAGCCCTCCACCCTCTCAAAGAAAGAAGGCAGAATGGGAGAAGGTACTGTGTGAGCAGTGGGGGAGAATGGGAATGGAGGAGAGGTTAGCGATCAGCATGTAAAGTGAATGAATAAATAAATATGGAGAAAAAAAGTCCTGCTCACATTTCCATGAACTAAAACCTAAACCTGTATTGGAAATGTGTTTCCAAGTAAACCTTGCAAAGGCAATGTGTAAGGAAAAAAGTCTTACTTTGTTTGCATCAACACACATTAACATATGTATGAATCTATAGATACAGACACATGCATATTGTGTCACATGAATGCATGTGCCTATGTGTAGGATGCTACTATGCTGTTTTGGTAATTTAACATTGGCTTTTACTTGTTCACATTCTATACATGCAAGCATGCATATTTAACACCGTCTAACTCATTTCAGTAATCTCACAAGTTCTTTCATAGTAATATACTGGTTTATATTTAAACAAATTGCCTTCATTTTTTAAAGGTCATAAAGAATATAATAACTCTTATTTTCATTTTATACCCAAAGCACATCTGAAAGTTTTAGAACTCCTACATAATGCTGCAAGCATTTACTCAGAAAATAAATCCAAGGAAAAGAGAATTTATATGAGACCAACTAACCAAGTAGGGAATGGATTCTTAATTTAGAGAATAAAAGGTTTATTATAACATGTCGGCCTATTAATTTCCAGCCTGTGCCTTTGAAATAGCCAGTGTTCCTCCTGCAGGCGATTTTGGACAGTGCTCTTTTCCTCATGAGATGGATGAATGGATAGAAAGAATCACTTCCTGCAAGTATGTAATCCCTTCTTGCTAGGTCTCTACCCACATGTTCTATAACTGTGTTTCTATGTGTGCATTTATTTTGTCACATTCAAATTATAAAAATCACTGTCTTCCATAATCAGTTAGGCCCCAGTAGAGGTCAACATGGGAGCAAGTGCCTCATTGTTGAGCTATGAGGTACCCTGTGAGTGTGACTATCAGCATATGCATCTGTGCACAGGAATTTTGTTTTAGATTAAAGCCTAAGATGTGTGTGTGTGTGTGTGTATTCAGGTGTATGAAGTTGGTCATATATATGTGCACATACATATGAAACACAGGTCAGTGTCTTCCTTAACCACTCCTCCCCTTTGTGGGACAGAGTGTCTCAGTGAACCCGAAGCTCACTGATTTGGCCAGACTAGCTGGCCATTAAGCCCTAGTATTCCATTTGTCTCTGCCTCCTCAGTGGTAGAATAATCAAAGGCACACACTGCCACAAGCAGATTTTGATGAGGGGCTTAGAGATCTAAAGTCAGGTTCTCATGCTTGGACAGCCGGCACTTTACTAACTGAGCCGTTAAAGCAAAAGAAGTTTTGAATTTCGTGAACACCTGGAAAGGAACTGGAGGCCAGGAGGAAAATATGGGTGTAGTCCATTGGGGTTTTTGAACAGTAGTGAGTGAGGAGAAAGAATGCAGGGGTTGCTAACAGGAGGAATGTTTTACTTGGGTGAAATGCTAGACTGCTCCAAGGATAGTAGTACAGAAATACAATGAGTATGTGGGGAGATTTATTTCCCACCCTAGAGTGTGAGTGGCATAGCTCCATCTCTAAGATAGGCTACTTAGTGAATACAGAAGTGGAACACTGGTATAGGCTTGGGTATTTCACAGAGATATAGGGAAGCTGTTGATGTGACTGGCAGTTTCCATCAGAAAAGCAATCCTGGAAGAAGGGATAGAAACAGATAACATAGGAGATTGCTTCTCCCTTCTAGTACTTCCAGATGCACCAAGTGTCTCTTGTTGATATTGCAGTCTCCCTGATGTGCAGAGGTGAAGAATGGATTTTGGACATGGTCTGTTAGGACTTCTTTTTTCCATAGAATGTTGTCATCTGAACTCATCTTTATTATTTTTATCTATGGAGGCTCAAAATCACTCTGATAAACCACTTTAATATAGACTTAATTTGTAAACACTTAAGAAGAAAAAAAAAACACACACTTGATTGATACCCAGTAGTGCTATTTTCTTTCTGTAATACCATTATGAAACATGCATATTGTCTTTATAGATATTAATTTACTCAACAGTTATAGAACGACTGAGACAATATAATTCAAAAGCTATTAGTCAGCATTCTTAGAACACAGCCTCTTGATATTATATCTATATTTATCCAAGAAAGATATTTTCAGTTTCAAAAATATATTTAATTACATGCTTTCTTTGAATCAGTAGTGATGAATTTGCCAATTTTTTTTGGGTTAGCATATCATGTTAATATTCTATTTGAAGCTGCATGAACTTGAGATGGACCATGAACAGTTCCGATGGATGTTACACCTGCATGTTACTTGTTTGATGTTAAACTCTGTGTTACTTTTGAGTTATTTGGGAATTGTATGTCTGCTGAGAAACAGTGCATGTTACTTGTTAATTTGCTACAATCTTTGAGATTTGAATGTACAGATTATATACTAAGTAAAAACTTTCCACTGGCTAAACATGTTGTGAATGACATACTAAACATTCTTTAAGTACAGTAGATTCTTTCAAATGGAAATAACAGATACACCTTGATTGCAGTGACTTTGAAGATGGATAACCAGAACTATGATGTAGCTGGAGCATCCTGTATTCCTTGGATGTAGCTAAAGCATCTCTAACTTCAATTTGGGTGGCTCTTTTCACAAAATTCTGACCTCTATTGATGTTGCATTTTCCATCGAAATTAGATGGCCTCAAAAAGCTTGAATTTAATTGCTTTGCTATCAAAGAAGTCGATACTAATTTTCAGTCATTTTGCTCTCTTATTTTCTCTTACCCTTATTCATTTCTCGCGTTCACCTTATCTTTCGATACAGAGGTACCAGACCAGATTCCCCCATTTTATTTTCTTCGATTTGCGATTATTTCTGTTGAAAATTTTCTCTTCCATAGTCATCGTGCTGTGAACGTATGGATGGTGAATATCATGTCCTCATTTCCCTTTGCCTCTGTGGCTTTGATTTATAACAAGCACATTTTAATCTGTTATCCATTTCCTCCTCCCTTTAGAGCCTATGTTCCTCGGAGGAGTATTTCTGCTGTGGTTCTTTGCTCTAGCTTTCATGTCTTGTGTACACTATTCTTCTCACCTGGTAAGCTTGTCCTTCCATCCCATGTAGCAAGGGAGCACTCTGCTCAGTGTTGCCAACAATATTTTGGGAAGATTCACAAAGTAATCATGTCTGTTGAAGCTTTCTCAAACATATACAGACAACAACTCATGAATTCTGACACGTTTCGATGAACCAAAAATATACATAACATAAAATTCTTCACAGGCATGCCCAGATCTCTCAGTCATTCTAGGTATTGTTAAGCTGAGGATCATGATAGACAATTATGTTTTTTTTTAATGTTTATTTTGAATGACCTCTGAACTTTAAAGTAGTTTTTATCCATAGCTGATTCAATATCATATGGAAAGATGAATAATAAAAGGAGGTGGGGTCATATACTGTATAAATTGTGATGCACTGTGAACCTTCAGAGGTTGCACATGCCTTAGTTTTTTGAGTTATTGTCTGTGCTGATTTTATGATTTTTATCAATGATTTTCTTTGCAGAAACTGTTGTTGTTGGTTTTTATTTTTGTTTGTGTGTTTTCATTTTGGTATCAAGATCCCTGTCCTTGTACTCTAGATTACAAAGTCTCTCAGAATTAAACATAAAATTAGGCTAAATAACCCTCATGAGTGTTTAAGTGACTGAGCTATTGAAAAGAATAAATGGTTCTGTGGAGTTTGTAATATAGAGATTGCTTAATTTGTCTACTGATAAAGTTAAGAAAGACTGAAGGTTAAGAAAGACTGAAGAGAAGTGAGATTTTGTCATGTCAACTTCTCAAGGAAATGGTCACCTTTGGTTATTTACCCACAGCATTAGTCAGACTTTGCACCTCTGTGCTAATCCAAAGAAAAGAAAGATTCATTTTGGCTTGTGGCTTCATTCATTTTACTTTTTTTCATAATTTATTTTTTATTCATATTACATCCCAGTTACAGTTGCCTTCTCTCCTGTCCTTCCAGTTCCACCCTTACGAATCCCTCCCCTCATTATCCCTCTTCTTCTCCTCAGATAAGGCAGGCCCATCTTGGGTACTACCCCACCCTGGGACACCTAGTCCCACCAGGACTAAGCACCTCCTTTCCCACTTTAGCCTAACCAGGCAGGAAATGTAGGGGAAAGGGGATTCAATGGCAGGCAGCAGAGTCAGAGATAGCCTTGCTTAAATTGTTAGGGGACTCACATGAAGACCAAGCTGCACATCTGCTACAAATGTGTGTGTGTGGGGGTAGGCGGATTAGGTCTAGCCCCTGTATGCTCTTTGCTTGATGGTTAGTCTCTGTGAACCCCCATGGGCCCAGGTTAGTTGACTCTGTAGGTTTCCATATGGTGTCCTTGACCCCTCTGGCTCCCTCAATCCTTCCCTAGCTCTTCCACAAGACTGCCTGAACTCTGCCTGATGTTTGGCTATGAGTCTCATCATCTGTTTCCATTTGCTGGAGGATGAAGCCTCTCAGAAGACAGTTATACTAGGTTACTGTCTGAAAGCATAGCAGAGTTTCCTTAATAGTAGTGTCAGGGATGGACTCTCTCTCATGGGATGAGTCTTAAGTTGGGACAAGCATTGATTGACTATACCTGTAATACCTACTCAATCTTTATCTTCATTCCAAGTGACAGAGAGTATCATGGTGGGGATGAGACAAAAAAGGCTTCTTATCTAACGGTGGTCAAGAACAGACTATCAAGAAGAGCCAGGACCAAGATTCTCTAATCGAAGGTATGCCCCATAACATAGTTTCTTCAGGTCGGCACTGCCTTCCACTCATCTATCATTCTCAATATTCTATTCACATTTTTGAACCATCCTTGGATTAAATCATTGGCTTTACTTGAACTCTCACATTTTAACTGCCTCTGGAAAAGCATCCACAGCTATCCAGAATTATGTTTTACTAGTGTACCAACACCTGTCAAGCCAATGCATTAACAATTGACATCAGCTAACACTCTTCCTCTGTGTCCAATGTATTTAGTGAATATTTAATAGGTTAAGTGCCTTTTGTATAGGTCTGTTCAAGCTATATCATAGAATTGATTTTATATTCTGCCATAGCTGTTAGCAGTCAGAGCTTCAAGTTCAGGGAAGGAAGCTGAAACCAATTATCTTTCATAATTAGCTTTATTAGGGAAGATAGTTCAAAGAGAAGACTTGGAGGCTACTAGTTCACAATTTGGAGGCTAGACTAGTTTCTTCCTTTTCTCAGAGATTGTGTGTTAACTGCAGGGCCTTTTAGTCTTTTGTCACAGGGAACAATTGCATGGATCATGGCCTGATTTGTCCAGACTGCTTTTCTGATGTCTTAGAATAACCAGCATCTTAAAGTAGTAAGCCTATAATCTAGCAATGCCCATTTTAGTTCATTGTATCATTGACTCTAAAATTATAGCCATTATTAAGCATGGGACTTCTGTGTTATCAAACAAAGATCACTCTCTCTTCCCCCATGATTCTGTGGGTCAACAGTTTAGGCTAATCTCTGCCTGGCCATCCTGATGTTTACACTTGGCTCTTTCCAGTCAGCTGGGAGATTGGCTGGAATCTGATTACCATTAGGTGGCTCTATTCACATGGGCAGGAGTTGGCCCCATGGAGTGAGGGGATCATACCACATATCTTCACCTCTATCAAGCTAGTCTGCTTCTTATAGGGTTCCAAAAGTAACAAGTGAAGACAAGGTTATATATACTAAAGTTCCTTGACCAAAGGAATTTTATGACAATGGCCCAACTCAAGGGAAAAAGAAATAGGTTCTATTTCTGGTTGAGAGAACTACAAAGTGAAACCAATGATTTTGTTTTACATCTACCACAATATCCATATCTATTCACAGACTTTGTGTTTGTGTACGTAGTATAATTCTCATATGAAAACAGTATTTCAAGGATGATGTTTATAACTTATGTGCAGATTGAAGTAATAAGTACAGGATGTTGAACGTACTGTGAGGTTTACAAGCTCCTCTTTGTTTGAGTTTATGGTGTAAAGCATAAAATATTTTCAGCAGGATTAAATTTCAATGGTTTGCCTTTTAAACAAAGTTTCTAAAGTAAGAGAATTATTGTAATGCCCAAATCCCACAACTGATTGCTGAAAATTTCAATTTAAAATCACTCCCCAAAGCAATTGTGCCCTTTTAATTTTTAACTTCTATAGAATAGCAGAAAAGGGAAAAAGAGGATAAAAAAATAAAATATAGAGTAAAATTGTAGTCATAAATCTATTGAAGGTACCTATGTTATTTGGAAGCTAATTATGACTGTGTGCAAAGCAAATGAAGTAAGAACTGAATTAATGGATACCGGCTACCTCCCACAAGGTAATGAGGCATGCTTTATAGCAATGGTGCCTCAAATTGAAAAATTAAACTGCGGTAGAGAGAATAACGGAGCATCAGGTTAAGAATAACAAACAAGGCCAGAGGACTTCCCATAGGCCTTCTCTGGGATTAACAAGTTTTTCTTGTTTTCCTGTGGTAGGAGATATATTCAGCACAGAATTTTAATGATTTACTACACCTTTCTTTTTTTTTTTTCAAGAGAGAGAGGGGAGAGAGAGAGAGAGAGAGAGAGAGAGAGAGAGAAGAGAGAGAGAGAGAGAGAGAGAAGAGAGAGAGAGAGAGAGAGAGAGGAGAACAAGAGAGACAGAGACAGAGAGAAAGAGAGAGACAGATAGAGACAGAGAGACAGAGACAGAAACAGGCAGACAGACACACACAGAGAAAAAAAAGAGAGAGATTCAAATATATTTTCAATTTTCAGGTGCTACTCTTAACTTGGATTCAATGCTAGCCTTTCTGCTTTTCTTGGTATGGACACATTGGTGAGACTAGATTTATTCTATGTACTCCCTGTTTTTTATGTGCTAAGTACCTTTAATCAAAGGAATCACAAGACTCCTGTTAGATTCAGGATGCAAAAGTAGATTCTATAAATTGCATTCTTACATAGAAAAGGCAACAGCAAATATTGTGAATAATTTTCATTCTTTCACAACCATACCCACTCCTTGATTTCATCTCATGTATGTATGCATGCACGTATGTATCTGTTGTGTGATACTATTCCTGGGGAGACTTGAACAAATGTCCACTTATCCAAATAAGAAACAACAGGCGAAATTAAATACCATCCAGGAATAGAGATGAGGGGTTACTTTCAGGAGCAGAAATCATCCAAAGACAGTGCATCATAAAAGCCCACCTTAGTGTGGTGATAGCTCACAAAATTGGGAAATCTTGAGCACACAGAACAACCTACCAGCTGCTCAGGAGGTTGAAGAGTGTCCTTTCCAGGTAGCTCATCTGGTTTGAGCTACTTCCAATTGGTTCAGAGCATCTCTTCCTCCATATGGCTCAACTGGTCTCTGCTTCCTTCACATGGTTGGTCTCTGCCTCCTCCAATGGGTCAGCTGACACTCATTTCTTTCAGACAGCTTGGTCAGTACTAGTTCTGGGTCCTTACCAGGCAGTTAAGCTTGACTGAGAGTTATAGCAGTCCTTACTGTTTATGTGTGTCTGGGGTGGGTGGGGTCTAGTGAACTAGGTTTCAGGGACATTCTGAACCTACTGAGTTGTTCACTTCCTACAGGATGGAATGTTTCCCCTCCCCTTAGAATAGTTGCTTGTACTATTACTGTAAACAAAGTTTTAATGAACTACTCCATAAAAATCATGCTCTTTTTTTTTTTAAATCACTCTTTGAATATCCCATCTTAAAACTTCTTGCCATTTATCTCCCCTTAAATATAATGTATTATAGTTCACTCTTTTTCCAAGATGTATGGTTTTGATGTCAGAGGACCTGCTATACAACACTGTATACCTAGCATCTCTCAGTCTGTCTATCTATCTATCTATCTATCTATCTATCTATCTATCATCATCTGTCTATTTATCTATCATCTTTGGAAAATATATAGAAACAAAGATTTCCAAAATTTATATGTGGGATAATTTCTTTTGAAAATTTCATTTCTAGGATTCTCTTTGTTCACCCTTTCATACTCACAAACTAGGACTCCACTGTTACAGTTACTGTACCAGGATATCTCCTTCTCATTTAATATGTTAATTCATATTTTAATCTTTAAGAAGCTACTACATCACATAAATTATCTTTCTTAACTAAAATATGTATATTAAATATGTGTAAAGATACACATGACTTTGAAAATATCTTAGTTTTAAGCCATTTAAGAAATATTTCATACATGTATGTGCTGCAAGAAGTAACATACACAGAGACACATACAGAGATACACAGATATACACACACAGATACACACACACACACACTCACATACACATCATTTGACAAAGACTTACAAATGTTTGAAAACTTTAGAAAAAAATATTTTGGTAGAACTAAAATTTATTTGCTTAAGCTTTGCTCTGCTGGTGTCAGGAATATCCTCTCATTGAAACACTGGAGCAATTAACAGCAATGATTATTTCTGTTCCTGTAGCTGTGATGGAATACTCTTAAGACAAATAATTTTAAAGCAGAACGTTTATTCTGGCTTACATTTCCAAGATATAGTCTGTGATGTGGAAGCAGGAAGTTGGGGGAGATGGTCACATTTGTATGCACAGCTAGAAAGCTGAGATGATAAATACACACTGCCACTCAGGTCCTAGTCTCCATTTATACAGTCCAGGATCCCTACCAGTGAATAGTCGACCTGCAGTTGAACTCTTCCAACATCAGATAATCTGATCAAGATAGCCCCGGAAGCAGAGGACCATTTCCCGGGTGAGTCTAGTTGTTCCTCTAGTTGGTAATCAACACTAACCATCACAGCTACCATGCTGCTTAAAGTTAAAAGGAATAAATGACATGGAGTATTATTTGTGAAATATTTAAAAATCCCATTCTTTACTCAAAAAATATAGAATTAAAATTTATTTTATCTATTGAGAGAACATCCTTCCTAATCATTTAAATTTGCCAACTTCTTTCAAATACTTAAGATCTATTTAAATTTTCTGAATGCAAAAGTGAGAAATAATTTAAAGAATTTTAAGTAGCAACACATATCATAATATGACTTGAGATTTAACTACGTTATTTTGGCATATTTCCATTCTCAAATTGGATATACATTATTTAAATATATTTAATCCAATATAAATTATGTTGACTATATTCTTTGTATATTCTGCTTCTCTTTTTAACATAATCGTGAAGCTTCTGTGATTAAAACATACATTCAAGTATGATTTACATATATTGTTATTCCACTATATCCATTCTTCCTACTAGATCATCACTGACTGAACAATAAATAAATAGTACTATCCAAGACTTATCGTGTTTTTCAGTTAATTTTGTATTTCAGGTCATAGTCTCATTGCCATGATAGACACTAGCAGAAAACCTAATTTGAGTAAGACCGTTTAGGAGTATAACATGGCTCCTGAGTGGTGTACTGTTGAAATAAAGATGGTTGTTAGCCATGCTTATCAGTTGCTTATGAAAATTTAATGGAATTTGTGATATAAAATGAAATTCTGGATGAACTTATGACAAGTTGCCTTTAATGACAGCTTGGAATACAAATACCTTATTCTAGAGGCCACTTACCTAAGGCTTTTAAATTAAATTTTCTAAGTATCTTGCATGTTCAGCTGTACATTTAAAGCAAGTGGCACTCTACTTCAGGGAACTGAAACCACTTATGGTCATAAAATAATAGATGTAGATTGGCCTTTCAATAAAGGGATGAGCATGCCAGAAACCCAAAGGGTATTACTGTAAGTAAAATCGTTACTGAGAACTACAGAGAGCAAATTGATTCTAAAGGTTGTCATCTTTGCTGGCACATGATAAAATACAATAATGATAATCAATATTAAAATGTTCCCTGGGAAGGAAGACATCCTGAAGCAATACAAAATTCCAGTCTTCTTGTATGGTTCGATGTCATTGATAGGATTGCTGAGTGTGTCAAATGGATGGCTTCCCTCAGTGAGTGGCTGAAAATAGAGACTGAACAAAGAGGACAAGTCACAGAAGTTTACTATTATGGTTATCTTTGACTTTCTTAGAAACACTGCCCTGTAGTCCACCTGACTCAGTTTACAAAGACATTTATAACACTCAATATGAGTCAATGTTGCATGCACAATATATTCACAAGTCGAGCTGTCGCTAAGCAATACCGTTTGTTAGAATGAGTTGAAGGCAGAATTATGACAGCTTTTCTTATGTCTTTTTAATGATTTTTGATTTGCAATTCTTTTTTTATTGTTGTCTGTTTTTGAGGGGAAAACATGCTTTCTTTCATTTCTTTAAAAATGTTCAGCACCTGTAAAAGAGGAATAGACTATTCTGAAGTTATATATATATGTATGTATATATATAACTTGTATATAAGAAATCTTTATGTTTAAGGAACACACACATATGTGTGAGTTTTGGCATGTTGGATTATCAAAACATTAACAGAATTACATAATAGTTGAATTGAAGGGAATGTAGGCTAAATAAAAAGAGTTTTGTAACAAAATATTCATAGCAGCAAGGTTCGGAAGATAATTTATTAAAGTCCCTGCACTGGTCATTTTATTTCTATAGAACAGCAAGGGCATTCAATTACAACATTTTTCAATTCTGATTGCAAATGATTGTCTCATTCTGTCTCTACACTTCAAGTTTAAACGTAAGCATAAAACTTTCATCAAAAAATTTATAGAATTGAAAGGAATCCTATGAAGGAAACTGATACTTCTAATTGTCATTAAAAATATAAAAAGAACACAATTAAATGAATTAATCATGCAACTAAGAAACTTAGCAAATGAGAGCAAACCAAATTCAAACACAGTCAACAAGAAGAAATAATAAAAATCAGAACAGAAATCAATAAAATAGAAACAGAACTGGTTCGCTGAGAAGATAAACTATATCGACTGACCCTTAGCCCAACTAACCAAAAGAAAGGAAAGACCAAAATGAACAGAATCAGAAATGAACAGGGTAACATTATACCAATCACCAAAAAGAAAGGGCAGACTATTAAAAGGGAATACTTTAGAAACCTGTAGTCCATTAAGCTGGAAAATCTAAAAGAAATGGATGAATTTCTAGATTCAGTCAGACTACTAAAATCGAACCAAGAAGTCAACAACCTAAACAGATCCACAGCAAAAGAGGAGATTGAAACAGTAATAAAAAGGCTTCCAGCTAAAAATTGGTTAGGCCCAGATGGATACACAGCAGAATTCTATTAGACTTTCAAAGAATATATACAGACAGTTCTGTATAAATTACTTTTTTTTAATAAAGAAAGAAAGAGATAGAGAAAGAAAGAATAGAAAAGAAACAAAACAGGTGGCACCCCCAAAATCTTTCTATGCAGCCAGTACTTTTCTAATACCAAAATTAAGCAAAGACACAACAAAAAAGAAAACAATGGGCCAATATTCCTGATGACAACAGATTCAAGTATGTCTAGTAAAATACTTGAAAACAGAATATAGACATACATTGAAAAGATTATCTACCTTTACCAAATTTGGCAAAGGCCACCTAACAAAACACCAGCAACTATGCATGAGAAGTCCTCTTTTGAGTTGTTTGTCAGGACTGTTCAAGAGACTCCCCAAACACTGCAGAATATTGCTATTGCCTTTGGTTGTTCCACATAAATGGAAAAGTAAGTCCCTATTGCCATGCACTTCAGATCCAGGGATCAGAGGCCCATCAACTAGAATTAATATGAATGCCTCTTCTCTGAGGACTTGCTTTGATGAAACCAGAAGGCACCATATAAACTTCCCAACGAGAGAAAGCAACCAATAGTCCTGCGTTGCTGTAATACCTATGAACCACCGTGAGGATTAGCATGCCACGATAACCTTAAAAGTGCAGTAGTAGTCCATGTACCTTGGTGGTAACCAGAAGTTCATGAATTGGATTTAAGACCCATTCAATTGAAAGGAAAGAAATCATTCCTGGTTCTGGAAATCTTGCCAACTACCCTTTGCTAGTGAAGTCATAGATCTTGGAGGAACACAACTTTATTAAGCCAACATAATCTCTGACTACACTAAATATTTGTTCATATACCCATAGATAAAAGTAGCCCTCCCCTTTTTCAAAAATGGAGACTATTACAAAAAACCACAATCAGTCAAAAGTCAGTTGTAGGGCTTATCATCAATGGACCCATTTATAAATCACCCCTATAACTAAGGCACAATAAAAATTGAGAGAGGAAGCTGAAAAATTGTAAGAGTCAGAGGGCAACGGGTTTTCTGTGAGGCTGTGTCTCCTAGTAACTTCAAAAGCTATACACATAAAACCTCAACAATAGGACTTCTTAAACATGAGCCAAACAATGTCACCAACAACAGACACGGGTGAGAGAAATCCCAGGAGGCCTCAACCCTACACATGGGACTACAGATAACCAAGGAATGTAGAGAGCAGGAGAAATAGTTTTCCTTAGGGAAGAGCACACCAATTGCTTAATCAATACCAAAAGATCAGCACTGAAAACACACATACAAATAACAGTATGTAGGATAATGAAGGTATATTTAGGAATATGTATGTATGTGTATATATGTATATACATGTAAGAATATTTAATGAAAAGAGGCCATAAACTTAAAGGAACTAAAAATATATAAGTGAGTTTGGAGGGAGGAAAGTGATGCACAAATGATATAATTTTATTATAGTCTCAAAAATAAAAGGAGAAATCAAGCACATTTCCAGAGCACCTGAATATTTTTTTCTTCTCTGTGATCACAATAAAGCGTGTGAAAACGTTTTTGTAAGACAAGCCCTGTTTTCTTTCTTCATCTCCAAAATATTATGTGATGTCCTGTACAGTGGTAACAGCTTTATAATAACAGAAGAGAAGTTTAATGGTAATAAACACTCACATGGTAATGTGGAAATTCAATTAGAAACTTAGTAGTAATGTGTTTCAAAATACAGTAAATCTGAGTTATACAATCACTAGTAACTTGGCAATGATGGATTCCACATTGTTATTTATACTTGTGTGTGTGTGTATGTGTGTGTGTGCGTGTGTGTGTGTGTGTGTGGGGAACTAATGATTTACCTCTAAATAGAAGTCATCATTTTCTTTAATGTAATTATTAATATATTTATTGTTAAATATTAATAGATATCATTGTACCATTTCATACAGATGGATACCATGCTGTGACCATAGCCATACTTCCTTACATACAATTGCCCTCCCTTGAACAAATTCTGGTGTGCTGTGTTTTAGTTTTTATTTGTCTTAGTTTTCAATTGGTTTGATGAATCACCATGACCAAAAGCAACTTGGGGAGGAAAAAATTTATTTGCCTTGTTTCCTAAATCACACTCCATTGAGTGAAACCCAGGAAGAAACTCAAATGGGCTAGGAACCTAGAGGCAGGAGCTGATGCAGAGGCCATGGAGGTATGATGCTTACTGGCTTGCTTCTTGTGGCTTGTTCGTTATTCATCCTGATTTCTTATAGAACCCAGGACCACCAGCTTAGAAGGATTCATATCCACAGTGGGCCCTCCCCATCAATCACTAAGTAAGAAAATTCTATATGGGCTTGTCTATTACAACCCAACCTTCTGGAGGCATTTTCACAATCAGTGTTTTTTCTTCTTTTCTTCTTCTTCTTCTTCTTCTTCTTCTTCTTCTTCTTCTTCTTCTTCTTCTTCTTCTTTCTTCTTCTTCTTCTTCTTCTTCTTCTTCTCCTCCTCCTCCTCTCCTCCTCCTCCTCCTCCTCTCCTCTTTCTCCTCCTCCTCCTCCTCCTTCTCCTCCTCTTTCTCCTCCTCCTCCTCCTCCTCTCTTTCTCCTCCTCCTCCTCCTCCTCCTCTTTCTCCTCCTCCTCCTCTTCCTCCTCCTCCTCCTCCTCCTCCTCCTCCTCCTCCTCCTCCTCCTCCTCCTCCTCCTCCTCCACTTCCTTCTTCTTCTTTTTTGATTTTTTCAAGGCAGAGTTTCTCTGTGTATCCCTGGCTGTCCTGGAACTCACTCTGTAGACCAAGCTGGCCTCGAACTCAGAAATCCACCTGCCTCTGCCTCCCAAGTGCTGGGATTAAAGTCATGTGCCACCACTGCGTGTTTCCTCTTCTTACAGGACTCTAGCTCGTGTCAAGTTGACATAAAACTACCCAGCACACTGATTTCAGAAACTTTTGGTGCCTTCCTTCCGGTTTCTTCTGTGAGCCACTGATCATCTAGAAGTGTATTGCTCAATATCCATATGTTTGTAGAATTTTTATAGTTGGTCTTTATGTTGATTTTTAGTTTTATTCTATTAATATCTGGTATGAAACAAGTTGTTCTTTTAGTTTTCATAGCAGGTTTATACCCTACATTTGATTTATTTTTGGAAAAGTTCCAGAAAAATGTTGAAAAGTGTGTGTGCTCTGCTGCTGTTGAATGAGATGTTTTGAATATGTCAGTTATTTTATCTGATCTCCAGTGTTTGCCACTGGTAATTTTGTTCTATAAAATTGTTTTATTGCCAGAGTGGGGTATTGAAGCCAATCACTATTAATTTGCTCCCTTCATCTCCTGCTGTGTTGTTTTATAAAGTTTATAAAATGTTTGATGCTTGCTTGCAATTGTTTTATCTGCAAGAACACCTGTTTGGGTTTCAAATGCTTCTGCAGCTGGATATATGTATATTTTATGATTCTTGGGAAATTTCTAGTGGTAACCATTGAACAAGACTTATTGTGTACATATTCATATTTGGTACGCTAGCTCTGTCTAAATGCATGATTCTTCCACTGTTTTCTTAACTGTGTCCTTGATTTTCTATGTCTGGTATGTTCTTAATAATCTTTTTCCCTTCCTTATTACATAAATACAACAATTTATGAATGTTTCCTCAAACCTTGAAATTCTTTTTCCATCTATTCTATTGGTGAGGATTTCAACTGTGATTTCATTTGAGGTCCTAAGCTTCTTTTACTAATATTTTCATTTTTTGCAGAATGCTTACTTCCACATTGACACGGTTTATATTCTATATGTTTATATTCTCTATGATCTTCCTCCATTCATTCAGTTGGTCTTTCCTATGTTTCTTGAAGTCAGTGAGTGTTATTAACATCAATCTTGAACTCTTATTCTGACATTTAATTTAATTTTGTGTCTTAGGATTCACTTTCTGAACAGTTATGAATGTCCAGTGCAGCCATATTGCTTTTAAAATATATTTATCGTGATTCTGTATTCAGACTTGCCCATTTGTTAGAATGCATATCTCTTTCACTTTCATCTCAGGGATTTTTTAGTTGTTGTCTTGAGACAAAGCTTCACCATATAATGAAAGTTGGCTTGAATTTGATAAGTCACTTGATCTACTCCTGCCTCTGTGTTCAAAGCACTGAGATTACATGTGCTTATCACCATGGCTTGTAATCAGACTTTCAGTGAAGACTCTAAACTTGCTGCTACTCAGCAATTGGAAAACAAAGTATAGTAATAGTTCTAAAGAAACAAATGAGGTCAGAAATACAGTACACATCATAAAAAACAGACAAACAAACAAACATAAAAACAAAACCCTATCACCAATGTCATAGTAAAGAATGGGGTAAAACAATACATAGTAATAGAGAGAATGCATAGTAATAGAGAATACATAGTAATAGAGAAGATGGATAACATGTTAAAAATAATAGTAAAACTAAAAGTTATAACATCTTAGTAAAGAAGAAGACAAGGAAAGTAAAAGATCAACACAAGATTTTAAAGGGGGAACAACACCAAAAAAGAGAGAGAGCAAAACACAAAGAAATAAAAAATCTTATTAAAGAACAAATTTTGGCAGGGAAATCTTGATTTGAGGACAACAAACAAAGCAGAAAGAAAAAGAATAATAAAAAAAATGTTCTTTCCTGGGTGTCGGAGTAGAACGTTTTTCTAACAAGACCTCACATCTTAATCCTTCCTAAACAGTGGAATCAACTGCAAACCAAACATTCAGGTATATGAGCCTCTTGGGGGTGGGCAGGATTCTAATTCAAACCATCACAGTGAATAATATTTCATTTCTGTGTCAAACCATTTTTTAATTTTTCCACACTTAAAACTATTATTTTTGGATAAAAGAGTGAAGTTTTCTGAAACAACTCTTTAAGAAGTGAGAATATTGAACATGCTAACAACAGTTCTTTTTTTTATTGAAAATTTTATTTATTTACATTTCAAATGCTATCCCATTTCCTGGTTTCCCCTCTGCAAACCCCCATCCTTTCCCCCGCCCCTGCTTCTATGAGGGTGTTCACCCACCCACCCACTCCTGCCTCCCCGCCCTCCTGTCATTCCCCTACACTAGGGCATCTAACTTTCACAGGACAAAGGGCCTCTTCTCCATTGATGCCAGGTAAGGCCATCCTCTGCTACATATGCGGCTGGAGTCATGAGTCTCTCCATGTGTACCCTTTGGTTGGTGGTTTAGTCCATGGGAGCATTGGGTGGTCTGGTTGGTTGATATTGTTCTTCTTATGGGGTTGCAATCCCCTTTAGCTCCTTCAGTCCTTTCCCTAACTCCTCCATTGGGGTCCCCATGCTCAGTCCAGTGGTTGGCTGCAAGTATCTGCCTATGTCAGATTGTCAGGTTCTAGAAGAGCTTCTCAGGAGACAGCTATATCAGGCTCCTGTCAGCAAGCACTTCTAGGTATCCGCCATAGTGTCTGGGTTTGGTGTCTGTGTATGGGAAGGATCCCCAGGTGTGGCCATCTCTGGATGGCCTTTCCTTCAGTCTCTGTTCACACTTTGTCTCCACAGTTTCTTTAGATAGGAGCTCTAAATTCCACTGTACATCCAACTCACTTTATTTGTGTCTGGATGAAATTAAAAAGACCAAACTTGTTTGTCTAACAAGATTCGATCAATAATGTCTGTGCAAGTGATTTAAAACATTTTCTCTCCATATATATGTTAGAAAATGTGCTTTTATCAAACCCTCTCTTATTTCTTCCTCCCATCTCTCTCATATTCCTTACCACTTTTTCCCACATTGTGTACTTGCTCTATCTATCTATCTATCTATCTATCTATCTATCTATCTATCTATCATCTATCTGTCTATCTATCTATCTATCTATCTATCTATCTATCTATCTATCTACACACACACACAGCACAGACACAGACACACACACACACACACACACACACACACACACACACACTTTTATACCCATTGAATCCATTTAGTTATACCTTTATGTACACCAGTGTGGGCCCATCCACTGGATCATGACTAGTCTCTCCGGGCCTATATTCTTGAAGAAAACTGACTCTCCCTTCTCCAATATCCATTAGTTACCAATATCTTCTAAGATAGAGCATAGGACTCCATATAGATGTGGAACTCTGATCTGTTAAAAAAAGAATTCAGCTTCCCTGATGATTGTAGATTCAGTAAACACTCTATGGATATATAGATAAGAACTTACTATTTATTACTTATTATTATTACTTTAATAAGTGATAATAAGCATTATTACTTATTATAGTTTATTACCTTTAGTAAAATAATAGTATAAGGCCAGTTTTAGCAAGCCATGGGTTTTTGGCTCAGTTAATTATACTAGACACAAGTTCCATGTAATGAAGTGGTACTTAAATCCAACCATAAAAGTGTTGGGTATTTCTTAACATTCTTATAGCAGTGGGAATATCTTGTCAGACCAGTCATAACTGAAGCTCACAGGGGCTCATAGGTGGATAAGACTTGACATTTTATTCCCTAGCAGCATGCATAGAACTTTTCAGTGTAGCTACATGTTAGAGGAAACTCATACTGATTGACCAGAATAATAAATTCAGAAATGTGTGATGTAGAGCTGATTGTTAGTGGGGTATCTATCCTTTTTCTTCAAAAGGCCAGAGAAGTGCCAACATGATGGATCAGAATAGAAAAAGGCACTTGCTGTCCACTTGAGTTGATCCTTGAAACCCAAGTAAACGTGAAAACAGACATGCATTTTCTGTGCCTTCGATCTGGCTTTCTTTACCTTCTTCTATGTCTATTATTTGTAGAGTTAATCTTTTTATATTGTACAGAATTTCCTGTTTTGAGCCTAGATATTTTTAGATCTAACATTTTCTTTGACTGTGCTATATACATTTATTTGACCATATTTTCAACACTCGAGTCTCTCTCTTCCATGCCACGTAATCTGTTGGTGAGGCTGACCTCTGAAGTTCTTGATTGACTTCTTAAATTTCATTGTCTCATTCAGCTGTTCATTTGTGTTTTCAGGGACTTCATTAAGGGATTTATTCAAACCTTCTGTAGGGTCATTGAACATATACATAATTATTGTTTTGAAGTCTGTGCATTGTGCTTCAACTATATTGCACTTCTCAGTGTCTATTGCAACAGCATTACAGACTTTTAGAGGAGACATGTTGTTTTTGCTGTTCATGTTTGTATTCTTGTGCTGGGGTCTAGTCATTTGGAATTATGATGTCTAAAGTATTACTTGTCAACATCTGTCTGGTATAAAAGTATCTTTTTATTATTATAATTATATTTACTATTATTATTATTTATTATTATTATTATTATTATTTGACCTGATGTAATTGTCAACTCAGGAGCTTACTGCTGAATTAGCTCACCTTTTCTAGTTCTTTCTGACCCCTAACTGGCTGGTTCAACTTGGCTGTTCTTACTAAAATTTCTCTCCAAGCTGACTGATTCAAACTGGCTTCTCTCAGCTTCTGACTGAATTGCTCAGCTTGACCTCAACTAACTCTAGCAATCTGTTCTAATCTTTTGGCTCATTCTCATTCTCTGAGAATGTTCTGTCTTCATCTGTGCCTAGCTTGTTCTCCCTGCAACCTGTCTTTGTAAAATCATCCTGGTAAAAACTGCCTCTGAACTCCATAAACAGAACTGTCACCGATTCTACTCCACTGCACCAACTCTCAACTCACTGACTTTCAGTTGACCGAATTCAGAGAATTCAGAGATCTGCCTGCCTCTTTCTCCTGAGTGCTGGGATTAAAGGCATGTACCACCATGCCTGGACCTAATTAAGCTTTTCTTTACCTGAAGCATGCTCTATTCCAGGCTGGTCTTTAACTGAGTAATCTGCTTGCCTCTACCCTGGGATTAAAAGTGTGTCTGTATTCCAGCCATATTACACAGAACAAGGTCTTTGGAGGTGATTCCCTTGCCACAGCAGCCATGTTGCTGGATTAAAATTCCTCTACAGTTTGGTCTTGTCTTTGTGGGGTAGGTATTCCATTTTTTAGTTTATGTTGTCTTCTTTAGGCCCCAGGCAGTGTGGTGGCTGTGGGATTTCTTGTTGAGCATGCTTCTGTAGGTAGGTGGATGACAAGAGGGGTGTAGATGGGCTAGGATGAAAGGCTGAGCATGCTGCAGAAAAGATCTGGCTGGATTGCAGTCTGCTCTAGGATGCAGAGTTCCTAGGGATTGGAAGTAGAGTGGGAAGAGGGTCTCCTTGCAGATGGGCAGCAGAAGGAGAAAGAATAAGTCTGGAGAGACAGTGATGAATGAACTAGGTTGACTCCCAGGTACTACACCTAGAGATGGAGTCCTAGGCAATAGAAATGGGGTGGGAGCAGGGGATTCTCTGAGCAGGCTGCTACAGTACTAAGAATAAGTCTAAAGAGATTGTAATGGAGGGTAGAAAAGATACTGAAAATTGTTTACCTGAGTCCCAGCCCAGTGTGTCCACTGGGTGTCTATGGTAGAGTTTGTTAGGTTCAATGTCTATCACAAAGCAATGAACATAGGCTAAAGGAGAAGGCTGAGAGGGTTTGCAGGAAGTGTTGGGTTCTTGTTAATCCTTTTGCTGGTAATTAAAACACACTATTAACACATCTCTCATTTTTTTCTCTCCCCCTTTAAGTTTGCTGATCCTGCCCTCCTTTCCTTTTGTATTTGTGGCTTTATTTCTGTTTGCTCTCTTGTCCTGAATGTGCCTACGTGCCTACCTAGTCAGTCTTTATGAAGGCTGCTATCAAGAGATTGGTTTATTTCATACCCATTGATGCCTATTATAATCTCTCACACTCAGGCATTGCTCTAAGTTTAAGAAAATAAGAACAGAAGGCAGGGACTCCATATGATCTTTCCAAGTGTGATACTGATTCTGAGAATCATCCACACTTACCTTCTGCTTCTGTGACTGAAGCTAAGCTGATGAATGTCTGGAGCTAACAAGCTGGAAACACGGTTTCTTTTCCCCAGGCAGCCCATTTTCCCAGCTTTATCTCTAGCCAAGGCCTGCATCTGTGTCTCTGCTTCACCTGACCAATGATGCCATTGTTGGTGGCATGAGACTTGGATGTGAAAGAGAATCCCTTTCTTTCTTGCTCCTAGCAACACAGCTCCTGGCTTGCATCAAGGGAAGGAGTGCAGCTCAGCAGAACTATCCTAAAGCCACATCCATTGTTAACTGTTTCCCAGAGGGAGGTGATTGGATGAAATAATTAGGTGATTGGATGGAATATAAAATGCTTTAGGCTGTTAATGATAATGCTTTGTGGGTCTGCTTTGGAGACGATAGGCACTTGGCAAATCTGCTGTGAGACTTGGGGAGCAGAACAATATTGGATCCCACTTATCTCTACTCCCTGTGAGTGTCTACACTTCTATCTCGGGTGCGGTTCAGCATCTTACAATATTTACAAATGCAATCTACCATTTTGATTTCTCACAACTGTCTCATAAGGAAAACAGAACAAGATATCTGAGAAGTTCTTCTAGGAGAACAGAAAGATTAGAAGCATGAGATTAGCAAGCAGCTCATGCCATTAATCATGCACCACTAGCTAAGAAAGGAATGAGACTTTTTGCTGTATAGAAGAAACAACAACTCAGTAGCAAAGTACAGCTACTAATGCTAGGTCTGCTATGGAGTGCTTGCTTCAGATGTGCTATTTAATCTCCTGTGATACCATGAAGATCTGAGAAATATAGAAGCAATTAATCCTGTCCCTGGAACATCAGGCTCTTGCGTATTAAGGAATTACAGTCAGCTTTAGAGATGATTTAAGGAGCAACCTGACACATACAGTATGAAAAATTGAACAACTTATAGTCATCATGGCAGGATGGTTGATAATAGGTGTTAAATAATGTATCTTTATTAATGAATTTTCTGTGTTTGGTAGCCACACCTTTCCTCTGTAAACAATAAAAGAACCTAATAAAAGTCAAATATACAGCCCTCGATCTAAAGTTAGTATGAAATCAATTAAATACTATGGATACCATCACCTTTAAGGAAACTGCTTTTGGAATGTTGGTAGGAGAAAGGAATGTGAAAGTAGACAATATGGTGCTTGGTATGGTAAAATCAGATACTGCTGTTGACACATGCATATAGAGGTTAAAAGAAATAAATGAACAAAAGTCAAATGCTACAACAAAGATATTTATAGGCAATTCTCTTTTAATGTAGCAACTAATCACATTGAGAGAAAAGAATTTTTGAAAACAATTTTTCCTTACACCCCAAGTCCTTCATTATTCCACCCTTTATCTACATATGGCCCCAAAATATAGAAGCTAGTAATGATGAGCCATGAGAAAAGTCTGTGTCAATGCTGAAAGCATACCTGGAGGAACCTCTGTGTGTAGCATCTGAATACTTGCCTTCCTACAAAGGGGGTTGGGGATAGAGTGGAGTGAGTAGGGCATCCTAATAGAGAGAAAGAGAGAACTACATGGGAGAGTTAGGAGGAAATAAAAATGGAGAAATGATGTAATTGCATAATAATCTTTAAAATATAAAAATAGATTCAAGACATGCAGGGTATGCTTTCTCACACCTCTAATTGCTCATTGTTAACAAATTACTCATTGGCTAACTTTTAGATAGTAAATTAAATAACTTTTGGGAAAGGTGAACTTTGAACTCTACTGTTAGTGTATTCTAGGTTAAAATTCTTCTCTCTGGACCCACTTTTCCCCCTCCTCCCATAATCCTTTCAACCAACCACACCAAGGTGCTGGAGTCAGCTTGATCTTTCCCTGAATTCAGTCCCTATGAGGTTGTTAGAAGAGTACCCGGTAGATTCTGAACATCACCTCTGCCTTTGTGTGTTCTTTCTTAACTTGGGCTTTTACAGTTACTCCCATTCTACATTTTGACTGTTTAGCAATATTTTCTATGACTATATTTTTTCTATCTGGCAAACACTCACAGTTTCTCATTCATTCTTTGCACGGAACCACAGACTTCAGATTATGAGTTCAGTCTAGCATCATAGTTCAGAATGTAACTTGATAATCCTACAAACCTAGCCAAATTAACCTTTTTCTCTACCCATTGCTCATGTTCCTAAGTTTTCCAATAGACACTGCCCAGTTCCATGTAGGACTTCTCTGAATTGTTCCCTATGACCTTTGCCTTTCCATAGTTCCAGTCATCTTCAGGATTTTGCATACTCATCCATGGTCATGTGTGAGGACAATTGGAGTGACAGCATTAGAGGACATTTTTGCAGCTTGTACTTAAGTACATGTAAGGTTGGACTCTGTCTCCATCATCTGGAGATTCTTCACCATCTAAGACAGTTCCTCAAAATATATGATCACCAAATAAGTTAAATTAATGAACAAATGCCATCAATTAATTGTATAAAAAAGGAAAAAAATCTCACTTTGGCTTTAAATGTTCTTATTTGTAAAGTCTTGGTTTTTGTTTCTTTTTCACTTAAAAAGACTATGACTCTAAACCATTCCATATCATCATAAGCATATTTTAAATGAATATAAAAAGCAGTGCCTTTAACATTCTGAGTCTTTTATTATAATTACTATTTTGATTCCTTCAACTCCACAGTCCTATTACTTTTAACTCCTACTGCTGTTAGCATATTAAGTAGAAATGACATTATTATTTTTAAAGTATTAATTAAAACACTTTCTCAAATGGAGAAATATAATGGGTTTCTCAGTGAGCAAGGGCTAATAGACTCTTCAACCGAGGTTTTTATGGCCTGATAGATTTTTGAAAAAAAAAATAAGGTTGATATTTGGTAAGACATCTTGGACCCATATATTTGCTTTTACTTGAAAATTAAGTAAGATTCTTAATGCCAGTGCTCCACCCCTTTTGCATCTTTACCTTTCTAAATGCATACTGTAGCGTTTTGTTAGAGCTCTATTCTGTCTCTTGTGGAGATGCCCAGGACGAAGGATGCTCTCCAATAGAGCTTTGCAATTTTATGTGCTGTTCTCTATCTCCTTAAGCTGTGGAGAGTGTGCTCCAACATGGAGAGTAACCTGTGAGATGACGTGGTGGTTTGAATAAGAATGATCCCCATGGATTCATGTGTTTCTATGCTTGATTACCAGGGAATGGCACTATTACAAGATGTGACTTTGATGGAGTAGGTGTGGCCTTGTTAGAAGAGGCGTGTCATTCAGGGTAGGTTTTGAGGTTTCAAATGTCCAAGTCAGGCCCATTCTCTCTTTTTCTCTTTTCTGTTCCTGCCAATCCAGATATAGAACTCCAAGTTTCTTCTCCAGTGCCATGTTTACCTGCATGCCACCATGCTTCCAGCCATGACAATAATGGAAGGAACCTCTGAACAATAAGCCAGCCCTAGTTAAATGCTTTCCTTTGTAAGAGTTGCTGTGACTATGACGTTTCTTCATAGCAATAAAATTCCTAATTGAGACAGATGTCATGAAACTTCCTGTTGGCACTCTGATATGTTGCAAATGAATATTCTGATGTGAATGCTACTTTGAATCATCCTTCAATTTAATAATAAAGGCATGGGTGGCAGCATGAATGTTTTATTTCACTTTTCATTTCATTGAAGGTGTTTTTAAAGAATTATTTGTTTATTTTATGTATCTGAGTACACTCTTGCTGTCTTCAGATGCACCAGAAGAGGGCATCAGATCCCATTACAGAAGGTTGTGAGCCACCATGTTGTTGCTGGAATTGAACTCAGGACCTCTGGAAGAGCAGTCGGTGCTCTTAACCACTGAGACATCTCTCCAGTCTTATCGACGGTTGTAATATATATACATTATTAACTAATACACCAGTAAAGTAACTCCAGTGAGAATGATGGTCTTAGTTTCATTTCCTGTTGCTTTGAAAAAAATATTCTGACAAAAGCACCTTAGAAGAGAAAGTTTTATTTTAACTCATAGTTACAGGTTAAAGTCTATCACAGCAGGGAAGTAAAAGCATTAGGAGCTTGAGGGATTTGGTCCTATCATACCCATAATCAGGAGAGAGAGAGCAATAAAATGCATATATGCTTGCACTCAGATCAATTTCTCTACTTATACACAGTTTAGGATTCTTTGCATAGGGAATGGTTTTATCCACAGTAGGGTGAGCTTTCCACCCAATCAACCTAAATGTTCATAGGACAATCTGTTCTAGAAAACTCTTCATTGTGTCGACCTTTCTAAGTGAATATAGATTGTGTCAAGTTGATGATTAATCATCACAAACAGACAATAGGAATTTTTGTAACATACTCGTGGTAAGGTTGATTAATATTTTAAAGGTTATTTTATTATATGACTTGAGTTTCATATATCTCTGGGGATATTCTTTAGGAAGTTTTTGTGTCTCATCATGCAAAGTTTGTCTTTAATAATTCTGATTCCTCTGGATGTTGGGGAAATTCCACATTCAATTAATAACTGATTCTTTGCTTTGAATTGCAAAGATTTATTTCTATTTAGAGTTTTAATGCTATTTTTACATTTTGCATTTGTGAACATGTATACATGGGGTATATTTTAGTATACAGAGATAGAATGAGTATTAACCAATTGCCTAATCTTTCTTTCTGAGAGCATTATGTTTATCCTGTGTTGATTATTTTTAAATTAGTACATAATCATGACCCTTTTAACTCCCAAACTCACTGGTACTACCTTGATAGTCAATATCAAGAGAAACAATGATCCATATAAAACCTGATGATTTTCAAAATAGTCTGGCAAGTTCTCCTACTTGGTATAAAAGGAAATACACTTAGTGGCATGCATTTGGAAAATGCCACACCCCACACATTATTTTTAGATGCTGTGTTCCTTTTGACGAACCCTAAATGAGATCTCTGGCAACCTTCCTGGGTTTTGAAGTCACTTTAAAACATAGAGTACACTTATTTTTAGGCATCAAGAAGGCCTATGTAACAAGGGTACAAACATCCAACTTGCAGCTTATCTTGCCTTTATCCTAGCTGAACACAGGAATGGAGGGCTTGAGGCCTGCATATCTGGTTTCTTTACTGGATTTTCCTGCTGCTTCTTCCATTGGTTGTTTCTTCTGGCTCCATCAGGCTTAGACAAGGAGGAAGAACTGGATAAAAAGAGCAAGGTCTTGTTGTTTGTTGCTAGTGTTAGAAGTGTCAAGGACATAGCATTGGCAGATGTTCAAACACTGGTCCTTCCTCTCAAAGGATGTGGTTTGGAGTCTGTAGAACCTTCCATACTGCATGCTCCTCTGTGGCCCAGAGACTGATGTCCCCCATTATTCCACAGGAGGTGGATGGCACATTCTCCTGTCAGCCGCAGTGGACATCCACCCCTTCAGGTCTGAACATATCAGAGGGAGAATTTCCTGAGCTGGGAACTTTTCAGATATTTTAAGTTCCGAAACTGTCTACTCCAGAAGAAAGCACAGAATAACTTGGGTCCTTGTATCAGAAACTTGAAAATGTAGCCTGTGTCACATCAGCTCCTTCTCTAGTATTTGAGGTCATAGACTTCCTTCAGGTGAGAGTCCTGACTCCAACCAGTTCGATTGTATGTCTTCCATATCCAGGCTTAGTATGTGCTGAATATCCCTTGTCTGAAATGCTCGTGACCACAATGTTTTGAATTTGAGAATTTACACATAGAGAGCTATGTTGAGAAGAGTATCCAAATCTCAGCACGTTTCATACATATCTTTTCTTCACCTGAAAGGTAATTTTACACATTTTCATGCACTTTGCTTAATGTCACATGCTGTCAGATGCTAAATTTTCCACTTGGGAAATCAGTTATTCCTGAAATAAAAATGCTAGATTTTAGAGGATTTCAGAATATGCATTTGGACTGGGATGATTAACTAGCCCTAACACTGCAAGATTACCTGCGGGTTCCTGTGAGTGGGTATACTTCATACTAGGGGCTAGAGGCGAGGAAGGGACACAAGTTCCTGGCTTTATTACTTTTTAACATGTGGTTGTCCAGGCACCGCAACACTGCAAAGTGGAAAGCTTCATTTAGCTGTTTGAAAAAATTTTACCAGTGACTTTAGATTTATGGTCGGGAAGATGGTCTAGTTGGCATTTTGGGATGAGCACTAAATAAGTGTATACGCACATACAGCAGTATCGTGAATCCAATGGTAGCAAATTCTACTGTAAATGTGTGGCATTGAGACTCAAGAACTATTGTAGTCATTGGTTGTGTGATCTCCTGGCATTTTAGTAAGCTTCTGAAGAAAAGAGATTGTAAAAACCTTCAACTTACCCGAATCCTCATTTTTTTAGTTGAATCTTTATGAAATGTATTTTTAAGTTATGTTAGACTTTCTGAAGAAGCTATGAACAAATAAATTATATCAGTTGGAACCTCCTTTCTTCAGCCAAGTGTATATCTGGGAGGAAGAGAATATCTCTGTGTGCTCGAGGAAGTAGAGCTGCAGAACAGGACATTGGTGAGAAGGGTACACACACAATTTTACCTTCTTCCTTGAGGCATTAACTAACGCATAAGAAGTAAATAGTGAAAGGCTCAAAAATGTGCAAAACCTATCAGAAAACATGGGAACCAGCTAGGCTGAATTTTTGGAAGCTCTGTGTTGCTTGAAGGCCAGAGGCTGGAGATTGGTGTTAGCCACAAAGGAGGGGCCCATGTTCTCAGTTGGAACCAGAAAGATTTATTTGTACTGAAATGTCCTAGGTAAAGATTGAAGTCCAGTTTTGAATTAACTCCGTATTTAATTTAAATCCTTGACAAACACTAAAATAAATCCCCTCTGGAGACAAACCACACCATCTAGAGTCCATACAAGTGTTCATACCTTGTATTTTCATTCAATAAGCAATCATCAGACTGAATGACAAATGAAACTGAGAAAAAAAAGAGGGATGAAGGAAACAGATTCACAGTCATATATCAATACAGACAAGGACTACATGACACAGTGTAACCATGGAAACAGAAAACAACATTCTAGCCCTATAATCACATATGCCCCTAACATCCTAGTGTTTGTGACTCCTCATTCATATTTTAAAACTTAACTATCAACATGGTAGTACTAAGATAGGGGACCTTTGGAAGGCAATTATGCCACAAGAGACACACCCTCCTAAGTTAGAATTAGGGCCTTGTTTTGGGAAACTTGAGGCATTCTTCCCCGTGAAGACATAAACAGAGCTGAATATTCACGAGAAGCAAACCCTCCCAAGACACTGTATTCACATGCATGGTGATCTTGGAAGTCACTGCTTCTAGAGCTGCTGGAAATAAAGATCTAAGGTTTACAAATTACCTAAAGTGTTTTATAACAACTGGAATAGACCTGTGTATGTCTTACTAATAATATTAAGTAAGACAAAATTAGATTCTAGGTTCAGATAAACATAAATATACCATGAACATTAAATAAGCTTAGATATATTTTATGCCTCTGTAAGAATATTTGTTGTGACATTTCTAACTCGTGATAGATTGGCATGTTCTTTATAGTATAGAGCTTTTTTTAGGGTTGCAAGGTGCCTATTGTCCCATCTTATCCCAATGTCAATATCCTTTGAGGAGCACTATCTTTGTTCACCTTCTTAGTGTACCCCACCTCTGCTTTTTTTGTTATAGAGACAGGGTCTTGTTCTGTAAGGTAGGCTGCCCTACGATTTACTATGTAGTTCACTCTGTCTTCAGACTTGCCTTTCTCTCCCTCAGTCTCCTAAATGTTGGAAATTATGATCCATTTTTTGGGAGTAGGGTTGGGGAAATAAAATCAGAATGCTATGACAACTTCACAAATATGAACAAATCAGACACTCAGTTGTTTGCAGAAAACAATGGTAAAAAATAATCATAGAACTCGTAAGGCAGACCTTATCCATCTATTATGCCTAGTTTCCTAAATCCTTGAGTGACATAGTCTGGATTTCTTGGCCAAACAATAATAAATAAGTTATTTTCTATTATGCTTATTTATGTATTTAATACAATGTAGCCCCCAAAGTACTGATAATTAAAAAATACTTTCGTGATATGGTAATGCAAACTTCTTTCCAAATTTGAAGGATGTTGACATTTTGGCCCCAAAATTTAAGAGTCTCAAAACATCTTGATTTCAGCTTAGAGGATTTTTAAGACATATTTCAAAGATCTCAATTCTGAAAGATCTCAGCAAGTAGTACCCATGATGCAGCTCAAAGCCATCACAGATGCATCATGGGGGGATTGTGCAGAAACTTAATGTCCAGATTTATGTTTCCTCTGGAATTCACACAGGCTTCTCATTTCAGTTATGGCAGCATTTTATAAATCCCCTCACAGCTCGGCAGTTCTTCATAATCACTCGAAACCAAAGCCTCTACCTTCCATTAACACTGAAGTATCTCTGAAGCGTTGCCAGCTTCTGGAACATTTATCCAACTGCCTCCTGCTTCTCACACTTTTGAAAAAATAGAGCTCGTCTGATAGATTGGATTTCTCATAATTTCAGATTTGCAATTTTATCACTTCTTTCTCAAAACACGTCAGTGTAGCTATTGTGTTCTAAGCTCTTATTGTTCTTTATTGGGAGTGCTCAAAATTAGTGAATGCTTATTAATCAACCTGGGTAGATTGAAATGCATGCTCTTCCCTATTACTAGATTCTAGTTCCTATTCCTTATACTATTAGACTCCTCGTACCTACTAGTTTTCTATATGATTATATGAATACATATATCTATATTTATATACTAAAACACACCTTAGTTTTGTAAAAGTCTACAAATGAACACCTGTACACACCTTCTGAAAGTAATTACAGAGCTATCACATCTTCAGTTTGTTTGCACACTTGATTTTTGGGGACAGTGTCTTGCTATATGGCCTAAGCAGGGCTGAATTTTGTGACTCTTCTGCTGCAGTGTTCTGTATGCTGGGAATTCAGGAAGGGACTACCATGTCTGGCAAATTCTGTTTATATGTGCCCATATTAAACTATCCTCCATCTAGCAAAGCCTCTGTGAGTATAACTTAAATAAGACTTGTTAGGGAGGTGCTTCGCCCTGACAGATGGATCAACCTAGAGCCTTTGTGTGGTGCAAGTCTGAGTATACTGGGGTTGCTTGAGAGGTGGTGAACACCATTTGCCACTCTTTGTCCCATTGCCATTTACTAATGAAATAGTAGTCTCACTAGTAATGTGTCTTGGAGAGACTTTTTTTTTTTCATTTTCTCGAGCAACATATACATTTGATCTTTTGTTTAAATACAATGTTTCTATAATTGGCATATGCCTGACTTTTACTGGATTTGAATTTCAACCATTGGTTCTCTCTCTCTCTCTCTCTCTCTCTCTCTCTCTCTCTCTCTCTCTCTCTCTTTCTCTCTCTCCCCCTTCCTTTTCTTCTTTCCATTTCCCTCCCCTACCTCCAAACTCCCCTTCCACTCTCCTTCCTTTCTCTCCTTCCTTCCGTCCCTCCACCTCTCTCTCTGTCTCTCTCTGTTTCTGTGTGTATGCATATGTGTTTATGTATGCAGTTCATGATTTTGAGTACAGGTGCACAGATGCCATGCTAAGTAAAGGTCTGAGAACATCCTTCATGTTGGTCTGTCCTTGACATTCACCTTCTTTGAGGCAGAACCCCTTTGTTTTTTCTCATGGTGTATGCTAGCCTGACCCACAAGCTTCCGGAGTCTCCCATCTCCTTGTCTGCCCTCAAATGTCAGTGACATGACTGCAGATGCTTGTTCTATACATCTGGCTTTTGTGTTGGTTTCAGGGATTCGGTCTCATAGCCTCACACTCATATGGCCAGTGCTTTCCCTAGTGATGTTTCTCTGCATCCAACTTGGCTTTTAAATGTTCTTCTGCTATGTCTGTGCAAATATTTCAGTCTCTGATTTTCTTGTTCCATTTTATGTATCTTTATCATTGAAATGAACTAAACACAGTCACATAACATGTGAAGCTACATGCCAGGGATATTGTAAGTATAATATATAAGATTGTAAATTATATAGTATTATATAACATATAATTCTAATATATATATTAAGATATATGTAATTATTATATATGTCATTATTAGATGTATTGTAACTAGAGATAATCAGATGGAATCCTGGCTGTGTCACTTCCTGACTATGTAACCAAGAACAAATCCTCTCATGGTGCTTAAGTTGTCTGCGAAAATAGAGACAAGCTGTCATTCCCCTAGAGAAGCTCTCAGTGGCTGGCACCAGACTTCAACCCTATCCTTTCCTAGGCATGAGATGCCTGGAGAAACTCCAATCCCTTCGAGATTGTTGTTTCAATACCCTGATAGTCAAAAAAGAAAGGAGCAAACGTCCCTTTAAAACACTTTTCTTCATGTCAGCAAGATATCCCTTTTTTTTGGGACACTGGGATTACCTTTTCTTAGGAAAAGGAGAGGTATAAAAATCATTATTAAAATCAGTATTGGTATTAAAGATAACTTCAGTTTATTTGTATAATTCCTTTATCTGATGCACAGATCCTTGTAAATAAATATATTGAACTTTCTCTTGCTGCTGAGATGCCTTGAAAGATAGGACTGTCTGTTACAGTCCTGTTAAAGCAGGACTACCTTTATCCAGGCACCAGCCATCTTGACCATTCTTTTATACCTGGAGACAACTGTGCAAAAAGCTGCAGATGATGATCTGGTTCCTGAATGCAAAGCCCCAGCTGGAACCATTTGAAACCTTTCCATAAGACCTGTTTGTAATCACCTGCCTCAGTGTTCATTTCTACCTTAACCAGATAGGAGGACTCGCTCGGGTGTGGGATTGCAATGATTGGTGGAAAGGCTGAAACTGGACCCAAACACAGCACTAATAGGTGTGATTAGTTCAAATGAGTATTTGTGATTGGCCATGCAAATGACTATTGAGATTATCCAAACACCTGTTCAGGCTCGCTCAGTGAGTTGCCTGGGAAACACACTCTTGCATTTCCTCTCTTGGATGACATATAAGGTTCAATAAAGACCATTTTGGAGTAGTTTTCCTTGCCTGCTTGCAGTGATGCAGGCAAGGTGGTAATACCAAAAACGAAGTAGCAGAGGTTGGCTAGTAGCAGAACCAAGGATAGCGCCAAACATGGCTGGACTGATGAGTAAATGCCAGCATTGGACAGGGCCACTGGCAAGTGGGTGGGATTTAATCCCTGGCTCAACCCTGCACTAACCGAAGTAGTGCACATAGCCTTGCCCTGCTTGACAGCTAGCAGAAGATCATGCAAGTCCTGCACTGCCTGTGACCTATATGATTCAACATCACCTGGCTCCCAGAGCAAAGTTCTTGCAGTCAACATTTTTTTTTTTTCATGAAGCAGGGGCCACCTGCAGAGACTCTGAGCCTATGTGACAGTAGCATTGCCCACAGACCTAAGTCCACCAGGTATCAGTGATGATGGGGTTTACCACTGGTTGCTGGCGGGATTCCCAACCTGGTTAGCAGTGCAAGTTTGAGCCTCAGTGAATGCAGCTGTTCCATGTATCCCAGGTCTTGAATGGATCCTTAGATGGTACAAAGTCAGTGATCACTAAAAGAGCAGCTTGAACAGCTTGAGGGCACTCCGGGAGGGAAGACACCTGTAGAAGAAAGATGGTCTAAGAGAGCTGGGTGTAAAGAGTCAGACAGCTTGCAGGCACTCATTCATAGAAGAGTTCCAGAAAGCTGATGAACCTGCAAGATGAAGGATCTCAGACCCCAGGCTGAGGGCTATAACCCTAGATGCTACCAAGGACCAGTACCAACACAGGCCCTGGAACACATGGACGGCTGGAGATCCCATCTCTGAGGCTGTTTCCCACTGTGACCTGCTGCTTTTTTCTTCTGTCTGCTACTCTCAACAAACAGTGAGGGAGACAAAACTTCTACAAGAAGCCAGAGTTTGAACAACATCTCCCATATCTATGATTAATGTATAGGTAGAATAAAAGAGCAGTCAACCATTTGACTTTCGATAGGCCCAACTGACAAGCAATAGTGATATCCAAAAGGTGGTAAAAATGTCCAAACCAGGTTATGTTTGGGAGTTTTATAGATTTGAGGAAGGAATTGTGCTTTTATGTCTTCTGTCAATAGCAAGGAATAACTAAGTTCGGTGCTTTCTTAGGTTCAGCTAGACTGAGGATGGCAGGGAAGAAATTTATAAAGTGACTATTTGGATAATGTTGGGTCCCAACATCCATTAATCACAGCCAGATCCAGGTCCCCTTTCACCTTGGCAATCTTTTGCATAGAATTAGCCTGACTGAGCTATTTATTACTTGAAAATAAGAGCAAACAAGTCCAGTAATAAAAGACCTTTCAACTTCGATGTCAAAGTCAATGGGAGAATTTTAGTTGTTAATTTTTATTTATTTTTAACTATTTATTTATTTTATGTAAGTGTATGTGTGGAGTTGGTTATGCATACATCAATACAGGTGCCCATGGAGGATTCCATTGAGTCAGGGTTGTAGGCAGTTGTGAACTGCCTGACATGTGTGCTGGGTATTGAAGTTGGGTCATCTTATCTTCTGAACCATTCTTTCTAGCCCCAGGTCTCAATATTTTAGTTTAATCTCAAATAGCAATTTAAAATAGAATACCTCCATCAGAATTCAGATAGTGTAATCGAGAGAGAATTTATAATTTTTTATGAATGTCCCTTACTATCATGTGTGTAAGCTGAATACAGCAGGGGTGTGAAGTTGAGTGAGCTTACACGCTGCACGCTGGTTTTGAACATTAAAACAAAGCAGGTAAACTCTAGGATCAGACCCTGATGGGTCATCTTGGAGCTCAGTCTTTACATTTTCCCTTTTATAAAATGAGGGTCATAATGACCCGTGGTGTGAGCCTGAGAAGTTAATGACATATTGAACAAAGGGAGGCTTAACAGACATTTCATCTAAGGATAAAGTTATCTGCATCTTTCTGCCCTTTTGAGGCACTCAAACCTCTGTTCCAGCCTTTTATTTTGTTGCAAATCTTCATGTGGGCAGGGGATGGGATGAAATTAATCCCAGCAGCAGACTGTGAGAGCTTCTATTCACCCAGCCCTTCTGTTTACTGAGACCTTTTCACTGTTATTCACTCCAAGTATTCGAGCTGAAACAGTTGTCTGATTCTTTTATTGTGACACACTCCCTGATGCTTGCTTTCCATAGCACCTGACAGCTGCTGCTTCTGCTGGTGATCTTTGGCAGAAATGCAGATGTTAAAAATGGGTTTTTCCCTCACATGAACCTCCTCTATGCACTTTGTTACATAGTTCATTTGACTGAGTTCAGATTTTCTTCCATTCCCTGTGGCAAGAATCCCCCAGATCATAAAAAGGTCACCATTCCTTATTCTCTGGTCACAAGTCACTACAGGTATATCAATGTTAATAGAAGGCTTTACTTCCCTTTCATGCTTTGGATCCACTAGGCCCTGACATACTTGAAACACTGAGTAAACAGTAACTGTAGTTACTCACTGCCACCACAGGCATGGTGCTCATTACATTTACAAATGCTAAGACACCAATGAACTGACATCTCTAATGCCACTGATCATCAGATTCTGTTTTTTTCTTTGGTTTGTTTTAACTAATGTAGTTGATGGAGTGAGTATTAACTTCCTCTCTATACCAGTTCGGTTTTCTCTGGAAGTGATCAGTTGGCATTCTTGCAAGCAGAACACCCTGATTGGCACAAAAGCACATTAGTGAAGCATTTCTCCCACTGCAAATTTCAAACAAGGTTTTGTTTGTTTTAGATCTCTAGCTATAGAGACTATAGTAGTCAAATTCAAAACAAACTACTTGGCCATTCCGCCTGAATGTAGGCACTGCTCACATATATGCTAGAACTAAGCCTGTTGGTACATTCTCTTGAGTTTTATAGCTTGACAAGAAAAAGTAAGTTATTTGTGATAGTTATTATTGAAAATCATTCTTGAGTTCAAGAATTCCTATTATTACCTTTTAATCAAATGCAATATTTGGGTGACCAGGCAGTTGGTGATATATCTGTGACCTGGTGCTAATAAGCTTTGAAGGAAAGAGCTTCAGCTATGTTGGAAAATATTGTTCTTTGTTGATAGCTTTCAAGTAATTCATGCTGTAATTCCTGTTCTGTGAGCTCAGTAACAACACTTAAACATGAAGGTCAGAAATATGAAACTGTTGCTCGGAGTCACACCAGAATAACTAGTTGCAAGAGTTTGAAGAGGAACAGGAAGGGACCAAGAAGAATTTATTTCCTGTCAATTATTTTGTAGTTTTTCTGAAATGAATCATGTATTAGGAAGAACTATGCTGAGTGTTAGAGTCTCTGTACTCTTGAAGAACACTTTCTTTCAAATTCTTCTATCAGTTAAAGTAAGTATTGCATTTATAAATCACAGCTGTTCCTGTCTGAGTGTATTCGCTATGATTTGAAAAGATAATGTATGGTAAGCATCACTTTGAGCATGTCAAAGTAAAATTAATATAAAAGGAAGAGATTCAGTTCTTCGGACAACCAGGTGGCATGGCATATTAGTGTTTGGATCAGATGGCTATAGTCTTTAATCTTCATTATGTTTCCATCAAATTGACCAAGTTTTGTTAGGCAATTTACATAAGATCATCAGGAGAGAGGCTGCACCCACTTGCCCATGCTTTGTTAATTTAAGCTCAAGAAAGATGCCTTCCAGTTCAGATTTTATTTCCTCTAATAGGTCTGGCTTCTGGGAAATGTAGTTCTTGAGACTTTTCTGGAGCATTTGTTCTGCTGTATGATAGATCCAGATGACGTAGTCATCACTAGATGATTGATGTAATGCAGTGACAGTTCCAACCATCTGTGCACAGCACTTGAGTTTTTCCTGTTATTTACCAAGGGAAGGGAAGTGACTTGCAGGTCTGTCACTCTCAATTCTGTTACATTGAATGAATTGGCTTATGAAATAATTGAGAAAAACATAAAATCAGCCTCTGGTATTTGTGGTTGTTCTGTGAGAGTGCTCTATTACATCAAGTGTTAGGCAAACAGAATGTTTGCTTTAAATAACAGGGTACAGATTCTTCTATGAAGGGGTATTTCTTCTGTTTGACTCATGCAATAATTTATAACTAGTAGGAAAATGGAAACGTCTGAAGACACTACTTTGATGTCTTGACTTAGGTTTCTCTTAAAGCTAGCTCATTAGCTACAAGAAAAGATTCTCTCTCTCTCTCTCTTTTCTCTTTCCTTACTTCCTCTCCTCTTCTCTCTCTCTTCTTCTTCTCTTCTTCTCCCTTCCTCTTTTTTTCTTTCTTCTTTCTTTTTCTTTCTTTCTTCTCTTCTCCCTCTTCTCTTTCTTTTCTTTCTTTCTTTCTTTCTTTCTTTTCTTCTCTTCCTCTTTCTTTCTTTCTTTTCTTTCTTTCTTTCTTTCTTTCTTTCTTTTTTCTTTCTTTTTTCTTCTTTGTGTATTGTTGGAAAATAAGGTGGCTAAAGTGTACCTGACTGTTCTATCTCATGGAAAACTGCAATACAATTTAATATGTTATAGTGGCTCCTTGTAGCTGCCATAACAAATGATCACAAGCCATAACAAATCACCACAAACCTACAGTTTTTATACTCATAGTGCTAGAGGCCAGAAGTCTGAAATCAGTAAAAGATACAGGCTGTGCTCTCTGGGCCTGCAAGGCGTGGTCTGTATGCTATTTCTTCTGGGTTCCCAAGTCCCCTATCATTCCTTGGCTTATCATGACATTAATTCAATCTCTGCCTTCAATCAGTGACCCTTTTGTCTTTTGTGTAGTAAAATCCCTCTTTGTCTTTGCCTTATAAAAACATAGGTGACTATATTTAGAGCTCACATATCCACAATAATGTTTTATCTCAAATATTTAATTATGGATTAAAGTTGTTTTGTTTTGTTTTTGCTACATAAGTTAATGGCCCCACGCTCTAGGGCTTGTAGTTTATTGTCGATTGTGAGCTACTAGTAAGTGTACATACAAACATTACCAGGAGGTTTAACACTTCACTAGTGACAGTGCTTTATAAGAATCAGCAGCCGTCTTCATTAGGAACATAGAGCCTCTAAATATCAGGTTTAAGAATATCCAAAAACAAACAGAGAGGAAATACCAGTGTTTGTGTAGACTTAAGTTTATGTGGAGTTATGCACTTAAAATTGTGTAAAGGTTAGATTGGATGTTTGTCAGCATTGCATGCCTTTATCTTTGAATATTTTCTGAAAAGCAGATAACAGACAGTTTAATCTTAGCTCAGTTTAATCTTAGCTCAGTCAGTCTACAGTTTAGCAGCAGCCTTAAGCAATATATATATATATGTATTAGGGTATGTGAATGGAGATACACATGGAGACCAAAGGCTGCAGATCCCTTCCCCCTGGAACAATGTAGTGATGGGAATCAAACTTAGGTCCTCTGGAAGAGCAGAAAGCTCCTACCTGATGAGCCATCTCTCTAACCATCTCTCTCATAATGGCTTTCTTTATACTTATACATCAAGATAGAGCATGACACGCTGAATGAATCTATTAAAGTACTAAAGGAACACAGGAAAATGGTAAGGGATAGGCGTAAACCAGAGGGTACCAGAATCTACAGGCCTTCTAAGGATTTGGTCCTGCCAGGGTGCCAACAGCAAACTGTTGAAAACTGGGATGAGACTTGTGTCTTCTTTTAATTGTAATCACTTAATTTGCATGCCAGTTATTTTGCTTAAAGACACCCTGATTTTGATGGAGGCTTCTGATGGGTAGCTCAGTTACCTTTCCCTCTCGTTCTGATGCACAGAATGTCTCTCTGCTTGTTCTTGCCACTGCCAGGGTTTCACATGGCTCAGGATTTTATTCATTGACGAACTTACATAGTTTGAAATGCTCATTTTATTATGGTGGATCGCTGTACATGAGATCTGTCATCTTAAGACCTTTTTGAGTATGCAATGCATTATTGTCTACTATAGCTATGTTCATAGAGAGCCTATACATCTCACTTAACTGTTGATTACCTATTGATACTACCATTTACCTCTTCAGTAACTCTCCATTTACTTGGGAGTGGAAAAAGATGGTCGGATTAATCTTTAGCAGATTAATCTTTATCAAAGGCACTACTTGGTAAAGGGGAGATGGAGTGCATATAGGAAATCTAGATTGGAGAGTATTGTAAAACTGAAAGTGAAAAATGACTTACTCTGTTCTTCTATAATCTTTGGCAAACTTTCCTAGGTTTCCGCATTTTATGGATGAGGGACAATAAAAGATTTGTGGCTAGATGAATACAACTGTGGCTTGCTATAAGAAAGCAACTCTGATGAGATATTTTTTGAGTCTTAAGTATCTGGCTTGTCATTTACACCTGTTTCAATTAAACACTCAAAAGTTCTGCTGTATCATTAAAGAATATAGAGAGTGAAATGTTGAAATATAAGAAGTTACAGAATTTGTGTGGATATAGGGCAGACTTCCTACATCTTAATCCTGTGGGCCATCAAATGATTAAACAAAATTAAAGACCTGATTAAGACTATAGAATACAGAGATTCCTGGGGTTCTTGGTAATTATGTGATAGTAATTTTATCCAAATTGGCAGCAAATTGGTCTTTCAAGGATAAGAAAACGCTAACCAGGTCAGTGACAGTACAATCTGCATACTTCATCTGAGCCTAAGAACAGGTTATTCTAACTGCTTCGTTAAGACTCCAAACTGTTCTAGCACACCATAAATATTCTAAGTATACCAGGTGTTAGAAAATAACTCCAAAACTACAAAAATAGTTTGAATTGCAAATGTTTGGCATCTAAGAATTAATTTGATAGCCACAAAATACAAAATGGCTGTTCTGTTGGGGAAGTTATTATTTACCATTAATGTCAACAGTGTTCCAAATTAAAGTAAGCCTGTGGTCAGAAGGCCTTGGATGTTCTTGCTGCTCCTGTGAGCAGATATCAGAGGTATCAGTGACCTCCTGTCTTATCCCAAATGAATATTTCCTACTTGTTTCTCAGAGATCAAATTTGGAGCCTTATGACTTTATTTACTTGCAGAAGTAGAATGAAGGTTCTAGAACAAAAGGTTGAAAGCACAATCTAAAGGGAAAGGAAGATATGATGACATTTAGAGTCTTATTTATAAATAAAATTCTGCTTTACTTTAGACTCATAAGCAGGAAGAACAGTGTGAGGAAGCAAATGGTAGGTCTGATAACAAAATCCTAACCTTATTGAGAAATAAAACAGACTGGGAAAGTCTTCTGAGGATGGAATCTCTAGGGTCCAGTTAATCCAATGTTGTCATCTTAATTGAATGAAATTTTCTTCTAGGATCTATTAAATTAAGGCTTTGAAAATAAGCATCTGGCCTTCACTTCTTTATTATTTAGAGCATTTTGTATTTTAAAGCATTTATTTCTATTTATTCAGTGTGTGTGTGTGTGCGTGTGTGTGTGTGTGTGTGTATGCTTGTGCTTGCACACATGTCAAGGTCTGAGGACAGCTTGCAGGATTGGTTCTCTCTTCTTCCTTCTACCATGTGGGTCCCAGGGATGAAAGTCAGATAGTCAACCTTAAAAGCATTCACCCTTACCCACTGTGCAATCTCTCTGCCTCCCCAACCCCCATTCCTACATTATTAAGGAAAATCTTGGCTTTGCCAGTTGCTAGTCACAAGACTTCGATCAGAATCTTTGATTTTTATTATTATATACTTCTCATTTTTGAATGAAGTAATATTGTGATTTACTTTATATAATCAATGGGAGAAATGAATGACTGGATAAAAATGAAGACCGTAGCATTGCACAAGACACAGGGTAAGCCCCAAGTGTTTCTGAATCTACTTTTACGGGGCTTAGGAATCTTTACATACAAACACAATAAAGTCAAAAGTTACCATAGACTATGGCAATAATATAAGCATAATGAATATTCTATGATATAAACACAAATTCTCAGAAACAGTTATACAATTTTAGGAGAAAACACTACTATGCAAATTCACCATTAAGGTGAAATTACAAGCTGCAATTCAAACAATTGTTTGATTTGATTAAACATTTACAGCAGTCCACTGCTTTACACAGCTGTGAATAAAGAAGGGTTAATGGCAAGCTGCAGGCGCTTTTCTTATATTCAGAAGTAGTTTATCTTTGGGACAATATTAACTGTTTAAGCAATTCTGAAAAGCTAGTGACAGGAGGGAATAAACCCAATGCATGCATTGAATATCATAGTGTTTTCTTGACTTATTTAAATGGGATAAATCAAGTGATTTTTTTTTGGGAAAGGTGCAATTTATATGAAAATGTAATTTCTAGACATTCAGCAGCTCATTCACATGGTTAAAAACTGTTCCCATAATTCCAAACAAATGCAGTCTTATATTCTTGTGATTACCAAAAATGAAATATTTTTCTGCAGGCATGTTAGACAACTTGTTATTATACATTTGTGGTGCTTAAAGATTTATATTTTGTTTCAGAAACAAGCTATTATTTCTGATCAGCTGTTCGGATTTTACAACTAATATTGTCATTAGGAAAAAATATATATGAGCAAAACCAAAAGCAGGATACATATGAGGAGAATCTCATAGGAAGTTTCTCAAGAACTCATGTAGATAATTTAAAATTACTTTTGTTCCTGATATTCTGAGATGGTCCATAATGATACAAGAGTTTTGTTGCTGTTGTGTCTCGATCTATTTAGGTCTACTGCAGTTGTATCTTAAGTAGGATAAGTTATAAACACCAGAAAGTTATTTCTCACAATTCTGGAGGCTGGGAAATTCAAGAAGGGTTAGAGGCTATCTGGCAAAGGCTCATCTTTCTAGTGTTTTAGGCCTGGATCCTATTCCCAGGGCATCTGCTTAGGTTTCCAAGTCCATCTGTTTCAAGGAAAAGAGTTGGAACAGGAATATTTTGTTAGAGACAGAAAAAGAGAAAGTTTATTAAGACAGGAAAGAGTCCTTCCCCAGGATGTGAGTGGGCTAGTCAGCAAGGCACAGAGGCTTCTGGCCACTTGTTGGCTACTTACACAGCATCTACATCTCCCACATTTATGTCCTGTGTTTTTCTTGAGCATGCTCTGTTGGTTGTATGTACCCTGGATTGGCACTGTGTCCAGTCTTTCTTTGACAATCAGATTTTTTGCATGTTAATCTTCATATCCCTCTGTCTAACGCCTGGTCTAGTGCCATAATTACTCCTGAGTGCTGTGGTCCCAAAAATCTTTTGGGGGCACAGAACGAGGATGACAAGTCAACTTCTATAACTGTTCTCATGATGACAGGGGATATAGTCTCTGCTCTTGAGGAACTTCATGACTTTTCCCTCCTGTATAGATTGGTTGAAAGGGAGAAGGAAAGGGTTTTTGTTGTTGTTTGTTGTTTGTAGTAGTAGGTGACTTGAATCTCTATCATAAAGAGTTTAGTTTGAAATTGCTGTGTGTCCTAGAGACACAAGTTTATATAATGAAGGAAGTATATTGTTTCTTTTCTCCTTTCGGCATTCTTCCTTTATCCATCTCTGCCCTTTCCCAGGCTACGAATCACTAGAGAGTAAACACTTGATATGGCCATTATGCTGTGTGTGTGTGTGTGTGTGTGTGTGTGTGTGGTGTGTGTGTTGTGTGTGTAGAGTATCAGATCCTCTGGAGTAAGAGTTGTAAGGAGTAAGGCGCTTGTATACCATTTGGCTTGGGTACTGGAAACCAAACTTGGATCTTCTGCAAGCATAGAATGTACTCTTACCTACTTTCTAGCCCCTGGCATTGGCCTCTTTATGTACAGCGTAAGTCTGTGAGTAAATGAATACCTCTGTCAGCCTTCACTACTTAAAATTAGTCTCCAAAGGCCCAATACTTTATATGACTTTAAATAAAGCTGGTTGTATCAGGAGATTCCACTATGTATGCTCTTTAAGGTATATTTAGGCAGCTCTCTGTAGTTGGCAGTGACAAATGAGCATAGCTTAGGGTTATTTTCATATTTATTGATCCATGCTAAAAAGACCAATATAGTTCTTATTGCAATATGTTAGGGTCTAAAAAACAATGACAAAATTTATGATGAGTCAGTTACTTGAACTACAGCAAAAATACATTAGAGGGTTTTTTTTTTATGAATGCAAGAATAAATACCACAGCTACTATAATTACTAAAAGCACATTCAATAGCATTACTATTTTATTTTCAGTTAGAGAAATCCAGCACCTTGCCACCTGGAGTAATTCTTCTGGCTCCAGAGCTTTGTTTAGATTCAGAGACTTAAGTTGCAGAAGCTATTGCTTCCACAGAGGCAGGGAAAAAGAAGGCCATTAGGAATAATTGATGGATAAGGGATGAGAGGGATCAAAAGAGATGGACTGGGGAAGAATTTAATGACTCTGTGGCTTTACATCTGTCATGGTTTTTGTGCTACATTAAAGTTTCATTATTTTCACATTTTCTGTTTTCATATTTTCCCATCCCCTTCTTTCTGCTAAATTTACCAAGTAATACAATGTAGATAATGGAGAGCTATTTCTGCAAATGTCATTGAGTTTGTTACTATAAATGAATAAAGTGCGTCAGTGAAGCGTCCCCTCCAGAATGCGTTCTCCATTAGCAGGAAAGTATTGTGTACAAAACTTACGTTTTATACAGTTACATAAAAAATAGACCAGGGCTAAAAACACAAAGATGTAAACTTATGTATATTTGCCCTTTGTTCAATTTAATTTAGTCAAATGATTGTATCTCTTGGCTTTACCAACTGCATTTTCTTAAGAAATTTGGAATTTACCCAGGAATGCCCCTGTCTCAGCTCCTTGAACTTTCACTTGCCACAGAATACATTTTCATTGTATTATGTTGTGTTAATTTTAGCAATGAGTTAAACTTATTTTATGTCTGAATACTTAAGAGTACTTATTGGAGTGATTTCCTTCACGAACATTTGTATAACTACTGTTCTGGAGTAAACATTTATTCAAAATAAGGAAGAATACTCATTCTATTTGATTTTCATGACTGAATCATCATATAACTTACAAAAACTTGTATATTGTGGGCCTTAATTGTCAAAGTGGAAGTAACTATCTCCCCCAGGTCATTTTTTCCATGCTCTATTGGAGTGTCTCAGTTCAACTCAACTTATATTTTGTGTCACAAAATACAACACAGACCAATCCCTAAACAGCTGTTGGTCACAGATGTCAGGAAGATAGATAGCAGGAAGGTCCCTATGAGTGCAGAGATGGACAGGACTACAAAGTGCTGGTGACTGGAACAGAGGGCAGCCCTCTCTCTGCTTCCACAAACAGACTGGGGACTGCCAGGAGGGGTATAAAGAAATAGAGAGGGTGACTACTTTCCTGCTCTCAGGAACTCATAGCCAGTCAACCCACTGAGACCCAACCCACATTTCAGTAGATTTTTATAAAGTATTTCATCTAGAGGTTACTGGATAACTGTTCCCTTGCTCCTGGAGTGGAGCACACTTCTGGAGCTGTGGGTACATTGGTGAAGAGGCTTTAATCTATCCATCATTATACCTGCCTGGCTGATGGACCTCTTGGCTGATGGAAGCCAAGTGTTTAGTGCGTGTTTAGTGGGGTTGCAAGATCGAGTCCTGGATGAACATTGATGTGACCCTTCATAGTCCTAGGATAAAAACCGATCCTCACCTAACTGTGGTCACTGGCAATATATTTCCATATCCATAAAGGTTAGGGCCTGGTAGGAAGCCGGGTTCATTATTGGAAAACTGGTAAAATCTGAGGTCTGAATGGTCATTGTTGGTCTGAATGGTCATTATTTGAAAACTGATAGAACTTGGATTTTAATGGTCCAGACACAGGCAACAAATATAGTATCCAAACAAAAACCAAACAACCTGTTTATAGGGTCATCTTGTCTATTGTTCTAATAGGACCATCTTGACACCCCCAGATACAAACTCCTTAAAGTGGTGAGCATAAGCCCTAAACTTCTGATTTTCCTAGGAAACTCCATCAGTATCCTAGAGGATAAAAGTTAAGGAGACAGTAGAAGCCAGCCCCTTGGTTTTCAGGATGCTAGGAGAAATGTATCAGTTTCTTTACCATTTTCAATCAAACATACCTCCATTAGGTAAAGACTCCTGGCTATGCCTGGACACCACACTCCCTTATTATGTTGGGGTGGCAACTAATCAAACAGTAAGATGCACTTCCAGTCCTGACAACTGTAAATGAGACCAACTCTAAGGCTACCCTGGGGGATCTCCAAGCAAAAAGTACCTGCTAATGTCACCAAGATTATACCCCCCACCCCGTTTTCGAATATGCAGATTCTTGTAGCCATACACAACAGGTTAACTCCAGTAATGGTGATTGAATGTTACTAGGACATAAGAGACTACCTAGCTTGCTTGCAGTAACAACTTAAGCTAGAGTGCATCTTCTAAATTGTTTACACTGGGGAAGAGCTCCCTCCTTTCCATCCTTACATAAGGTGTTCATATATAATGGAAAACAGGCAGGGTCCACCTATATCTAGATTCTTGGCTTCTCTGTTTTTGGTGAGCCTTCCTCATTCTCATCTCTGTGTTGGTGGGGGTAGGTATTGTAGGTTCCCCTTTAGTTAGAACCTCAGCCCTAGTTATGTTGGATAAAAAAAATTAAGGAACTCAATGCCTAAGTAGACATAGATCTGGAAAATTCTGCTTCCCATCTGGAAGCCCAGTTAGACTCCTTACCTGAGGTTATTCTTCAGAATTGAAGAGGACTGGATCTCCTCTTTATGAACAAGCAGGTCTCTGTTTGCATGGGGAGAAACTTGTTTCTTCTTTGACAACTAGTCAGGGATAAATAGAAAAAGTTTAGCCATGGTCAGAAATAACCTTCAGGAGAGAGAAAAGAGACATCAATAAATCTAACAACATGTACTAATCTTTGTTTTCCTAGTCCCTTTGGTTAACTAGTCTATGTTTGGATCATTACCTTTTGATCCTCATCCTGACAATAGGACCCTGCTTGCTGCCTACTTAACTATGTATCACACACACACACACACACACACACACACACTGTTTAGTGCTGAGGGAATGATAAAACCCCTGGCCCCAGGATGAGTCCATGGTTTGACTCATGCCCATTGAACCATGGAGGGGGTTGGGGAATGTAGGCCCTGAGACCTTAGCAAAATTGACCCCATGTTAGAGGATCCATTCTGACCTAAGAACCCAGCATATAGGTCCCAACATCTGTCAAAATGAGAACAAAGGACCTCATCCATCAAAGACCTGCCCATAGTTCCAAGATCAAGGAAAATTTCTAAGTGTACTGATCCTGGTTTTTGGCTTTGGTAGTTACACTTCTTGCTTACTATTCTTGATAACTGAAGTGTGACAACCAGGATGGTTTTTTTTTTTTTTCATTTTTTTTGTGCATAAATGACAAAGAATGATGATCTTGGTCTGAAATCTAGCCTCTGACTACTCATGGTGTAATGGTTTTAGTTAAATTGCTTCTTTTCTTTTTGTGAGCTATATTCTCTCACATCAAAGAACAGGAATATCTCTGCTTAGGTTTGTGAGCACTAATGTATGAAGAATATTTATAATGCCAGGGAGGCCCCCAAATCTAAGATACTAGACTTATAAAATGTGCAGACTGTTATTGTGGTGGAGTAAATGAGAGGACTTATAATGAAGATGTTGCATCAGCAGAGACCTTGCCAGAATATCTTACCCAGGACTCCTTTGAAAACTGGGTTTCAGCTGGAAGCTAGTCCTTGATTGACAGTATCATGTTTAAAGCACTACATAGCCCCGCTTCAGTGCTTCATCCTGCCTGTTCATTGTTAATTAAACTGAGCGAAGTGTCAGCACTTATTAGACCAGACCCTGGACAAACCTGGAATGGTGAAATCTTGAAAAGGATTTAAAATTTGCAAGAGGCAGTTTAAAACCCGTAGGCTTGGAGGTTTGCATACCTTTCCTTCCCATGGAATATCATGTAAAACAGGCATCTCTCCGGAAGAAGAAAAAGCCAAAAGATATATCCAGCCTCGCTAATGCTGATGGACATGTGGGTCTTTCAGTGCCACTGAAGCATTTAGATTTATATCCCCGTGAGGCCCGCGGTCTTCACTGAGCTGGAACAAGTGGGAAAGGATTTCAGAGATAACAATGTTATAGCCGGAATGCTAGAGCTAGTCTCTCGGGGCATGGTACCTTTTACATTCCTCACCTTTACAACAGAGAAAGGAGAAAGCCCCTCCCTACCTCCGTTAATCTGATTGAATGGCACAACTCCCATTTTGAAAAGCTATTGACAGCTTCCTGTTTCCTTGATTTATTTAACCAGTAGGGTTTCTTGACAAAGAGGGATCACACTCTCAAAGGTGGAAGTAATAGAACAAGTATAAGAAGAGAGATTATTCCGTTTTTTTTTTTTTTTTTTTTCTATGACTTTCAGTTACAAGATTTCAGCCTTGTCTGGAAGAAACCTGGGTTGTTCACCTGCCTGGTGATTATGGCCCGTAGTCACCATGTTGGTATTGAATTGCCCCATTTTAAATTTTCAGAAACGCAATCTTCTTAAGTCATGACAGACAGAAGGTTTCCCCACCCTTCTTTAAGGCAGACCACAGTCAATTTTAAAGGTTCTACACACAAGGAAATTTACTTTTGTCCTCTTTAACAATCAGAAGACACTGGACAACTGCAGCTAGAGAGAGAAATGCCCAATCAATCAAAGTGTATAAAGAAACTTTATATGGGGAGCATTAATCAGTATCTGACACAGGAGTTACCTCCAATTTGCACAAGTTCTGTGATGATATTTAGATATTATGTTTAGATATTTATATAAAATATTTAGATATTTTGAAGACATAATTTATATTTTAAAATATTAGATTGTGGTTTATTAGTTCAAAAATTATAATGAATACATTTCTGCTCTCTGAATAATGTTAAAATATCATTTTAATCCTGTATGTATGCATATGTATATGTATGTGCATATGTGTGACTATATATAATATATATTATGTGTGTGTATACATGAAACTATAAAATTTTGCTATAAGTTAATTGATAAATCATTTTATGCATTAATTGTGTTTAGTTTCTTTTTTTTTTAAGTAGGCCAGACATTTGATGATTTTTTTGCAATGTTTCCAATCTTCAAAATGGTTAAATTTTCTTATAACAATTTTTGCCTGCTCTGTTTATTAACAACTTAGAAAAGTAGGATGGACCCGACAAAGAGACATTCATTAATAGACAAGTTATGGGGATTAGAAAAGTCTGTCTGAGCACAAAGCATGGATGGCATTTAGTATCCAAGTCTGCTCTCAGACAAAATTAGCAAGGGCTGAAGTGAAGTTAAAGCCTGCTGGTTGCAAAATTGGAAATTGGTTTCCTGGGGCTTTCTGTAAACTCTTCATTACTTTACTCAATCATGGTTCATTAGCAAGTTAACAGACAGAGGACCAGTGCACACTGGGATATGTGCGGAGTTAAGCCTTCCGTCTCCTTGAGCATCACTTAAAAACTTGAATGTCACAGCAGATTAGACAGCGCATCAGACAGCGTTCTCATCCGGCGTTGCTCACGGTCAGCCGCAGATCATATCCACTTAACCTCTAAATATTGTCAGGTATTCCTGCCTTGTCGTGGGCGTATTTCATACATCAACAAAAGCTTTAATTCAAAGTGACTCTGATGGAACAAATAAAAAATCTCGAAAGGCATCTGAGGAGGAAACAACTTGGAGGAACTCAGTTAAGAGATTCAACTCCAGTAGATTTAATGGGTCCCATTAACTCGGATCTAATTCACTGGAGGAGAAAAAAAAAATCCATAGGGACATTAGAGCATTTAAATGTGTTTCTGAAAATGGCTGGACACACTGTGGCCTTGTTGCATGAAATAGTTTCACTCTCAACCTAAAACAATTCATGTTATGCAGTAGATGCTTCAGGGAAGTATGCTTATTACCTTGTACTAAGTGAAAAGCCATAACAAGAAAATGTGCGGGATTCTGGTTGGTGCGCCGGGGATTCTGGTAAATTTCTACCTTGATTTAATGAGTATCTTTTTTTATTACTCAGAACATGTTTTTAAATATAGTTTAGAGTCGTCATTGCTCAGATCTTATACATGTTTTCTATTTGGACCACTGTTTCCTATGGAGGAAATACAGCTGATTGAATAGAAGGAGAATTGGGTGTAATAGAAGGAGAGAGAAGACGTCTAAAGATGATGGTACATGGCTTTTAAAAGTTCACTGTAGTAATACTTAATCTTCAGCAATAAGCATAGAAGGAAATGTGCTATTTAACTTAGTCTTCATTTTAATAGGAGGAAAAGCATCACGATGACCTATCTTGGCTTTCCTTTGATGCTAAAGGCTTTGCTGTTTCTTTCCACTTTATTTTCAGTTGTGGTTTTTTTTTTTTTATGCTTTATAATTTACAAGTCAATCTTTTCTATATCATTGTCTTATTTGTTGTCATGTAAACTAGAGAATCTATGGAATGGCCTCCAAACTGCCCGCTAAGGACACAGCCGATTAGTATTGCCCAATACACGGGAATGCATTGATTATGATGAGGTGTTCGCTTAAAAATTTTAACCCCCTACAGATGCTTTATTTAATAGCAAGTAGTTAATCTATTAGTATATGTTCATTTACATTCAGGCTACAGCGTTTTATTACCATGCAGTCTTTGTTGACATCCATAAAGGGCTGCAGTTAGTCCCTTTGCAAATTGCTCTATGTAAGAATATCCCGCTGCGAAGTAAAATTACTTTTTTCTTTGATTGATTCTAGATTAAATCACAGAGAATAGAAGTGGCTCAGAAGGAGTCCAAATTGGGAAGGCTCACAGGAGTCTGAAGTGGTCTGTGGGCTAGCTTGAACTACGAAGCTTCTCCTAGTTAATGTCTAGAAGGATTCATGGTTATCTTCTGTATTGAGTGCAGATTGATCTTGATGCTAAGCAATTGTTCAGATTAGAGCCAGGTAGACATTTGATCTGGCCCTGAGGCTTGTATCATGGACGTGTCTGATTTATTTTGTTAGGTGTTGACTCTAAGAAAAACTCTACATCCTGTGCTGTCTTTCTGTTCTCTCCCCTTTTCACTCACTCAGTTGTTCTAATATCATCTCCCATGCCTTTTTTCCAATGAGATGACTCAGTAGCATTACAGTTTGGTTTTGATTGTTTTGTTTGTTCAAAATAGGATCTCACAGATCCCAGGCTAGGCACAAATTTACTTTGTTGATAAGGGTGACTGTGAACTTCTCACTGTCCTGCCCCTGCCTCCAAAGTGCCAGGATTACAAGTATGCTCCACCACAGCTTGTATATGCTGTACTCAGGGGTCAAACTCATGACACCCTGGATGGTAGGCAAGCACCCCACCAATGGAGCTTGGAGTTACATTACCAGCCCCCAGCATTATGAGCTGAAAATACTCTCGAACAGTTAAACAACACTATCATAAAGTCCTACTTGCATAAATCAAGTGGCTGTCTTTTACATTCGGCACTACTGTTTTAGAATATAAACTCTTAGGAAGCAAGGATTATAGAAGCTTTGATTAACTTTTATAAAAACGCCTTGCGTTTATGCACACAGCAAGCACAGAGAGAGAGCCTATGGAAAACAATGGTTGGTACTGGGAAGTAGGAGCCAGACCTCCCAAGGTTTTGTTTAAGTCATTGAAGGGTCTTCCTTCCCTAATTTAAGGTTGGTAGGTTTGAAGAACGATAGGATAGCTGATGGGCACATAACCATTGTGTAAACATGTCCTGATTCACCTTTGAACTTGTTGAGCCAGTCGACCACCAGGGGGCTCACTAGGCCCTTTTTTTTTTTTTTTTTTTTTTTTTTTTTTTTTTTTTTTTAAAGCAGTCAGATTTGGCTCAAGTTGGGAAGGTGAGGAAGAGGCCTCTTGGATGTTTGCCATCTTTACTATCTAGCCATGGCCCCTACCTTTCTTGATCTGCCTATCAGGCTATCGGAATCCTTCTTCGTTTGCTATTTTCATCATGATCTGCCTTCAAGATGCTTTTATTACTAGCTGCTGTTTCCAAACATCTCAAAAATATTACTCTTCTCTTGTACAGAGTGCAGAGATCACGCTTGACAACTAAATGCCCGAGGGAAGTAACCACGTGGCTGTCATAGCTCTTTAGCCTCCTGATATAATACATTTATCAGTGTTACACCTCTTGGTTGTGTGGTTGTACCACAGTTTGATGAATTCTGACCTAATTTATTTAGTGACACCTAACTTTCAAAGAAATATTTTTGTCTTATTACCTGAGAACAGCTACCTAATGAAACAATTAATCACTTTCTAAATCAAACCAAATTCTCAATTAATAAGACTGAAAAAATGGAAACTACAGGTCCTATATCTTGAATGTGGAAATGTGTGAGACATAGAGCTAGTCCAATCTAGTAAATAGGTATTGGATAATAATACTGATAATTGTCTGTTTCAAGAAGAATTGAGTTGTCATTTGTATTAAAGACTAGATGGGAATCATTAGCTTAGATCACAGATTATGTTGGGAAATTCTTCATAGACAGTTTTTCTATACTTTTAAAAGGAAAACATAGTAGTGAATTATATATATTATATTATATAATAATATTACATATACTATATTATATATTACTACAAAATTTATTATATATTAATTTATAAACATTATATTAAGTTATATAATATACTTATTAAATTATATTAATATAATAATTTATTATATATTAACATAATATATAATATATTATGTGTAAATTAATATGTGTAATTATTATACATTAATATAATAGATAATATATTATATATAAATACTATATATTTATGTATGCATGTATGAATATAAATAAAAATAATATAAATATAAATATAAATATAAAAATATACTAGAGTAGGACACAGAATAGCTTGAGAAATTACAGATAGCACTGTCCACTCTCTTTTTAAAGAAAGCATAATTGAAATGGGGAGAGGGTGTAATACAACCAATTTAAGCTTATCCCTGACTAGCTTACAAATAAATGAGACTTAGACTATGGTTATTCTATTTGGTGTTGACAATTTCTGGTGGGTAACCCCTAATCTACTCTTCTAACTGCTGGCCTGGCTACCTCCCCAGCAGTGTACCCCAGATACTTGCTGTTTCTCCTGGCCAGGTACTCATCGTCCATCTCTCTTCATGGCAGCTTTCTCTTTTCCTCATTCTTCCCCTTTCTCCACTTCTTTCTTTTCTAACCAGGTCACTCCAAATTCACCTACCTCTAATCCTTCCAGTAATTGGCTGTAGCCAATTTTATTTAACCGATAGTGATAGTTTTAAATCAAGGAACAAGGTTTGCACAATAAAAGCTTGTAAACATGAGATGTCATTTGCAGGTCTAGACATTTGGGTATAGAGTTTAGCATTATAATGCATAGCAACCTCAACAAGAGGGAGAGATGAGTTAACCAAAACTAGGGATGTATGAAAAAATAAAAGCCTTAGGAAACCTATCGTCTTTTAAGCTAATAAAGAAATCAAAAATTAAAAGGGTAGTGGAGATGGCTACCAGGGGACAAAGGTACCTGGTTCTAAGCCTTACAACTTGACCAACTAGTAGATAGGTAGGAGAATGGGGTTTGGTGTAAGGTTGGTTTCTAAGCAGAAGTGAGCATTCCTGATTGTGGGCTTGAACTAGGGTAGAGGAGCATGGGATAAAGTGCATTTGTCTGGTGGTTACAAGGCTCGACTTCTGAGCTGGTTCTCGTAACAATCTGTGCTACTTCCAGCTTCTTATTTATACTTTATTAGCTTTGAGTTTCATTTTCTATGAAATAAGTGGAAATGCAAAAAATTCTAAGTAGAACCAATATCTTAAAATCTAATTCTATGATCATAAAATCTGACTCTTATCCAAAGTTACCTTATAGTTGAAAGAACAAACTTGTTTAGAGAACTTTAGACTTAAGTTGCAGAAAACACTGATGGCTAATTGGTAACTTAGCATCTGTAGCTTCCAAATAAATTATGGAGAAAGATGAAAATACACCCTATTAAAAATGCTTTCTTGCCAGGCTAGTGTTGCACACCATTAATCCCAGCACTTGGGAGGCAGAAACAGAGACAGGCAGATCTTTGTGTGCTCAAGGCTAACTTAATCTAGATAATGGCTTCCAAACCAGCCTGCATGAACAGTGAGAACGCCCACCCCCAAATAAAATGATACTTTTTAACGTGATGACAGTAACGACCGAGTGGATAGGTCACTTGGACCAGTGATGCATTTCATATATGAATTCTTTAACAGAGGGAAATACTCATTTGAGATTTTGCTTACCTACTTTTTAAAAGCTCTCCTTGCATGTAAACATAAATACTTTGTATAAAAAGCACTAAAAAATCATTTTACCTCTATCTGAAAGTAAATTATACCAAGATTATACTGAAACTGCTTGAAAATGAGCATGAAGCATGTGTGTCCATCTCCTTAAAGATAGGTTAGACTGAAGACTCTCTCTACAACCAACCCTCATGTGTATGCTTAAAAAGTATGAATAGAGAGAAAAGCAGGAATTTCTCAGAGGAAAATAACTGAAAACAAGCTTTTTGTATACTGAATCGAGGAGGCAGAAACAGCTGCACAACAGCTTAATCCCGTGACAAAAACCGAATTCCATGATAACGACTGGTACTGCCTGGTGAAGTTGCCAAGTCGCCAGGTGCCACAGCTGAGAACATTACACTTGTGTTTCAGACCTAATGGATGTAGCAATGATACTTTGAAACCTTTGGTATTTATCATTTCTATTTACTAGAAGGAACTGGTCATTATTATATAAAGTTTACATTTTAAAGAATAAATGCAGAGGAGTGAGTGGAAAGGGAAACCTTTTATTAGGGAAAGAAAGTAGAGATTAAAAATATTGCACAAAGAAAATAAACATGGAATGTGATAGAAAATGAAATTTAAATTTTAAAATCATCTACAGAGGAGTGGAGGACATTTGACAGCATCAGGTGCCCTAAACGTTATGACTAAGCTTCTCAGAAAGAGGGCGCAGTTGAGTATCCTTTCTCCAAATGCTTCAACTGGAGCGGGGGCTAGCCCAAAAGCTGTTGCCTGTACATGGGGTATATTATTTCAGCTGGGATGCCTTGGCTGACCTCAGTGGGAGAGGAAGCAACTAGCCCATAGAGTCTTGATGTACCAAAGTGAGGGGATAGCTAGAGGGACTCCCACCAGTTGGAGGAGGAGAAGAGGAGGGAGAATGGGGGAAGGATTGTTGGAGAGGCTGACCAGGCAGTGAGCAGGACATAAAGTGAATAAGTAAAAATAAATAAATTAAATAAATAAATAAATAAATAAATAACAAGGAAGTATTTTTTTAAGTTAAAAGATATCATATGTAGCAGAGGATTACCCTATCTGGCATCAATGGGAGGGGAGCTCCTTGGTCCTGTGGTGGTTTGATGACCCAGCATAGGGGAATGGTATATCGCTGAGGTGGGAATGGGTGAGTGGGTAGGGGAGCACCCTAATAGAGGCTGGGGGAACATGGGAGGGGACAGGGAGTTTAACTGGGAAGAGGGATAACATTTGAAATGTAAATAGAGAAAATAATCAATAAAAAGATAGCTAAAAAAAAAACCCCTCAGAATAAGAAAAGTTTAAGATAAAACATAAGAATGGGAAAATATTGACTTTAAAACAAATTAAACAATTTTTTATTAAAATGTAATTAATATCATGCTTTTGAAGAATATAATATATGATAACATTGTGGATTATGTGTTTAAAGTAATTGTATACACCCATAACCCCAAACTATTAAACAAGAAGAAATGGTAAACACAGCTATTGTAAAAAACAGTGTGAAGGTTATTGAACATAAACTTATAAGCTAAGAGTCTTGTGCATTAATATTTAGTCATTAATGATGCTGATGTAGTCACTGTTTTTCTCATCTCATATATACAGAAGCTTTATGTTGAAGGTTTAAAGTGATAAACCATGGGTCAAGCAACTATGGTGTGGTAAATTTGGTTTTCAAATTCAAACACTTCTGTTTTTTAGGGTCTGGGGGCTTTGCAGTCCTTTCAGTGCAATCTGATATCTTCCCTAATATACAGCTAGCTGTTCTCTTTTACTGTGGCAACTCCTTGCTCTCTGAGCAATACTTTTGACAGTAGATGCTGAGAAGTGGACAATTTCAAAGTTGAAGAAAAGGCTGAAGAGTACCATCATGAATGGTGATACTGTTTTAAGCCATCTTTTCACTTACTGAATATTTTCAAGTTGTAATCATATGACATTCCACCCTCACAGACTCTAACAATAAACACTCTGCATACAACTTCAATATTATTGCCAAGCCTTCCAGAGTTACCTAATATAAATCAATATCTAGCAAAGGTGAAAGTTTCGCAATTGTTCTTAAATTGTATCTTATGGGCCACACAGTACACAGTTAGGTTGGATGTTAAGTTTCTTTCATTAGAACAGTCCTCTTCAGTTTTGCTTTCCTTTTAATTGAAATTATTTGAGGCTATCTGTTTATTGTATAACATGAATCACTTCATGAAGTGGTCATATGGTTTTCCTTATGTTATGAAATAAGATTTATTGTGTCTATTTGAGGTTTATAACATATTATGAGACTCTCACAGATAACAAATTGCTACTATACTGGTGCAGATTAACGTAGCTGTCACCTCACATTTTTATTCTTTGACAAGTTAAATTTTGCTTTGCCAGAATCCATAATCCAGTGCAACTTCATTGACTCTATAGTTTCATTAGGTTTCTAGACTTAGTAATTCTACATAATCTGCTAATTTTTACCTAAGTCCCTCTAGTCTCTGCCAGCCAGCCTGGACTGTTCCTAAAAATTATTAATCTTTCCCACTCTCCCGCTCTCCCACTCGCTTACTCACTCACACTCTCTCTCTCTTCACCAGCCATTCATCTGTTGAAAGGCATTTATGCTGTTTCCTTTCCTTGGCTACTGTGAATAGGGTAGCTATGAACATTGCTAATCCGGTATCTGTTGAGTAGGATATTGAGTCCTCTGGACATATGCCAAAGAGCAGGATAGTTGCATCATATAGGAGATTACATTTTAGACTTCTGAGGATTCACCATACTGAGTTCCAGAGTGCTGCATCATCATCCTCACCAGAAGCAAACGAGGGTTCCTCTGTCGCCACCACCTCTCCACTTGCCTGCGTGTATTTTCAGTTGTTTTAATGGAGTTTTCCCCTGTAAATCCCAAGGCCGACATTTTCAATATTTACCTAACATCAAAGTAGGTGAAACTTTTAGCTCTCAATTTGCTCACCAGTAGCAGGGCTTTTTAAAAATTGAGATTAAATTGAGATCATCCCAGGAGATATGAGTATTTGTAATTCTTATACCGATAGTTCTTGTTTCTTTTTCTTTTTCTTTTTTCTTTAATATTGTTGAACCATATAGGATCCAATAAGAAAATGAAGGAGACGGGAGAACATTGCTCCAGCAAAAGTACAATACCAGAAGCAAAAAGAAGGTCAGCGTTTTCCTTGACTGTGACACGATTTGTTTGCTCTACTCTTTTTTTGAAAAAAAGAAGTTTCCTAATTTTGTCTTTTAATTTGTCTTGTTTAAATTAATTGCATGTAATGCTTAATTAGTTAACTAACAGGCAGCAAGCTTATCTTAGCAGCTGACATTTATACCCTAGTTAAGCTTTAGTTGGACATGGATACCACCTCACATACCTAATAACACAAAGAACTCAAGAACTTAGACTCCAGAGAACCAACTAACCCTATCAAAAATGGCAAACAGAGCTAAACAAAGAATTATCAACTGAGGAATATCAAATGGCTGAGAAGCACCTAAAGAAATGTTCAACACCCTTAGTCATCAGGGAAATGCAAATCAAAACAACCCTGAGATTCCACTTCACACCAGTCAGAATGACAAAGATCAAAATCTCAGGTGACAGCAGATGCTGGCGAGGATGTGGAGAAAGAGGAAAACTCCCCCATTGTGGGTGGGATTGCAAGCTTGTACAACTACTCTGGAAATCAGTCTGGTGGTTTCTCAGAAAATTGGACATACTACTACCTTAGGACCTAGCTGTACCACTCCTGGTCATATACACAAAAGATGCTCTAACATATAACAAGGACTCTGTTCATAGCAGCCTTATTATAATAGCTGGAAGCTGGAAAGAACCCAGATGTCCTTCAACAGAGGAATGGATACAGAAAATGTGGTACATTTACATAATGGAATACTACTCAGCTATTAAAATCAATGATTTTATGAAATTCTTAGGCAAATGGATGGAGCTAGAAAATATCCTGAGTGAGGTAACCCAGTCATAAAAGAAACACATGATATGCACTCACTGATAAGTGGATATTAGTCCAAAACCTTGGAATACCCAAGATACAATTCACAGACCACATGAAGCTCAAGAAAAAGAAAGACCAAAGTGCAGATGCTTCAATCCTTCTTAGAAGGGGGAACAAAAACTCACAGGAGGAAATACAGAGACCAAATGTGGAGCAGAGACTGAAGGAAAGGCCACCCAGAGACTGCCCCTCCTGGAGATCCATCCCATATAAAGACACCAAATCCAGACACTATTGCAGATGCCAAGAAGTGCTTGTTGACAGGAGCCTGTCAACAATAACAATATAGCTGTCTCCTGAGAGACTCTGCCAGAGCCTGACAAATACAGAGGAGGATGCTCAGAGCCAACCATTGGACTGAGCATGGGGTTCCCACTGGTGGAGTTAGAGAAAGGACTGAAGGTTCTGAAGGAGTTTGCAACCCCATAGGAAGAACAATAATATCAACCAACCAGATCCCCCCAGAGCTCCCAAGTACTAAACCACCAACCAGAGAGTACACATGGAGGAACCCATGGCTCCAGCCACTTATGTAGCAGAAGATGGCTTTCTTGGGCATCAATGGGAGGAGAGGCCCTTGGTCCTGTGAAGGCTCAGTGCCCCAGTGTAAGAGAATGTCAGGGCAGGGAGGTGGAAGTGGGTGGGGGAGCACCCTCATAAAAGCAGGGGGAAGGGGGATGGGATAGGGGGCTGCTGGTGGTGAAACTGGGAAATTTTCAGGACCTTGATAGATTCTTCAGCAAATTTCTCCTGGAGATGACTGACTTTTTTTTTTTTTTTCTGTTTAAAAGCTATTTTGGTTGCAGCAAGTTTTATTCCCAATACGGTTCATCTACCTTTGCATACAATAGCACAGATTTTTTTCAAGTGTCACTCTATGCTTGTACTGCTATCCTTTTCTCTAAATCTCTTGTTGCTACTCTTCTGACGCTCTTCCCCACTCAACCTTCTCAAGATTCTTGAAGTAAAGAATAGATATGTTGTGCGTCAATGGACAACGACATGAGGACCGGAGCCATTACAAGGTCCCCTTCAATTATTGGAGGTCAGGCCTCTATCCCCGCCTTCGCAAGATTAGAATCACCAAGGCCCTTCTATACTTAGAGAAGGGAGGAGATGTCAGGGGCAGCCCTGCTTATACATTGAAGGCCTAAAATCAGCCACAGGCCTAAAATCAGCAATAGGCCTGACATACATACATGCTAACACAAAGTCTTGGGTCTCTGTGGAAAAACACTGAAACAGCAGGCTATAAGCTATTGTAAACAGGCAGCTTCTGTGGAAACTTACAAGCCTGAGTAGTCATAGATCTTATAAATAGGCAGCCTCGGCGGACAGTACCAACTTAGAAAAGGACAAGTGAATCATAGGCAGAGTCATAGTGACCCGTTCCCTGAACCTTCACCCAGCTGATACCCTGTTCTGAATGGTATCTGTACTCCCCTGAACACCTATGCTCCGGTGTCATTCCCTTCCCCACATCCTGCCTTTTTGTGTTTATAACCCCTGTGTGAATAAGTAAATTATGGTGTGATTTAAAAAAACAAAAGAAAAGAAAAAAAAAGAATAGATATGTTGTATTTAGTAGTTAAGGTTCTTGGTAGATACACATGCCAATTTCTTTCTTACAACTTAAATACTCATCTGGATTTGTAGGAGAGTCATTTTCTTTAATTTTTATGGAAGCTACTGCATGTTTTTTGTTGATGGTAGTGTTATCTCCAGAGCTGTTGTAGTTCAGTAATTTGGCAAGCTATAAGCTGCGGTGCAGATGTGAACACTCCAGATGGCTGTGATCCGATGTCCTATGAATGTGTTGCAGACCTACTGTTAGAAAATTGAGAGACTGTTTTTTTTCCTGTTCTCTTATGAGAAAAATATCCTCTTCTTTCCTTTTATGATATTTTCCTTATCTTTATGGAAGCTTTTGCTACGACAGTTCTTCACAGTTTCTTTTTAATAACCCTCTAAACTGCTCCACAACTCCAGAAAATATTTTATATTCAGTTTACATATATACCTCCTGAGAGAAGATTGTAGCAAACCGTTAAAGGGACATGTAAATTTAAACTGGATATCTTGAGTATGCACATTACCTAACTTGTAAAATTTCTGGATTGGAGTATTAATATTTTAGGAAATATATCTGTAAGTGTTCTTTTGAAATATTTAACTGTTGAACACCCAGTAATATGTAAAATATATTTTTCTAAAGTTTCTTGTGTTATTTACTTCATGCATATAGTTCTATGCTATAGAATATATATTTGCTTAACTGATTTGACCTGAAATTATCTTTGCCAGTGACTTATAGTTTAAGGTAGGGATGTCTATGTTACCAAATTAGAAGAAGAAATAATCTCAAGAATGACATGGATATCATTTTATAAATGGCTATAAAACTGGCTATAAAATGAAAAATGGTTATGATGAAAATTTTGAATTTCACATAGTATTGACAAAGGAAATACACATATAGTAAAATGATACTTATAAAACACTAATGGTAATTTGTATATAAAAAATAAGAGCTTCAATCTATTTGCTTAAAATTTGCTTTAATTATGCTATTCTGCTTTTCTTTTTTATCACAATTATCATTTCCTTTACACTGCTCTTATATATGCTTTGGAAATTTCTCTAAAAATGAATATTTTTGCATCATTCAGTGAAATAATATTCCTCTAAACATTCAGCACACATAAAAGCTACTGTGTCTTCATATGTGTGTGTATAATATATATGTATGTAAATATACATATATATGTATGTATATATGCTTATAACATCTGCATACTATCTTGATGTTCAATAGATTTTAGCTTTTGTTTTACATATATATATATATATATATATATATATATATATATATTACATTATATTACAAAAGCTAAAATCTATTGATCACAATCATAGTATGTAGAAGTTATGATCGCTAGCAATGGCCATCTTTGTTTGGTTACATTTTGATAAGTTGCTCATCAAGTACTGAGATAGACTTTCCAAATTCACCAACAACACTGATGGAATGAACAAGTCTCACTTAGGACCTGGCTTCTGCTAAGAAAGGTTAGGAAGCAACTGCATATCTATAGAATCTAGAGATGGCTACATCACCCCACAGAATGAGATCGTTCTATGTGATGAGGAAATTATTCTGACTTTACTTGTATAGTTATTTATACCATATCACTAGTCATGCTGACAAACCACTGTCTAAATGTTTATGTTTATACTTATCCACCTGGCCTGCTGTCAACCTTGATTAGAGAAGCTTCTTTTTGCAGGATGCCACAGTCAATATGGGGACTCATAACTGATCAAAGTATTGAGAATAAGTGCCTGTGAGAACTAAGCCTTAAATAGGACAACTACATCAACTTTCCATCTGCCAACCACCATCAGGCTCTGAGAGTATCATTAAAAGGAGGCAAAGGGATATGGGAGGCAGAGGCTGGGGAGGACTGCTGTGAAAGGACTTCTTCTCTTTGTGACATGAGTACTGTACCCATGACATACATCATAGAGTATGTACCTACCAGCATCCATGACTTTGGTTCCCAAAATCCACCGCAGGTAGCTCATAGTCACCTACAATTCCAGCTTGCAACCAGAGGCCCTGACACCTCTGTTTTTCTGCTCATCCACACCCATATGTACAATGCCCCCCCCACTTCAGTTCATATACATATATACATAATTCAAGATACGTGTAAAACCAATTTTAAACTGCTACATGAAACCAAAGCTTCTTAATGATGATATTTATATGACTTTAAAAACTGGTCATAGGAAAATATGCATGTACTGGTAGTCTCTACTCACAGCTCTAGAGATTCTAAGACAAGGATAAGGGCTTTGAAGCCAACGTGGGCTACTTAGGAATACCCTGTCTACCCTGTCCGAGAAAAAAAAATCACATTGTTGACTATGACAAACCCTATAAGCCATTTTTGCATATTTCCAATTTATTTTGAAATGTGATTATTTCTGCCATGGGAACTCATGATTTGAATAAAAATACAGAATAAATTAATGTATTGTGTTCAGATAAGGCTATATCTCAAGAGGGTCATGCTTTCTTGAGTTTGTTTCTGCTGTTTGCTGTTGGGTTAATAACTATCTTCTCTTGATGGACTGTCAGTGTAGTAGACTCCTAGAATACTTTGTGCCTGAGAGAGCACAAAGAGAAGTTGCCAGAAGAAATAAAAAAAGGAAGGAAGGACAGGAAAGAAAAAGGAAAGACAGAAGGAAAGGAAAGGAAAGGAAGGAAGGAAGAAAGGAAGAAGGAAGGAAGGAAGGAAGGAAGGAAGGAAGGAAGAAGGAAAGAGAGACAGAAGGAAAGAAAGAATGAAAAGAAGGAAGGAAGTAGGGTGATTTTATTATATTAATGTAACATATTTTCAAAGAATATTACAGAAAAAATATTTTCATTGGTGTGTGTGTATCTGTCTGTCTGTCTGTCTGTCTGTGAGTTTATGTGTGTGTGTATGCTTTGCTTGTGTGTGTATGTGTCTGTTTTTCTGTCTGTAATTTTTCTGTCTGTCTGTCGGTCTGTCTCTGTTTGTCTCTGTCTCTCTTTCTCTTTGTGTATGCTTTGTGTACCTGTGTGTATCTCTCTCTCTCTCTCTCTCTCTCTCTCTCTCTCTCTCTCTCTCTCTCTCTGTGTGTGTGTGTGTGTGTATGTGTGTATTACTGGGTATAGGTCCTGGAGCCTCACATATGCTAGGCAAGAGCCTTTACCTCTGACTCCAGCCAATTTTTGTTGTTTTTAGACCAATACATCTTAAGACATAGGATGTTTACTTAAGAATCATTTCATTGGGCATCATTATGCTTTAAAAGTTAGTCAACCAATATTGTTCATATGTGTTTTATGTACTTTAACACGTACAAGCTTATACAAAAACAGAGACTGGATGTTAACTCAGTAAACAGTCATAAATTTTATCTACACAAGTCTATACATTTTTCACAAAATTGAAAATATTAGCAATTTTAGATGCAAGTTCTTTACAGTAAATTTATTTTTAATTTAAAAATAAATATCAGCATAACTCATAGTCATAAAATTATGCTTTTAAGATTTCTTGTATGCCTTTGGTGATTTTGCATTTCTTCTATTCCATACTTTATCTTATCTAGATAGCCCAAGATCATATTATTTCAATATAAGCAAATTAGTGGCAGCATTATTCATGTCTTTGAGGTCTTGTCCTGCATCCTTCATTGAAAAAGAATTATCCTTTTTGTGTTGTGAATTTACTTCATTGATATTTATCACAATGTTATTATAGTTAATTATAGTTTTAGTTGAAGCATCAGTAAATTTTTTAAAAACAAACATTCAGAATTTGTAGACATTTCTTTTACTTTTTCACTTATTTAATTTTAAACTCTTAGACATTTCCTTCTTTTATATTTTATTGAAATAGATTGTTTTCAGATAATTTATTCTGATTATGGCTTTTCTCTTTGAACTTCCAAGTCCCTCCTCCTCTCACATTGGCTCTATATTCCCTCAGTTCTCCATAGTAAACAAACAGACATCTAAGGAACAATAATAAAATAAGAAAAACGCAAAAAGAAACAAATTAGAATAGAATAAAACAAACAGAAGATGAGATTAGGCATGTTCAGGGTGTATGTCCCTATAGCCATAGACTGCCTGAAGCCATGTTGATGTCCATAGACTGTGCTGCCATGGGAGACCATGTTGGTGTTTGTGGCCTGTGCTGTGGCCTAGGGCTCTTTTGCTGTTCATTGTCTGAGTTTCAGTCAGAGATCACATTGACATCTGGGTCCATGCTGCCAAAGGGGACCATGTGAAGGTCCAAGGAGGTCCATGGTCTATGCTGTCTGCTAAAGCTGTGCTGATGTTCATGATCTGTGTTCCATTGACTGTAAAGGGCAAGGCTATTTCTGCATTGTATCCATGACTGTAGACTCCCAGTTGAAGAAGAGAGTCATAGAAAGGTTCTGCAACCGCCCCAACACCTAATCCTCAGTCGCATCTCCTCAAACCCCTGCACACTCCCTTACTTCCCACTTCCCCAATCCCAATGTTATCACTGATTGGTGAATCAAGATGCCTACATCCTGTAGCTGGGCAGAAAAGATATAGGCAGAGTCTTTTGGTTTCTGGCCTGGGGTCAAGAAGGGACCATGAGGAAGAGAAAGGGGAAGAAGGTAGAAAGATGAGAGACATCATGGTAGGTGAATTATGAAACCATGATCATGAGGATTGGCAATTGGAGCTAAGATCAGCCCAGATGGAACATGGCAAGTTATAAGTCCTGGTTATTGATGAGAAAGTAAATTCTAATAGCTCAGAGGGTAGATACCTGTCCACTCGAGTGCTATAAAGGCTTATTGCAATTATAAAAGTTGTTTGTCTTTTATCTGGGAACTGAATGATCAAATGCAGGTTAGAAACCCCCAATTTGAGACTAAATATTAAGGTTAATGGGTACAGAAAGATCGATTGTTAAACCATGGAAAAACTAAAGGACATAAAACATCAAATTTTTTCAGTACCCAGACTAGAAAAGTAAAAATCACAACACAGCTTCAGATAGTAACTAAGAATCATTAAAATATTCTTTATAATGATTCACACACACATATATGCATACATATATATCTTGCTTAATAATAATACAACTTGTTCTAAAAATTAGTGGCATACTGAATTCTGATAATAATAAGTCATTAGTTTCTAATTCCAGAGGCCTCACTAAGGTTTTGGCAAGAAGAAACTGGCTGCTTGAATTTAAGGCAGCAGTAAGGTTAAGAGCCACAGGCAGAGAGGCATGGTCTTGACTATTGACTATTGGATAGCAAATATGTCAACATTCCAGCTTGTTTTTTTTAATTCTTTTGCTCTCAAGATCTTGGAATTTGGAGCCCAAGAGAAAAGAAATGGCTCTAGAGGAGTCACCAAGATCATATACATCATCAGCCCTAGTGATACCCACGAAGTGTTGCAGTCCTCACTCAAGGTGAAGCTGAAGGTTGGGGAAGAGTGGTGAGAACTACTGCCTTACCTTTTCCTTGTTGCTTTGAGTTAAAGGAAGTATTGTCTGCTAAAAGCATGATGTACCAAGTCCTCACTAAGATTAGTTTGAACCCACGTGGAGAATTTATAGAGGACTGGAATAAACTCTGCTCCTTTCAATAAACCCTTTAACTAATGGAACTACTTGTAAAGAAGGAGAAAAGGAAGAAGACCTGCCAGGTAGACAAAGAGTGGAAATAGACCAGAAGAAGAACAGTTGAATAATTTACTATTTAATATAGAAATGAAAAAATTTAATGATTGTCCTAGCTTTTAATAAGAAAAACTACATGTTTCTGGTTTGAACAAGAAGTAGGCCTAATGTTAACAAATAGCCTATATAGACAGGTAGACTATAAGCTTTAGGAAAGGAAAGTTCAATAAATCAGAAACCAACTACCTAACAAATACAAAACTTTAGCATAAGACAAAATAATTGCTTACTTTTAAGGTAATCAGTTTAGAGTCATGTAGATAATCAGGCAGAGACCAAATGGCCACTTTTAAAGAGTAAGCAGGAAAGATTGCAAAATCTGGTAATAGCTGTGTTAAGCGATCTGTAAATTTTTTCCAAAATTTAACATTGTATGTTTCTAAGCAATGTGCCAGAATTTATACCTTAGGTATAAGTTCTGTAAACCATATTATCTTAAAGCAGATTCTCACATCCCATTTAACAAAAGAATAAGGAAATGGACTATTTCTTGAGTAGGAGGGGAATAGAACTGGACATAGCATCTCTCTGCTCACTGAGACGTTCGTTCAAAACCCTTGGTCTCATAGAATCTAGGAAAATACATGATGATGTCCTAAATTCTGAGTGACTTCTTTTGTGGAAGCCAGCTTCATTTCTCATCTTGTAAGAGTTAGCTTGAAGGCATGTTAACCCACTTTGACCTCTTTACCTTGGAAAGCAGGGTTTCTCAAAGTGCAGTGTAGGTACTGCTTAATTCATATTAAACTATGCTTCAGTTTAAACATGTCTATTCCTGGTCTCACTCAGGCATAAGAAATCAGAACTTTGGAGTTGGTCTGAATCCTAATACTAAGCAAACACCTGATGCTCCATATTCATACTAAGTTGAAGAATGCTTGTCATAGGTTTACATGATTACCTGGTTTGGCATGTAAACATTTTATTTCCATGCTATCAACTAGATAAAAGCTCTATTCTTGTATGATATCTGACATTCGATGCTTTACAAAAATCAATAGAATCCCTACAGGCTTTTTTCTCGGTCTTGTTTTCATTGATTATATCAAAAACGAGGAAAAAAACCCACAATATAGTTATATTTTCATATAAACATCCACTTACTAATAGGAAAATCATGTCAGAACATTTCAAAAGGAAGTAGGAAAATATTTTTTTTTGTCTTTAGTTTTTCTGATTAAAAACAATTGGTAACACGTTAGGTTATTATTTACAACAGGATGCTACTGAATTTAAGAATATGTCAAATTCCTGTGTGGTCAGTAAATCCAAAGTTTTTTTTTTAAAAACACTGCCCTATTTTATAGAGAAACTGTTATTTGTGGAGGGGACATTAAAATGTTAGTAACAAAATACCTTCAACTACCTTGGGCAAAGAAAGAATGTTGTTCAGATATCTTTATCTGTGGCTCAGGTGCTGTCATCAGATGGTAGTTTTAGAACATTATTTAGCATCCAATTTTTTCTGGATTAATATTATTCTATATGTACTCCTATGTGGTAGCAGAAAAAAAATGCTATCACCAGCTGTAGACTTTCATGATTTCACATTGTGGCTAAAGAGAAAAGAGAGAGTCTTTTTCTATTACACTAGAAAGATTCCCCTGAGTAAACAAACATACCTTTGTCATTGATAACTGGATGAAGTACTCTGACTTCTCTGATGTTTATTCTGAGTCACACATCCATCTTTAGAGTCAAAGTTGTGTCTAATGGACCTGTAGGAATTTCGTTGAACAGAAGACAGTAGGTATGCCTTCCAATTATTTAAAAGCCTTTCTTTTGACTGTTATTTATTGACGACAAAACACTGTGACATAGACCAATACTTTATATTCACTTCCTCCTAGGCTCAGTCTAACAATAGACTGTTGTTATTGTTGGTGTCTGTTTGTTTGTTCCTTTGATTTTTTTAATAATCAATATAAAAAGTGGTAAAGGATGTGATAGAGGTAGAAATAAACTAGGGACACTAAGAAGAGAATATGAACCAGGGAATTAGAAGCTTAAGATTACAAGAAGTGACTAGTAAACCAGCTCTGGAAAATGAGGTAGATGAGCTAGAACCTAGTTAAGAAGTAAACGTGAACATTCTTATTTGATAGCCAGTATACACATTAGTATTAAGACAGGCATAACAGGTAAAGAACTTGAGAAGAAATCCTGACAAGGTAAAATTTGAGCTGTTTGTCCATTTTGGCTGGAAGCTAATGCAACTAACCCTGAATGGTTCAATTTCTGTTAAGGTTTTTACTTGTAAAAGCAGCCCTAGAGGGGGAATAAAGATTTTTTTTTTTTAAGATCGAGTTGTTAAGATAAAATGTCAGGAAGCTCTTAAAAGCAATTGCTGTGATGTTTAGCACTTTTCCTTCCTTCTTACCGAAGGGGGGAAATGTGGCAGACATTGAGGAAAGGCAGGCTTAAGATTCAGCACGATGTAGGAGTTAAAAGCAAGATACCTAAATGACAGTGCATATCATCAGGGTATCACTTAAGTGTGAAATATTCCGAATGCTACAGTGGGTTAAAATATAAAAATAAAAGTGGCTTTAAAGACTGTGGAGCCAAGAAAGTGCAGAAGAGCTAGGGAAGAGATTGCAATAAACTGGAAAATCGTGAAGCAGCAACTGAGTACAGATGGGGCTTCAGAATGCATCAGGACAGAATTGCAGGCAATGAATAGCATATATTTGTCATGCCATATACTTATACAAATCAGTATACTTAATTTTTCAAAACTTACTTTAATTCAATCTTCTCTATCAAATCTCTTTTAGAAACCAGAGAATAAGATATAGAAAGTCCAATAACACGGAGAGGTGGGAACTATTTAAGTCTGTAAGTCCTAGAATTCTAACTCACGGAGAGTCTGAATTTAGATGATATGAGCTATTGCTTTTTGAGCATCTACTATGATGCCATGAGTTCAGATTTACAGTTAATAGGTAATAAAACAGTGTCTTATGAGTAAGTAGGCATATGAGCAGGTGTCATGAAGATTTACGTAAAACTATAGTTTATCTCAAATTTGGTTATTGTTATTATCTTGCTCAGGAAGGTGGCCTTGTAGTGTTGTGACTCTAATGAAGTTGGTGAATTCTAGAAGACTTATGTTGACCCTGTGGTTTTCAATCCAGTTTTGACTGTATGGAGTTTAAGCAATTTTATCAGTATTCCATCATCTTTCACATGAATAATGGAATGAAATTAATATTTATTAATAGTGCATCAGGAAGAATAGATGATATACTAATAAGAGTCTAAGTCTGAAGAATAGTAACTGAAATACCTAAACATACTAATTACAAGATAGTTAACATAACTTATGTACGCGCTATAAAGAACTATGTGTACAAAAGATTAAAGTTTTAATCTATTTATGAAGACTTGCGATATCTTATGTTCTGATTCTCAATTTTTATATGAATGTTACTGTTAAAATACATTTTAGAATTTCTATGCCAATTTCAAATACAAAACTGTTAAGTGTGCACTTGTGTATAGCTGCAAACCTTTATTAGTGTTGAAGACAGTAGTAGAGGTTTAGGTGTGGTAGGTTGAGCACATACTGATCTCTACTAGTATGTTTCAGAACTGATTTTAAAAAAATCAAAATTGCCATACAAGTAAACAGTGGAGGGAAGGAGTCTGTGGAGTATGAAAGACTTTATCAAATTTAATAGGAGATATAAAATAGAAGAAGTTATATAAACAATAATGGAGGGGTGGCTTAGAAATACAAATCAAACAGTAGCTTTCCCTTTCAAATCTTGGTGTTATAGGTGACTTCATTTAAGGCAGGCAAGGGCACAGATGCCTTAAAATGAAGAAAGTGACCTTTGTGAGTCACAGGTTCTCAGCTCAGTATCCTCCAGGAACTAGTCAGACTTCTTCCCTTGCAAAAAAACCAAGGTAGACTATCCTCACCCCTCTTTGGGACTTCCTTTTATTGAGCTTACCTCAAAGCTCCTTTGGTGTTTACCAGGCCTCTATCTACTCCTGACCTCTACCATCCTTTTGGAACTTGTCAAATCTTCAGCCAGCACATATGGTATGAGAGACCCAGGAAGGCTACTGAACCCCTTTCCCAAAACCCTCTATTTTGGTCACCACCAGGGGCCACTATTTCCTCCAACATGTCAAAGAAACCAAGGCCTTTCCAGGGTTCACCAGAGCCCTGCCAGCTACCTGATCTAGATTCTCTAGTTGCCAATTCTGTCCTTGGAACCCAGCACCAATCTACTCTGTTAGAGAAAACTTGTTCCAAGCTCCATGACGTGTGAATAACAATTACAGCTGACAAAGCAGAAGACCAGAGATAGAGGCTGCATCCTTGAGAAATTGACATGCCAATTCTGTGTAAGAATTAATTCTGTCTTGCACATAGTAAGAAACTCTTCTGAAAGAAGAAAGTTAACTTGAACAAAGAAATAAAGAAAAATTCTAACAGAAACTAAATATATACCACACATCCCAATGTGGGAATATAAAGAAGAAAAAGCAAAATAAATGTGTCTTTTCCAAAACTACAAACCATGGTATTGATTTCCTAGTAGTAGCTCTTATGAAGAAGACTGGAAGGATTTCTAGACAAAGAATTAAAAAGAATGATTACAACTATGTTCTATAATTCAAAGACAAGTCAGTTCAAGATATCAAGTTGGGATTGCTGAAGAAAACTCAAATTGAAATGACGCAGGAAATGAAAAAATCAATAAGCTAGTTAAAATCTAAGTGAAAAGCCTCACCAGCAGAACAGATCATGTCAAAACAGATATTCCGGGATGGAAGACAAGACAGAAGAATTAGATCATGCAGTAAAGATTAAGGATGAATTTAAAAATACATGAACAGAAAGTGGGAAAGGTTCTGGATACAACAAAAAGATCCAGCCTTCAAGTCTTGGTTATAGAAGGAGAAGAATACTGTATAGCAAAGGCATAGAGAGTTTCTTCAGTGAAAACCTAGAAGAAAAATTTCCAAACCTAGAGATGATCACCTAGGTAGAGGAGATCTACAGAACACAAAATAGACAGGGCAAGAAAGGAAATCCTTCATGACATATTATAGTTAAAAAAGAAAAAAAAATAGAATGAAGAAAGAATATTGAGAGTTGAAGAAAGAAAAGCTAAGTTACTTATAAAGGCAGGTCCATTGGAACCATACCTGAGTGTTCAACAGAAACCTTTAAAGACAGAAAGCTTGAAAAAAAATGTATTCCAATTTCAGAAAACCACAATTGCTAACCCAGGCAATCATACCTAGCAAAACTATCTTTTAAAATTGAAAAAATTAAAAGAAATTTCATAAGTAGGAGATGGAGGACAATGGGAAAGCTGTCGGTGAATAATAGCCATCTTCCTCTCATACACAAACAAACGCAAACCTAAAATCACCATGCACATCAAAATAATAAATAAATCTAAATGAAGGTGGACACAGAAAATAGAATCCAGATGTTGGTACTCTTCAAGGGAAGTTACTGGGTAATGAGATTTTGTAACTTCGCACCGGAAGATGTGAAGAAGCTCCTGTCCACTCCAGATACGGGACTGAAAACAGACTCAGGAAACCTTCTGCCTAAGTCCCGCTTTGTGGATGGTGAATATCTTGGAGTTACCTGTAGGAGCATGGGTGACATCTTGGCACATCATGGTATTGAAATTCCTAGGGTTAATACCTGGGAGATATTATGGATTCTTTTCGTCCACATCAGCCTACTTAGCAGGAGGTAGCTCTTAGTTCATCTAACTTCCTCCTTTTTTATAGGCAGGGTATGCAATGTCTTCGGCTATAACATTTTATCAGCTAGTTTCAGGAGACAACCGAGTTTATAGTGTTTGGAGTGTTTCTGTGGCTTCCTTAAATAGCAATTCATACAGAGGCAACCTACACCTGCTACTGGGATTTTGTTGTTGCTGTTGTTCATTTACTAAAGCACAGTTTTTAGAAGCATCATTAACCAGTCATGCAAGGTATCTCTTTCGTCTGTACTATTCATTAATTTTAGTTTGGTTATAAGTTAGTAGCTTTCAATACGGCCTTTGGATACACCTTTCATTCCAGGTAATCCTCTCCTCCTCTCCTCTCCGCTTAAAGCTTTCCATCCTCAATATGACCTGATGTTCATTTTTACACACGTCTGAAATCCTGTTTTGCAGATAAATCAGCCGTGTTATTATTCATTAGTAACAGTAATATTTTTCCTGCAGAAATTTATGTTTTCTTTATGTTTCCTCTGTTTAGTTTTGGAATAATGCCTCTGAAGCATTTGCACACTTTGATCTGCACTTTCTGACTTGTAGAAATATGTGTGTTCAAGTATTTTTGTCAAGTTAAAAAATCCATCTAACGTTACTTTCAAAATACTTCTTCTTTTCCATTTTTTCTCTTTGGAGCTCAGTTAGACACATATGTTAAAATTAAGGTATTAAATTCTTCCGAAGACTTCAGGTTCACCAGCTCTCTTTTCTGCTATGCCTAGTCTGCAATTAAATAATTTATTGATTTCTAAATGCAACATGTTGCATATTCAGTTTTATAATTTTAAATAGGTTTCTAATCAATTCAAATTATGGGTGAAATTCTCTAAATCATCTAAATTCTCAATTTAGAGCATATTCTAAATTCTTCAACCTACTAATCACAGTTTCTAAATTGTGTTTGTTGTCCAATATATTTAAATAATTTAAGTATCTGTTATCTATTTTATCTATTTGGCCCTGAACTCCAGAATTAATTCTTCCGTACTCTAAGGATGTCAAAATATTCACCGTGTGTTGGTGAGCTTTCTGCTCAGCTCCGCTCTCCACTCCCGGCAGATTCTGAGACTGGAAGAAGAGCTGACAAGAAAATGACTGCATATTAGGCTCGTTGCACTGTGCTGCTTTTCTCTCAGGATTTTAAAGCCCTAGCTTCATTCATTTTCAGCCAAAATATTATAGTTTTCATCTCCAGAACCCCAGATGTTTCTGGCTTTTATGCTTCTTAGACTACTTTCGAGCTTCTATATCACAAAATTTAGAACATAGCCAGGGGAAAAAGTAGGGCATAATGTTCTGCAAAGTACTATTTTCCCCAGGATGTTGATACCTCACATTTTGGCTGCATAAAGAAGCTTCCTATTACATTAAAATGGACATTATTTCATTATGCTTATTTTCCCCTAGATGTTATCAAATACCATTAGTATAACCACAGATTGCTTCACTATGCCCTAACACGCTATTTTATATGTAACTTTTGGTGAGAGGGAGCATGTGAACTAACTGTAAATGTTTTATTACTATACGATTATAAATGCTTATAATCAACCTTCTATACCTTGAAAACTCGAAAACTATGTCTGGAAAAGTTCCAGGTCTATGGATTCACCTGACTCAGGAATGAAAATATCTGCAAAGAAATTTCAAAAAATTATGAAGAAGATATCTTGAAATTGTTGCATAAAGTATACACTGGTGAATCCATTAAAATAATTTGATGTGTTAGCAACATATTGGGTATTTAAAGTATTTCAGAGACAATTCAAAGCATCATAAGCCTATTGGAAAGGTATATCAAATGTTGTGACTTTTTGTGAGAGGGAGCATGAGAACTAAATGTAAATGTTTTGTTACTATATTGTTATAAAATGTATATAATCAACTTTCCATATCTTCAAGTTCCACACCCTTTCAAATAAGAGATTTTAGCATCTATAGATTTTTGGCATATAAGGGAATTTCTAGAAACAACCCCATTGGATGCTGAAGTGTTATTATATATTGCAACTTGACATTTATAATTTGGTTGGATATAGAACCTGAGCTGGAACTTTATCTTTCAAAATTTGAAGGGTTCTTTTATCTTGTGTGTACACACATATGTGTGCAAGCACATGAACATGTGTATGAATGTGTGTGGAACACAGAAGTTGATGTCATATGCTTTTACCTTGTTTGTTTGAACCTAAAGACCACCAATTTGGCTAAACTGGCTATCAGACATGAGGAATCCTCCTGCCTCTGTCTTCCCAGCACTGGGATGGGAAGCACATGTTGTCATACCAGGATTTTCCCAGATGCTGAGTATCTGAACTCAGCTCCCTACGCTTGCATGGCAATCACTACTGACTGAGACATCTTCTCTGCCCTACCCATCAGGTTTGATTTTCAAACTCACCCACTTGGATATTTGAGTTATTTTTTTTTTAAATTTCCCAGAATACGTTTTATTTAACTGAATGTTCAAAAGAACAAAATTGTCACATGTAATTCATCAACTGTTTTATAGGAAAAGAATTGAATATATGACTTTACAGGGCATGAACACCACTAAATTCAACAGTTTTGAATTACATTTACCATGCTTCTGTGTTATTTTCCTTTCATTTAGTTTAAAATGTTTCTCATGATATATCCAGGAAAGTATTGTAAGATTTTATAATAAATATTAATATTTAACAATTTTATTATGAATTTTCATTCTTGTATCTCCCATAGTCTAAATTCTCTTTTTAAAATCTTTGGTGAATTTCATACTGTATACATTTTTTTGATATTCTCTCAGTCCCTACAAGTCATTTCAGAAATTCTCCTTTCCCTTCCTACCCAACTTCCCATCTTCAAGTTCTTTTCCTCTTTTAAAACACATATAGACACACATAGACACATACCCAGACAAACAGACAGACAGAGGCACACATACATGAGTGAACACACACACAAAAACACACACAGACACACACACACACACACACACACACACACACATCACAGTTTTAATGAACTTGGCTGACAATGTTTCCTTTGAGAACCAAAGACCACCTAAGAGAAACCTCAGTCAGAGACAGAAGAAACCCTTTTTTGAATTGGTAGCCAGGACCATCCAAGAGACCCCTGAAACATACATCTTATTGCTGTTGCACTTGGTTATCTCTGAGAGGAGGAAGGTAGATGGCTGTTAATGAAGACACTATCCACTTAAGAAATAGGGCCCAGAGACCTCTGAGCTGGAACTTACTCAATGGCCCTACCTGAGGACTAGCTTTCATGGTATCAGAAAGCTACTATGTAAGCTTCCAAATAAGGGAAGCAATCAACAGTCTTATCCAACTATGATGCCTACGAAAGACATCCGTAACCAATATGGAACATGGCACAATAACCCTGAAGATACAGTAGTAGCATGCATGTCTTAGCATGTTTCTTATTAGATTTAATCCTCTCTCACAAGAGGGCCACTATGCTTTGTATTGGAAACCTAGATAACAACTCAGTGTTAATGAAGACATGGCTATTGAATGAGAACCTAGAGACACTCATTCTTCTAAACCACCTTAATCCCTAACTTCAATCTATAAAGAACTGTTTATATCCAGTGACAAGTGTAGTTTTCACCTCTTATTAAGGAAACTTCTCTAAATAGAAAGAGACCTCTACAGAAAGCCATAACCAACCAAAATACAGTCCCATAGGATACATCTGCAAAACAGTCCCATACCTAAGCCTCAGGAAACACTGTGGAGGAGGGCTGGGAATATTTTAAATGCCAGAGCAGCAAGGCCTTTGTTATGAGACTGTGTCTCCTAGTAACCCATAGAGCTCACCAACATGAATACCTAAGCATGAGCTGAACAAGGAGGACACTAATGAACATGTCAAACTGCATGGAGAAAAGCCCACAAGGCCTGAATCCTACACAAAGATCTACAGGAAGCTGAGTATAGCTGGGAGCAGGAGCGGTGGCCTTCCTTGGGAAGGAACTTGCCAATTAATTGTTCGGTGCCCAACAGTCAGCCCTGAAAACTTACATACATGTAACATTATATAGACTTGACAGGTTATATTTTGGAATATATATGCTTATACAAATACATATATGCATGGAATAAGTGTTGATTTTAAAAGAGGCTATGAATTTGAGTTGAGGGAAGGGTATATGGGAGGGTTTGAAATGATGAAAAGAAAGAGAGGGAAGATGTTTTAATTAAAATAAAATTTCAAACACAAACAAAAAAACCCTAAAATACAAAGGCCACTAAAAAACACACTCTAATTTGTGCTGGCAACAACAATTTGTGTTCTTGTGCAACTTATTACTGTCTTTGTGAGCTCATATGTGTATCTGCTTTGTTGTGTCTAGATAATGTGGGCTCTTGGGATCTTTCTGCCCCTTTTCTATATACATCCCTGAGTGTTGAAGAGAGGCATGTGATGAAGACATCCCATCCATGGTTGAGCATTTAAACATCTCTCACTCTCTGCACCTTGTCCACTTGTGAGTCTCTGTGTTAATTACCACCTACTGCACAAATCTTCTTTGCTGAGGTTTGAGTCATGCATTGAATCTATGGGAATAATAATACAATATAAATATATTTCACTAGAAATGACTACATTCCCGTGTTCATCTAGCAGAACAAGAGTAGAACTTCACATGTGTACTATGTTTACATCATTTTCCTTCCCTCTGTGTTTTAAATGATATCACTGAGTGTTGCCTCTCTATTTTCAATGTTGTATTCAAGTAATTCATGATTTGGAGTCACAGTCTAGAAATGTAAAAAAATAAAGTGGCTTATTCAATCTGTCACCTTTCTAGAAATTTCTTTTATTCCCTTTAAATTAAGTATCTGGTAGGTTTACAAAATAATGGGTTTCTTTATGATATTTTCATGCATGCATTTTATGTCTGTTTCCATATGTTTCCCATTACCCTCCATCTCCCTGTGTTCCTACAGTTTTCTGTCCTGCTTCCATGTAGTTCCCTTCTGATAACAGGGAGTGTGTGTGTGTGTGTGGTGGTGGTGTTGTTAAACGTCATTTATCAAAGGCTTTATTTTCATGAATGAGCATTAACTTACACAGACTTATTTTCAAGATATGTGGCAATTAGGGACAGAGGATATAGATGATAGGGAAAATGAAAGGAAAGATATGAAATATTAGAGACAGACTGACTTGGGTAAGAATGGGTGTAGGATTGTGAGGGAAACTAACAGGTAGAAGAGAAGCCTAACCCAAAGAAAGAGTGTATGGAAGCCTACAGCATTGCAATCCAATTAATAATAATTATAATAATTGGAGGAATAATGGAACATATGAAAGAAAACATGGAATTACTTGGAGTTAAAGGGTTGGAGCAGAAATTTGAGAAATTAAACACAATAAGTATATATGAAAACACCTTATGGAAATGGTAAGATTAATTTCAAAATACAATTTTAAAATTATGGAAGTCCCTTACGGGTTCTTGGTCAGGAAAGCCCCCAGAAGTTTCCCAAATAGCACAGAATATTACCATTCTCCTTGGCTACCCACCAAGGCTGCATGGCAACACCTTACTGCTGAAGACACTGAACACTTTATCTTAAGGATGTGGAAAAATCAACCTGAATCTAATGAAGAAACTTCCCACATACTGGCTGGGTTCACAGTGTCAAAACATGCTACATGGGCTGCTGGAAAAAAGACACCATTGTTATTACCCAGTGCTGGATCCTGCATGTTACAGAATGAAGGTAAGAAATCTTAATTTTCTTGCCCATCTATCACGAGCATAGACCAATGAGAATGTCTTAAGTTCTTGTGAAGAGTGTTCTAACTAGGATAGGAAGAAAAGTTACTACCAGGAAGCGTATCTCTTTAAGCCATTCTGTATATTATACAGGAAAGCTCAACTGAAAATACCTACCAGTTATAAACTATTAAGGTCATGTCAAAATAAATATATCCCATTATTTTAGCTTTAATTAAGAAATTGTTTTCATAAAGAAAGCTTACAAATTAAGTGTGTCAGTCTGTAAAAGCTTATTTTTCTACATTGAGATTGGTTGGTTGACTGAGTTCTATTAACACGGAACTGAAGGATGCGAAACAGGATTCCAAAGCAGACATTTGGAAGTGCTGTCTGTGCTAAGTGCAACATAAAGCTTCGGAGGACACTGGGACACGAAATAGTCCCTGTCTGCCCATCTATGTCTTCATAGATGCTACTATGCAGCCAACATCCCGCAGCATGTGCTGTCGGAAAAACTGCTTCCTGCACCATTTCCACCAAAAGCAGCACGGAACTCCGTCCCAGTCTCTATCTGCTTTGAGAGCTTGTTGAAAGGACAGAAGGGTTATCTCTGGACATACAAAATAGATTCTCAGACTGATCAAACATCTGGGGCTTAGAGTCTGGACGTCAGAAGAGAAACAATGTAATCCTCCGGAATCCAACCTAACCAGCCTATAGCGATTGCTATGTAACCCACTTCCGTCTCATTATCTATGAAGAAGGTTCAAGTTGTTTTATTGATGAGAAAGCCATCATAATATTTTCAGGTTTCACTGGCACATGGGAGACTTGAGTCAACTAAACTGCGCTATGCCCAGGAGCTGCATTAATGCAAATGCTGAGTGGAAGTACTGAGCCTTAAAATAAATTTAAATGTTTATAGCTGATTAATATACATAAAGGGGCTATGGTTTATAAATCATTAAAGAGGTGTGTGTGTGTGTGTGTGTGTGTGTGTGTGTGTGTTGTGTGTGTGAGACACATGTGCTCACAGGTGCACAAGGGAGACAGGAGAGAGGAGGAGTGTCAGAGGGAGGGGAGGGTGGAAGAGGAGAAGGAGAGGGCAATACAGAGACAGAGGCAAAGACAGAGACAGAGCTAGTGTTCTATGATGCCAGTGTCTACAGAGATCATAGGACAACTTGCAGGAATCAGACTTCCACCTTGAGGGTTCTGGTCAAGCAGGCCACCAAGTTCGGTGGCAGCTGTTTTCAGCCATCTTGCTGTCCTCGTTTTTTTTTTTTTTTTTTTTCTTTTAACTTTCTAAATATAATTAAACTGGATAAAATGTGCCCTAAGAAGTAGATCATAGATTAGATTTGACAGCTCAAATCTTTTCTGCTAGAAAACTTGTTTCAGACAGTGGAAGTGAAATTGTACTTTATCCAAACCAGGTGGCATTTTAAATAATTTTGCCCGGGCAGCGGAGTAGAGCAAGTGAATGGGGTTATTGTGAGAATTACATGTCTCTTTGAGTTGTTTTTCCAAATGTACCATCTATGTCTCTATCTTTTCCTTTGAATTTTGTCACATATCGTGGCCCCATTCACAGGATCACTCACGTCCCTTGCTCAGATTTCATGCCATTTAACAACCATAATTATGCTTTTCAAATGCCTTACCGATCTTCAATAGCACTTTCTCTGGCAAGGATTTAGCTTTCAAAACTCCCAAAAGCTCTTACAAGTTTTATTTGTAAAGATGGTTGCACTTAAATTTGATGACAGTTATCTCATGCATAACTACACCAAGAAGATGAGTCTCACTGAAGGCGTATTACAACTGACGAATCTAAATATGACGGACTCCGTTCTACCATCACATCTGTAGAAATGACTTAGGTAGGAGTTATTTAAGAGAAGTGGTGAGAATATCAATCTCCCATCTTCTGGGTAACTATTTTTCTAGGTTCGCAGATACTGTGAAATTATAGTCTGAATTTCTTAGTCTTATTATTTATATGTTTCTTTGATTTGTTAATGGTCTACCCTTTTGGGTGTTAACATGTCTTGGTATGGATAATAACCTATATAACTGTTTATATTTATAGATTATATATTAAGATCCCATAACTTGAATGATTAAGTCATCTCATTATTTTTCTTGCCTTTCCTAGAATCCACTAGCAAGAGTCTTGGATGGATTCATAGTACTCATTGACTTGATAGTGAGATATAAACATTTAATTGTAGGTCTTTCATAAATGTGTACATACTTAAGACATAGTAAGTATCTAAGGCCAGTAGTAAAGCTGTTGAGTGAGTGTGTGTGATATTATTACACTTTCTCACTGCCACACATTAAATGCCTCCAGTATACCCTGCCTAAGACTATCCAACATTCATGGGTTAGAGTCAACTGTACCAATAAGAAACTTCCTCTGCCCTAAATCAAGAAAGCTTAAATAAGAAAAGTATAGTTCTTCATTAAAGACAAGGACATTTCAACTTTAATCCTTGGATAGTTTCCCCTTTAAATGAACCTGATAACAGCGTTCCATCTTGGATCGGTAAGGTGCCAAAGCTGGGTGTTCCTTACTTACACTTACTGAAAAACTCTTTCCTTGATTTATGGCAGTAGAGCTTTTAGCACATTGCATTATTTAAAAAATTTCCATCTTATATGTTTGAAATACAAAGAATATAATCCTTAAATATTTATATTGTTTATATTTTTCCAGGCATGTAATTGATCCTGCTAATATTTAAACAGAACCAATGCTTCCACCAAGTATCACACACATACATTGAAGGGCCCTGGCAGGCTCAGGTCTGACAAACATGGTTCTGGTAGGCCTTGCCTTTCCCACTTCCCTCTTCCTTTGTAAACAGATTATATCCCTAAAGGGAGCCATCAAGATCTATTCCCTTATTTGAACACTTTCTTATGCAAGATTCATTCTTGAGGATGACTACCCAAATCAAATGACTACCAGCAATAAAAAACACCCTTTGGCTCACTTAATTTACATACCCAATTAAAATTAAACACTTCTAACGGGTTTCCCTTTTCCCTTTATCGACCGACATTTTCCTATGGGCATTTCTGTCTCCTTTCTATCTAGAGGCAGTACTTTGTCTTACTCTATCACAAATACCCCTTACCCTTCTCCCTCATCCTCTATCTCCTGTCTTTGTCTTTTATTCCCTGCCCTCTGTCCTTCTGGGGCAAATAAATTTCCGTTTTGCCAAGAATTTCATTTTGGAAGTCCTAAATCAATACTTTCCCTTTTGTACATGATGTACTTATTTTATGTTACTTATGAAAGTTATTCCAAGCATTTATCATCTTAAAGGAACAAGCTAGTATTAACCTACAGTTTCTGTGATCAGAAATACAGGAGGCATTTTGTATTGTGGTTCTCTTGGGGAGGAGGTCTCTCAGGAGGTTACAGCTGTCTTCCAGAGTTAATATTCTCCAGAAGACTTAATCATTCATGTAGGATCACCTGTTTGCTGAGAAGGCTTTATCAAACTGCTGACCTGAGACATATTTATCTCTCTGAAAACTTGCTAGAATTTGTTCTCATAACAAGTCCTCTTCAGAGGCTGTTCAGATGTCCCCATGAGGTGTGGGTGAGCTTTCTTCCCCAAGTCATGCCTGAAGTCCAAGAAAGCTGAAGTGGCTTTTAGTACTTAATCTCAAATATATACCATCATTTCTCTTAGAAATCACAAGTCTCAGACTCAAGAGGAAGGCAATTAATCTCTATTTCTTTTAATGAAATGTTTCAAAGAATTTGTGAAAGTATTTTAAAGATCATGACACACGGCAGAAACGTAGGACATCAAATATAGAATATGGAAATATTGAGAGTTTGAAAACATTGCCACAGAAGTGCTAAGCAAATGGAAGGATATTTTCAAAGATTTAAGCCCTAATATCATTGATATTCCGTGATAGTTTACCAGTTGATGACATAACAGCGTAATAACCAGTGATCTGTCATGTAGAAACTGACAAAATGACTCCTAAATTAATATGGAAATCCAAAGGGCTTAGATAATCAGATGACCTTAAAGAAAAAGAAACAATATTATAGACCATCCACCAGCCGATTTCAAGGCCATGAAGCCGTAATGAAGCAAGATGGCGCAGGCATGAACAGAGATAAATGATTCACTGCAACAGAAGCAAAGGCCTGGGAAAACCCGTTAACCACTTGATTTCAGTGAAATGGCTGCATGATTTGCAGGACAAGACCCCAAACTGAAACCAGTGGGAAACAAACTGGTATATTCATACTCTGGAATACTAGCCAATGGAGAAAGGAAGAAAATTCCGACACCTGTAAAACCACGTACAGTTCTTTTGAACTATGTTGCTGAGCAAAATCATAAGAATGTATATTTATTTGATGTTCAGAACAGACAAAATTAACCTCTAAGAATATAAATTAAATCTGTGCCTAAATGTTTGGTGAAGTATGGTAAGGAATAGAGCAAAGGAGATGTTTTGAAGTGACCAGACCCAGCACAATGAGTATATGGTAGTTAGATAAGGGTGTCTGATACGTTCTTCTGTATCCAAGTTACTCCTCAATAAAGAACACACAGAATAACAAAACAAACCTGAAGCGTGTATAATAGCCAACCCCCTGGCAGTTTCTAAGGGCACCAGAACACTATAGGATCTGTATGTTAATAGATCAAAGTACCTAATTTACAAAATGAGAAACAAAAGTCGAGGCAAAATGTGTTTCCTGTTGACCAACTACTCTTGAAGATGGTGGCTGCTGGGAATGTGGTTGACTTATGTACTGATATCCCATTGGATAAAACTGTTTTTCCTTTTTTTTTTTTTTTTTTTAGGACAAGCAACAAACTCTATAATATATAATATAGTCAATAATATATCAGTACTGGCTAGGCAGTGTCGTTCAGGCACGTAAATCCCAACACTTAGGAAAAAGCACCACAAATTTCTAGTCTACCTAGAATTTTCCAGGCCAGCTAGAGTTACATGATAAAGCCTTACTCAAAAAACTAAGTCTACAGAGTGAGTTCTAGGACAGCCAGGGCTACACAGAGAAACCCTGTCTCGAAAAATGAAAAGAAAAAAACAAAACAAACTCACTAAAACAAAATCACTTCTCAGATAGCTAAGCATTTAGCAAATCCAGCACAAGTCCATGCGAAGCCGCAGGTGTTAAGATTCAGCAGGGCGTTATTAGAGTGTTGGATGCTGATTTGTCCGCTGAAGAGAAAGGAGGAGGGGCTTCTGAAGACTGATGTCCAGGGTTTTTTTTTTTTTTTTTTTAGCCATTATAGGAATCCCAGAATGTTTTTCTTTGCTTCTTCCATTCCCTTCAGATCAGAGTAAAACCATGATATTGTCTAAGGCGGCATATTTGGGGGTAGGGCATTTTTCTTTGCACGGCTTTTCATTTTAAAGTTTCTCATGATCTTCTTGTTGCTGTGAACACATTCAGGACATAGCAAATTATCTTCTACTCCTGGTTCTGGGATAATACAGGATGGTAACAGGAAGAGAAAATTCATCCTTTGGGGAGTGTCTGGAACCCAGGTCTGACCCGAATAAAATTGCAGGCGAACCCAGCCTTTCTTATCTGCAGGGCACTGCCTGCCATGGACAACACACCATCTGGATCCAGTGGTTTGTGGCAGAAAGGCATCCACATTAGAGGGAAGAGGACAACGATTCACAGACATGGACAGAGCGGCTCTCATAGCTATTCTCCCCCAGGCTGCAAGTGTGGACGCCTGAGGTGAAGTTAGAATTTCCAGTATACCGCTCTCCTGCTTCTGACTTTGGCAGCTGCTTAGATGCCCGATGCCTCTGTAGACTATCTTAGGTTTCTTCGGACCCAACTTCAGTCTGGCTTCACGAGATGTGTTGGGAATATGACATTCCTGTTTAGCATACGAATGCTTCCGAAGTCTCAGATAAACCTCAACTTTCTTGCCATCCGTACTCAAGTTATGATAACGACACCACTCCCGAAGCTTGTTCCTGGACACATTGTTAATTGGCGGAAGGGTGAGTCGGGGAGCAGTGCTCGGTATGGTTCTTGTTGGGTGTTTGATCCCCTCATACCTCACCAGAGAACGGGCTGGTGGTTTGTGGTCTATGACTGAAGAAACATTTGATTCCGTAGGATATTCTGTGGTTGGCTCCTCAGTAAATGGACCAGCGTTAAAACCACACTTTCTTCATCCAAGTCTTCCTCAGATTGGTTCTGGTTGTAAGTCTCCAGGCCGAAGTATGACATTTTCAGGCAGGCTCAGGAGCCGACAAAGGCCGCAGCTAAATGGATGGATGCTGACTTCTTTTATAAGTAAATGACTATACTTTCAGGGATCATTTCTATAGTTCGTTACTGTTTTTCCTTTTTTCAGCAGGTATCTTACAAAGCACTTCATGATTAGGGATGCTACTTTGTGTCCGTTTCCCCTTATCCATCTGGTTTGAACCTGTGCAGGTCTTGAGAGAACTGTCATAGTCTCTGAGTTCTTATGTGCATCAGTCTTATGTCTGGAAAATACTGCTTCCTTGGAGTCATCCATCAACTGTGACTCATCTTTCAGTTTCCTCGTTGGCACAGATCGCTGAGCCTTGAGGAGACAGGGCTTGAAGAAGACACTCTATTTAGGATGAGTGCTTCAGAGTCTCCACATAGAGACATTGTTGGAGCTAATCCCCATCTCTACTCCAAGAACCTTCTCTGACAAAAGTTCAGTGCTATCTTCTTCTATGGGTAAAGCACTATTGACATCAGGAGTCATTTTATTGCCATGCTCCTTTAGGAGAATAATAATATTAAATTTTTCATGAAGCGGTATTTTAATAATGGAAGCTTGCCGCTGTTTTGGTCTAGTACCAGAAAGGAGAGGGTTTACTTGATATCTCTCCTCCCTCTTCTGTGGCCACATGCAAGTTTTCCCCACCATTCCTCCACTTTTTCTTGCTCTTTAAAATCCCTGTTATTGAAAATGCAGTAGAGGTGACCTGAGGCATCTGTTGTGTCTATATTAGTGGGATGGAGAGTGACTCTGTGGCGGTCTCTCCATGATGTTCTCTGAGCTTCCTTTCCTGCTTCGTAATCTTTCCTGTTTTACTTTGCGTTAGCACTAGAGATATTCAGGTATCACTCAGCTCTTCTTACAGCTGCTATCCAGCTTTCCTAACTATTCTCTGAATACTAGAAGAAGGCTCCTGCATGTCACCTGGTATCTTTCTGTGTCAGATGACAACAAAAAGGTTTCAGACAACAATGAATTTTCCATTCTCAAATGGTCTTTAAAAGTATGTAAGGTTTTTTTTTTTTTTTTTTTTTTTTGATGGCAGTTACTCTAGCAGACCTGAAATACAATCTCCATGTAATTTTTATTTCAAGTCCCATGATGCCTAATGATATTGATTCTTTTTCATATATTTATTAGCCATTTATATTTCTTTTGAGAACTGTCTGTACAATTGAATTGCTATATATTGATTGGATTATTTTTCTTTTGGCATTTTAATTCTTAATGCTTTATATATTTTACATACTAATACTCTGCTAAGTGACTAGCTGGCAAATACTTCTCTCTCATAGTGTAAGCTTTTTGTTGAGTTTTGAATTTTAAAATTTTCTGTGCAGAAACTTTTTGATTGGGTGCAATTATAGTTTTTACTTCATAGAATTATTTACTGAGCTGCTGGAATCATTTTCAGAAAGCTTTTGTCTATGCCTATGTCTTTTCTATGCTCTCTTTTAGGAGATTCTGAGTTTAGATCTTACATTTAAGTCTTGAATAATCGTTAAATGATTTTTGTTTGAGGTGAGTGATAAGAATCAATGTTTATTTTGGGTGTGTGTGTGTGCAAATCCAGTTTTCTGAGAATCAGTTCTTGAGTGACTATTTTGTCTCTAGTTTTTTTTTTTTTTTTTTTGGAATAGTTGTCAAAAATTGGGTGGTTGTGGCTGTTTAAATTTAATTTTGAGTACTTTATTATATTTGCTTTTTAAAATAATAATTATATAATTACTTACAGTAAACTAGGAGCTACTGTTTTAAAATGAACCTCAGGATAATTCAGAATAGGAAAACAATTTCATGTAAACAAATTATAGACACTACTATTGGTGCCAATTTTATATCCCAATTGTTAGCCAAAAGTTTTATACTCAGTAAATATTCTATCCAAAGAATTGATGTATTCTTTCGATGGCAGACATGATCTACACTGTTGGTGCCAAACTTAAGAAGTATATAAATGGCTCTCTGGTCTTAGTTAGGTCATGCCCATACTACCATTTGGTGGCACACAAATAATTGATATCCAACAGATCATGACTATGGAACTGCAAAGAAAACTGAAGACTGCCTTAATTTGTTAAATTTGAGACTGAAATTAGTCTTGTGAAGAACTATCCAGATTGAGAAAGGACAAATTAACTAATACTCTTGATCCTTACCATGAGGACTTGTCTTGACCCCCAGGGAGGACAGGTTGGGGTGTGTGGACCAACTATGTTTTTGAGGTTTATTCTGTGATTTATGTCAACTTCAGAAGACTGAAACGTCCTTGCTTAAGGAAGTCTATCTCCCTTCAGGATTCTACTGTGTTTTTCCTGTTGTAGCTGGGTATTCAACTTCTCTCAGTTTTCAGCCCTCGCTGCCAGAGTCACTGGCCCCAGATTATAACATAGTACACTTAAACTCACTTTCCTGAAAGGGAAAGCTGAAACCCAGAATGATTAAATGACTTGGCTAAGGTTAAAAAATAGGTCATCCCAAATGTGACATACAAACCAATTCTTTTGATCATATCTCAGAGGCTTCATTCCGTGTGACTGCACCATCTCCACGAATCTGATTTAATCCTGCCTTTCTTCTAGCAGGATTGTGCCATCAATCAGTTTTCAGTGACAAGAATGCAATTTATTCTTATGTGGAGTACTGTCTTCTACTTCAATACATCTTAGGTGCTTTTTTTTTGTGCCACTGATTCTATTTTTTCCTGTAGTGAATCCTCAGTTTTACATAAATCTGTCCTTAAAGTCTTTGTATTTTAATGTTTATATACTTGGTTAAGTAATTGTCTTATGGTTCATTTTGTCTGTTATTCTTATTATGACATTTCATTTCTTATTTCTAATGAATTTCAGGAGGTGAAGAGAAAGGCCGGAAATTAAGAGCACTTGTTCTTGCCAAGGATTTGAGTTCAATTCCCACCATCCAGTGGTAGTTCGTGATTGTCCATAATCTCAGTTCAAAGGGTTCTGATGCTTTTGTCTCACCTCTGTGGGCACCAGGCATGCATGCGGTACACAGACATATATGTGTACAAAACACTCACACATAAAATTAAATAACATATGAAATTATAAAGTGCATTTTGTATTTATGTATTTCTCTTTCTATCAGCACTAGTTTCTAACTTCTACAAATTGCATTTAAATAGCTTCAGTTATTCCTATCCATCCTGTATACACCAAACTGGCCTTGTATGTTGTTTTATATCTTTATTTTGGATGTGTGTATATTAGTGGGCTTGCATGTACCACAGCACATGCATAGAGGTCAGCAGACAGCAGGCAGGTTTCCGGTCTGTTTTTCCACAGTGTGGATCCCTAGAATCGAACTCGGGTTGTCAGATTTGGCAGCAGGAACCTTTATCCACTGAGCCATCTTTCCAGCCCCAAACTGCCATTAAAAAACAATTTATTGCTTTGCATTTTTCCTGAGATGCCTAAGATTGTGAATGGTAAAGGGTTACTAGAGAGACCTGCAAGATGGCTCAGTTGGTAAAAATGTCTGATGCTTAGACAGCTTAAAAAACAAAACAAAACAAAGCAAAAGCCCCAAATAGTTTGATCCCTGGGTGCCCCACAGTCGAAGGAAAAAATTGAATGTGTTGAACTATTATTTGATCCCTGTATACACACAACACACACACACACACACACACACACACACACACACACATGCATGCACATACATTGATGGACTGCATCTTCCTTAGCACTAACTGATGTAAATATTTTGGAACTGTGGATAAAGGAAAGGAGAGACATGGACATGGAATGCTAGGCTTCACTTTGTGAAGTAGGGGTGCTGCACAATTATGGGGGGCAGGTGCATTAAGAGCTTTACCTTGTGGAGTATGGGTTCTACAGGATTGTGGGGACAGGTCCATTAGGGACCCCAGAACATATCTTCCTAACATGTCAGAGTTTAGGATAGCAGGATTAGAAGGAAACCAGTCACAGACCAACAATTCCACACCGGAAAGAAGCCCACGGATCCTGGGAACTGAATACTTGAGAATAGTATCCTGCCATGCTTTATATCTGAACAGTATACTGTGGAGACAAATTATGCCAAGATGATAGGTTTAGACAACACAAAGTGGCAGGACATCTTTTTGCTCAATAAGAAGTGAACAGAAAATAACCAACAAAGAGATTCTAGAAAAGGTGATGTAAAGCAGGGGGAAGAGAAATATTGTCTTGAAGATGCAAAAGAAGAGTAAATCTCGAGATCACGTATAAACCGAAACAGAAAGCAACCTTGATGCAGACAGCTATGTAGAATGAAGAAGGATGATATTATGAAATTTGAAACACGTTGAGAAAACAATGGGAATAAATTATATTTATTGGATTGATGAGACAAGAAACTCTAAGGAATGTAAAATGCAATGGCAGTGGAATAGTAAAAGGCAGAAATGCCATTGTGAAAATTAGATTCAAGAGCATTGCATTCATCACTTCCTTGTAGGATGAACTTGAGAGAATCTCCCAAGGGGAGAGGGGAAGACAAACAAATTAATGAGAGACACAGTGAATTAAATAAGGAGACAACACTGTTGATGGTTATTTTTTTGCTACCAAGTAGTCAATAACGCAAAGGTGTGTAATATATTTACATAATTACAGACTTCCCTCTTCAACAAACAACCGAATAAGTGAAGAAATTTTTTGTGGCTTCATTAGAAATCATAAACAGATAGCACCACTCCAAGGTCTTGGTGACTTTTAGGGTGCCCAAGGTTGCTACATTTACCCAGTTATTTCAGAAAGCAAAAATGAGAAGCTGCACTATCCACCTGGGATAGTCATGAGAGACAGTGGAATAACTCCTGTGATAGTTGTGAGTTGGATTTTTGCGGAGTCATTACTGACAACCACCGATGAGCGCCTCGCAAGCTTGCAAGCGTTGTTTGAGGTTATGCTTGTTGTTAAAAGTGGATAGCTGCCTCACTGTAACACACAGTCCCAATGTCATAGTTGTGTGAATGTGCAGGTGTTATAGGATACTTAGGGATATAGAATGGACTTGGTAAAAGGTTACGGCGCGCGACTTAGAACAGACCACAGCAGACTGGCTGATTCCACGATAGAGGGTAGGGAAGAAGTGGGGGAAAGATGGAGAAAAGAGAAAAAGAGCGTGGTGTCGCTAGCTCTGAATATTTATATGGCCTGTGACGTATTCTCTTTCCCAGGTACCAGGTGAGGTAGTCATGTGGATTATGGGAATGTTTGGCGGTTGTCTTAGTAATGAGGTAGAGGTCGCCCATCACCTGATTATGACGTCACTCAGAGTTCGAGCTTGATGCTAACACTTGGTATTATTGCTGTTTGTCCCACCCACCATCCTCTATCTCAGCAGATCCTCTGGATCCGCTCTCCAAGTGTTTATAGAAAGCAGGAAACTACTGGTCATTCCAGCTGCTACCACTCTGAACGGGACTTTCCTTTCTTTAGCTGCTTACTGAAACAGTCTTTGACTAGTTTAAATGTAATGTTCTTCTCTGTTTGACTGTATAAATTAGGATTCTTTTGAATTTTCCAGCTTGACTCATCTGCTTAGAGTACTTACTGTTGCATTTTGAATGAGAAATGTCTTCCATAAACTCATATTTAAACACTTGGTCCGCACTTAATGGTACTGTTTGAGGAGATTATGGACCCTTTAGGGGATAGAGGGGTCTTACTGGACAAAGTATCAGTAGGGGTGGGCTTTTAGATTTTATAGTCCAGATCACCCACTTCCCCTCTCTCCCTCTCCTTCCCTGTCTCCTTTCCTCTTATCCCTTTCTCTGCTTCCTATGCCCAGATGAATTGTGGACCTTCTACTTCCTGATGGCCAGGCCTTATAAACCTGTTGCCACACTCCTCAGGACTCCGTCCTCTCAGGAACTATGCACCAAACTAAACCATTTCTCCCTTAGTTTTTTGTCTGAGTATTCTGTCTCAGCAGCAGAGACCAGAGAACTGTGGAAAACTTTGCACTCATTTTGTGTGCCTTTGAGGTGTCTTTCAAGAACCTTCCTGATAGTTTTACAATGCAGAGCTGGCCTATAATCTCCTCCACACCTCAGCTCTCAAACCCTTTACAGCCCTTTGTTTTGGCAGAGCTCAATGAGTTCTGACAGTTCTCCTCTCAAGAGAGGGCTTGTTTTTTTTATGACATAAGAACACACAATGATATGTAATGTACACACTTTGATATGCTTGGAGATACATGAACATGGCAGAAGCCACCGTTACTGTCCATGGCCTAGGTTTACCATCACCTCCAAAAATTAGTGACTGTCCTTTTGTTATCATTGTGGAGGTTTCCTTTACATGATTAGATCTAATCTTTTAGTGAAATTTTAAGTATATGATACAGCATCTTTAATCAAAGGCACTGTGATATGTATGCCTTCCAAGACTTGTTTTCTGTAACCTTAGCTACGAAACCCTGTGACCAGCACCTCCCCTTGTGGCTCATGGCCTCTGGCTGCACAATTCTCTGCTTTGCTTTTGCTTGTAAGTAAATTCATGGAGTCAAAAAATGAGGGGAAACGTTCTGTTTTTCTTTTTAGATTTATGAAATTCACATAACACATACATGCATTTTCTGTCCATACACAACAGATCACCACATATTTAGCTCTGTAAATAAATGCACAAATCTGTAGTCCCAGCACAGATGACTTTTCATGATTTTCGAAGACTCTAATCACAGTGTTAGATGGGCCTGCAGTGCCATTGGAGGCGCAGGCTTCCATCCAACTTTGCTGGCTGTTGGCAGTGGGAGTGAGTTTCCCTTTTGCAGCTGCTGCCTGTTGTCCAGTGTGAGTTGCTTTCAGCTCATTGAGACTAATTTCAGACAATAGCTATGTGACTTTCTCAAACATGGAATCTTCTGCAGATAGCAGGAGGATGACCAATGAAGTAAGAGGGAATCTTATAGGAAATAGCCCAATCATGAGAGACCCTAACTCTCCAATCATATCCACAGATCTTATACAAATCCATCAAAAGAATTAAAAAGTCACCACAAAGCATTTGGGGATGAAGATCATTTTAGTATTCTACCTTGTAGACCCATGGACCATGTGCCCACTTTGTGTGCTTGTCACCTTTTCTGGTACTGATGTACTTTTTCCTTTTTGCTCTTACCCTTATCCCAAACTCCGTTCATCTGAAACGCCACCTAATCTAGCCCTGCAGCCTTGAACCATATCATTTGTAAGCCCCTTCACCAGACTTAACTCTATACTTATAGTGCTATCTTTACCTGGTCTAATATTAATCATCGACCACATGTCCTGGCTTAGCTCAGGTCACACATTTCCAGCACTGACCCAACCGAAGAAAGGCTAGGTTTCCACATCAGACACACAAAGAAAGAAGCCTGCAGGCCAAGTTCAATTAGCAGAAACAGAAGCATAAAGACTAAGGCAACATGTCTACCTGTTCAAAACCCAAACTAGTCCTATAGCATGTTCTCTAATAAGAACTACCTAGATGAATCCCAGTATGCAGAATTTAAAATATTATAAATTGTAAAATTTATCAAGGAATGCAAACAACTTAAAGAAGCCACAAACAAGAGCTTTAACTCTAATAATAATGCTGATCTAAATGTGTAGTTGCCTTTAAGTAAAGGAGATAATCAGTTGTGGTCTGCATGGGACTCTTTCAACCCCTCGATGATACAACACATTATGATTCATTTTTTATAAAAAATTCTAATAAAAATTCCTAAGAAAATACAATTAAACACCCGAATGAGATGACAAAGAAAGGTCAGGACCTGAAAAGTAAATCCAATAAAGAGATAGAAAGATTGAAAAGAAGAGAAACTCAAGGAAGATAAAATTGAAAAGCTCAGAATCCCAGTGCGGGAAAGCCTCACAGGTAGATTAAATCAAGCAGGAGACAAAACATCACAACTTGAAGATTACATACAGAATCTAGATAAATAAAGCAGAGCAAATGAAAATATTAAAATATGCAGAGAGAAACTGGCAAGAAATAAACAAAACGTGTTAAATGTTTCCCCTGAGAGTTGGCGTGGAGGAAAGTATCCTGCAACTTCGTAGTAAAAATTCTCAGTACTAGACATTTATTATATTCATTCAACTTAGTTATTTCTCTTACAAAAGTAATAGCAGTAAACAATGCTGGAGGGGCTGACGTTGGAAGTACAAAATTCTACTTCTTCTATGCTTTCCCAGACATGCCTTGATGATAAATGACATAAATGTAGAGACATCCACCCTCTGTGTTCTTTTCCATTTCCACAACAACATTCACTGGGCATTTTGTATATGAGTGAGGCTATTAAAGTCATACTTTGATAATTATGGATTACAGGTCTAAGAGTTTTGGATTTTTCTAATTGAGATTCCACTCTCTTGGTACACACACACATCATTACACACTTGTGTGTGTGTGTGTGTGTGTATGTATGTGTATTATGTGTGTAGTGTGTGTGTTTGTGTGATGTTATGTATATATATTTCATTGAGCACTTCAAAAATAACCAAACTCTGTGAATGCACTGTTTGACAACAAAGTCCTTTTGTTTGTTTGTTTGCTTGCTTGCTTCAGTGGATGGATTACCTATGAGCTGCCCTCTCCTGATTTACTTAGGTTTAGTACTCTGGATCTGACTTATTTCACTTAATAAGACCTCATGCTCATGACTGTTGTAAAGGATTAAACGTTCCCCCCTTTTTTTTTGCAAGTTGAAAGTCTCAAGGCAGGGACTCACTGCAATTTTCTTTAGTTATCTGTTGATGGACACATAGGTTATTTCCTTATTGAGATTGTTATGATCGATTCTGGGTATGGTACTGTGCTTCGTTTCTTCAAAAGTTGTATTTGCAATTCCTTCAGTTGCAAAGAAGCTGTATTGAATGTGAGACTCTGTTTATTTTGTTAAGTATTTCCACGCTGTTCTGTATAGTGACCTCATCATCTGAACTCAGCCACTGCATACACAACAGGGTCTAAGGGTCCCTGTTTCTCTGCACCTTTGCCTGTGTTTGTCCTTGGGCCCCTATGATGCTCATTTGATTTGCGTTTTTCTAATTTTGACGATGTTGAGCAAAGACGTTTTCATGTATCAGGTAGCCATTTTAAATTGGGACCCTTTAATTTCCTATTGCAATATATTGTTTGACCTTTTAAAAATACATTTAGTAAGAGTTTATTATTATATTCTGCATGAACTTGTGGGGAAATGTCATTTTACAGGCTGGCAAGAAGGTTCAACCAGTAAAAACGTTTGTCATGGGAGCCCAAGACATGATATCTGGAACTCAGACAAGAAAGCTGGCTGAAGCAGCAGACATCTGTGGTCCCAACACCCTTTAGAGGGATGGGGCAGAGACAGGGAAACAGGCGGCGAGCCTCTGCATGCAGCATGCCAGCAAACAGGAGTGGTCCTTCTTCAGGGCCTTTTATTCGTTGTTGTTTTGTTTTAGTTTAGTTTATGTGTGTGAAATGTGATTGTGTGTGTATGTATATGTGTGTCTCTGTGTGTGTTTGTATATATATGTGTGCATAAATGTGTATTTGTCTTTGCGGTGTCTGTGTATATCTGTCTGTGTATTTGTGTGTTTGTACATGTGTAAAATGTATGTGACTCTGTATATGTGGTTGTGTCTACATGTGTCTATGTGTGGTATGTGTGTATATAAATATGTATGTATATGTCTCTCTGTGTGTAGTTGTGTCTGTGTAGGTGTCTGTGTCTGTGTGTGTGTTTGTGTGAGTCTATGTGTGTGTGTCTATGTGTGTGTGTGATGGTTATCTTGTGAGTGTCTCTGTGTGTATGCATGCATACGTTGTATGTCTCTCTGTGTGTTTTGTGCGCATGTGTTGTGTTGTATGTGTTTTGTATGGTGTGTTTGTGTGTGTATAGTGTTTGTGTATGTATGTATTAGTATGTGTTATGTGTATTGTATGTGTGTGTATGTGTGTGTATGTGTGTGTATGTGTGTGACTGTGTGTGTACTGTGTGTGTTTGTGTGTATATGTGTTGTGACTGTGTGTGTTAAGGGCACAGGAGTTATAGTACTTATGTGGAAGTGACAGACATCCTAAAGAAGGGTCAGTTCTCTCTTTCTACCTTGTAGGTTCTAAGGATCAAACTCAGGTTGTGGGGCTTGGTGACAATGGCCTTTACCCACTGACACATCTCACTAGCCCCCAAATAAACAAATAATTTTAAAATGTCAGTTTAAAACACCATTATTCTTTTATTGTAGACATATTGTACATCTTACCCTTTGATTATCCTGTGGAGAGATCAGCCCTCAGCCTGGCTATTTCTCACTTTTGAGTTACCTTTGCTCTGGTCACTTTTGTCCTACCCCAGACCCCACTCTTACTTTATTTCTTGTTCTCAAGTGTGTGAGTGTGTGTGAGTGTGTGAATTGTGAATGTGTGTATGTGTGCCTGTGTGTGCACACACGTGTGTGTATGAGTGTGTTACCTTGGTCAGAAGGCAGTATAATGCTATGAATATTGTCAAGTTGTAAGAATACAGGGTGATTATGACGAGGACACCTCTGGTCCTCAGTCCTCTCACCTAACAATCACCAGCCTTTTGTTTCTGTTGTTTCTTTCTGTGTGATTCATAGTGTGAGATTTGAGTTATGTTCTGAAACTGTGCTCTTTCTTCTCTCTGTCGAGAAAGAATCTTGAGTTTTTATCTCTTTAAGTAGAGATTTTCTTTGACTTTCTCTATTTCCTTCTTCTGAGATACTACTGGACAATTATCTCTTCATCTGTGGGCCCATTTCCTGTCATTTCCAGTCTGATCTTCTCTCCTCAGGTGTGTCTGATACTGAGTTCATCTGATAGCGAGTTTCTACTTTTAATGACAGTTCTAGTCGAGCAGTTCCACTTTTCTTCCTCCCTTCCAGCCTCCTTCTCCCCTCTTCTACTGCCTTTTCATTATTGTTATTTTGAAGCTCAGGGCTTCAAGTATGCAAGGGAAGGGACCCACCACAGAGATGGGGTTTCAGCCACTGTTTTCCCCACCTTTTAAACAGGTAAGCTGATTGCTGATAGAGTTACACAAAGCAAGGTTGTGCTCCCTGAAATTAGACTCCGGCACCATTGTTCATTCTGTGTAAGTTCAAAGCCTTAATTTCCTTATCCACAAAGCTATTAGCACCTGGTTTATAGTTGGGCAGGATTAGTGAGCAAATTCATAGAGATGGATTTAGGATGGGGCCAGACACAAAGAAAGCATTGTGGAGATGTTGATGAAGTAAAATATTTTGTGTATATAGTTACTGATGTTGTCATGGGAACAAGATATCAGACAGAAGCAAGTTGTAATGAATTCTGTTTATTGTATCTCACAGTTGCATGGCTGCTGGGACTGGCTTGGTTCAGAATGGCAGGTGGTGGTAGGATGACCAGGTATGTATCAGGGGGTTAGTAAACAGAGACTTGAGAAAGACCAGGGTGCTATATATAAACCACCAGCCCTAGTCTTAGGACCCTACATCTGCCAGAGAGGCCCTGAGCTGGAAAAGTCCCACAACCTCCAAAAACAGCACCACCGCCTGGGGATCAAGCACTCAAACACATGCGCCTGGGGGAAGTTTTCCCCATTATGTTCACGTATTTTGAACAGCACTTCTGTATACTGATTAGAGCATCTAAACAGTTGAAATCTGGAATTTGGCAGACTTAATTCTTATGCTTTGCACTGTCATCATGTTCTCCATGGTACGTCTGAAGTCAGCAGCTTTCTGGGCAGATCTTAGTCTTTAGCAACACTGAGACGCCTACTGTACATGTGCCTTGGATCCACTGGATTCTCTATGTACATATTTCCTGTTTCAGTTTAATTAAATATTCTTATTTAGGGACTCCATTCTAATTTGAAGGGGAGGTAGCTATAAACTCGCACTCTCACGAGGTATTATTTTTTAAATTCATGATGCTGAAACACATTTATTTGCTCTTTCCCTGCGCTATTGCATGAAATAGAAATTTGCTGGAAACATCGATTCTAGCTGACTCTATTGAGGGTGTGAGACGCAGCCTGTGAGGATCCCATCTTTGAGCAGGAAACAGAAAGCCCTGTCTTCCGAGATGGGTGGTTCTAGAACACTACCTTTTGCTCCTCTTGGGAACATTAGAATCCAGATTCTACATTTTCTGACTATGCAAAGTCTAGAGGAACCATGTATCATTCTAAATCTAGTTCATCTTTCCAGTCTCTGATCTTATGGGTCTAGGGAATACTGACTTTCATATGAACTGACAATGTGAATGAAATTTGTCACAGTATGTGAAAACTTATTATATGTGAACTACTAAATCATTGAGAGTTGAAATCCTTTGCACTTGGTTTTGGTGTGTGCCTGTACACCCATATAATTATAACTATATTTTCCTTATTACATTTGTAATCTTTATTACCTACTCATTTTTAATGGCATGACCAAACATAACATGGTCATTGAAATCACTCTATAAAATATATTAAAACTGTACCCTTTGTAAGCCAGCAATTTTCAAAGTGTAGGCCACAGATCTCAGGCGTTCCTTTCAGAGGAACTGCGTGTGAAGTCAAAATACATTAATTGTAAAATCTTATTTCTCTCTCTCTCTCTCTCTCTCTCTCTCTCTCTCTCTAATCCTTTCTTTCTCTTTTTTTCCTTTCCCTCCTCCTCCCTGCCTCCCTCTTTTTTCCTTTCTTTTATCCTTCCTTCCTTCCTTCCTTCCTTCCTTCCTTCCTTCCTTCCTTCCTTTCTTGCTTTCTTTCTCTCTTTTGTTCTTCTTTATTGAGACCCACACTGATGCCCAATGCTCTTGCATCCTTTACATAACTGGGGCAGCATCCTTTATATGAAAAGAAGCCCAGTCACATGAAACACCTTTTTTCCCTTCAGAATAATGATGGAAAGCTTGAGAAGTCAAGTCAAACCCTGACCTTTGAATCTGTATCTTCTTAATATCCTGTCTAATGACATGGGAAGCATGTATGGAATGTTTATGTTGCAAAGTCCCATAAGGTGACTGTCTGGAAGACAGGAGTGTGTGGCTGGGCTTTGAATACAGCCCACATTGTTGTAAGAACACTGTGTTTTTACATTGAAAAATGGCAAGCTGTGGCTATTCAAACTTAGGTATTCAGCACACATTCTTTCAATTTTGAACAAAGTGAGATTGTCAGTTTCGGAACAATCCCAACAGTAAATTTTACCAAATTATAAATGAGCTTTCAAGTGGAAATAAGAATTTTATAAAATTTATGTAAACTTCCTAAATGCTTAATAACTTTTTCTGAAGAGGTCATTGGTGATTTGAATTAATATGGTTTTCAAAATATTGAACCAATGCTTTTTGAATGAAAAATTTATATTGTAAGTCACAGGCATGTGAGCTTTCTTCTTTTCCAAGACTGTACTGTTTGTGGTTCTTGAGATTTTATGACCTTGGAGACGACTTATATATCTTCCAAAAATATAAAATGATTCTGTGATTTTAATAGGAATTGCCCTGAGTTGTAGATTGTGTTATTGCCATCTTAACAGTCTTTAATTTTTTCAGCAAAATATGTGGTTGTCAGTGCATGGCAGTTTTGACACTTAAGTTAGTTTAGTTAGTTATTTCTTTGTTTTTGATGCTTTTGTGGGGTGCACTAAGGTTTGTAAGCAACATCTTTTGACTAAAAGTATGTTTTTTTAATGATTTGACTAGGATATACCAATATGGATTATATGGATTGCATTCCAATTAAATTAAGTACGTATTGTAATAATGCACTTTCCAAGAGGTTTTTCCAGGATGTCATTTTTGTCTTGCTTTAGATGTCCTACTTATTACCAGGTAGGTTCCACCCCAACTGAGCCATGAAGAAAAGGTAGGCTTGAGGAGGAATGAAGGATGAATGTCTGGAAAGATTGTTAAAAGCAGAAGGAAGAGACTCTGAACCAACCAGGTGTGAGGTGTGAAGCCTCAGGAAGGATATGGAGAATATCGAATAGCTTGAAATTGATCTGAGAGTGTCCTGTCAGGAGGCCAGGAGAAGGGGCTATCCTTCCCTGCATCAACCAGCACTTTGTGTTAGTTGTTTTCCTGACCTTCAGCTCCCCTAACTGGAGTACAATAGAATCTCAAAGTAGTTTTGATTAGCCTTTTCCTAATTGCTAAGTGTGCTGAAGATTTTAGAAGATATTATTTGGATTGCTTTCTTTAATTCTTTCTCTTCCTTCCTTCTTCTTTCTCTCTTTTCTCTTTTCTGTCTTTCTGCTTCTTTCTTTCTTTCTTTCTTCTTTCTTTCTTTCTTTCTTTCTTTCTTTCTTTCTTTCTTTCTTCTTTCCTTTTTCTTGAGAACTCTATTCAAATTCATAGCCCATTTTAAATATTGGATCATTTGCATTTTTGACTTTAAAACAATATTTTTATTATTTAAAATACTGCATCATTTCTTCCCTTCCTTTCCTCCCACGAACTGTTCCCAAGTTTCCCACTTTGATTTAAACACACACACACACACACACACACACACACACACACACACACACACGAATGCACCAATCTGCTGAGTCCCTTTAGCATTGATAATATGGATATGATATTTTGGGGGCTCATTCCTCAGGAATACTAATTTTTCTTTCTCTGAGAACTTGTTAACTGCTTGTAGCTCTTCATGTAGGGGTAGGTCCTTTGAGATTTCCCCATGTACAGGAGAATGCCAACTGGTGTTTGATTTGTTCAGGTATTGTTTAGGTACCCACATTTTGAGATTTCATGGGTGCAGCTTCTCTGTAGTATCTAGAAGATCCAGCCTTGCAGCAGACTTCATGTTCCTCTGGTTCTTACAATCTTTTCATCCTTCTTTTGAGATGTTTCCTGAGCCTCAGTTATAGGAGCTGTGTTGTAGACATGTGTTCACTTGTTCTCTGCATTTTGACCAGTTATGGTTTTCTGTAATGCTGTCTGCATATTGCAAATGCAGCTTTTTGATGAGGGGTAATACTTATCTGTGGGTATAAGGATAAAGTCTTAAAATGTAGTTAGAATAATATGGTTTAGGAAAGTGGTGATTGTAGATTTGCCTTAATGATCTAAAACTCCCCAGCCCCCACTCCCAGTATACAGGCATGCAATATATAGGTATACAGCACCAGGCATGATTTCTATCCTGTTAAGCAGGCCTGAAGCCTAATTAAATATTTATTGTTGACTGCCAATATATGAGTGTCACCTTGCTACCATAATCATTGTAGTTCATAGGTATCACAGATGGAAAAATATTAAATTATTAAATATTCCCCCAACCCCTTTGGCATCTTTCATATCACCTTCCAGTACCACAAAAGGAAGGAGGTTCTTGGATTAGACTGTCTTGAGTTTTATTTCCAAACCGCATGGTATTTTCAGCAATAGGATATTACTTTCAACTTCTGAGAGATAGGCAAGGGCAACAAAAATATGTTGTGGACATCTCCTAGACTCCCCCAACTAAAAACTAGAATAGAGTTTTTTGTTTTGTTTCTTAATGTGTGGTATTGAACTTTTAGTAAGCTGGTCATTCTCACAGTGTTAATTCTACCATTCCATAAGTACAAGACCCTAGTATCTTCTTCTGTCTGTCTCCTCAGAGACTTAATATTTACACTGTAGAGATAGTTTACCTCTTTGTTAGGATCATTTCTAGATACCCTATTCTCTTTGAGACATTATGAATGGGAATGTGTCCATGATCTCTTTCCTAAGGTGTTTGTTCTTGATATATTAAATGACTACTTGGTTTTGTTAGTTGATTTTGTATCCTGACACTTTGCTGAAAATGTCGAACATTTTGGGAGTTTTCTGGTAGACTCCTGGGGGTATTATTTACTTTGGGTAGGATACAAACTAGGAAAGCAGTGGAAGTATTTTACTGTGAAAACCAGAAGGAAGCTTTTTCAAAAGTTACAAGTAGATTTCCTATATGACCTAGTTATCCCATGCCTTGGCATATGACCAAAGGACTTGACATCCTGCTCCACAGATACTTGCTCAGCCATATTCACTGATGCTCTATTGATAATACCTAGAAAATAGAAAAACCTAATGTCCTTCAAGTGATGGATGGATTATGTGTGTAATGAGATTCTGTTCATCTATAAAGAAAAGTGAAATCATGAAGATGAAGGACTACAAACAACCAATGGCTGTTAAAAAGCTAAGATCAGTCTCTTTGGGGACAAGCTCCCTGAATAGCCATAAATACATATATATCATATACATATACACATAAACATACACACATCGATATAGATCATATCCATATTCATTTATATCTACATATATATCATATACAGATACACCATATACATATATGTATGTCAATCATACAGATTTATATCATATGCACATACACACATATAGATCACACATATACATTATATGTCATATGCATATAAACATATACATCATATCCCTATCTATTTACATATGCATTATGTACATCATATACATATATAGCATATGCATATATATAAGATATGTGTATACACTTACATATATATTCATACACATATACATCATATGAATATACATCAAACATATGAGCAACACTAAATGGACTTGGCAGAATCCACGTATGTATGTATGTATGCATCTATCTATCTATCTATCTATCTATCTATCTATCTATCTATCATCTATCTCATGTAAAGAAGAAGAAGTCATGAAATGGCTGGGACCAGCTGGGAGGGTAGAAATGTAAGTGTGGCACTCATGGATGGAATTCTCAAAAAATAATAAAATAAAATTTAAAAAACGGGGAACACCTTCCCGTTTGGCATAAAAAACAGGAAAGGTTGAATTTTGTCTCAAAATTTAGGTTCTCAGACTCCATAAATTTCTCAGTGATATCACATCTACTTGCCTGGCTAAGGCTTCACTTCTGGGCATCTACTAATAATACTCTGTGAAAATGCCAATATAATAAAGTTTATGGTCTGCCTACGTGCTGAAAAGGGTGCATGGACCTATACCGTTCATTCTACACCTCCGAACTTGGTGCATTATTTTAGATAGAAGAGTTCCACAGCAACACTAGTATTTTAGAAAAGCAGTTATGTTGCTTTCTGTCTTATACCTATGGTCAGTTTTACAAAGGAGACAGGACAAATGGAAAATCACACAGCAAAAAAAACAGTGATGAGATTTTGGTCACTGTTGTGACTCTGGAAACAGAAGAAAATGATCCAGAGTGTGCTACATTCTACACCATACAGTGAAAAGATGTGTTCTGAGGGAACCAGGTTAGTGGGATAGCTCATGGCTGACATCATCTGTCAGCTGAGCTCGAAGAGATACCAGCATCCCATCATTCACAAGGATTTGAAGTCAAAAGGGGAGCAACCACATTTATTACCTCCTCGTTAAAATGTGATCAGAAGTGAAGCAAAAGAGAGTCAAATAAAAACAGTTGGGTAGCTTAATAAGAGAGTAGGGAAGAATTGGAGTTCTTTAAAAGCAAGAAGCCTCTCCTGGATACCCCTGCTTCTCAAGGCAGTATTTCTCAGACTTGAAGCTGAAGCAACCATCCCTCTTCTTGATCTCACTTGCAAGTGCTCTGGCTCTGCTCCAGGGTCAAGTGCTTTTCCTACAAGTATCCATCTGCACCCACTGTGTAGTGTGAAGACTTCTATTTCTCCTTTGCTGTAACGAGGCAAGATCATTTTAGAAAATAGGTTTTCTCAAGAAATTCATAGTCCTGTATTAATCTTTTGTAGACCAATACAAATATAAAGTCATTGCTATGTCTCTTCTTTTTTTCCCCCCAAAAGAGAAATGTGCTAAATTATTCAAGGTGACAGAAAGCATCTTCAGTTCTCATATGCTAGCAATGCAAATTCTTTTTGCAGTGACCTTGGATCACAAGAGTGAAAATAATCTGTTGTAATACATTTAGGCTACTGTAAGGCTGCCACGAAAAAGCCAGAGGAAAAAGAACCTTTATAAAATTCTCATAATCCACAATTTTAAAAATTGAATACTACATAAGAGAATATTATTCTCTCTTTGAAGAGTTTTTTTCCCAACAATTCCATAAAAGATGTCTCTATTCTAGCAAAGATTGATAAGAAAGATTTAAGATATAAAAATATTAACTTGAAATTTTCATTTGTCCTATTTATATTTTGAGATAAAATATCTTTGGACTACATGACCAAGATAAATAAAATAAATTTAATTTTTAATAGTACAACACATTAACAACTCAAATATTAAATCCAGGGCTTCCCAGACATACAAATACTTGTAGCATGGTAGCATGGTTCAAACATGGAGAACATGATCGCAAACGAATCATCCAGAGAATGTTAGTGTACAGCACTCAATACTCTTCAAAAAGTAGATGAATATGTTTTAACTATTGCCTAAAATGGCTCCCTCTTTGATCTTCAGATAATTCTCTTATGTGAATTGACTTCTTACCAATTCTTAGCAATTATGACTTCGTATTGATTTCAGCTAACTGGTGAACCTGACTTAACATGGCATCGTTCATTCTGCCATATGACAGCAATATTAAGATACAAGCATTTGCTTCCTCATTCAGCAACATATATTTCTACTGGAGAAATAGCTAAGTGGGACCTCCTGGCTTGTCAGCATGAACTAGCTCAAACATTGATTTTATGCTACTATCACGCAATTTATAGCAGTATTTCTGCATGTGCCAAATACCACATATTATTCAGTGATGAAAAGAAAATTCTGAACTTAGTTGCTTAGTTCAGTGTTACTCTATTATCTCTAATTCTATTCACCGTATCTAATAAAGAAGATTCTATCTTTTATTTATACTATACAACCAACTATTCTAAAAGCATATGCTAAAAAACTAAGCTGAATAGACTAAGAATACTCATGTAAGAGAAGTCAATGTCCTCCTAAGAGTTTAAAATATAGTTATGATACAAAACTGAACCAAGGAAAGAAGGAATGAAGGAAAGAGATAGTTTATTGACTACCTTGTGTGTGGGAGGCTTTGGTCTTGACACAAAATTGAAAATCATGAATTGAAAAAATGAATTTCAAGGATTTTTAAGTTATAGGTCCATATTTTACAAAGCCAGATTCTAGCTGAGGTCCCTCTAGCTTCAGAATCCCTCCTTGCTCTTTTCTCTAGACTCCATGGCATCTGAGAACATATATGAGCATGGAATAGAGGGATATATGTTCTATAGAGCAAGACCTTTTGAACAGCCAAAGCAGACTAACTGGGCCTGGGGAAGTACAACGTGTTAAGGAGACATCTTTGTGCATTTTCCAAAAATGAGACTTACTAAGAGAAGACAGGATGACAGTTTATTCAGATTTCAGCAACAAATTACCATAAAATTATCATGCTCCTATATGAATAACCAATAGCCTAAACTCAAAGAAGATAGGTATGTCAGAAATACATTCATTTTTATAAAGTATACATCTACCACATTTTTGGAGATTCTTCCAAAGTATGGCTATAAAAATTTCTCAGAAAAAAAAATACAGTAAGTGAGTTTAGAATTTTACCAAAGTAATGTGGTTTACATAATTTATGAAAGTGCTAGTATATGCATGAACATCTCTTTCAGTAGTGACATGATGGTTGAGGTTATAACTGTCGTCTTTGTGGAATCTAGAATCACAAGGCAAAGAGCACTCAGAAAACCATTAGTTTTTTAACCCTGCCCAGTGACACACTCCCTCCAACAAGGCCACACCTCCTAATCTTTCTAAACAGTTCCACCAAATGCAGACTGAGTATTCAAATACATGAGCCTGTGGGGACCTTTCTCAATCAAACCATCACATAACCATTTACTTGGCACCAATAGGCTTCTTGGTTTCAGGATGGTTTAGCCAAACCAGTACAGACACTGGCGAGAGGTAAAATACTGTCAAGAAAGTGAAATTGGTGTAGCAATTACTCCACAGAAACGCCAGTCTGTGTCCAGGTTCCTCATGGTTATGCTGCTGACTTTTGTTTGTTTAGCGTGGGCCTTCCGTTCTTCACTTCCTTCATTCGTTCCCCAGCGGCTCCCTTTTGTAAATACCCACTACCCAGCAGGGACCGCATTCTGTTCTCCTTCAGTCTCGTCCATTTGACTTTCTCAAGAGTTCCTTTATTAAACATTGCTCAAATGTCCCAGTTTGCACACACCATCTGTTTTCCTCAGAGACTGTCTGATACACTCAGCTACTTAAAGAAGAAAATATGCATAACAATTAGGAAAGGTAAACAGATTGGGGCTAGCAAAATCCTGGCTTGAAGGGAAGGCAAACTACACTTCAATATCTCCCGTGGATCTCCTTATTTAGTAACAGGGTAGGAACCCGCTGAGGGTACTGAGGTGGGGATGGACTTAGGAAACTCACGAGGCGCTGGTGTCACACAGGGAGGAAGAAGCAGTAGCTAGTTCCAAGACCTTGTGGCAGATTTTCTTCTCCATACAGCTTAAGCTGTGAACCTATCAAACACAAAAGCCACAGAGTTTCCGTGGCTTTTTATTGTCCTTGGGATTAGCTTCTTCCTATCTCTAATCCAGAAGGGAAAATGTTCCTGGATTGGTTTGTAGTGACCCCTGACTAGGACAGTGGCTCAAAGGTGGAGTTCTTTTGGCTATACTCTGTAGATGGTCTTAAACTCCCTTAACTATCAATTCAATGTCATACTTGCATTAATTAGTTTTCAGGCAAGCACTAGAAGCTTAGAATGAAGATCCCCAGTTCTGGAAACTCCCAGACACTAGACATGAATATAGAAAAAGAATTTATTAAGGGAAAAGAGCAAGGTATTAGTGTTCTCTGTTCATTTCCCCCTCAGCTTGCATGTAATAAGGCTCTTGTGGTAAAATGTCTAAATCACCATTGTATTTTTTCCATTACAGAGAAATAAAAGGATATTCCTTAAAGTTCAATTTTATTATGTTTAAATTTCTTATTATGGGATATTACATTACAGATAGGGAAGCTAACCTCTTGGAAATACCTCCGTTGGGTACTAATAACAAATATAAGGAATCGAATTTTGCAGCTAGACATTTGTGGTATCCCTTTCAGAATGATGGTAAGGAATTAATCCTGCAGTGTACGTGAATGTTTTTAGTTTGGGCAGTGATGTATTATTGAACACAGAAACCCGTGAAGGTTTTTATCCCAAAGGAAAATTGGAAATGATCCCATGTAGAGCCTGGATTGCTAATCTTTTATTTTATTCCCTGAAAAAACTAAAGTGCTGCCCTGTTTCAAATATCTACTGAAGGAAATGGTATACTCATGAATATAACAGCAAGGGAATCTCTCTTTTCTGTGTACCCTGTTCCTATGGCTGTTTTACTGAGGCTTGTGGTTTCAAATGCTCCCTGTGTTGGTGAAAGCCACGTTGATGATGGCTTTTCCAACTCCAGCCCAGGCTGTTGTGCAGGACTCTTCACCTACATACACATACCCCTTCACATATTAAACTTAGTCCCTAGAGCTACATCCTGATCCACACCCCAGAACCAGAATGAGTGTACCCCTTGGCATCCCAACTATTGGTGATCCTTCTGTCGCCCATCAAGTTAGCTCCATCCTCACGGTCTTCTGTGTACAATTTGTTGGGCATCTTATTGAGGTTACTTCAAAAGCCAAGTACCTTTTCCAGCCTCTATGGCTTTTCCTCTGGTTTAACCTGCCGTTACTTGGCCCCTGAACTGACAGTAGCATCTTGCCAGTTATGACACCTGTCCTCTCTGGTTCACTCCTGTTCCTCCTCCACTGAGTCTGCCTACAGGAATGAGAGTCATCATCAGAAAACTGAGGCAGAGTATGCCACTTCTCTGCTCACAGGGAAAAAAAAACCCAACACATTCTCTGACACAAGTGTTATCTGAGTTTCTCTGAGCTCATCTCGTGCTACTCTGTCTCACACTGATCCATCAGACAATCTGAACAATCCCTCAGTGACTGCTGCCATTTCGCCCCAGCCCCTCCTTATCTACAGTTTTCTTTACACTAGAATAACCACTACATATTTAAACCATGTTTTACGTATTTACATTCCAAGTGTTGCCCTCTCTCCAATCCTCCCTCCAAGAGTTCTTCACTCCATCCTTCGTCCCCTTTCCCTCTGGAAGGGTGCTCCCCCATGCACCCATACACACACACCCTCTTGCACCCACCCAACCCCACCTTACCTCCCAGATCACCCTTCCCTGGGGTATCAAGTCTCTACAGGATTAGGCACATTCTCTCCCACTGAGGCCAGACAAAGCAGTCCTCTGCTACATATACACCAGGGGCCTGGGGCCAGTCCATGTTTGCTCTTTGGTTGGTAGCTTAGTCTCTGCGAGGTCCCAGGGGTCAGGGTTAGTTGATAATGTTGGTCTTCCTATGGGATTGCAATCCCCTTCAGTTCCTTCATTCCTTTCCCTAAATCTTCCATAGAGGTCCCTGACTTCAGTCCAGTGGCTGGCTGTGAGTATCTGCACCTGTCTCAGTCAACTGCTGCTAATGTATTTAAAGCTGAACAACAAACAAAATAAGGAAAGAAAGAACTGAAAGTGGGAGGGCCCCCAATAGAGGAAGACCCCCTACCACCTTTTAACACTTGGAGTGTTTTACTTACCATGCTTGTTGCATGGTAACTTTTTCACTATTACAATCATCTAAAGCTGTCCAGGTCTTGCTTACAAATCTTTCCCTTCTGTGTAAATTAATTATATATTCTAGCTATCCTGCATAAAGACACAAAGTCCTGGTATTTTATTTACTAACTATAAGCCAACATTGGACAGGTTTTGATATATTCTAAGTTTCATCCCAGCCACATGTCCCTCTCTCTTTCTCCTGGCGACATGCTCATGGTCCTCTCATGAGTGTCCACTTCCTCTCTCATCTTCTCCTCCTCTCTATTCCTTCTCTCTCTCCCTCCTTTCTCTGTCATTTTGTGGTCCTTACCTGATACCCCTCAGCCCAGTAACTCAGACTCCATCTCTCTAGTCTCCCCAGTAATTGGTTGTAGCTAATTTTATTTAACCACATGGTTTTAAATTGGGGGAGTAAGGTTTGCACATCAAAGTATGGTGTACCTGGGAATTCACTCTTCTTGGGACAACCAGAACTTGGGGTACAGAATTTAGCATTTGAATACATAGCAGCATCAGACCAACCCCTTGCACTTCTACCTAAACTGGTATACAGGTTACCCACAGAAGCCAGCTTGTGTCTGACAAATGGCTCAGTGCTCTAAATAAAGTGTTTGCAGGGCTATGCGGGGAAGCAGTTTTGTCCTTAATGTTTCTACACCTAGATTTAAGTGGGGATGCATAGCAATACTTTCCTAAAAACAGAAAGAAATGTGAACATTGTCCTTGACAACCAGAGTTGACATCCCTGAAAGAAGTCATCCTAGTACATTCCAGGACAAAGGGTTTATTTTGGCTCACAATCTGAGAGTACTGTCTATGTCTTAGTATTTTTCTGTTGCTGTGGTAAGAAATCATGACCAAAGCAACTTATAGAAGGGAGAATTTATTGGGGCTTACAGGTTCAAAGGGTGAGTCCATGACCTCGGTGGAGGGGAACATAGTAGTTAGTAGGCAGGCAGGCCTGGTTCTGGAACAGTAGTTGAGAGTTTACATTCTTAGGACAATAACCACAAGATAGAGAGAGAAAGGTTAACTGGGAGTAGTGTGGGCTTTTGAAATCTCAAAGCCTGTCTCCAGGGACACACTATACTTCCTAATCTTTCCTAAACAGTTTCAGCAACTGGGAAACAACAATTCAAATATATGAGTCAATGGCTTTTGGGAGCCAACTTCTAGCAGAGAGTAGCTATCTTCTTTGCAGCCATCTCAGGCCATATACCCTGACAAGAGACTTGTTTTCAACAGCCTACAACAGCTGAGCACACTCTGATAAACATCTTGTTTTTCTCCCATATCATGTTGTTTTGTTGTTTAATGCCCCCAGCTGCAAGGCCCACGTGGTAAAGTGTCTTCATCTGCATTCCCCTGCTCCTGCTTATATATACCCATGATTTCCTTTCAATAAACAGGACTTGACCAGACTCTGTCTTGTCTCCATTCTTTGTGTCTCTTGCCCCTCCATCCCCACTCTCTCTCTTGCTAGACCCTGTTGACTGACCGAAACAGGTGGTTACAAATGGGGGCCATTTTCACTCAAAGTCCATCATATCAGAAATGGTAGAAGGAGTTTAAAGCTGGTCCCACTGCATCTGAAGTCTGCATCTGAAGAGAACGACAAAGCTCAGATTGCTTCTTTTACTTACAAAAAAATTCACATCTATTCATTTGGTGTGGGGTGTGTGTGTGTGTGTGCATGTGTGTTTCATATTCACATCGTGTGTAGACATGTGTGGACATATTTGTGGGCATATGCATATACCATGCTATGCTTGGGGATGTCAGAGAACAGCAGAAAGGAGTAAGGTTTCTCCTTCTACCTTGTCGTTCATGAGGACTGAACTCAAGTCATCAGGCTTGGCAGCAAGAGCCTTTCCTCACCAAGCCATCTCATTGGCTATAGCTTCCTCATCTTTAAGTATCCAGGACCTAAACCCCAGAAATGGTACTCCATGAGTAGACCTTGTCTCTGGATTTATCAAATCATGATAAGCCTTCATTAGCATGCCTATAGGGTAACCTCATCTAAATGATCCCCCGCAGGAAGCTTGTCTCCTCCCAAGGTGACACTCAATACTAACCATCACAGAAGGCTAAAAGGTGATTAGCTCTCACATTCCCTATGAGTTATGTTCATATAGATAAAAAAGTGAGTTTTAACATTAGACTTAGGTTCCATATATAAATTATATACATATAATTTATATATTTATTTATATATATGACACACACACACACACACACACACACACACACACCACAGACATATGGCTCACCTAGGTCACACTGTAAACACAACAGAATCCTCAGTTGACTTGAATCAGAACACAGCCTCCCTGGACTTCTTTTCTCCAAGGACAAAGGTAAAAATAGATTTTTATTCTTCTTGCTGTTTGATGTATTACCAGACATTTTCTCTACTAATCAGTACTTGAATAAGAAATAAAGATTTTTGAACACGGGGTGTGCTCATCAATAGATATTGAAACTATTGGGCTTGGATGTAGCTCAGTTGTTAAGAGTATTTGCCTAGCATGCACAAAGTCCTAAATTCAATCCCCACTAACAGGTAAACTGGATGCAGTGGTCTAGAACTATAACCCCAGCCCTGGGAGGTTAGAAATAGAAAGATAGGGAGTTCAAAGCTAGCCTTGGATTCAAAGTTAATTCAAAGTGAGCCTGAGATACAAGAGACACTGATAAAAGTAAACTTGAAGCTTCTCTTAACTGGCTGAAGAGATTGTGAGAATGTCAAGATTTATGGGTACAGGATTAACTAATGAGTTTGTGGTGAACAGAGAATCTCATAGTCTCTGTAAAGGTGCTCAGTTCATTCACAGGAAATCAAGTCTAAGAATGGAATTGACCTGAAAGGAAATCTTATTCATGCACTGATTTTTAAATCTGAAACTTACAGCATCAGTGACAAACAAACAAACAAACAAAACCTTTTTCAAGTAAACAGCAGAAACTTTCAAGTCACATGTAACTAATGGGGATCTGTAGTTTGGGAATTTAAAATTAATGCAGCATCAATATACTTAAGAAAATTTCAATTCTGCTCACTGTGTCTGTCTGTATAGCAATTCCCAGTCATCTGAAAATCATTTCTACAATAAGGTATCTCTTTTAGTTCTTTGCATAGCATATTCTTTTCCATTTTGTTTTATATTTGTGTGCATGTGTGTGTATGTGTATATCTATGTATGTTATGTATGTATGTATGTGCCATATATGTGCAGGTTCCTCTAGAGTTCAGAAAAGGCCATCAGATTTCCTGAAGTTGGAGTTAATGAGATTATGAATCACCCAACTTGGGTGCTGGGAAATGAACTTCAGCCCTCTGGGAGAGCAGGAAGCACTCTGATTGTAAAGCCATCTCTCAGCCCTTTTCTCCACTTTAAAATAAAAAAGAATGACAAGAAGTAGATTAAATGATTTACTCAAGCCCAATTAGCCAGTCAATAAAAAGACTGGGATTTACAAAAGCCTTCTTTATTTTCTTACCACATGTGTATCTCATGTGATGCTCTCTTCAAATGCCAGGGAACAAACATTTTTCTCACAGAATGGCTATGCAAAGCTGAACAAGTAGAGGAGATGCGGCAGTGTTACAGGGCATGGTAAATTGAAGATGAATCCTTTTATTATGCCCCTGAACAACCAGGGACAGAGGAAGCAAGCGCTCTGCATAATTGTATTTGGGAATCTTAAAGATAGTCACACTGGTTGACTCTAACGGACATGTGAATAAGAATGGAACTCCTCCTTGAGGGAGCGAGATCTGATCTGTAAAGCTTTGCATTTTACTGGAGTTTCCTTTCAGGTGATTTAATCTGAAACTCTGCAGAGTTCAAATATGCCATTGGCAGCCTGAAGTGGTAAGACTGTCTGTCCTTTAGTCCTATAGCAAGGCAAGCATAAGTCTGTTGAGTTTTAGAGCTGGATTCCAACATCAAGTCGAGGCACAAAGAATTCTCCTAACAAAGACTTGTTTAACGGCAGCAGAAGTACTGGAATCAGTGTGTGCACCTGTACTGTCCACAGTGTAAATAATCAATGGAGAAAATAGCCAAATTATCACCTTGCAGCTTCTTACCCAACTTACACTATAATTTATCGCTCCAACTCCTTTTATTAAATCTAGCTTTGTATTTTTGCATTGTGGAGAATTCTATGCTTGAATCCCCTATAAAGTTATCTCAGGTTGTCTATTAACTGAAAGGGCTTGAGGCTTGATGCTTTGGTACTTTAATTGCCCTTAGAATTGATTTTTCTTTGACTTGGCATGGTGATTTCTTTGTAATTTGTTGATGATTAATGGCTACCTTCTGGACATCATTTCTCTGCTAGCCAGGAAAGGAATAGTTGGTTTGCCTTGGCTCCCAACTTTTCTTAAAGACTTTAAAAAACATTGAGGGATGTTATGTAAAGCAAAGTTATGTCTTATGTGTCTTGATTGTCTTATCAGAAAAATCTGGAGATCAAAACTTATAAATAAATACTGGTTAATTTCATCTTATATTCTTGAAATACATTCAAACTTTCTATGATGTAACATTTCAATCAAATGTTAACCTATATATTTATTTTAGAAGAATGAACAGTTTTCAGGATTTGAACACTTGATTTTTTAAATTATACCAAGTGTTTTCTGAGTAAGGGTCTTTCCCAAAGTAATACATATTTTTAAGGGGATTTTCAAAGTCTAAGTGATAGAAAGACCGCCACACCAGCATAGAAAAGAAAATGTCCATAATTCCTTATAGAGGAATTAACATGATCTGTAGCTTAAAAATTAAAAAATAGAAGTTTTTTTTAAATATAAAATTATGAGTTAACAGAATGCAAAGGTGTTTAATCAGATATTGAAGAGATGGCCACATACATAGACATACCATTTGGCCTATCTTTTTCCAGTACAGCATCACCTAGAGATTATAATCAAATAACACAATGTAAGTGACACAAAAGAAGTTGTGAAATGTATAGCACATTTAAAAATTGTAGATAGGAAAATATGCATTATTTATGATTCCTTGTTACCATTTTCTAAGAGGAGGGCTAAGATATGTGTTTAAATTGCTTGGAACAAGTTTTAAATACTTTGTCTCCAAGCTAAACCTGAGTAGCAATCGCATAGGGAGAGAAAATAGTCATGTAGAATTGTATTTCTTCTCATCAAAATTTTGGTGTAGAGCTCCCTGCAGAGACCAACCTGTCTGCAGCTCCTTAAAAAGCTGAGGCAGGGGGATCACTTAACTCGAGATCCTTAGAAAGCCAGGCAACATGGTGAAACCACCCTTGGTCTCAAAAGAAAGATAACAAACAAATTCTGTTGCTTTGCCTTATTATAATTCTGCTTTGGAAATTAAAACAATCTGTTGCAATTTAAAATATCTCAAGCTAATACATAATCTAATATTGATTTTAGAGCAGGGAGTGTTCAGAGAATGAGTCTTTGGCATAAGCATTTGATTTGCTTTATCATGTAGACTATAAATAAAAATCTTGTTCATTGACTTTAGCATCAAATTACCATGACAATACATTTAACTTTTACGCATGTAAATCTATTTTTTGTGAATTTATAATATATTCATTAATTTTCCTAGCAATTTCCAGAGGTTTTTTGTTTTGTTTTGTTTTGGTTTTTGGGTTTTGTTGTCATTGTTGTTGTTGTTGGTTCAAAGGCAATGTGTTGTGTGGGGCTAATAACTTATCCAGCTTTGATTTAGAATATTCTCATACACTCAAAACATGTTAAAAACTATTTTAATTAAATTGGTTAAAATATTGAATCTATTTTCCAATAATTAAAAGATTTTACTGATAGTTATAATTATTTTGTCAGGAAAGCCAACACAATCTTTTAAACTTACATATCCTGAAGAGCTGCTGAACAAGGTCAGAGCTTAATTCCTGTGGATGTTGCGATTTCAGAAAGACAATGTATCTGGAGATGGAGTTCTCTCCCACTCTACCTGCCAGGGCAGCCTGGCTGGCGGCTGAATGAGCTGGTCTCTGAGAAGGCAGGTGCAGGAGATGAGTAGGGCACTAGTATCTGTGCAGTGGGTACAGAAATCATCCTGCCTCAGTTGTGGTAAAGAAATCCCCTTCCTTCTTTTTCCTCCCCTCCCTCCCCAACCCTACATCCCTTCTCCAGCAAAGACTTTTATTAATTCTTCAACAAGGCTGTGTAATCCAGCCTCTTTGTTCCTTTCCTACCATTTCATCTGTCTGACAATTGTTGGCCTTTCCACAGATGCTACAAGTAGTATAACAGCAGCTTGGTCAGGACTAAAGTCTTCATAATTAAGAGAATCCCTCTGACAGCTGAGTGGTTTTCTTCAGGCTGTTTAAAATATTTGATACATTTCCTCCACTTAAGAATAGTTACCAGTCTGTCTGTCCATCTATCAGATGATCTCTATATATTTGTATATATCTATCATCTATGAATCATGTCTAGCATGTCAATTATCTCTATCTATCATCTATTATCTGTGTATCTATCTATCTATCTATTATCTATCTATCTATCTATCTATCTATCTATCATCCATCATCTATCTATCTATATCTACCTATATATCATCTATCTGTCTACTACATACCTTTCATTTATCATCTCTGGTATCATCTAGTCATCTTTCTAGTGTATTTTGTGTCACTTTGAGAAGAATGGATGAGGATAAAGTGAACTAAGACTTGACTTGCACAGTTGTAGCACACCGTAGATGCAACAGAGGTTGTTCCTTCATTCTCTTTTGCTCTGTGCTCTACACCCTAAAAACTGAAGGAAAGACAAACACAAGTAAATACTTTTTCTTTTTATGCACATGGAAGAGATAAAGCACTAACATATTTAGAAGACTGTCCACCTAGAGTTGGAAGATACAAAATATAACTGGGTATCAGACTAGAAGTGAAAAAGCTGAATTCTGGCCATGCTGGGTGGGCAAATGATGGGGGAATTGAGTGAGAAACCTATGTTGAGAGAACTGCAGTGGAAGCTGGAAACATAATCTAGCTGTTCATTCATCAAAATGAAGTGTTTTTTTAGTGGTGCTCATCTCTGCCAAAAAGGCAAAATATTTTTTCCAGTAAAGCATCTAAAATAGTAAACAAAAATGGGCATTAAAATCAAAGGCTCTATAGAATTGTGTTGGTAAATACTGTGTGATTTTCTCTTTCCATCTGCACAGTCTCTTGCTTTTAGTTTAGCTTTTTTTGTCTCCCAAGCTTTTATATGCATCTCTTTGTGCATTTATATAATGTGTTGATATGTGTATATGCATCTACTGATACTGACATACTTTCTTCTAATCCAAACACGAGGAGTTAAGTAAAACAATGTTCTTCTTGCTTTAGAAGAGCTTCACAATTAATTAAGTTGCTAAAGATTCTAGTAGAATTTACATGCTAACGTACAAAGACTTTATAGATCGAAAATTCTATCCTTCTTTCTAGGAACATGGTATATCTTACCATTCATCCAATCATTCTTGAGCCTCTAAAACTCATTTATGCCTTTTTGGGGAAGTAAGATTGAGGACTGATAGAAAGTTTACCTCAGGCAGAAGGACAATCAGATTCTTTTCAAGATTTGAGTTCATGCTATTTAGAGATAAGCTCCCAAATGCTATGCCATTTCTCATGATGATAAGACCAGAGGGAACAGTTATCACCTGAAACATCTTTAAGCCAGGAAACACATTTGTTAAATTTAGTTGCTGGCATTTTTTAGACCAACCTTACCTAGATAATGACATATTTTCCAGTTACTAAAATAGTCTTGGATAAGTTTGAGAAAATGCCAAGAAATCCATAGTGAAATTACTTTATTGCGTCTATATTTAACAAAAGTTATATGTTGTTTAACTTCCTTAAAAATAAGCTTTTAAATATCAAGCCAACAATATATATTAGTTAATCTTAAAATTGTGTTTCAGTCAAGAGTAATCTACAAGCTCTTTATTAAACATTTAATTAAAAGGTAACATTAAAGTTTAAAGCTGATTAATATTTTTAATTGTAAAATTTATGAAAAAGATTTCCTATTTGTATAAAAGTTAATGTATTTTGAGTCTAATATGAAAGTTTTTTTAATTCAAAAGTTTGTAGGTTGTATACTTCAAGGTCTTCAACGAGCTACAGGGCTCAAATTTATACTTGGAACAACATTCAAACCTGACCAAACAAAACCCTGCTTTATCTACTTACTGAAAAAGTTCTCCTTGACTCGAGAGTGCTAAATCTTTTACAGTTATTAAAATGTTCTTTCACATAAGGGACACTGAATATTAATTTCTAATGAGTTTTCTTTTTCTGTCTGCTCAAGGCCATTTTATATAAAAAAAAAATTAATTGGTTAAAATGGTCAGATAAACTCAGGTTTTATTCTTGATTGAGACAATTTGCTCTCTCCTAACTTGGTGCCCTGAAATGTTCTCTCAGCCTGGTAAATATTATACATGATTTGCAGGGACCTGGCATGTAACTCATTGATAAAATTCACGCTCAACATGTTTGATCATCTGGATTTAATACCCAAAACAAGTGGGAAAATAAGTCAAAGAAACAAAACAAAAACTTCTAGTGTTTACTTTCTGTGCAGGTCTGAACAAGTGCTTACTAATACTCATTTTTGTTAAGAGAAAAATTTTGACTGTATTCTTTAGTTTTACCTTTTCATGTCATTTCAATTAATTCTCATTTTAGTCATATTTTAAAACTCATTGAAATACTGCTTCTACTTTTCATTGTTTACACTTTGATCTTTGCTAAAATTAAACTTGATTCAAGGAATGCTTGTACTTTCAAATAGTGTGTGTGTGTGTGTGTGTGTGTGTGTGTGTGTGTGAGCATGTGCATGTGTGTTTGTTTGTTTGCATGTTTCACAAAGCTTTATTTTCATTTGGTCCAAGATGTAGGATAGGCTCGAGGGCAGTTACAAAACTGACAAGGGGCTAGAGAGACTAAGGTCAGGGCTGGCTAGGGCCGAGCAGAGGAACCTCTTGCAAGGCAGTTTGTGTACTAGTTGTGCTTAACATTGAGCCTCTAGAAAACTTAGCCCATTGATGGCTAGGGCACCTAATCTATGATGAAGCATAGTCAGCCTGCACTGGTCAGGTGGTAGCTCATTTTCAAGATGCCTTTCACTCCTCATCCTGAAAGTGATTGTTTTCCAGGAAATCACAGAAATTGTGTTTGTGCTGACAGAACCCAGAACATTAAGATCCAAGAGAGCCTTACCTGGGTTCTTCTTCAAGTCAAGTCTATTTCCATGGCCTCCTAGGTTTTACACCACTCATTTTGACAGCATCAACAGGCCCTGCTGAGTTTGCAACTTGAAAAGATGCTTAGGCACTCTTGCACTTCTCCTGGGCCAACTCTGGGAAGACATGGCCCACTCCCTCTAGAGTCACATCTTCTAGTGGAAATATTGACCCTAGGACAGTGGGTGTAGGAGAACTCCCTTTGTACATTTACCAAGGTACTGTTTGGTAGGCTTTTCCTCTATGGGATAACTTCAATGAATCTGAGCAGTCAAGGTTGATGGGAAGTAGAGAACTAACTGCAAAGCAACAATGTTGGCTGCTCCTGGGAAATGGAGACAGCAAGGAGGTATTCTTGGAGGTTCTGACCAAGAGACATGGAAGCAGCTGGAGGTTTAAAAAGACGCTGTCCGGGCCACATGCTCCATTATGTTTATAGCGGCCTTATTTATAATAGCCAGAAGCTGGAAAGAACCCAGATGTCCTTCAACAGAAGAATGGATACAGAAAATGTGGTACATTTACACAATGGAGTACTACTCAGCTATTAAAAATAATGAGCTCATGAAATTCTTAGACAAATGGATGGAGCTAGAAAATATCATCCTGAGTGAGATGACCCAATCACAAAAGAACACACATGGTATGCACTCACGATAAGCGGATATTAGCCCCAAAACACACAATACCTAAGATGCAACGCATAAACCTCATGAAACTCAAGAAGAAGGAGGAAGACCAAAGTGAGGGTGCTTTTGTCCTTTTTAGAACAAGTATCAAAAGATTCAACCAGAGCTCCCAGGATCTAAACCTCCAGCCTGAGAACAGACAGGGGCAAGCTGTCCTCTGAGAGGCTCTAACCAGCAGCTGACTCAGACAGATACAGACATCCAGAGCCAAACAGTGGATGGAGTTTGAGGACTCTTATAGAAGAATAGGGGGAAGGATTGTGGGCCCTAAGGAGATAGGAACTGCACAGAAGATCAACAGAGTAAACCAACCTGAACCCTTGGAGCTCTCAGAGACTGAATCACCAACTGTGGAGCATACCTAGTCTACACAGATCTACCTCCATGGGCTGGACCTAGGCCTCCCTGCACATATGTTGTAAATGTGCAGCTTGGTTTTCATGCAGGTCTCAAACATCTGGAGTGGGGCTATCCCAAAACATGCAGCCTGTATATGGAGTATGGTCTTCTAGCTGGGTGCCTCATCTGGCCTCAATAGGAGAGGAAGCACCTAGCCTCTCAGAGACTTAAAGTGGCAGGGTGGGGATACAGGAGGAGGGGGTACTCAGAAAACAAGAGATGGGGAAGGATTGTGGGAGGGGGTGACTGGGACTGTTTATAAAGTGAATAAGCAAAAAAATAAAATAAAAAAAAAAAAAGGCTGTCCAAGCTGGTGATATTGCTAAACTGTTAAGAACACTTGCTGCTGTCACAAAGGACCCAAGATTAGTTCCCAGCTCCCCATAGGGTGCTTACAAACACCTGTGATTCTAGTTCCAGGGGATCAGATGTTATTTTCTGAGCTGTGGGGCACCAGGCATCAAACACACATGTAGGCAAAACACCCATAAATGTAAAATAAAAATAAATTGCTTCTTAAAAGAGGGAGTCCCTTTTTTCTTTTTTCTACGAATACTATTGAAGGAAGACACAGCTATAGGGGACTCACGATGTATGTGTGCATGCATGTGTGTTGTTTTGTGTTTTAAAATCTAGATTCTGTTGTCTCAGGTATGACTTTGAGATGGCAATACTGTATTTCATTGTCAAAGATTGGACAACCCTAGGAAGGCTGGTATTTGTGAGCAATTTGAATAGCTCTACCTTGGAACACTAGTGAAATTGACACCTGTTCAGATTGTCTTGTAATCTAAAGTTCTCTTGAGAAACTGATATTGCTCAAATACATATTGGTTTTATAGGAATAATTTAAGGGTGACTCAAAGTCAGCTATATGCTCAATATGGGGTTAACCCCAATGAAAAACTATGGACTTCAAGGTTTTGTATCAAGTTTTTCTGATTGGCAATACTTGTGGTCTCACATACAATACTTTATCCCAGAGACAGTGACACTATTAAGCTGTCACAGTAATGATTTAAATGTCACCTTTGGACCCTCTAGATCTGCTCTGTGCATCTCTCCTTAGCTGGGTCTAATTTGTATTCTTTCATTATGCTAAAACTCTAGCAGCAAGCAGAGCACATCCTTTGCTCTCTGAGTGGTTCTAGAGAATTTGCAAACCAGAGGCTGGTCATAAAGACACCTAAATGTATAGCCAGGTGATCTGAAGTGAGGATGATTTTGGTGTGCCTCAAATTTGTGACTACTATCTGAAAACCAATATCTGTTGACTATTGGAAAGGAGGTGTTCCAGTAGCTCTTCTTGCAAGAAATATTGATTTTGAAGTCATAATAATTCTTCATGGTAATGTATGCTTATTACAGAGATAATTAGAATGTGATGATATACATTAGGATAAATAAAATCTAAAGATAAAATACCACATTAGTGAGCCATTTGAATGAGTTGACCTTGGGACAACAGACTATCTCTAATGTAGAGTCCTGAGATTCTTTTTAGCTTAATCGTAATGAATACTCATTTAGTAAAAATGCAGTTTGAAGAAAGTTAGAAAAGATCAATTAAACCACAAATTTGGCAATTTAGAAGAGTCTCTTTTAAGTGGAGATAAATTGGTTCCGCACATGGAGATTTTCTAGGTTTCTTTGTGTTCAAAGATTACTAGATATTACAAACACATAAAGGATTGAAAGTCCACGTAGATTTCTGATACATGCCCCAGGGTTGAGTGTGGAGGAACAGTTAGTATCAGACTAGATGATGGGTATCCCAGAATGCCTTGCTTAATAATTTGAGAGAGATTGTAAAAGCACTGTAAGGAAACTTCATTTAGAGATGCTAAATGAAGCTCTTTCAAACACCACCAAATTGGCCAAATTATGAAGCAGGGTATTAGGAACACAGGGATAATTATTTCTAAGGATTTCGGTGGTAACATTTGAAGAGAGGGATTGGCAATCGTGAGGATAGTTTCTGGCTTTTTATGTTTGGACTTTTGTTATCTGAGCCTGACTTGCTCACCATCTGCAGCTTCTGTAGACTTTACTTATACTCTGAAAGTTAATACAGTTGCCAGTGATTTCATCCCTCATGGTACTTGGAGATCTACCATCATGGTTAACTGTTCATCTATATTACAATGTTTTAAAGAACTTTACTGTTCGGGTTTTGAAGAAAACATCAGTGGAAAAATCAATGATCCAACTAGGTCCATCAAATTCTACTATGAAGTTTACTATTTCTTTTTAGAATACTAACCATGCACATCTTGCTACATGATTTTCACAAATCAGTATCTTTTCTTACAGTTAACAGATACTCAAATGTTAAAGTTTTCTTAATACCTCTCTGATTCTACAACTTTTGAACCTTTTAAGGCTTAACCTCATTCCCAAGAAGAGTGCTGAGAATAATTCCAAATCATTTAGTAAATTATGGATTTTAAGCTTTGTGTTCAGTGGCAGACATGGAAGCATTGTTGAAAGAGTTAATGCAGCTTCTATCAGTGTCTATTTACAATTCCAGAGGGCCAAGTGCAGGGGAATATGGTTCGAGTGCATGGTTGTGGAGTCAGCTAGTAGCAGTGGGATTTCAGAAAATGACTTAATGCTTTGGTCATGTGTTTCAGTTCCAGGGTTTGGAGTTATTAGAGTGAAGACAATATTCACAGTGTCTTAACCTTCTGAGTCTTCGACATAATGTTATCCTTCCAACTGTGAAATGAATTTGGGCTGTCCTCAAGTCCCAGTAAGTAACTAAAACTGCTCTAATGTAAAGTAGGGAGCAGAGCAGTAATTACTGCACACACTTAAATACCGTACTGAGCTCATTAACTCGGTGTTTTTTAAGTGATACATAGGGTAGCTAAACTGACACTAATTCAAGTCATCACTGCTGCTGCAGGATAGCACAGTCAAGGATGGGCTTCCTGTAACCCTACCTTACTTCAGGCAGATTTCATGATAGCTTAAAGACTGGGTGGTGGGTATTCCTCTCAAATTCTCATCTTTGGAAAGGTCTTGTAAAGCTGTATAGTCAGGATTCAAACTTGATCACTTAGATAAGACCCTGGTTGTCACAATGCTAATGAAGAAGATACTGACTGAGAAGTAACCAGAACTCCTCAGTCAGTGTCTTCCCTGAAGGGTGTTTGGCAGTTATCTATAGACCACATATTCCCAAGAAATAGCTGCTATGCTTCGAAGCCTGACATGGACTGAGAATTTCAAAGATCATAACTCAGGTATTGCAAGTAGTTCTGGTGTTTTGATTTTACAACTCAGAGACAAGGGGCAGAGCAATAAGTTAGCTGAAGATCATATATATGGAACACTAAGATTCAGAATTACGAAGTCTATCGTGTTAAATCACTGTTTCACAATGATTTAGAAACTGTGGAGTATTTGGTTCCTATTACCTAAATATGTTTATATCAGTGTGCCTAGGTATATTTAGGAAGTTTCCATAGTTTTTTTTGACAAACATACTAAACTCAGAAAAATCATTTGGGGCTGGCACTTCAATCAAGTAACTCTGGTACTATGCATGCTTTCAGAATGCCTTAGAGATGTTCAGGTTAAGAATATCTTTGATCAGTTTTTAGCTGTTAGAGATGAGGTGGCTTGGCTTCATCTGGTGTGTTGCCCTCAGTCTTTGAAAGCTGTGAGTTTAAGACAGTTATTGAGATTCCTAAAATAGCATGCTTTGGAGGTAAAATGTTCCCATCTTCTGATTCTTAAAGAATTCTATCACCCACAAACATATGGACTCCAACCTGTGTTTGGATAATACCTCTTGACTTCCTTCCCTCAAGTCTTAAAGTTGTCTCTTTAAACAGCCATTTTCATCTTTCTTCTCCATTCCCAGTTTTTACTCCTGAGCACATCACCATATAGGAGCAGACTCCCTCTCTGCCCAACCGACAGTAACGACAAATCCACTCATCTTTAAGATAAACTTTCTGTTTTCCTGGGTTACAAAAGGGCCCTTATTTGAACCACAAGATGATTTTAAAGCACTCTGCTCTTTGTGCATCCCTTTCCTGAAGCCATTGGCTTCACTCTTCTAGGTCTGCTTGGTGTAGCATAGCTCTGTCTTCTGAACCGTGAAGCTCAATCCAGTACCAACCCCTGGTTAGAGATACTATTGTAGCAATGCCTGATGGAGATACTATGTAGCAACACCGGAATCTGACTTTCAGTCTACAGCAATTTACTATTTCTCCCAGTTACATTAGCTTTGGGGAAGGTTCTCCTCTTCCCTTTCAAGACTGAAGCAAACTCCCCAAAGTATACTGAGTAGGAAACCCAGATGTGAGGAAGCACCATGTCTTAGCTTCTCAATTCTTCACCATTCTGATTGAGTCTGCTCATTAAGTCCCTGACTCAATCAGTTATTCCTTCTATGTCTCATTGACTGTCCTGACATCATACTAGGTGGTAACACCTTAGCAGTAAATTAGGCAGACAGACATACTTTTGGCTCATTCATTCTTAATTCAAAACCACCTCCTTTCTTTTCGTGGAACCAATCTTAGTTTGGATTTTTAACAAATAAGTTATCTGGTCTGCAAACAGAATAGCTTTGGTTCTATGCCACAAGGGCTGTTTGTATCTTTGTCCGTATCTTACTAAGTAGCTTCTAGAGACTTCCATAATACTTTGCTTCCTTTTAATGCATAAACATGTATAATAGAGACCATAGTGACACTGTGTGATTTTAATGACCAGACACTATCCTGAAAATATATGTGCTGGGTGTTACAGGGAATGGGGACCATTTGAAATCTCATTTCTGTCTGGCTGCTTGTGTAAACGTTTAACTCAAACTCTGTCCTCTTATGTAATTTCCTTGGTGGTTGAGGCATCCCCGATGCCATTATCTGCTGTTTGACTTGAAAATTGAACCTGTCTCCTTGAAATATGCTACACGGTTTCAAAAGTGTAAGCAAACCTGGACATTAAAATCAACTTAAGCAGAGACAAACAAATGAATACAGATGGGTCGCAGTGTCGCAGCCAGTCTTGCCCCTCCCCCAGCTACCCTCTGGCAGCCATGTGCAGTTTTTGACAGAGCCATAATTCAGGGCATGTTCAAAGGCTACAGATACAGCAGCAAGCGCTTAAATGGTACTGAAAGTGATATCTTAACAACCTCTGTTAGGCTTAAAAATGAATCCTTGTAGGGACTAATGCACTGAACAATTTTTTAAAAAGATGAATGGAGAAAATAGGCTGACTTTAATAGAATACTTTCCCCCATAATAGCTCACTAGCTAACCCTCTTAACCAGCTTCTGTAGTTATAGTGTTGAAGTTTAAGGCATATTCTGATCTCTAGGCTTCATCAGTTAGACTTTATGTTTAATCAACATAAAAAGAATAGAATTCTCATAAGAAAATTATTTCCATAGCATATCTAGCTGAGACACAGTTCTGAACATCGGCAGTTGCAGAATATGTCTGTAGCTACTGACTGCTAAAAACAGACTCTGGGCTGAGTGTTCTTATGATTGGCAAAGCAGTGTAAGGTAAAGATCTCATGATAGATAGATAACTAGGAATCTACCTAATGTGGTGACTTTAATGCTTTGGATGATGTTTGAAACAAGGCCATGAAGAATACAGAAGAGCATGGCAGTGTACCACCTGTACAAAGAGGCCATTTTTCTTTGAAATCAACTTTGATTAGGTATATGTATATAGAAGATACTAAATTAAGAAAGGATGGAGGGAAAGAAGGAGAAGGAAAGAAGAAAGGACAGGAAAAACTAAAATCTTTTGTGTGCAAAATTTTCATCTAGCTCTTAAAGCTCTATTCTAGGGAACTGAGATAGCAGCTGTATTCTGAAACAACATTACTACCTGTTGCAGCTTTGAGGGTCTAAGCAGGATGACGAAACTGTTCAGAGCCTAAGCCTATGAGACATATGTGTTGGATAAAGGAGTAAATGAGTTTTGTTGCCTCTATGCATTTTGAAGAATGATATGCAAAAGCAGAAGCAGCAGGCAGAGTCAATGAGTGGTACTCAGTTCTCCCCTTTAGTCCTCCTTTGTGTAGAAATGGATTCAGAGTAGGTAGGGAGGAGCAAGGATGGGTAAGTAGATGTAGTTAGGCTTTTCTGAACTCTCCCTTGATGAAAGCTAATGATGATACCAGCATTAGAGCACGCATGGGTAGACCTCTGAAATACTAACTAACCAATTGACTTCTGTATATAGTTTAATTCAATAACTTCACATTGGTGTCCTGACAATTAGGTGCTAACTGTGTAATAAGCTCAGAATTCAGAGTGGTACAAGATAAAAGTATATTTTGCCCTTAGATCTTTAGCCTCAGTTTTACACTCACAAGAAACAACTTCTTATTCAACCAAGAAATCAACAGTGTAGAAATCAACAGTGTGTGGTATTCGTTAAACACAGAACAATATAGCCCCTTCCTACATTGTGTCTGCAAAAACTGAGTGTTTCTAATGTTTCTTTCTAAGAAGAGATACAAGTTCAAGATTAGTAGCATTCGGGACCTCATTAGGAAGCAATGGAGCTGATTCTCTGGCTAAGCTCTGGGGCTCCCTAGGTCGTGTCAGCTTCTTTACATGTTTTTTTCTTGCTTGGATTCCTTTTCTTGGAGCTAACTGATAAATTACATCCGACTGAATTAGTCTCATTTTAGCAGTGGCTTTCTCTCTCTAACAAAGCCTAGAGCTCTGTAGGGGTTTTCTTTAATATGGAGACTCTAACAAATTCAGATCATAATTATCATCACATACTGGAATTCAGAGCAAAATTGTTTCTGCATAGGACACATTGTTGTCGGAAAATACGTGTTCTTGTTTTAAAAAGCATCGGTGGTTCAATGTGTGTTTTTCCTTTCCTGATCTCCTCATTCTTCCTTCTAAGCTCTGCTTGCATCTTTGCTTCCTACCTAATCTTGTGCTGTAGATTAGAACATAACATAACCTCTCAGGGGAAAGGATGCTTATCCCTTTGATGGGTATCTAGCATCAGCAGGAGAGTGGAGAAGAACATTCCCAACAGAACGATAATGAATAGCTTTCAAGCATGAAGAGAGGAAAAAGAGCCCTGCACCATGTGATTTATGTGAGTCATCTACAGCTCTGGCCTTTTGATGTTGGCAAGTCACAGTAGACTGGCCTTTAATCTTTATACATGTAGGTTTAGCTGCAGTTCTTGGCAGAGCAGGAGTTCAAAGGGGAGAAATGTAACAACAGTAGCAACAACAAAATCTAAAGGAGGGGTAGGAGGTCTTAGCAAACCAGGAGTGCTAAACACATTTGTTTTTTTTAATTTTTAAAATTTTACTTATGTGTACTCTGTTAACATCTTTTCCTCCCTCTCTCCCTCCCATCCCTGCCATGCCCCCTATACCGTTCTCATCTTTGGGTCTTTTGCTCTTAATTGTGATTGTTATCTATATACAGACATGTATACACACACACACACACACACACACACACCACATACGCACATACAGAGAGAGACACACATAAATGAATAAATGCATAAATTCAACCTGCTGGGTACAATTAGCATATATTTTTAGGACTGACCACTTGTTATTTGATAACTGATATGTTTTATAAAGTAGCGCTGTGAGAGGAAGCCTTAGCGGTCCAGGCTGAGGCAATCCCCTTCCCATGAGGTATCAGCCATATGACAGTCTAGTAAAAATGAAGTTTATTTGGGGATGGGAAGGGGATCTAGGGAAGGGAGTAGAGCCAGAGAAAGAAAGGGGATAGAGAAGGACAGAAACGGATAGGACAGAGAAAAATAGGAAGAGACAGGAGGGAACATGTGGGGAGGGAGGAAGAAGATGGAGAAAAAATGGTCGAGAAAGAGAGAAGTCTGAACAGTCCTTTTATAGGTGAGCCAGTCTGGTTTCTGGCTTTCGCTAGGTAACTGCTAGGTGTGAGCGACCAAATCTTTTAAGTTCAGATTCCATTTTAGGAACTTGAATTCAGGTAAACTAACAGGTTGTTACCTAACATTGGTTTCCAAGTTACCCCCCAACAAGACCAGCATCTCCAGGCTAATCTCCCACAACAAAACCAGAGCCTACCTTCTGTTTCTAGGCTAACCCCAACAGATCCAGATCTCCAAGTTAATTGCCAAGAAGTCTGGCCCCTGCCTAAGGACCACCACTGAGAGGGAAGCAGAAATTAAGTTTATGGTTAGACTCCCAACACCAGCCAATTATGTTAAAGGCCATAGTAGCTGTCCATTAGATGCTGGCTAGGCTAGAAACACACACACACACATTCCCCACACTCCTACCCCACCTACACACCACTGCTTGCTATAAAGCCTTACCCCATAGATGTTCAGGGCTCCTCTCCATCAAAGCAGTCCTGCTATGTCAGAGCTGGCAGTCAGGGAGCCCATACTCTAGTTTGTGAATAAAGGCTCTGTTGTGATTTGCATCAGATCAGCTCCTGTCTGTTTTGGGGTATTCACTAACACTTTCTTGGCATTACAGCAGGCAGTGCCTAGGGGAAATGTTAACAATAACCAATTTTATGCGGGAATTACCCTTGTGAAAATTGATTTTTCTCTCTCAGGAATCATTAATTCCTGTGGCGTTTTAGGTGTGGGGACCTTGTGAGATCTCTTTCCATTCACACTGGATGTTATGTGTGCATCTTGTTACTGTTCAGGTCTTGTTCAGGGCTTGAGATTTCATGGGTGTAGCTTCCCTGTCACATACAGATAACACAGTCTCTGAGCAGATGTTCTTCTGGTCACTTGACTCTTAATTTTCCCACCCTAATTCCATGATATTCTTCGGGCCCTAGAGGAAGGAGTTGTGTTGTGGATGTATCAGCTGGGGCAAAATACTCCATGGGTTATTCACAACAGCTATGAAGTGGGAACAACCTAAAAGTCCTTCAAGAGATGGATGGATGATAGAAAAATGAGATGCATTTACACAATGGAATACTATTTAGCTGAGAAGAAAAAAATGTTTATGATTGGAACTATTAAAGAATGAATCATTGCAGTTTGAAGTCTTTTTGTTTTTATTTTTTGTAATGCTTGATGTGAGTGGAACAGGAAGCTGCAGCCCATCAGGGCTCAGCAATTCTGAACTCCACAGATACATATGGGTTCTGAAGACCCTGGGTTTGTTTTCACTGGTATAGGATGCTCTGTTGTGTGTTTGTTGGTTTGATTGTCTTTTAGCTACACTACCTAGGATATTAAAATTGAGCTTAGTCTTCACATGAAGCTTACAACAGTCTCTGCTTTCTTCTGTGACTCCATCACTCAAAGTTGACACATCAGAAGCTCAGAAGAAACGGCTAAGTGCTGCAGTTGTTGTAGTAATGGTTTTGGGTTAATTTGTTCAGAAGCAATTTATGGAGGTCTGAGTTATTGCCTTCCATAATAAATTTCAAATATTCAAATGACATTGTCAGAACAGCAGCATTAGCTATTCTTCAATAAATTAAGAAATAATTTGCCCTCAGGTACCTTATTCCAGAACGTTTTCTCTCTAAATTAACTTGGGAGGTAAGGCAACCCAGTGGAATACTCCTTTGGGGAATTGTTTATTCTCCCATAGTGTAGGTTTAACTAAATAAAAACACTCACAATTAGGTCAATATTTTGTGTATTTTTAGAGTTTGTTTTTTTGAAACAAACTGAAGCTAGATTTATTGTTTTTCTCTGTTATTAAATTACTACCACATAGGAAAAGTAGTTATGTTTGGCTCCTGATCTGCCCCAGTCCCAGTAACTTCTGGCAGTCACAGCCTTCTGTGTAAGGATGTCGTTCTCCTCTGAAGACTTATCTGGGAAAAGTAAGAGGATCTCTCCCCTAAATCCAGGAATGAATGAAGGAGTGATTTTAGTTGTAAATCTACTGTGACTAGAGAGTAGCAACAGGAGAAAATAGCTTCAAAATTAACTTAAGAAAGATGCCTGTTGTCAGGGAAAAGGCCAGCCCCTTCTTCACTCTGGCTTCATACAAGAAAACCAGATTACTCAGACTGTGGGCAGAAAAAGACTGAAAGAGTGCTAAAGACCTGGGTTTTAGGCAGAGAACAGGGCATAGACACCCACTTCCCCTCTTTACCTGGCTTTGTGGTGATAGGTTTATTTCTGGGCTTACTAGCTCATATTCTTGGGAGTTCTCTTCCTTTCCTAATAGACTTTTTCTTTTTCTTTTTCTATTTCTATTTCTAGCCACGGGTCCCTGGTGTGATCCTTTGTCTGGAGCATGGTATGGGGTGCCTTCTAAATTCAGATTCGCATCCTGGTATAGCATGCTTTTGCTTTCTATTTTGTTTTTGAGGAATTCACCAAAAATTTAGTATGTTTTCTCTGAAACTCTCAGCTTCTAGGGTTTCTCTGAAGATTTCTTCCCTGCTTTACAGAGATGTTGGCCAGTATACATGACCAACTTAAAAGATTTTTCTTTCCTCTTCTGTATCTTCCTCCTCCTGACAGCTGCCAGGAAATACAGCTCTCCTGTCCATTTGTGTGTTTGTTTTTCTTCAAACTCTAATAAATGGTCCTTAAGCTTCCTCCTGAGTATGTTTTGAAATTTCTTCATTTACAAGATTAAGAGCATATGAAAGGGAACCTTGGATTCGCTGGTAACACAGCCTTCATGTGATTTTGAAACTTCTCTTAATATATCATCTAGGTTTTAAGCTTAAATGACATTTATTTATAGGACTTTAAATTTTTAGCATTTTTTTGTTGGCATAATATGCTAAGAACACTATCACTAATGAGTGAGAATCCCAGGCTTGGTAGCAGCACTACACTGGGGATCTGCCCTGGCATTCCACATCTCTAAGCCTTACTTTCCCCATAAAGCAACGGAAAAAGAAGAGCTTCTCTCCCACATATCATTGTGAAAACTGAAGTTAAACCATGAGCTAAATGAGAGACATCTTGGTTGCACCCTGGAATTTGCTAGCTCACGAAATCTAAAATAAAAGTTGTTCTGGTTATAAAAATGTTTTATGCTGATTGATTATATCTCACTTTAAAATTTAATCCACAGGATATAAATCTCAAATTAAGGTGTTCAAAATATGCTGCTACTAACTGACTGCAAGAGAAAGGGGTACATCAAGGGAATCTAAATATTATGCATTTCTTTACTCTTCAGTTTCCTGGTTGTCTTTATTGTATTCCTACAATGGGTGATACTTAAAGTATCATGATGAATATGATAAAACTCTTACCTTTGCAGAAAGGACATGTCAAAGTTAAAATTTGCTATGTGATAGGGTTTATAACATGGTTTACACACAGTAGGTTGTTCAGACAGAAGAATGACAATATTGTGTATCATGGGAGTGGGTAGAAAACAATCATGCTAAAAAATAAGTTTGCTTAAGGACTCTTGGTTCCGAGCACCCACACACATAAATGTGGCCTTTGAATAAGGAAGGCATTCTTGGCAGAACAACCTAAGACAGGCTCAGTCTTGTTTATGAAATAAAAAATGGGGAGAGCAGAGAGCCTTTGGGGCTGCTTGGCAAGAATCTGACATGGACCAAGGACAAGGAAATGGGTTGCTTGGCAGGAATATGACATTGACTAAGGACAAGGAAGTGGGCTTCTGGCAGGAATCTGACATTAGGCTAGAACAAAGAAGTAATTTCAGGCAAGAGTCTAAATATTAGGCTAGAACAAGGAAGTAGGCTTCAGACATGAAAATGACTTTGGGCTAGGACAGGGAGGTTGGTTGAGATATTTTGGTCATACTGATAAATCCTTAGAAATAGTAATCAATGAATTTTGTTTATTGCCTTGCTTGTTCCTTGACTATTTGCATCTATTGTATTGCTAGTTTCTCAACCTAGAACTGACCTTAATACTTGCATGTAATTAAAAAGCAAAAAGGAGGAGGGGGGATGGGATAGGGGGTTTCTAGAAGGAAAGGGGATGGCATCCGAAATGTAAATAAATAAATAAAATATTCAATTAAAAAAAGAAAGAAAGAAAGAAAGCACTGGAGAGTTGAGTGGCTCTCCAGAGAAAGTTGAAAGGCTTCACCGGGGACAAGAAATTCCAACGGAGGTTCCACTGTTTCTCTGCCTTGTGCCAAATAGCTTATGTGTATGTGTCATTTTATTATCAGAAGGAGTGGTGCGTGCCAGCTCCATGTACATAATTTTGAAGGTCCTACAAACATATATTTTAACCTAGCTTGTCAAACTTTGCTAATTGTATTATATAAGCATTATATGTAAGTATTATAATGGATTTGCTAATTGTATTATATGTATTTGCTAATTGTATTATATACTAATCTCTAAACCTTTCTGTCGATATGGGAGAGATAAACATGCTACATTGAGGAGTCAACATAGGTTTTCTCAGAGCATATCTAATGCAGCCAACTATGTCCAGTGCATAGTGGGTCTAGCACATAGTGGGTGTGCGGTATATATTCTTGCTGTTCTTACTATTCGGTTATGAGGCCAGTGTCATCAGTACCAAATGTCAGTGAGCTCCGTAAGGAACCTTCTCAGTGCTACTGGTGGAAGAGCCATCATTAGAGTCCATTACAAAACCCAAACATCTTAACACTGAAAGAAGGTATGGTCAAGCTGAGCTCCAGAAGTGCTCAGAAATATGTCAAAAACTGAAGACAACCACTTCGTTTTAAATTGATTTTGAAATTCGTTGAAATTTATTGAAAGCCTGGGATAATATGCTGTATTAATTGGTGAAAGAACATTCTCTGTGTGCATGTGTGTGTATGTGTTGTGTGTGTGTATTGTGCTCACTGTGCATGCACACATGTGGCATGTGAGTGAGTGGGTAAACATACTTGTTGTCCAGAGAGTTTCATGAATCCTCTTTTCTCTACTTCCTCTGTTCTAGGAATACAGGCACAAATGTCATGTCTGTCTGTCTTTCTGTCTGTTTGTCTTCCTCTCTCTCTCTCTCTCTCTCTCTCTCTCTCTCTCTCTCTCTCTGTCTCTCTGTCTCTCTCTCTCTGTCTCTCTCTCTCCTCTCTGTCTCTCTCTCTCTGTCTCTCTCTCTCTCTCTCTCTCTCTCTCTCTCTCTCTCTCTCTCTCTCTTCTTCACGTACCAAATTCTGTTTTGGGGTTTTTTGGATGTGAAGAGATACCATGATCAGGACTACTCTTTTTAAAAAGAAAACACTTAATTGGGGCTGGCTTACAGTTTCAGAGGTTCAGTACATTATCTTCATGGCAGGAAGTCTGGCAGTGTACAGGTAGACATGGTACTAGAAATGGAACTGAGAGTTCTACATCTTGATCCAAAGGCAGCAAAAGGAAACTGTGTGTCATGTAGCTTGAGCTTATAAGACTTCAAAGCCCACCCCCACAGTGACAGATTTCTACTAACAAGGCCACACTTCCTGATAGTGCCAATCCCTATGGACAAGCATCCAATGAATCTATGGGAGACATTTGCTACTCAAACCACCATATTATGTTACAGGGAATGGAACTCAGGGCTTGTGTGTGCCAGTCAAATGCTCCACTACTGAGCTGTATACTTAGCTCTATCCCATAAAGCCAATATTTATGTGGATAACAGGGTTGAACCCATATCCCAGTTTTCACAGCAAGTGCATACCAGTTGAAACCAGTAACACGGGCTCATTTTAAAGACATTTATCTACATTACTGAGAAGCATACCCAAGGTAGGAATCTGTAATTGATGGTGCGACAAACATAGCAAACTTTGTGCTAACTGAGTGAAGTCTAGTTCTCTCTAGTTCTCTTCTATTCCTTTTCCAGAACTAGTATAAATAAGATGCCAATCACCAGACTATGGCTACAATGTGCAAACTTCTCAAAAGCTGATTTTCTTCTGGTGGCTGTATTCTGAGTCCACAGTGCATTTGCCTTTCATTTAGGTCTATCACTTTTGTTTTGATATCTCACAGGCATTTTTGGAGCACAGAAATTATTGATGGAGATGTCATTCCCTACTCTAGGGATAATGAACCATTAGCAACAAGTCCCATTTCTATGGCCTTTAGGATCTAGTACTTTATAGCTCAATTTTCTTGAGCAAGCATGTTTCTTAGTAATAAGAGTGGGATGCTGGTAGGATGAGTCAATGGTTTGCACTTATAACCCTATGTCTAAATCTTGGACAAATAACTCCCTTTAGTTTCCTCAACTGTAAAGGGAGATATCTATATTGTTGGGTTGACATAGTAATCAACAGCAGGTAGTAGTTACCATAAATTGTGATGTTCAAGAACAGTTGCTTTCATACAAGGGCTGAGACCTGAAAGTGTTTTCTTTTTGTTATTTACAGACATGGAAATGAAACTCAGGGCATGGTTCATAATGCACAGGTGCTCCAAACTCATCGCTAAGCAATCTGGAGTTTGATATGAAAACCCCTTGCTACATTTGATGTGACTTTAACACTCTATCCCTGAATCTCCTTCCAAAATGAACATGAGCCTGTCAAATACCCACTCACCTGGAGCTATCAGTATTCATAGAAGGTCTAGGTCTGTGACCTAGTGGTCAAACTGGCCTGACCTCACTTAAGAGGATCTGGTATCTCTTGCCGGCTGCCTTCCATATCCTTTTTCTCAGTTACAGTATATACCCAATTAAAGGCACATCCTACCTCTTCTTGCACATCTCTCCTCTAACAACGTTCTCTGAACTACCCTTTTGCTCTTTTATACTTTGCCTTGTCCCTGCCTCCAGATGTTCATCATGCAAAGTCGGGTGAACTTTGTATGGTATTTGCCCTCGTTGCTGGGTTTCATCTGATTCGTTTGGCTCTTTACATTAGAGTTCAAACAGGCTGTTAGAATGGGATTTAACCCAACCTCACTAGCATTTTATAAGAGAATATTTGGACACACAGGTCCTCAGAGGAGAGGCCATGTGAGGATACAATATGAATTCATCCACCGGCAAGCCTGCTGGAAAGCACTCAGAAGGACCTGAACTTGATGGCAGCTTGATTTTTCTCTACCTCCTCCAGACTGTGAGAAAGTAAATTTCTGCTGCTTAAACTGCTCAGTTTTATGAAGACAGCTCAAGCTAACCAATGCAACAGAACTTGCAGTTTTGGAACAAAGCAGTTTAGAGAGACCTCAGAGCAGAAGTGTGAATTTCCACAATTCATTCATCAGCAAACAATGACTAAAGAAAGTTTTACGCTAAATTGCTACCTCTGTAGAACCGGAGAACTCAATTCATACACCAGAGCTGAAATCCTGTAGTGATACGTATAGTAAAGTGTTTATCTATAGTAAGGCCTTTATGTCTGTCTTTGAGTGAAATGTTTCAGCAAAGCCTTTTCTAAATTTGGATCAATCAGTAGAGGCTGAGAAATTGTTATGAGATTGTTTGAGCTTTGAAGAAATGTCTCTCTAGAGAATCTGCACTTGGTGCTACCTGAGAGCTTGCAGCTTCGCCAAACTTGATCCTAAGATACTCCTGGCAAACCTGGAGTTCTTACTTTTGATTGTGGCTAGCTGTGGTCAAAAGGAAGTGAGATTTGTATGGGTTGTCATCTGCTTTCTCCAGCAGCAAGGGCAAGATAACTTTGGTAGTTGGAACCTTTCCCAGTCCCAATTAACCTTTTATAATGTTTGAGTAAAGTAACTGGCATAAGATAGCTGAATGTCAGTCTTTTTCAAGAAGAGTGAACCCCCTCTGCTCCTGCGGAAAATGAAGGCTTAGCATCTTGGTGAGCTTCTCTCTTTACTGGGGCACCTACAACCGACACCAATCAATAAAATCCAATGGAGATTATGTTTACTGAGCTTCATGTATTGGTAATGCTCCTCATTTATCTAAAGGAAAAAGTGTGTGTGTGTGTGTGTGTGTGTGTGTGTGCAAAAGACACTTTTATAATAACTGATGACCCTGCATGGCATGACTTTCTTCTAAAAATTCTTCCCATCTCTACTTTTATTTTAGAAATTCACCTTTTTTTTTTAAAGCAACTTGCAGAAACTATTCTGAAAACTGACATCGTCAGGCAGGTCCAGACACTCTGTGGGGTATGCAGGCAGGCAACACTACCTGAGATCTGACCTCTGCCTTTCCAAGCTTCAAGTTCTGATCACAGTGGGAGATTTGAACTCATTATGAAGTAGAATTCTGCTGCCAGAACTTGGGTACCATATGTCTTCCTTGGTGATAAGGTTGACATTTGCTTCCATTGAAAATCTGAAAGTCAAACCATTGTTGTGCTAATGCTCAAGGGAGGAGGAACCTGCAGCTGATGCCTGCATCAGCCCAAACTCTGATAGACAGCGCCTTGGGATCCTGCTCTCTCTCACCTCAGTGCATCTTGATGGCGAGGCCATAATGTGGGGGACTTTTGAAGCCAACAATAGACCTACAGGTAAAAGAAAGTGAGGATATTTTTTCCTGTTCACCGAGGGACCACCTCTGTATTCAATTTCCATTTGTGTCTGTTTTACAAAAGAAGAAAAAGTTTCTTTATATCGTATCATAAAATTCTACCTATATTCTGGCTGAATCAGAAAATATGAACATTTCCTTACATCAATCACAGAGTTGAAAATGCTGAGTTTTCTCATTATTCATCAAATTCAGTGATTAATTTTCTTTCCATGAGTGAATTGTAATAAAATAAATAGAAACAATAATTTGTATCAGTCAAGATTTGATGATATGTTGATGATTACTATTTTACTTTTAGTTGATACCTTTCACTCTCCATATATTCAGTTTTTTACTGTGTTTTGACTTCATTAAATTATCCTGTATCACCAGACAATTGTTTAATATGCCTATTGTTCTATAATCAACAGTAATACTATTTTTAAATGCTTGTAATTAATTATACATATCGAGTCCACATAATGTTACTTATGCATGTTTTCAGACACATTGTTGGGGATTGTGCTCCCTCCTAGATCCAAATATCACCTAACCAAAAAAAAAATGTTTTTTAAATCATGTCTTATTTCTTATAAAAAATAACTCACTCTGCAAGGCCAGTAGTATTCTCTTCTAAGGAATATGCCATATGACCTAATTACTGTGTACAAGCCCCACCTCATAGGGTCTCACCACACAACACCTGGAGAGTAATTCTGCAGCCCATGATCTTCATAACTGATGCTGATACTTTTACTTTTCATTCCATGGAGACGTGTTTGAAGGTTCTCACAGGCATCCTCCTATAGACTGTTTCCTAAACATTGTGTCTTCCATAGTTCTAAGATTTATCAATGCTTCAGATGATATTTGTAGCCATAAGGTTTTCTACCTGGCCTCTTTGTTCCCAGAATAACAACTTTGAGATTAATTATTTATGAACAAATACCTAGGCTATAAACTTTGCCATATACCCAACTAGCTTGTAACTCATATTAGTCTTTTTAAACCATTATATGTCTGCCACGGTTGGGTACCTCTCTTCTGTTTCATGTGTTTGACTTCCTCGGAGATTGGGGTGAATCTCCCTCTGTCTATCTAACTCCCAGAGTTCCAATCTCTCTCTACCAGACACCCCATCTTCTAATTCTGCCTCAGCTCATTGGCCAATCAGCCTTTTTTTGACAGGTGATGCTACCACACAGTACACAGGTAGTTATCCCTATAGATATTGGTTTTAATTGGTTGTGGTTTTCTTTGTACTTTTGTCCTTGATAAAGCATCACATATCATAGCCTGAGTCTAATTCACCATTCCTGTAACAAAATTGCTTTTCTGCCCTGCTCACATGGTTTAGAAGGTTTAGTTACTTACCTGAGAGTAACTCCCTTTATGATAGTACAAATTGGTTTTAGGAAGAAAAATAAACAACAACAACAAAACCATAGAGTTTTCAAAAGTAAGGTACTAGATAGCTGAAAAATATTACAGATGGCACTGTAACTTTCTGATATTTTGTGAGAAAGCAGAATCATATATACTCAAGTCTTTTGCCCAAGTTTGGGGGCTTCCATTCTATTCTGTTTTCAGCCAAAACACTGAATTAGAATGCTTTCCTCAGTTTATTTCTGTAGCATGTTGTGCATGTAACTTGTATTTGCAATAGCTGCATGGTGATGGTCCCTTCACAAAAAGTTTCACTTGTGTCTTTACCTGATGTCTCTATAAAGGTAACTTGCAAAGACTACATTTTGGTTAGGAGCTGCCCACGATTAGCTTTGTGAAGCTGAAAAAGAAACATAATAATATCTTATCCGAACTTGGTTTTAGAATATTTTGTGCATATTAAATTTTATTATATCAATCATTTTCTTCTGGCCATTACTCTGTGGCATATTTGCTTATCTGACCTTTTAATTTACCCCTCTCCATATATCCACTAACTACTTTCCCTGCCCTTCAATGTACAGTAATCTTGACATAATGAAGGTTTTAATTAGTTTCTTATCATTGAAATTATGCCTTCAAATGTCTTGCATTGTAGGATGATCTATTTTCTCCAAATATAGATACTTCTAGGATTTTCCTTTTGAATATGTCTATCCTTTAAACTTCTGACTAAAGGGCAAACCATTTCTACATTTGTGCTATGACACACAATTTCAGAACACAAATCTTTTCAAAGCATACGTGAAGAATTCCTTTACCTAAGTATGTGAAATACCCATAAATGTAACCAAACACGTAGTGAAAGCTAATGCTTTGAAGAATTGAGTTAAAATATGAAGCCTGACAAACACTTTTCACCCTGATTCTTGCATGTACAGTGTGGCATATATGTGTGTACACATTCATGTATGTGTGTGTGTGAGCCACTGAAGCATGTAGTGAGTGTAACATTTTAAAAACACTGAGAATTAGATAAAATATTACTAAGTCACATTGTCCCTCTTTGTGATTTTGTGTAGAATTTTTCAGATTCTGTGATTGTCCTTAGCTGTCTCCAGGAGTCTGGCTTTACACCCTCTTAAGGATCAGTTCCTACTTCTTTGTATTTTCAGAGTCCAGATAACCTAGACCACATTTCCTTCTTTGAGTTGCTTTCTCATGAGATTGTAAATTCTTAGAGCTCAAGAGCAGACTTTTTTGCTGTAAAGTCCCTCATGGCATTTTAGATTAGATCCTTCTGAGAGATTATTAAGCCAGGAACCCTGAGATATTTCCACGTTACTCTTCTCACAAAACATAGAAATATGAGGTCTCTGGATCAAGATATGAAACTGTTCTTTTCAGAACATTTTGCATTATCTGCTAGGCCACTAGTCTTTGTAAGGAAGTCATCTGTGGTTGCACAGGAATCACTCAACTTTGAATAGGAAATGCAAAGGTCACATTGGATACTGGTATATATAATGTCTTCTCCTAGGAAGAATAAAAGATAGTTTCCAAGTTCTCTTTTGAGAGAGGAGGAAGACTGCATTTGATTGGGCAATTATGAAAGCAAACAGATGCCTTCATTGGTCCAGAGTTTCTTTATCTCTTGAGTTACTGCTCAATGTCCCTTAACCCTTATTTTAGTGTGATTTGCTCAGAAAACTCTGGCAAGCAGAAGCATGGAAATGTCCATGAATACTGTTTCCCAACAATGTATAGAAGACAACATAGAATTGATTATCAAAAGTAGGCTGTTTGAGATAAAAAAGGGTGCCATGAAGTATTTGTCAGAGTACCATGATCAAGGACAAAGAAAGACTGAGAAATGACTTTCCATGTAACAAAAGGAGAGAGAATTAATTTTATCTGAATTCATTCTGTGGGATAGACTGGAAAATGAATCTGAAAACTAAGTACTAAAATATTGTAATAATAATATCCCTTAGAGACAGTTGGGGAAATTATATTTGTGTTAACTACAGCTCATATAAATGTAGATGTGTTAACTTTCTTAAGTTTCATCATTTCACTGAAGACATAGAAAATGTTCTTTTCTGAGGGGGATGTACATTAATGTTCAAAGTTAAATTTTATATAGGATCTATATGTCTCATCTATAAATAATTCAGAAGAAGAGGCATTTTGTGTCTATTCCTGCATAAAGAGAAATGGAGAAGAAAGAGAGGAAACATAAGAGTAGGTAAGAGACAGAGAGGAAGTGAGAGATGGAAGGGAAGGATAAGGAGAGGAGAGTTCAGTGAAATGCATGTGCATCAAACATTGTCTTCATGGAAACCTCTTGATGGTTCAAACTTTTAAATTAAAAAAGTAAGAAAAGTTTACACTGAGATAACAAGAGTAGACTGAAGTGTATTCAAGGAAAGCCAGGACAGAAAATGGCACTGTGTATAAAGAACATGCAGCATGCTAATTATTGTCCTAGATCTAGAGACAAAGATTAAGGTATATTTCTTTTCTTTAAATAAGCTCATCATGAAGAGGATAAAACAGGTTAATGGATATCCAGCATATGATATAGAAGGTATTTTTATATCCCTGTCCATTTTGGGTCAGTCTAAATATATTTTGCTGAAAATTAAGACCTTTAAGGTTAAGACAGGGATAATAATTTCCAACTATGTCGGTAGGAATAGTCCAGATGTCTGAGGTTTGCTTTGAAAGGTGGTTCATACCTGGAGTCTCAGAGCCATGTCTAGGCTGGGAGTATAGAAACACTGGGCTCACATGGCACCTGGAAAGCTCTGTCTTCATATCAAAGGTTAGAGTTATTCCCTCGGATGCCTCCTTCCACCATTTTCTTATGAGGCTAGGGGCAGAATACAAAGAACATGGGAAGCTTAGTTTGAAATAAAAACTTGTGACCTATCCTGTATGTACTCTACACATTGAGAACATTTAACCTGGCTCCCATCAGAGACGTCAAAGAGAAGAATAGCAGCCACACAAGCTGTGAGATCTCAGACATGTGTCAGTGATTCAGATGAGATCTGAAATTTACACTGGAAATTGTTAAAAAAAAAAAAAAGAAAGAAAGAAAAAAGAAAAAGAAAGAAAGAATGCCTTCAGTTGGAGTTTCCATGTTCCTGTGACTCAAAGAAGGGAGTGCCTCAGGTCCTTTGGGATTTGATTATGATTCTCAAGAGTTACTAGCCCAACAGAGAGAGGAAGCCTTTTCACAAATATTTTCAATAATATGTATGGGAATTGGAACACATGGGATATTGCATTTTTTTTTTAGAAGGACAGTCATTAGACCAAGGCTAGAATATATTCCATTGTTTGAATTCATAAAATAATACCTATTCTTTTTCTTGGCTCATATTGAAGGATTATTAGAAAAAGACAATGCAATACAAATGTCGTTGAGCTGATCTCTAGGAAGACAGGTTTACACAGAGAGAGCATCAGAGCTGCTCAGATCAGAGTTGAAATCTCTAGCAAAGGAGCTTGAACCTGTTAATCTAGGTTCAGCTTGTTAAAAGCTGGAAGCCTATGACATGCTTTGCTAAGAACAGTGTGCAGTCACTCAATGTATCTCAGGGTGAGCACACAGGCTTAGCGTGTGTGAAATGAACTCAGCACCCCCCACCACTGCCTCCCAAAAGAAAACAGAAAGAAAGAATTCCTGTAAATGAGTATTTGTCTTCCCTTCTTTCTAATTCTGTCCTTTGCCCCCTTTTAAAAGACTATCCCACGAGAGGAGGAAAGGCAATTACAAGACATCATTTCTACTATTTACCATCTCTGCAAATATTTAATTCTCGGAGTAGGGTTTCATACACATCAATCCTATGTTGGAAACTGAGTACATGTTGTGGAAATGTATAGAGATTCTTCAGCAGGTGGCATCCTGGGTTTAGGAAATCTACAGAGACCACAGAACTGGGAAGCATGTAAGCTATCTTCTTGCTGGACCACAGGCCATTTGCAGTATGGGCCACCTTTGAAGTGGCTCTTAGGTCAAAGCAAACTAATGGAAAAGCAAGTTTCATTGACTATATCATTTGTAGAATAATAGGCTTTATTGAAACTGTCTGGAAACTCCATGAAGATTTTTATAATTTTTAAAAATCCATTCTTCAAAATTTTCTTCCATTATATAATATATATTTTGATCACCATTACCTGCCACGAACTTTCCACAATATCCCACACCATATTGTTTTTTCCAAGGTCCTTTTGTCCTTTAAATTCCTAATGATAAACAGCCCCTCAGACAAAACATTTAATGGACTTCTTGAATTACACACTCAAGGTGTGTGAACTCAGAGGTCAATCCCTGCACATTTCCGAAGTTAAGATCCTTTGAATTGGGATCATCTAACTAACTATAGTCTTCTGATTACATATCAGAAGTATTTCTTGTCCCATTGTTTATTTTGTAGACTGAAAGAGAGAAGAGAGAGAGAGGAGAGAGAGAAGCGAGAGCGAGAGCGAGAGCTGTGTTGCTATAGAAAGAATACAGAGGAAGCAGAGGGTAGCATACATTATTCTAGGCAAAAAAACTTGAGTTGAGGCTAGGCTCTACAGCAATCCCAAGCAGCCATGGCTTACAATGTGACCTGTTTTGTTTTTTTTTTTTTTTTTTTTTTTATTTTTTTTGCTTGTTTAGAAGGAACAATATAATTGTAAATAATCTTCATACAACTAGGTAATAAAATACACACTATCTAGGGTTTATTGCCGTGATAAACACATTACAAGACAAGTTGGGAGAATGTTTCTTCACTAATTTCACACATAGCCCCATGAGGAAGCTGATGGAACTAAACAGACCGAATGGAGCAGAGCTGATGCAGCCATGAAGGATGCTGCTACCAGCGCTCATCGCCTTTATAACCAAGATCACAGCAGATAATCCACAATGGCTGCTCAAACACTAGAAATCTTCAGTGTAAGTTTGTTACAGAGGCAGTTTCTCAATGAAGGTTCCCTCTTTTTAAATAACTCTATTTTGTGTGTCAAGACTACCCAATACATGTACTAATGAAAACGAGTTTTATTTTTCACAAGCATTATGCATTGAGTGAGTTTGCTACACATCCTGCCTCTATTTGAAACCGTGGACCAACCAAACGGATATACACTGTTTGTATACCCTTGGAGGATGGTAATGTATGCAGTCTGTTTGGTTCACTCTCCTGAGCAGAACGGCAGGATCATTATAGGCAGTGATGGCTTAGTTACTATCAACCCGCATCCTTCAAGCTGGTTTCTACTACTTGATTCTCCTTAGCATCTCTCCACCAGAGACCTCTCAACTGCTGCTTAATTAAATGTGAAGAGGACGTCTGAAACCTTTGAATGAGCCTTCCCATCCACTCCAGATTTCTTTCATTCTCACAGAGCCAAGAAATATGTCTCTCCTTCTGTCACATCACTAACAATCTCAGCCTGGAAGAATTATCATGCCACATAAATAATTTGATGCAAAGACCCTTCAATACCAGTTCTGAGCTGGGATGGGAACATAATCCATTCACTGGATCCCCTTCTTAAAATATGTGTCCCCAGATATACTTTCCGGAACTTGAAAGTTACCTTGTTACATGGTTTTAAAGATTTTACTGACTTTACTTTTTCTATTCCAGAATAACGGAAGTGTTTGATTTTTTTTTTCTTTTTTGATCAGTGTAACCTTATCTTTAGGATGTTTATTTCATCTTTCAGTTGATATTCACTATGTAGCTTACAAGGCTCTGCCCTCAGGGAAAAACACAGAACACTTATAGAGACACAGAAATCAACCCCCACCAACAGTGAGCAGAGCGTCTTGTCTGGGTGAGCAGAGTGTCCTGTCTGGGGCCAAGGAACTCATTGCGTGGACACACAGTCCTGACCCAGAGGTCACCAAAGGCTTTCCAAGCAGGTGTCTGCAGTTATCTGATAGGTTAGGCAAGTTAATCTGAGGAGTGAGGTGAACATTTTAAGAAAAGCATTCAGAATGAGAGTTTGGTAAGACAAAGGAAAGGGTGGAAGTTGGAGAATGGCCGCTCTGGACTGAGGAAGCTGTGGAAGAGAAACATGGCAGGACTAGGTGGCCATATCCACAGACTTCCCCTTTATTTTGTTTAGGAGCTTTCCCACAGTAGAAAGTGGACAAAGACACCTCCACTGACCCTTCTTATACAAAATTAAACTTTACGTAGCATTTCTGTCAAGACGAACTTTAATATTGCATTAAGAACATGTTCCCGTGTTGCATTTCTGTTTTTCTCCACAGTGATCATCTTAGTGAGATATTTCATATTTGTATTGGATCAAATAAAATAATTCAGTCAATCAACTTGTATTACTAGGAGTCTTTCACCATTTCAATCTCAAGTGCATCACCTTTGCCATAACATAATTAAATTTCTAAAGGGTATTCTGATGCAAATCTACATAGCTGGCACCACATCAGGGCACACACAGAGCACATGTGATCAGCAGCCTTCAGCATTGTGTGTTTCTCTTTCTTTCTGGGGTTAGCGTTTTCCCTTTCCTAGAAAAATTAGCTTGATTTTATGAACTAAAGCCATAGACAGGGATTTTGAAGATGGTATTTCCTTTGAATCCTACACATGCACGCATTGCATCAGATCACATCAATTTACAATTTGCACCAGCAACTGGTGTCGTATAGCTTGTTCACCCTATATACCCATTAACTATAGCTTTTTCCTTAAAAATCAATGTTGTCAAAGAAGTCAATATGATCGATCGGCTGATGAGTGAAGTATATACAGCTTTTCATTGTGAAACTTTTGTTACATTTTATTTGTGTCTGTATGTGTTTGTGCATGCCTGTATGTGAGTGTGCGTGTGCGTGTGTGTGTGTGTGTGTGTGTGTGTGTGTGTGTGTGAGTGCATGTGGAGGTCAGAGAACAACGTGATCTTCAGGGTTGGTCCATTCCTTCCACCATGTAGTTCCTGGGAATTATATTCAGTGTGTCAGGCTTGAGAGCAAGCACCTTTAATCACTGAGGCAACTGAAAGCCTTGAAAAGAATTAACCTAAGCAAGTGGACACAGACACTGGTTGTAGAATGGATCGAGCCTTAATGTGTTTTGTGGAAGCAAGTTTTCAGTTAGTGAATTCTGTTCTTTGTATCATATATAGCAATGTGAGGTTTGGCTTCTGTAGATGATATATTTAGAGTCCCATTCTGATCCTCTTTACTTAGTTAATATAAGCAAACAAGCAAATGAACTCAAATACTGGATGAGTAGAACATCTAAAGGCATCTATAGAGCACCAGTTCTGCCCTCTCTGGTGTGTTTCCCAAGGTAGCATTTGTCTAATGTCTGGTGCATTCCCACAGTCTGAGCTGGTGCTTTTCAGTGCTCAGGAATGCTGCCTCTGCTTTCTCCTCTCACCTCTTCCCTCACTCAGATCTGTGTCCAGAGTGTTCAGTGGCGTTCATACTGTGACTTTAAAATGCAGACCTGGGTTGTAACTGTTCGTTGGCATTCACACACCGTGATTCCAAAACACCTACCAAATATTCTCATCACATGTTCTGTGGTAGTTTTAAATTCAGGGCATTTTTCAACACGTTCTCACTCAAATATTGTTAAGACTCATTAAAATAAAAGGATGAATTACCATGACATTCTAAGAGTTATGTTTGTAGAAGAACTCAAGAGAAAATTATCAAAATATAAAATAACTAATTTCTAGAATATTTAAACCTTTGTTGAGAAAGATTTAACATATTTTACATGAATGAAAATAGAGCAATAAAATACTTTTTATGTTTCCAGGTAAAAAGGATGGATTTTTTTTTTTTTATTAAGATGGGAGGATAACAAATGATACTAATGCACAGACTTGAGGAATAAAACAAAAATAGTTGCTGAGCAGATATTTATGAGGTGGATTAGATGGGAAGGTGGGACCTCCAAAATAAAGGGCTCTATAGAAAGCAAAACATAACAGAGAGGATCCAGGGTCCTTTCAGGAGAATACAGTCTCAAGTGTGAATAACTCTGCAGATGGTGGGGATGATGACTTAGTCCTAAGGGAAAGCCATGGGATGTGTGCAAGCTGGCTACTCCCAGTACCAGGGAAGCAAGTGAGAATGGGACAGAAAGTAAAAGAGTGGAGGAGAACAGGAGAGAGAGGAGAGGAAGCAGGGAAACACACACATACACACCACACACTCGTACACATACACACACCACCCACTCATATACATTTTCTCTCACACACAGACATACACCACACACTCATGTACATACACACACACTCATACACATGCACACATTCACACACACATAAACCACACACTAAATACACACACACACACACCACACACACACAACACACACACAAGAAGAGAGAGAGAGAGAGAGACTGAATAAATAACAGATAGGCTGGAAAAGATTGGGGTGACTAGAGACTCTAAATATAAACAACATAAAGATCAAGACAAGAAGCAAAGTAGCAAAAAAGGTCTACACTCTCTAGAAGACAGCAACCCAAATAGAGAAAGGAAAGCAAAAAATGATAAAGATGGACTCTGTCTCTGTGCTAGTGCTGGCCCAGACAGACTGCAACACTGTCTCTTTCCTCTACTTTTATATTTCCATTATTTATTTGACTTATTACTGTGTATGTAAGATGTATGAATGTGGCTGTGGACATACAAATGTCATAGCACATGTATAGAGGTCAAAGAACACTCCTAGGAGTCATTTTCTACTTCCACCAGGAATTGAGAGCAGGTCTGTGGATTTTCATGGCAAGTGCTTTCACCCTCTGAGACATTTTGTTTACCCCTATATTTACCTTACTTAGTACCTAATTTTTTAAATTTTTTTCATTTTGAGATTATAATATAATTAGATCACTTCCCCTTCCCTGCCTTCCTCCCTCCAACTCTTTCATATACTAATCTGTGGCCTGTCATTTTCAATTAATTTTTATTATGTGTGTGTGCGAGCATGCATGTGTGTGTGTGTGTGTGTGTGTGTGTGTGTGTGTGTGTATCCCTGAACACATAAATGCAACTTGCTCAGTCAGTATAATGTTACTTGTATGTATGTTTCAGTGCTGATCATTTGGTATTGAACGACCAGTTGCTCTTTCTTGGGGAAGACTACTTTTCCTGCTCTCAGTTGCCTGTGGCTCTTTGTGTAGGGTTGAGGACAGGATTGTCCTGTTTTCCCACTCTCCTCTTTCCTTGGAGTCAGGCCCTGTTTTACAGTACTCATCCCTAAAACCTAGGACACTCATCCCAGCCCCATCCTTGTCTAGGCTTCAGTCCCTCCTGCAAGATGTTCTGTCAAATTGGCAGAAATATATAAAACCTTTTTCCTTGAGAGGAATTTCACTTCTGGCTGCCCACAGACTTTAGCCTTTTCTTCTTGGCTTAAAATTCCTGGGTGAAATGCTTGTTTCTCCTGTAGTCAAGGCAAGAAGGCAATGCCTTTAGAATAGCTTCATTTCCACCCAGAGAGCTGCAGTATCTTTTTTGTTGTTGTTAAATCATGGAACCAACATTTTATTTTTCTTAACATAAAATATAAACTAAAGACATTTATTGTTATTGAATGTTGATAAGTGAAATATAAATAGTTATCACCACAAATGAATGATATTAAAATTATAAACAGGTCTAATATTGTTTGGGGCAATTTATTGGTATTGAGTAATTTTTTAAAGGTCATGAAATTTTAGTCAGAAATACTCCTTTCAGAGTTTAACTTTCAATATAAATTTGCATAGTATAATTTTGTCACAAAATTAACAAGAGAGAAGCCAATCACTGTAAACTATAGAACATCCATTGATATGAGCAATATAAAGCCTGCTTTAAGAATTACTGGAAAGAATTTGTCTCTGGAGCTGGCCTCCTCTTACTGTTAGCAATGGATACCCTCTGTACGGGTGTCCCAGATTCCTGTTTCCTGTTCAAGAATTAGAAATTATACATTGACAGCAAAGTGAAAGGACAAAGGTTGGACAGAGTCTCAGCTGAAGCGCGGGCCACCTAAAATAAGTTACCATCCGCAGCCAACTCAGACGTCTTTGTACCTTTCAGCCTGGAGCAATTTTATGACAGCGCAGCACACAGCGTTTGCAGCAAGAAAGGATCCAATGTATAATATCAGTTTTAGCTCTTGACATGAAATGCTAAGACAATCCACTTCAGCTTCTAGGGGTCTGTTGACCCTTTAAAAAAAAATTTGGTTACTTTATTTGTTTACATTTCCGATGTTATCCCCCTTCTCGGTTTCCCCTCCTCGAACCCCCTCTCCCATTATCCATCCCCTGCCTCTAGTACTCCCCCTACCTACTCCCTCCTACCCACTCCCACCTCACTGCCCTATCATCCAGGGCATCAAGCCTCCATAGGACCAAGGGCCCCCTATCCACTGATGCCTGACAAGGCCATCTGTTGCATCTGCTGCTGGAGTTGTGGGGTCTCTCTATGTGTACTCTTTGGTTGGTAATTTCGTCACTGGGAGCTCTGGGGGGCTCTGGTTGGTTGATAATGTTGTTCTTCCTATGGGGTTGCAATCCCCTTCAGCTCCTTCAGTCTTTCCCCTAACTCTTCCCGTGGGGTCCCCATGCTCGTCTGATGGTTGGCGGCGAGCATCCGCAACTGTATTGGTCAGGCTCTGAAAAAGCCTCTCAGGAGACAGCTATACCAGGCTCCTATCAGCAAGCGCTTCTTGGCATCAGTCATGGTGTCTGTGTTTGGTGTCTGCAGATGGAATGGCCGTCTCTGGATGGCCTTTCCTTCAGTCACTGCTCCACTCAGTCCTTGTATTTTCTTTAGACAGGAACAATTTTGGGTTAAAATTTTCTAGATGGGTGGATCTAGACATGATAACACTTCCCTAACAGACTAAAATCATTGTTTGAAACACGTCATTAAGATAACTATTAAATATTCAGACATTGCAGCCCATGTTACAACAATGAGTATATTAATAACATGTTTTTTTTTACCATGTATGTGTGTGTTGGCACTAGTCATTCAGTGGATGGTCAGCGCTACTAAAGATAAATGCAGAGAACTGAAAAGAAATCCTGAGACCAAGAGAATGCCTCACAGATGAGATCTAAACCACGATGGCTGAGCTCACTGTGGAGCCGAGTCTTCTACAGTCATGTGATGGTTTCCATCTATACAAAAGAAAACTCTAAAATCTATTTTAAAATCTATTAGGAAGACAGGTAAAAGAATCAGATTTGTGACATGATTCCAGAGCACAGGACTAGAAAGCATGGAGTTAGAGAAAGAAAAACAATAACAGAAGAGTTCAGAATGTGTCCTAGCAGTGCCGGGTAGGAGCACGGACATCCCCCCACCTAGTGACTGGGTGACTGAGGGCTGGCCCCAGACTCATCCTGGGGACACTCTCTGGATGCCTTTGGCCTTTTAAAATGACCTCACATGGATCTCAAAGCTGTAAGGGCAGAAAAGTGAAGGAGAGCATCTGAAATTGTCCAACAAGGCTGCAACAAGAATCAGACATAGGTCAACGGGAGCAGGAAGTCATTTAAACTATCCAACAGGACATAGGCTCTCTGATAGTTCATCAGCAGTGAGCATTGAAACAAAGACACGAACCAGTCAGCGTCATAGCCACTCTAAAAAATAAATAGAAAACACAGCATGTTTTTTCCGTTCCAAAAACTGGTTTCGATTGGTTTCCAGCACCCTCCAGGTCAAACCACAGGCTTCCCTGGTTCTTCTTCCCTTTTCCCCTGTCCTAGGCCCGGACTGATTACCACCACCTAACAGGTAATGTCTGTCTTCCAGCTCATTTCATAGGATGCTGTTTTCATTCAGCCTGAGCTGAATATTGCTCTAGGAATCCAATTTCAGAGTCATATGGCAACTCCAATTTTTTTTAGCTTTCTGAAGGACTCACAGTCATTTCACATCTTCATAACAGTACAAGAACTTCACAGGTTCTCAGAGCCCTTGCCAATACTGAGTAGTAGCCTCTGGTTCTAAGAATACCTCTCCTGGAAGTGTGACTTGGGTTCCCCTGTGATTTGCATTTCCTGGGTTAGACTTTCGATTGATAAATTTTCCTGTGTCCATTGGCTGTTTCAGACCTTCCCTGGAGAAACATCTACTTGCATCTTTGCCCATTTAATATATATATATATATTATATATATTGGATTATTTCTGTGTTGGTGTTTTTTGAGCTGTGAAAGTTTTCTTGCATGTTCTGAATGGAATTGATTGTTCAATGACATTTGTGAATCGTCGACTTTTTCCAAGTTGGTGTACCACCTTTACATTTTTAAGAGCATCCTTTGATGTTAAAAAAAAAAATGTAGTTTGGTAAAGCCTGACTATCGTTTGGCTCTTGTAGTTTTAATGCCATCTCTATGAGCACAATCCAAGGTCACAAAGATTCCCTTATTTTCTTTCGAGCTCCCCACTTTCTCTCTTACCTGTGGGGCTGTGGTCCTTTCTTCATTTTCATTTTTGTGTACGATTTAAGTAGAAGTGCTTTTGTCCTTTTGTATCTGGATATCCAGTTATTAAGCCTAAATTATTGAAAGTCTGTTTTTCCCCTATTGAATTATTTTGTCAGCTTTGTCGAAATGCACTCATTATAAGCATGTGGGCTGCTTTCTCAGTCTGAATCCTATTCTGCAGATCAGTGCACCCATCCTTACCCATGCATCATGCTTTCCTACTACTTATAGCCCGGCGGTGAACATTCTCTAGCACCGTTCTTACTTTCAAGATTGTTTTTGGCAGTTCTAAGCCCTTGAATTTCCACATACACTTTAGGAGCAGTTTGAAAGTATTGCAAACATGGCCTCTTGTATTTGCTAGGATTATCTGGACCCTACTGATGCATGTGCAGAGGCCCACCCTCCAGTCTCTAATAAGCACTGCTTCCCTTTCTGTTGTTTTGCAACTTTTTAGACTGTGCCTTCTAGCTGGATGTCCAACTACAGCATGCTGATCATTGAACTTACGAGTACTTTCCTCTTCCTGGTGTTTCCCATAATGGTTTCCTTCACTTAATGTCAAAAGATTAATGAATCTTCTTGAATACAACTTCAACTGAATTCTTTGAGATCTTTATTACAACCTCAACTAAAATTGCCTATTGGTGCTAACATTATTATTCGTGATGTTTTTAAAATTCTCTATGTAAAATAGAGCCATCTGAAGATGTTACTTCTTTCCCAATCGGAATATATTTAACTTGATTTTCTTGACTCAATATGGTATTGACTGGAAGCTGAGCTGAGGGTGGTCTTTGACATTAAGCATGCTGTCTGGTTAGCTGTGTTTTTTTTTTTTTTTTTTTTTTTTTTACAGCTAATCCTTTAATAGGTTCAGAAATTCCCTTCTGTTTCTCCTTGGTTATTGTTGGTTTTAATTATAAGATGATTTTGAATTTTTCCTACATCACCTAATATACACGCCCTGTGGATGTGTGTGACCATCCATGATCACAGATATACTTTGGAGTTTAGCAAAACTCTCAATGGAATGTCATTTCTCAGTAAATATTAATTTTGTTTTTTACTTACTTGTTTATTTTTGAGATAGTCTTGCATGTAGACCAGGCTGGCCTGGAACTCTCAGAGATCAGCCTGCTTTTGCCAGGGAGTGCTGGGATTAAAAATGTGGACAACCATACCCTGCTGATTTTTCCTCAGATTTTATTTGAAAACAACTTAAATTTTAGACAAATGATTTTAGTATATAAATTTGATTTTGTTTTTATATAGAATATAAAGATTCGCTCATTAATCTTTCATGTGAAGGGGATTACAGGCCAGAAGGAAGACACATTCTGCACACAAAGTTCACCTCGTATGTGTGGCACTGGAGACAAGTAACTCTTTGTGAACTCCAAGACATAAAGCTCTCTCAGTTAATACTCAGTTAAATAGTTATTGAGTTCTTCAAATAGACGGTTTGGCGATTAGATGGTTTTCACAGCCCTACTTAAAGTCAGATGCACACAAATACTGAGAACACAGGTCTTTCATGGGTTTCCAGCGGATGAGACTAGACACTCTGGAAGGGCCTGGGGGCTTTGATTCATGCTTTTTGTTCCAGTAGCATCAGAGGAATTCCATCTTTGATGGACCCTTTTCTTGATATATACATCTTACCAAAGGTGTCTCTTGAAACGTTTTGGTGTCTGCTAGAAACATCTGCTCTAGTATTAGATAAATTCCAGTTCTAACCCTTCCCATACTAGTGACCCTGGTGGATTTACCTGCATGTTCATTGACAGGTACACTACAGAGATTAGCAAATGTCTCACAAGCAGAACAGCACCAAATGCTTGACTGTTTGTTTATATCACCTTTCCTTTCTGCGTGCATAAGTGTTCAGGGCCCTCTAACTTGCATTTCTGTTCATTTATTTTTCTAGGATTTTTTTTTTTAAGAAAAGGGTGTCTCCTTAGTCTCTTAATTTGCATTTGCTAGAAAAGAAATAGTCACATCAATTGTAAACACAGTATGAAACTTTGAAGAAATATCAGGCTTTTAATAATAGCCTATTTACATTAGTTTTTTTTTTTTCCTGAAGGAACTTTTCACGTGTAATTTTGGGTAGGAAGGGAGAAAGAAAGGTAGATAGGGAAATAGGGAGGAAGTGAGAGAGAGCAAGAACAAGAGCAAGAGAGACAGAGAGAGAGAGAGAGAGAGAGAGAGAGAGAGAGAGGGAGAGAAAGAGATTGAAAGAGAGAGACTGATTCTTTTTTTTTAACATTCATTTTGTGTTTTAATCCTTAAATATCTAGTTGATTTAGTACTGTGAAATAAATGAGTTTTGTATTATATGGCACCCAACAGTAATCTACCTAATAGAGTTTTATGTGATGATGGAAATAGTTTGTCTTGTGATATCTAATATCGTAAATTCTAGCCACACATAACCAATGAGCATTTGGAATATGACCATTGCAAATGAGGACTTGATTTCCGTTTTTCTTTTTGGAGAAACAGTCTCATGTATCCTAGACTGCCCTTTAACTCTATGTAGATATCTGAAGTTGTTAACGTCCTAACTCCACTTCCCAAATGCTACGATTAAGGATATGCCATCTATGCCTGATTGAAGAATTGAAAATTTAATTTTATCACATACATATGACTACCACAGTGTTAGTGGGTGCAGCCTTCTTCTCTGCTCAGGCTGCGTCACTTGAGGGTGACATTGTTTTAGCAGCATTCACACATTACTTATCTAATTTTGATATATAAGGTTATTGTAGCAAAGCATATATCAATGCTTCTGGAACCCATAGTCGGTGCACACACTCAGTGTCGTTTGGATGCTCTGTCACTTTCGGGATGCTCAGAAATTCACTCTCTGAGACCCAAAGCCCTGGCCTTTTATTTTGATTGGAATGAGGATTGGAAACTTCTCGCAATTTTCCCATGGTGCACCTAGAGTGACAAAGAGGATTAGCTCATTTCTCAGTCATGTTATCTTGGTCAATATGCAGCTCCTAGTGACAAGAAAATGAGGACCATTATTGTCCTCTAAACGATATACTGCTGTGTATAAACACTAGAGATGCTTTACACTAGTTTGCAAGGTAAATGAAACAAATGCTCAGAAATATTCTTTGAAGGCATGAATTGCGGCATATCTGGGAGCCAAATGGAAGGCAGTAACTTTATAATAATTTTCAAGGTAATTTTTTCCATTCTACCAACATAAGAGCAAATTTGAAGCATAGGGTGATAGTAACATAAACAGCCATAAAGATTCAACAATGATTGCCTTAAAATGTTCTAGTTACCATGGCAATTCTACTGTAATTATCTCATCTCCCAGTAAACATGTAAATTCAGGTTTAGTTATAGAATATTCTGATTATATATGTATGTTTTGTTAAAGGGAAAGCAGCCCACCAATGTTTTTTATTAGTCAAAATGCTGTCATATGATGATTACGGCTTACCTTGGACAGTTGGCTAAACAGCTTCTGCAAATTAACCAAATGTAATTTATTTTAAATGTTGTGTATGAATTATGAATTGGAACAGGAAACAAAAAGCAAGCACCACTGCCAATAATCCACGCTGTTAAAATTATGTTGTAATGTTGGCATAAAAACACACTGTAGAGTAAATAATGTAATGTTGGTGTCAATTATCTTGCAGGAAATGGGGAAATCAAAAGAACCAACTTGGCTGTAAGCCTCAAAATACTATGCCTTCATCTTTAGCAACCATTCAGAATGGATGTTCAGCTAACCATGCGATTTCTGTTCTGTTAGAGATGACACTTCACATTGTATAGAATAAATACCCATGATACAGGAAAGGTAATTGAATAGTTCATTAAAGCACAACCTGATTTGACTTACATGATTTGGAAGTTGTCAGTCTCTAAAATGCAATGTTTTAAAGACTTGCATATGCATATATGTTATATGGAAATCTGACTATATCATCGGACAAAGGGCAGAGCAATAGACCTAAGGCTGGAAACCATATTTCTTCATTCTAATCTTGTAGTTCATCAACACGAGGCTGGGAGAAAACCATGCTGATTGCTCACTGGAGTATACTGAATCATTAGATTGCTATAACTCCCATCCTGTTTACGTTGTAACCATGAGGCAATGGTCAAATGATACTATTCGAATGTAGAGAATTCGTGGTATGTTCTGATTGAATAGACACCTGCTGAATAGTTAAAGCACATATTAAAATTATATGTGTGTGTGTGTGTGTGTGTGTGTGTGTGTGTGTTCAGACACACAGATGGGGGCATCAGATCCCTCATTACAGATGGTTGTGAGCCACCATGTGGTTGTTGGGAATTGAACTCAGGACCTCTGAAAGGGCAGTCAGTGTTCCTAACCATTGAGCCATCTCCCCAGATCCCTTAAAGCATATCTTATTTCAAGGCAAATGACAAACACTCTAACTGAGAGATGATCTTGAATACGGACTGCACACAAGAAAGGCCATTATTATCAGTGATCCATTGAACTTCTAGGTAACTATACACATATATCATCGTCATGCCTAGTATGGAAATCCAGACAACCTATTTCTGAACATAATCATTCCTTTCCAAGAGCAAGCTAACACCAAATGGTCATCCCTGAAAACATGTGTGCAAGTAACATTATACAGACACAGCAGGTTATATTTAGGGGTATCTATGTATATGAATGCATATATGTGCATGCAATAACAATCAATGAAAAGAGAAGCCAGGGATTGAAACAAGAACAGGTGGGGTATCTGGGAAGGTTTGGAGCAAGGAAAGGGAAAGGATAAATATATTTTAATCTCAAATGTTAAAAAAGTGAATAGAAGGAAAATGTATAAGATAGAAAAGGAAAGCAGAAAGTGAAATGAGAAATCCAGTATACTGCCAGAATGGTAGCTATGGGGACGGGCTATGAAAAGCCCTGGTTATAACATTTTTAAAATATGATGAAACAATTTCTTTCTATTACAAAAATAACAGCATAAGAGAGAAAATTGGGAATGGACTGTTAGAAAAGTCAAACATGTCTTTCAAGGACCCATAACATATAAATTGAAAGATAAATTAAAGAAGTTAGTTTACACACAATAATAGGAAGCTCCAAACAGCACCACACAACACAGCGCTCAGATAGAATGGCAGCCTGCTACAGACTTGAACGTCACTATTTTTAGATAGCAACATCATATCTAAAGGGTCTTATGATACAAAATAGCCACAAGTCTTTGCTCCAAGGAAGCTGGTTGAAAGATGTTTAGAAAGTCCTTGTGCTGGCTTTTGCAATGTTTTGTAAATCTGAATTTGTTTGAATGTAAAATTTAAAATGCGAAAGAAAGTGGAGCACTCTTACCAGATGGAGCCATTACAATTTGACTTATACGTGATCTGAGAATGTTTATGTGTAGAGGACTGCAGAGATGGCTCCATTAGTAAACTGCCCACTTTTCAAACATAAATACGTGAGTTCTATCTTAGATACTCATGTAAAATGTGGAGAGTGGTGGCACCCATCTATAACTCTGGTGCTGGAGGAGTACATGTGTGCATGTGTGTGTGTGCATGCATGCATGTGTGTGTGTGTGTGTGTGTTGGAAATGGCATGGTCCTTTGAGATCATGTTTTAGTAGAGCCTATCGATGATCTAGCTTCAGTGAGAAACCCTGTGTCCAAGAACTGAATAAGATACTGTAAGACAACTTCTGGTCACTACATGCACATATACACACATGTGAGTACACAAAAACTACTTATACATATGGTACAGATATATTCGCACAGATCTACAAAGTGAAGGAGAATGCTCACGTTGACAAAATAATAGGAATTACTTTGAAGTATCATTTTAAATTTTATTATGCACGGAAGTTTAATGAGTGGATACATGTTTTCAGAGCAAAAGACTATCTTCCTTAAGTACAAAGCAATAGTATAAATGCAGGGTTTGAAATTCATATTTAAATACCTTCCTCTCAATCAATAAAATCTAAAGTATGAATTGATACAAATTCCAAGAGTTCAAAATACTGCGTAAAAACTAGAAAACTAAAAGCAACATAAATAAGAGCAAAGAAAATTCGACAACTCCTTGTTCATAGAAAACAATAAAAATGTAGCTTAGAGAAATGGCAAGGAGAGGGGACAGTTAAGGACTTCCTTCATTCCTTCTGTGAAATTTCTTTGTAGAGGTAAATTGACTTAAAGGTGATTCCCCTGAGCTGAAGATACTCGCTGCCTTCTGTGGAGCAACTGAGGATGCGAACAGCTTCCACATACCTTAACTTGCCCTCTAAGTTCTAGCTAAGTTCTGAGCAGGGTTGTTGTACCCTGACCCTGGCCCCGTCTGCCTGGAACACGTGGATGGCTAATGGTTTCCAGAGTTTCCTATTGGGCTGTCAGAAACTTCTTGTTTCAACAGCAGAATTTATGCTGTAACTCACTCTCTCTCTCTCTCTCTCTCTCTCTCTCTCTCTCTCTCTCTCTCTCCCACATTCACACACACACACAATGTCTTACATTCTGACTGCTATCCTAATTTTTTTCTTGGGAACTCACTGGCAAGGCATCTAAAGGGCAATGTAAGGGAGACCTTGGATGGATCAAAAATCAGTGGAAAACAATGACATTTTTAGTTGGTCATGGAAATTTGAATATGAGGACCTGGAGAGATGGCATTACTATTAGCACTGCTCTTACACCGGGTCTAAGTTAAGTTCCCAGCATCCATGGGTGGCTCAGAAACACATGCAATTCCAGTGCCTGAGGGTCCAGCACCCTCTTCTTACTTGTAAGCACATCTCACTCCAGTGGAGAACAACTCCCAACATACACACATAATTGAAAAGACAAAAACTATAATTCTTCATAAGAAATAAATGCGATTAGGTGTTGAGTAGCACCCTCACTAAGATCTGCTAACACCGTTGTGTGTGACAGGGACTATCAGGTTGCACGATGGAGTGACTGGATATGATTAGGTGACTGAAATACATGGGTAGATGATAACCCCTTCTGAGATTTGCTAGAAAGTCAGGATAGATGAAACAAGTCAAGAAATCGTCCTGGGGATCATATTAAAAATAAAGATTGGTAGCCGGGCGGTGGTGGTGCACGGACTCGTGATGTTTGGAGGATATAAATAGGACTTGACCCACACTGATGGAAGCTGAGCTAGGCTTGGTTATAGAGGTAGCTGTGCAATGCCTGTGGTCTCTCTTCAGTGGTCTTTGCTTCGATGAGAAAGGCAAAGCCAAGAAACCTCTCCCCTGGTATCCATGCTGGCCCTCCTTCTAACTCATGATGAGGCTGAGGCTTGGTGCTTTGCTAGGTAGTGACACCTCTGCTATTCTACTGATTTGTGTTTGCTATCCTGACTCTATCAAACTCGACCGCTGGTGTATGTAAGTAGATTGAGCTGCCACTGCAAACTTGTGAACTGAACTGCCAATTTCCAGACAACACAGGTGGAAGTTGCTCCAAAGAACTTTCTAAAGATGTCTACTTCCCCTCTATCATTTTGTAATTCCAAGGAAGTGCTAGTGAACTCCAAAAGACCAGACAGAACTGATCCAATGTAATCACACCAGGATCTCTATTCAGGATAGCTTTGGCCTCCACCCACCCCACCACTGACACACAGAGCAGTTTGTGGGAGAGGAGCCTTGAACATCTATTAGAGTAAGGTTTTATAGAAAGCAGCAAGCAGGGGAGAAGGGAGTGTTTAGCCTGCAAGCATCTAAGTGGAGAGCTACTATAGTCTTTAGCATAAATTGGCTGGTACTGGAATCAAACCATAAACTTAACTTCTATTTCCCTCAGCACTGATGGGTGTTAGGCAGGGGGTAGGCTTGTTGGGGATTAACCTGGAAATACTGGATTTGTTGGGGGGAGATTAACCTGGAGACACAGGTTTTGTTGTGGTTAGCAAGAGCTAGGCTTGGGTTTTGTTGGGGCAGGAGTAACTTGAAAACAGATGCTAGGTACCAGCCTGTTAGTTTACTTGAATTTAAACTTAGGTCAGGCTCTCTAAAATGGAGTCTGAACTTAAAAGGTTTGGTCTCTCACTTTCTTTCTCATTACTTCTTGACGGTGGTGGGCTAAAAGGGAGGTTAAACCATTTAAGAAGCATCATTACAAATAGGTATTTGAAAAAAATTAAAATTACAGAAAGAAATCAGAAAAACAATGCCATTCACAATAGCCACAAATAATATAATATCCTGGAGTAACTAACTGTGATGGTTTGAATATGCTTGGCCCATGGCAAGTAACACTATTAGGAGATGTGGCCTTGTTGGAGAAAGTGCATCATGTTGGGGTGGGCTTAAGCTCTGCCCACTATGCTAGAGAGAGCCTCCTTCTAGCCACATATGGAAGTAATTCCCCCCTGGCTGCCTTCAGATCAATATGTAGAACTCTTAGCTCCTTCTAGAGCAGCATGTCTGCCTGGATGCTGCCATGCTTCCTACCATGATGATAATGGACTGAACCTCTGAATCTGTAAGCCAGATCCAATTAAATGTCTTTTATAAGAGTTGCCTTGGTTATGATATCTCTCCATAGCAATGAAACCATAAATAATGCACTACCAAGCAGATGAAGACTTATACTAAAATAACTTCAACTCTTGGAATAAAGAAAGTGAAAAGGTGAAAATATAGAGAGATCTCCCATGCACATTGATCAGTAGTATTAAAGGAGTAAAAATGGCTATCCTACCAAAAGAAATCTACAGAGTAATGAAATTCTAATTAAAATTTCAACACAATTATTTACAAACCTTGAAAGCAATACTCAACCTCAAATGTAAAAAAACTAAAAACCAAGAATAGCTTAAACAATGTTGTATGATAAAAGAACTTCATGAGGTGTCACTATCCTTGATTTTAAGTTGTACTACAGAGTTATAGTCATAAAAATAGCCTAATATTGGCATAAAAACAGATAGAATGATCAATGAAATTTAATCAAAGATTCAGATATCCAAAATATATGCACACCTGATTTTTTGATAAAGAAGTCAGAAATATACAATGGAAAAAAGAAAGCATCGTCAACAAATGGCTCTGGGCTAACTGGATGTCAGCATGTAGAAGAATGCAGATAAATCTATATCTATCATCCTGCATAAAACTTAAGTCTACGTGGATCAAAGACCTCAACTCACATCTGATAGAAGAGAAAGTGGGGAACATTTTGATATAGGAAACAATGTTCTGAACAGAATAGCCATAGTGCAGGCACTAAGATTAATTAATAAATGAGACCTCATTTTGAAAATAAAAGCTTTATAAGGCAAAGGATCTTCAAAAGGACAAAGTAGCAACCTATAGAATGAAAAAGATTTTCATAAACTCCATATCTGACAGAGGGTTAACATTCAAAACATATAAAGAATTCAAAAAAACTATACATCAGCAAACTATATAATCCAATTAAAAATGCGGTATAATTATAAACAGATAATTCTCAATAGAGACTCTCAAGAGGCCAAGATTCATTTAAAGAAACATTCTATATCCTTAGCTATCAGGAAATGCAAATAAAAGAGCTTTGAGTTTCCATCTTACACCCATCAGAATGGCTAAGCTAAGAAACGCAAGTGACAGCTCATGCTGGTGAGGATGTGGGGTAAGGGGAACACTCCTGCATTGCTGCTGTGAGTGCAAATGTGTACAGCCACTTTGGAAATCAATACGATGGTGTCTCAGAAAATTAGGAGTAGTTCTACCTAAAGATTCAGCTATATCACTTTTGGTCATATACCCAGGGGACGTTCCATCCTTCCACAAAGGACACTCAACAACAATGTTCATATCAGCTTTATTCACAATATCTAGAAACTGGAAACAACCTAGATATTCCTCAACCAAAGAATAGATAAAGAAAACGTGGTATAATTAGAAAACAGAGTGTTACTCGGATGTTAAAGAAAATAACATCATGAAATTTGCTGGCAAATGGATGGAACTAGAAAAATATCCTGAGTGAGGTAACCAATATCTGGAAAGATAAACGTGTATGTACTCACTTATACATGGATATTAGTTTTTAAGTAAAGGATAATCATGCTACTATCCACAGACCCACAGCCAAACATTAGATGGAACTTACAAACCATTCCTATATAAACTATGCACCCACCCTTCCTTGTAAGAGTTTTCCCATATGAAGTTATATTTAGTCTCTATTTTCCCACCATGTCTGGAAGCTTATTTACACTTTTTCATTCAATAATCCTTAACACCTTTACATAGCTCCTGCTACAGCTCTTTCCTGTGAACTTCTCACTTGTGTTTTCTCTTATTGATGGATTTAGAGTTTATAACCTCTCTACTTTAGTAAGTTAGACACTTTAAGTCTATCAATCTAAAAGTGTTACTTAATTCCAGAAATAATTTTAAAATTAAGTTTAAGAAGTGAAATCAGTTTGGGCTGATCCAAACACTGATGATCTGGAGTCCTCAAGCTTATGGTCTGAGGCTATTGTATCAGGTGCATCCATCATTCTTTTCATAGGACAAAGAATGATTGCTTAGTAACAGGAAGCTCAGAGCTTTAAAGTTAAAGAAGCTGAGGAGTCCCTTAGCTCCCATCGAGGAGGCATGTCTTGTTCTGCACAGCTGGGTGTACTTCTATCTCTACAGAGAAACTGCAATACATGCTAACCTTTACTAAGTAATCAACAGAAGACCCTGGACCCTGGAGAAAGCTAGCAAATAACTCCCATGAGCAACTGTCCTCCACTGCAGCTCCTGCCGACTGTGGTACTTAGGTCTGGAAACTTCTAGCAAATGAAATCCTCACTCTTACCAGGTGTTAGAGAAGTCAGGCTTACCTGAATTGAAGGACATTCTAAAAATAACTGAGATGTTAGGACTGCTGCCTCCTAAATCTCTCAAGGTCATCCCAAACAAAGAAAAGTTGAGAAACAGTCAGATTCAGGGAAGCCTAGAGATGTGATGTCTAAATGGGCTCTGTAACAGAAAGTGGATAGTAGGAAGAATGTAACAAAATCTAAATAAAGTGTAGCTTTTGGTTACTAATTATGTCTCTGTGTTGCTTCATTAGTCACAACAAATGGAACTGGAACATACTAGCATGAGAGTCAGTTGGCCCAGGGGGAAAACAGTGAGGGAGATCTAACAGTGTCCTGAACGCTACATTTGCAACTTACAGTAAAAAACGACTCTAACAGGAAACTTTCATTTACATAAACATCGTCCAACCACAGGAAGGCTGCTTTTATTCAGACTCTAAGATACCTCAAAGAGAGCAAAGTTTCCCAGTTACCCTGCTTACTACAAGGTCCTAAGCCAGAACAGGGTGGTACACTGTGGTCAATGTTAGCAGCCAAAGCCAAGACCTTGGAAAAGTCCAGATACTACCAAAGCGTGCTCTCTCTCTCTCTCTCTCTCTCTCTCTCTCTCTCTCTCTCTCTCTCTCTCTCTGTGTGTGTGTGTGTGTGTGTGTGAAAGAGACAGAGAGACAGAGAGGAGAGAGAGAAACAGAGACACAGAGACAGACAGAGAGATATGTGTGTGTATTACTGTCTCTCTCAGTTGTTCTCTATCTTATTTTTTGACATAAGGTTGTCTTTTTGAACCTGGAGATCAAAAACTAGCTAGACTGGATACCCAGTGAGCCCCAGGAATCCTCTTGTCTGAACATCAGTACTGGGATTGTGGTTATACAATGCTAAGGTTGGCTTTTATGTGAGTGCTGGGCATCTGAGCTCAGGTCCTCATGTTTATGCAGTCAGCACACGTTACCCATGAAGACATCTCCGCACCCCACCACAGACATTATCAACCAAGACTACTCTCTATCCTCAAGCAACTCTTTGAAAGTGGGTGTCCCATGAAACAGTCCCTGTTTATGCTCGGGTTGTTTTAGTGAGAGCTTCAGTAGGAAGAACAACTGCTTGTCAAATTTTGAAAAGACAAAAAAACAAAACAAAAAAAACAAAAACAAAAAAACAATATCAATATGGTCATTTATCATCAAATAAGAATCTCGGCACTTCAAGTAGTATCCTCAAAACAGTATGCCACAAATTATACTTGACTGTATAGACAGTCACGGTCATTTTCCATCTTACATTCTAAACCCTCTCTAAGAAATTACATCATTCGTTTTAAGTCTTAAATGGAAGACACATTTCCCATTTTGATTATTTTTTATTCAAGAGTTTATATCATTCGTGCCACATTGGCTCATTTTTTTTTATGACCAAATAATGTAAAAGGCAGGAAAATTTACATCATGTATCATATCTCTGTGCTTGTTTAGTTAATGTTTAATCTTTAACAAGTGAGTTACTAGCCCTTTTAATACTCTGAATAAAAATTTTCTGCTCTTCAGAAATATATAATATATCCATTTATTTGACCTTCGTAATGAGGTGGAGTTGATATTGTCAGGCTAATGAAGCAATTATTCTTTCAGAGAACATCAGTCATAAAGTCTTAGCTTTATTAGGCATATTAATTAAAATAATTTTTCTTTGTTATTTGCATTGGTAAGTAGCCATCAAGGATGAGAGTCATGCTATGACCCTATGTCCCCTGTGAAATCTTATGCTTTCTTTTGTAACAGCACTTTCTTGCATGATATGGACTTTTAGAGTTTTCTTGCATGGTTTTATGTTGTTTTGTTGTTGTTACAAAGGCAGAGATAACGGGTGCTACTATGAAAAAAACAATCTATCAATTGTATGTGAAAGAATGTCCTTTGAAATTGTTTCTAAATCTGCCCTTGACTATCACCTCAAAGTTGATAACCATAGTTGGGTAACTCAGTTGGTTAACCGTAGTCATGAATAGTCCAAAGTTATACTTTGAGTTATTTTTAAGGTTGAATTTATTTAGGGCATAATAAATGTATTTTTATTATAAAAGAGTATTTCTATTAATCATATAAATATTCCTAACAGAAATCGTTAACATATCTTTCATTCTTCCATAGCAATTAGCAAACCTCTAGGTATATGAATGATTAATATGTTTAACTAAGCATTATTTGACTCTACTACGGTAACTTCTTAAACTTAAACCAAAGTCAATTGTCACATTACAACTACATGCATCTCTCTACATCTGGACTTAGACATACATGGTTACTGAAAATTCAGAGTTTGACTTAAAACTCTCTAACAGTGCATACACTTCTGCAGCTTAGAGGACAGACATATGCTTCTCAGGGGCTCTTTTTTCTTTTGTAAAATGCTCAGAGGAGACATTAGGTTGTGAAAATTGGGCCTTGAACATAGCTAGAAGGGATGAGAAACAAACACTGAGCTGCTCTCATGACAAATACGAACGTTTACATTTTTTTTTTTTTTTTTTTTTTTTTTTTTTTGAGACAGGTTTCTCTGTGTAGCCCTGGCTGTCCTGGAACTCACTCTGAGACCAGGCTGGCCTCAAACTCAAAATTCACCTGCTCTCCTCCAAGTGCTGGATTAAAGGCGTGCACACACCGCCCGGCTGACGTTTACATTTTCTAACAACAGTTGAGATGAAACGAGGCAAAAGAAAGCACGGAAGCCAACAGTACATGTGATGGCGGTGGTGGACGCTGAATGCCAGAGGGATGCTAGGACCAGCAAAGTGATGTGATTTGAGCTTCCCCCTGTCTACCCACAACTCCATGGTGACAGTTCCGGCAGAGAAGCAGGGTGACACAAGCCCATTCTAGCTCACGAGACCCAGAAAAGAGCCTCAACAGCTTTCACTCAGACAAAAATCCTCAGCCTTGTTCACTGTGGCCCGAACAAGGACTCAGAAACTTTCAAACGCCAGTGAGTTAGTTGTCCTCACATTAAAATCTAATATTGCTATTTCCAGCAGCTTGGGATGCTTCGTAATGCTTCATAATGCTTCATGAACATCATCCACTGAAAGAGTGTAACATAAAGATCCGTAAACACCTTCATCACCGAAATAGAAAGGATGTCTGCTCTTGAGAGAGAGAAACAAGTTGTCTACGTAGTAAACACTCAAACTGTCTTCTATGTAACCTGTTGCAATGTCAGAATCCAAGGCTTGCTTCTCACATCTGTTCAGCAGAAATCACGGAGAAGAAACCATAGAGGTGCTGTCCAGGCTTCCGGAACTAGAGGAAGGGGAGTTGGGGCTCTTTTGATTTTGTGATTAAGGAAGTGACTTAACAGTTTGCTATTTCTTAAGCAATTTGAAAGTCATTATTGGACACTAATCACTTTTACAACGTTTAAACCTAGCCTCAAAGTTGGTGGCCAATAATCTCATAGTAATATTAATTAAGATGGTAAACAGTTTATATGTTTGCTTTTGATATATTTTCAACATAATGACTTCTGTAAAGGAGAAGTTATACCGGTTATGAAGATCTTTTCCTCTTCTTATCAGATCAGGAAGGAATTGTATACTTTAGCCTCATTCACTGAAGTTAATTTCATAATTCAGAAACTCATTGGATAATAACTGACTTCTAGTAGAAATATATGGAGATTATTAGTCATGCTTACCTTAGCATGAACTGCTTGTTAGATGACCTTGTGCCTAACATATGTAAAAATCATCTGCAATGAATAATTCAGAGTGTAAAAGAGCCAGAGAAGGAGATTTAGTTTGCAGCAGGGGTCAGTGACACCAGCATCTCTGGTAGTGACCTGAGGCAGGTCAGGGCCAAGGAAGGGATGAAACTAAGATGAGATAGGATTAAGGTAAAATCCCCTCTCGGCTTTCTCACACGAATCCGTACATTTATCATGATCAGCTGTGGGGGTAATCATGGAGATTTAGGGTGGCCAGAGAAAATGCATTCTTAAAGGTAATGGAACAAACAAATTTTAAATCTATTTTTAAAAATGGTGCTGTTTGTGTGTAGTCTCTAGATGACTGCATGTACCAACAGTAAATCAGAGGCAGCCTCATGAAACATCACAGACACTCCGCTTCCGGGGGAGAAAGATGAGCTGAGAGCCATCAAACACCCACTTGGAAGCAGCTCATCTGTGAGAACCTGCACTGGGTGCCTTTATTTCATTTTGATGACTAGCTTTACTGTTTCCTGGAGAACAGAGCCCCCAGTGTCTAGGAGCTTTCGTGTCTCCTGAGCACATAATGTCTGAGCCCAGGGGTATCTCATAGACACTAACTACCCTGATTCAATGGGCTCAGACAATATTAAATTTCCTGAACATTTTTTTCCTGAGAAGATGCTCCTAAGATAGCTGTTTTGTTTGGGGATTTACACACACACCAACACACACACACACATGCATAGTGTAAAAGCAATTCTTTGTTGATATAATGTAACTCAACACATATTTTGGTGTGAGATTCAGTTGGGGCCTTGAACACAGAGTGGACACAGTCTGTCAGTTGACATAAACCTGTTCTGACTGAATGCTTGCCACTCCCCATAGGATTGTGGGAAGGACTGAGTATGTGAGATGATAATGTACATAACACAATCAAGTCCAAAATACATAGAATGACACATTTACATTCATAATTGTTACACCTTAGTACAACATATTTTGCTTTTGTGGTCTACCAGACATTCTGAGGCATGGGAAACATAGCAAACTTAAATTTTATGTAGACGTTAGGTCACACACTACAGAATTGTTTTCTGCTATCAAAATGCATCAATCATATTTGAAAAACCTAGACTGGCATGTGGGCTGTCATTTAAGTTTTCTGAATTTTCAATTACTTTTGCTGCCATGCAAGGGCAGAGGTGACAGGGAGAGCTGAGTCTATCTAATCTCTAAGGCCCTTTCAGCTTTAATATTTTATCATGTGATACTTAGGACCTTTTCTATTATAAGAAGTGAGCTCCAAAAGTAGACAGCAGGTAGGTTTCAAAAAAAAAAATTACCCATCTTGTTTTAAATAGCTTGACATTCTGCTAGACACCATGAGGAACTATTTTTAGTTGAATATTTTAGACAAGTATATTTATCGAAGTTAAGTGTGCAATTAGCCATGGTCACACAAGAGTAGCTCAGAAATGAAGTCAGTGCCCTTGAAAACACTTTCTTGACATCCTTGTGTTTTCTGTCAGATCTGGATTCACTAGAGGGAACAGAAACCACTCAACATAAAGGTAATTATGCGCTAATGACATTGTCTGATGATCTGAAGAAGCAAGAACTGTGCGGTGTTCACGTATGATGTTCAACACCAGGCCTAACTCCACATCCACATGTGACTTAGGCCCTTGTGACACTCCCGTGGCCAAGAAGGCTCCAGGGAACAGGAAGACGAAGGTACCTTGACTGCCATTGCACCTGACGTTGCCACTACAGAACATCATTCTTCTTGACAACAGGAACTAGAAGCTGGCTTCCGCCAAGACACTGGGGTTGGTCTGAAGTTCTCTGATCCATGGGCAAGCACTTGTATCTGATGGAAACTGAATTCACATCTAGTTCCCTCTGTGAGGGACTCTGCCTAGAGTAGTTCTCACTTTCTGGGCCAATATCAGAAGGTGATTCTCAAAGTTTACCTTATTCTCATTCCCATCCTCATCCTTACCCTTAGGGTAGAAGCACCCACACATCCATAGACCCTGAGAAATTGTGGGAAACATAAAACCATGGCATGTGGTTCCATGCTTTGTAATTCCAGGAGATTTCCAGCTGATTCTGACTCAGAACTGCAATGCAGCAAATAGGAACTGTTATAAAGGCCTTGCCTATTCCTTTTGCAATGATCTCCATTCCATTACATAACAACAACATGTAGAGAAATATGTAGAAAATGAGTGAACCACCTGATGCTCTGCACCTGGAGGTCTAGCCAGGAGGGCATCAAGGTCAAGAGTAACTTGGGCTGTATAGTGAACAAACAGACAAATAAAACACACCAATGACCCAGAGATGGAAATAAAAGATAAACTACTGAAAGTGCAAATCATAATCTTTTTTATTGACCTTTTAAAATTAAATTTCTCTCTCTTCTCTCTCTCTCTCTCTCTCTCTCTCTCTCTCTCTCTCTCTCTCTTTTGTGTTGTGTGTGTGTGTGTGTGTGTGTGTGATTGAGTTGTCCCTATATGTAATAAATATGTGTATGTGAGGGCAAGCATGCACAGTGGGCTTGTAGGGGTCAGTTCGTCAACCATGGGTATAGGGCCTTGCCTTCCACCTTGTTTGAGACTGGGTCTTTCTTTTATATTGTATCCCCTAAGCCAGCTGGCTCATCCATATCCTAGAGTTCTTTTGCCTCTGCCTTATATCTTTCCCTATGGGTACTGGGGTTACAGACTCCAGGTATCATACTTGGCTTTGTATGGGCTCTGGGATTTGAACCCAGATCCTCATGCTTGCATGGCAAATGCTTTGTCTACTGAGCTGTCTTTCCATTCCTGTGTTGGCTCATTTATTTTTGCTATCATTGCACATTTGTTTTATTACATTAGTATAAGCAGTATAGGGAATTACATTCTTAACATGTAAAGTAGGTAAGTGCTCTGTTACTGTTGTGTATGCGTCTTCCTGAAAAAGTGTTATTTTTATGTTTTATTCTATACATTTTAGTAAACTGAATTCAAATCTCAGCAATAACAACACAACAGTGATGTTTTAAGAGGCTACCTTTCGAAATTTTCATAGGAAAATTTCCCAATGGCAATTGCTTGCTGAGCATACACAAACACTGGATTTGATCCCCAGGGCAAGCAAAACACAAGAACAAAGATGACAAAAACCCTCAAATTTTATTGACTTTTATTTTCTTTTATTTAGACCTCATAAGATTATAGATGGAGGCTTAGAGATGGCCAAAACACCTGCTGTGCAAACGTGACAACATCTTCATCTCAGTGCTTCAGAACCCATGTAAGGCTGGGCCACTTGCATGCATCTGTAATCTTGATGCTCCTAGGGCATGACAGAAGAGAGACACAGGGAAAGTCCTAGAAGATGTGGGACTGTGTAAGGGTATCCTGGTTCTTGGCTGGGCATGGCCTGGAACCCCGAGATTCCAAGGGAGAAACAGCAGGAGTTCGGCCATGTCCCCAGAACCCAGGGTCCTGACAAGCAGTCTAATCTCCATGACCTACATTGTTCAGTCATGTAGGCCATTACAGCCTTCCTAAAAGTGCTGTGACTACAGGCCTCAGGCCCTAGAGATTTACATACTAATGAGGGCCAGAGGATGGAGCCAATTAAACATTCTTCTGCAGACCCTCCCACTTCTCCCTCCCTATTTAATGCAGGTCTGCCCTGAGTTTGGGGTGGGGGGATACATCCAGATCCATCCACCACCCACCATAAAAATAAACCCTTTTGGAACCAAGGACTTCCTTGTATCATTGGGGCCTGCCATCGCCAAAGCTTCCAGCCTCTGGAGTCTTAACTTTCTCCTGTATGTGGGACCCGCTGCCTGGAAGCCTCCAGGACTCTGCCCCTTTTCCCACAAGAAGCCAATTGGTCAGCTAGCCCAGCAAACACAGCAGCAAACAAGAGGCCCTGACTCAAACAAGCCAAATGATGAGGACTGTCCTCTGATTGCCACACTATGACATGGAAAAGTACACTTATACTTACACACAAATATCAAATATACACACACAAATTATTTGTATATAAATCATGGATGCACACACACACACACACACACACAAAGATTTGTCAAAGTCACAAGAAGACTGTTTTTGCTATCATTACACAATCATTTTATTACATTAGTATACACAGTATGGGGACTTACATTCTTAACATATGAAGTAGGTAAGTGCTCTGTTACTATTGTGTATGTGTATTCTTGAAAAGGTGTTATTTTTGTTTTATTCTCTACGTTTTAATTCCAACAATAACAACACACACTCTCCCTCCCCCTTTCCCCAGGCTCAATTCTTCAGTCTTATCCGTGAGGAATTGAGAGCAGATGCAGCCTTCTACCCCACTGCCCACATCTCCTGTGGATCTCACAGGTTATCCCCTCTTTACTTCCTTTTCTCCTACCAAAAGCAATCTTCAGATTCAGTGCAACTCTCATCAAAATTTCAAGACAATTTTTTACAGGTCTTGAAAGACAACTCTCAACTTCATATAGGAAATCAAAAACTCAGAATAAGTAGAAGGATTCCTAAACAATAAAAGACTTGAAGGAGTTATTAACATCCTTGATTTCAAGGTGTACTACAGAGCTATAATAATGAAATCCTCATAGTATTGGCACAAAAACAGACATGTTGATCAATGGATAGAATCAAAGACCTAGAAATCTAAACACATATGATTTAAAGTTTTCATGGAAAAGAGAAAGCATCTTCATCAAGTGATACTGGTCAAACTAGATGTCTGTTTATAGAAGATTGCAAATAGATTCATATTCATCATCCTACACAAAAATCAAGTCCAAGTGGAAAAATACCTCAATATAGAAAAAAAGCAAACAACAAACAAATAAAATAGATATACTGGAGTTGATAGACAGGAAAGTAGATAATTGCCTTGAACACACTGGCACAGAAGATGAGTTTCTGAAAAGAACACTGTTAGCACAGGCATGAAGATCAACAATTAATAAGTGGAACCTCATGAAACTGAAAACCTTCTGCAAGACAAAGGACACAGTCAATAGATCAAAATGGCAGCCTACAGAATGGGAAAACATCAATACCAACTCCACATCTGACAAAGTTCTAATATCTAAAATATGTAAAGAATTCAAGAAACTAGATATTGTGAAACCAAATAGTTCAATTAAAAATGAGGAACAAATCTACACAGAGAATTCTCAATAGAAGAATCTCTCAAAGGGCTGAGAAACACTTAAATGTTCAAAATCCCTAGCCATCAGGAAAACACAAATCAGAACAGCTTTGAGATTCTATCTTACACCTTTCAGAATGGTCAAGACCAAAAACTTAAGTGACAGCTCATACTGATGAGAATGTGGAGCAAGGAGAACACTTCTCCATTGCTTTTGGGAGTGCAAATTTGTACAGCCATGTTGTAATCCATTATGATGGTGTCTTAGAGAACTGCTCTTCTTGAAGACCCAGCTATTCCATTCTTGGGCATATACCCAAAGGATGCTCTAATACACCACAAGGACACTTGTTCACCTATGTTTATAAGAGCTTATATATAATAGTCAGAATCTGGTAGCAATATAGATATTCCTCATGGAAGGATGGATAAGGAAAATATGGATATGTTTAAACAATAGAGTATTACTTGGGATTAAAAAATGAAATCATTAAATTTGAAAGTAAATGGATGAAACTAGAAAAAAAAAAAAACCCATCCTGAGTGAGGTAACACAGACTCAGTGCAGTGGACTTCATGGGATCAGAGGGAATAGCACTATTAGGAGTGTGGCCTTGTTAGAGGAATTGTGTCACTGGAAGCAGGTCTTGAGGTTTCAGATGCTTAAGCCAGGCCTGTGTCAGTCATTCTCTTCTCCTGCTCCCTGCTGATCTGGATATAGAGCTCTTAGCTCCTCACACCCACACTGTTCTGCCTGCCTGCTGCTATGCTTCCTGCTGTGATGATAATGGACTAAACCTCTGAACTGTAAGCCAGCCCCAATTAAATGCTTTTCTTGCTAAGAGTTGCCTTGGTCATGGTGTCTTTTCATAGCAATAGAAACCCTAAGAAAGACAAATATGGTATGTATTCACTTATAAGTGGATATTAGCTATTAAGTAAATCATAATAAGCTACGACTGATAGACCCAGAAAGACTTAGGTAAAAATGGAGGGGAACATGTGGATCTTCCTGGGAATGGAAACTATGATAGATTTTTGTTTGTTGGGATGGGGCAGGTGAGACAGAGTGGAGGGATCAGGTATGTAGGGTGTATAGGACTGGGGTACTAGGGGTTAGTGTGAAAACTCTCTGGAATAAAGGTGGTCTTAATAAGTATTCCTAGTAATAGGGGGATATAGAGTCTCAACTGGCCGTCTCTTGTTGCCAGGTGAAACTTTCAGTGGTGTGACAGAGTTGCATTCAATTGAGTTGTTGGCCAAGGGGTCTCATGAAAGTGCCCAAACAGCATAGGCTAATGCTAAGACAAAAGATTGCTCTCTATAAATAGCATTGCTGAGGACAATGCCCATACGACTCTTTAAGCATCGAAACTTCCAGCTTGCTCTTACATGAAGTCCTTCTAGTTCTAGTGTCTTTAGTATGGAGGTACAACAACAGAAACATACATGCCAACTAAGCCACAAAATGTTTTATCTTAGATTGTTCTTAAAACATATGCTAGGGCAATGGTGACAAGAAGTTGTGGGAGTGACCAACCAATGTCTCATTGGACTTAAGGACCACACCACAAGAAGGAACCCATACTTGACAAGAACTTGAAACTTCTTGGGTAACAGAGAACAAGAGACTAGATAGCACAAGGATCTAGGATAAAACCAAACATCATGGATTACAAAATATCAAAAAATGATTCCTAATGATATTCTGCTATGCTCATAGATCAGTACCTTATCCAGCCATCATCAGAGGCATTTTCTGACAGCAGATGGGAACAGATGCAGAGACCCACAGCCAGACATTATGAAGAGAGAGAGTATAAAGTAGAGGTCTCCATCAAATCCTCTCCTCAGAGTTCAAGGATCCCATGAATCATGAAGTGGAAGATTTGCAAGAATCAGAGGGATGGAAGATACCAAGAGAACAAGGCCTCTGAATCAACTAAGCAAGGCACATATGACCCACAGAACCTAAAGTAGCAAGCCTATGGCCTACATGGGTTTACATAATTCTTCTGTGTATATATTACAGCTTTTAGATTAGTATTTTTATGGGCTCCTGACTTTGAGAAAAAGTAGGTCCTTGACTCTTTTGCCTGCTCTTGGGTCTTTTTCCTCCTGTTGATTTGCCTTATCCAACTTTGATGTGACAGTTCTTGCTCTTTTTATATTTTGTTTTGCATGTTTGCTTGTTATCTCTTAGAAGACTGTTCTTTTGTAACAAAAGACATAAAGGGAGTGGGTCTGGAGGAGAAGGAAGATGTTGAGGACTTGAGGGGTGTAGAAGAAGAGAAAATAAAATCAGATATATTATATGACAAAAGAATCTATTCTCAATGAAAGAAAAAGAAAAGACCCGGCTCAGTTGGTTAAGTGCTGCTGTGCAAGGGGATCTGCTTTCAGATCTCCAGCAGGCAGGTATAGTAAGTTACATCTATAATCCTAGCACAGGGGAGATAGAGACCTAGGCTGCACTGGCCAGCTAGTCTAGCTGAATTTGTTAGTTTCAGGTTTAGTGAGAATTTCTCTCTGAAAAAAAAAATAATGTCAACAGTGATAAAGAAAGACACTTGATGTCATCTTCTTACACACATGCACATACATTGGCACTCACTTGTGCACAGACATCAATACATACATATACCTCATATAATTAAAGAGTTCCTAGGAATTTGAGACCTACTATTCTTTTTCAAGTTAAACTTGTAAGCTTTCTTCAAAAGTGGGTTGATGTGCTCATTCTGAGAAGGCAGAAATTAGTTAACTGGAGGACTTACATTTTCTGTGCTGCAGTTTTTGTTTCCCTTTTCATAAACTAGAGATTGTTGTGTGTTGAGGATATTTACTAATCTTAGATATACTGAAAATATTTTCTTCACTACACATTGATTTATAAATACTTTAATATGCATATTATATGTGTATTTTGAGTTGGTTGTAGCCAGGCATGACGAAGTATACCAAATGTCTCAAATCCTCAACAATAAAATTTGGAAACATATTTAATGACTTCAAGCCTTAACAAATATCTTTTTTTTTTAAAAAAAAAATAGATTTACTTAATTGCACAATTTTCATAATCCATGCTTATTTTTGTTTTATACATCATGCCTTTAATAGGCATATAACATAATTTATGTTAGTGTATTTCATTATACAGCCATATAGACGAGGTTACTGGCTGGGTAATCCAGATCTCTTCCAGAGCTAAAATGTCACTGTTTCCACGTGCTCTTAAATACCGTGGCCAGAATCTTACCTTGTGGTCTGTGCTCCTCACCTTGACCTTGTTCTATCAGTGCCTGAGTATTTTGCGACCACAGTGTTTAAAGTGTTAAGCTTTGTCCCTGTGCAGCAACTCTTATATTGGCATGCTAAAACAGGCAGCTTGCTCTCCTCCCAGCAGTCTTCAAGAGTCACTTGTATAAAGTGTCCAATGAGTCTGGATCTTCTTTTTCAGCCACTTGCTAATAATTTCTTCAGAGCTCAGTATAAATATCAATTAGCCTGTATAAAATACCTACACATAAACTCTGGGAGTATTTGTTCAGATAGTGACCATTTAATGCTGCTTGTATATAAATGTTTTTGAGATTTAGATGCTTATTAAAAATTTTTAATTTTTAAAATTTATTTTGGCTTTATGTGTGTGAGGTTTTGCATCATGCATGTATGTGTGTGAATGATTTGTGATTCCTCATCTCTGCAGAAGTCAAGACAGCATCAGATACCCTAGAACTGAAGTTACAGGGTTGTGAACTGAGTAGGTGCTGGGAACCAAACTCACCTCTCCAGTCCCTGAAGTCTTTTTTCATTACCATATAAATATGTATAGTTCACAGTCTCCTTTTTCATGTCTGATGCTCTGCTGTGAATTTGGCCATTGAATAGTAATAGAGACAGTATAGAAACATCAAACATTGCTCATATGAACTTAAATTTTAAGAGACTTGAGATTTAATATAACACAGACACAGACACAGACACAGACACAGACACAGACACAGACACAGACACAGACACAGACACAGACACAGACACAGACACAGACCAGATACATACACATGCCAGCTCACAGAGTATCAGGTTTCCTTATGGTATTGGCATATATAGTTCTTGTCTAACATTCCCCCAACTTTCTCACCTGCTTCATGTCCCTGCAACTCCCCCTCCATCCTTGCTGTGATGTTTTGTATATGCTTTGCCCAGGGAGTGGCACTATTAGAAGATGTGACCCTTTTGGAGTAAGTGTGGCCTTGTTGGAGTAGGTATGTCACTGTGAGTGTACCCTTTAAGACCCCCATCCTAGCTGCCTCGAAACCAATATTCTGCTATCAGCCTTCAGATGAAGATGTAGAACTTTCAGCTCCTCCTGCACCATGCCTGCCTAGATGCTGCCATGCTCCCGCCTAGATGACAATAGATTGAATGTCTGAACCTGTAAGCGAGCACCAACTAAATGTTGTTCTTTATAAGACTTGCCTTGATCATGGTGTCTGTTCACAGGAGTGAAACCCTAACTAAGACACTTGCTTAAACCCTTCTGCCCCCAGGATTCCCTAAATCCACTTGCATATCACATGGTTCTGCTTTCTTCTCCCTTGAAGCTTCTATTTTCTCTTTCACAGAGCCTCTTTGCATTTGACAATCTTCGAACACACTTGCTTCCACATAAATATACACATATAAAAATTAGAAACCAGTAGCTACATACAAGAGCAAACATGTGGGTTTGTCTTTCTCAGCCCAGATATCTTATTTAATAGACAATTTTCAGTTCTATACATTGTCCTGAAAATAGCATTATTTAACTTTTCAATTCAGCAGAATTTCATTTATCTATATATTAACACATTTCCAATGTTGATTCATCTGTTAATGAACTGTAATGAGAGTAGACTGGGTCAACTTCCTACAAGGGATCTTTTCAAAACAAACCTGAAAAATATGTGTTTAACTGACTAAGCGAGCGAATTCTGCTGTAATTCTAAATTGTTTTGTTAAGTGATATTGAGTCTTACAGGAACCTTCAAAAATGTTTCCTGAGTGTCTAGTTAGGGTTACTATTGCTATGATGAAACACTATGACCAAAGCAACTTGCTGAAGGAAAGGGTTTTTTATCATTCACAGTTACATATAACCCTTTCAAAAACAGTCAAGAGGAACTAAGAAAGTAGGAGAAGCATGCGAACAGTGGAACTTCTTAAGCAAAGGTTTCTCACCTTATGAACCCTGTCAATGAGGCATCCAAACATAAAATAAGAATATGCCCTGCAGAGTCCTTACAGCCTGACCTGAAGGAGACATTTTCTCTATTGAAGTTCCCCATTGTTTCTGATGACTCTAGCCTGTGTCAAGTTGGCATAAAACTGCCAGTACAGGTGACTCTTTGTCAACTTAAGACACAAACACATATTTTCAACTAGAATCTTTTCTTTCTCATTTATCCACAAGAAGCACATTAGTAATGTCACAATATTTAAAAAATAATTTTAAAAGTCCCACATTCTTGGTAAACTCATAACATTTACAGTTTAGTTTCTTTAAAATATTCAACCTTTTTAAAAAAATAATCCAAAATCTCTTTTAAAAGTTTAAACTCTCAACTGTGGGATCCTGTGAAAGTCAAAATTAAGTTCATATGTTCTTACTTCAAGAAGGAAGAACCAGGGCACAGTCAAAATCTGAATAAAGTAAAACCAAATTTCATCAGTGTAAATAGCTTGATGTCCAGTATTTGGGACTCACTCACAGTCTTCTGGGCTCCTCCAGAGGGGTCTTAGGTTACTTTTCTGGCTCCAACTTCTGCAGCACATACAGCTTTTCTTCCAGGTCTGGCAGGCTCCACTCTATCACTGATTTCATTTTTGGTGGCAGTCCTGTGATACTGGTAACTCCAAATCGTGGGGTCTACTTCTGCAGCTGGACTGCACTTTTGCCTATAGCCACTTCTGAGATCCCTTCAGGATGCCAAGCCTCAACTTTCTGCATGACTCCTTCAATCTTAAGACCTCAGCTAATGAAGTATCACCTTCACCAAAGCTTTCTCATGTATTCTTACTGCACCAAACCTTGGCTGCTCCCCATGACTCCTTCATGACTTCAAAATGAGTACCACCTTATAGTACTAAGTCTAGCTGCAAGTGCTAGATACAACCTTGGGCATCTCTGGAACATAGTTGCATGTGTTGACTCTCAGAAAAGATTCCAGTAACATTTCACCTTAATGATGCTGATCTCTTTCCTTCAATGATGACGTCTCTATTTGTGTAAGAGAGGTGTACTGTGACAACAATCTCTTGACTCTGGTGCTCCTCCATGCATCTATTATGGCTACATCTACCAAATAACATTAGCTCTATGACACGGATGATGCTGGCCCCTCTGTGTTTCCAGTTTACAGATTATTCTGTCTCCTTGCAATTTCTGGTCTCTGAGATGCTCAATATCTTTGGTTGATTTCTCAGCAAATTAACCTTGTTATCTTTTTTTCTTCTTTCTTTTTTCCCCTTCTTTCTTCTTTTCTTTCTTTCCGTTTGTCTTTCTTTCTAACCAATCCCTGGAACAAAATCTCTTTTGTTTTAAATATTAATTATTGGTTCTATTTTTCTGTTTGGGTCCTAGCTGATTAAAGATTGTATGAACTTCATATTTAGCTAACACGTCTTTTTCCTTGTATATAACAAACAAACAAACAAACAAACCACACAATCACTACAGTACATGCTATTTTTTTTCTTCAGAGGAGAAGAGTTAGATTTAGTATTATATTGCTTTCTTAAAAGCAATGGTGCCTGGTTCTAGTGGTGGCTGCTGGGCAGATTTTGTGATGATTGTAGTGTGCAAGTGTGGATGAAATGGAATTAACTGGACTATAAAGAAATTAAGAGTATTAACTGAAGCTCAGCAGAATGTTCGAGTGAAATGAACCAATAAGTCACAAAAGATCCAGGAATGCATGCTACAGCAATACACATTTGTGAATGGATGGTTGAAGGTGAACTTCACAGCTATCACATTCTTGAAATTACAGTTTAAAAGGCCTTCTATCAGTGAAACCACCCTGTGAACTATCAGACCATTTAACACCTTGTCAGATCCTTGGGTTTGCTCCTCTTGCTCTTAGCTCACTGCAGCCACAAGCAAATCATCAACTAGTCATAAGAAGCTCATCTGGTATTTGATGTCCTTGCACAGTACACAGTCAGTTTGAGACATGTTGTCACTAATTGCATAACTGTGAAAGAAGGATTATCTCAGCTTGGATATTTTCATATTTACCCTTTAACTGGCACAGAGCCCTGATAGGTAGAGAGCTGTAATTTCACATTATGTAAATATTTTAACAGAACTGGATAGTGAATGTCAGAGCATGGAAAAGATATAAATTAAGTAATAGTAAGTTTATGACAAGTTAGGAACAGATGAAAAAATTCCAGCTTCCAAAGAAAATGATGGGCAGGGTATTAGATCATAATCAGAAGAATAGGTTAAAATCCTATTTGCCCCTCTAGTTGTTGTAGGACTTTAAGAAAATTCCTTTTCAGTAATACCAGTATCCAGGCCAAGATAATGGCTACAAATGTATAGAGTAATACAGGCAACTACATTTTAATGAATATAAAGAATGGTATATTATTATTTATATTACATCACACATTCAAGGTCTCTGTGATCCAAAAACATTACCTAGCTTTAATAAGATAGACCACGGATTGATTGTGGTGTATATGATAACTTTTCTGCACAGAGCAATGCGCACACATCTATTCATGCCAGAGAAGGAACTCAAAGCAGAGCAACACATGAATTCCTCTATGTCCAACTTGGTGAGTCAGTGTACTTTTATTGGGGTTACTAACAGGAGTATGGGTTGTGAAGTTACTTTCAAGGAGCAGAGTAACAATAATGTAGCGTGTAGGGGACAGCTGCCCCCAAATAGATGAAGGCTCCTGAAATCTATAGCCCTGGAACTCCCGTTAAATCTTACAAACAGCTCCGTAGCCAGAATCTTGGTTTTCTGGAGTTGAGCAGGTCAGAGTCTCCACCTTCAGCAGTTTCTTGTCACACTGCTGTGACAAGCCCTCACGAGTCATCCAACTTTCTATCCTTCCAGTAGGAGACCTCACCTTTTAAATGTTGACCCACCTCCAAATAGCACTGTAATAGGCAGCCAAACCTTTAAACACAGAAGCCTTGGGGGTACACATCACGTCAAGACCACCACATGATCTGTGTATATGTTTCTTTCTCCATGATTTTTTCAATTCACCCAGAAATAACTTCTGAAATATGTTCTCTTAGGGCCTGTATTTAGGAATGCAGAAAGATTGTGGGCATCTTAGCACCGGGGGCATGTAGTTATCTGTTAAATTCCATATTTTTCATCCTGAGCCCCACAGCCACGTCTACTGTCTTAATTTTTGATACCACCACAAATCCTATTTATCCATCAAGAATGATAATGCTCTGGGTGATGCACCTGTCAGAGACCATTTCTGCTCAACTTCTATGGTCCCTGGCACTGGCACCTTTGCCTTTATGCGTTTAAGATGGAGTGGTAGTTACTCATCTCTGGGCTGCAACAAAATTCCGGACTAAAACAAGGTAAGGAATGGAATGGTTGGTTGATTTCTGACTTAACGGCTTCAGGGGAAATAGTTCATGAGGGCAGAAAAAGCATGATGGAAGAAGAAGGTGTCTGCTGGTCACATTGTATGCATAGTCAGGAAGCATGACCATACTTTCTCTATTTTATTTAGACCAAGCATCCAGCCCATGCAATGGTAAGAAAAAATCTACATTTAGAGTGTGTCTTCCAACCTCTATTAACCTATCAATATAGCCCCTCACTGAAATTCCCAGAGGTTGGTTTCCATGGTGATTCTAAATCCCATCAAGTTGACAATTAAGATCAGACATCACCGATGGCCCCTGGGGCAGCCTTATCTTTAGACACTTGAATTTTCTCTCCTTTCATTTCTTGACTACAGTTATCTCGTGGTTATCGTCTCCCAACATTTTCCTGGCAGCTCAAGCTGACTTCCCTTTCCACCCGTGGTGAGAGTTATAGCTTTTTCAGTTCTTTACTCTCATTTGCAGAAGGCTCTGTGTTTGATAAAGAGGGATAAGTTTGGTATGTTCAATGGGATCTAGTTTTATATTTATAAGACTCCAGTCCAATATTGTAAAGCACGGGAAGGATGTTCAGTAATCTCAAATATGGATCTCTTCGATATTGCACTTTAAGCTTTTCTCCTTGTTTAGGAGTATTTTAAACAATGTGGATTGAACAATTTTGTTTTAAATATGGCCGGCGAGTTTATTCTTGCATGTTTAAAATGGCACAGCGCACTGAAGGAAACCTGAAACCCACAACCACAGCTGTAATTTGCATTTCAAAATGTGTAGATCACTAAAGTATGCTTTTTAAAGAAGCACACTTAGTCTGCAAAGACTGTGAATTCTTTTTTTTTTAAAATGTAATAGTTCATAAAATTTAGTCTCTTAAATTAAAAAAAAAAAAACAGTGTTAAATCAACTTCAGTCACAGCCTTTAGTCTCAGGTGATTTTCTCTGGTACTCATTGAGAGTTGCCTTTCTGAGCCTCTGATTTTGTCTCTTTACCTTATCAGTTCGCAGAGTACAAAGACGCCTTTGCAGAACTTGAGTGGAAGGTAGGAGATAAAGATCAAATTACCAGTGCAAGAAAGAGAAACGGATGACTTACCATGTTTTCCCATTCTTGAGGTTTCTAGGAGAAATCCCCCTCCTCGTCAATGTCCGCTAAATAAAGATCGAAGCAACACCATTTTCATTTACTGAGAATGATATTAGAGGTGATGATTTATTTTGCAGGTGGGACTAAATACAGAGCCTAGAATTTGTCCCCAAATCACTGCTTTACTCCTAGCAGTTTTTATTTAATTATAATGACTGAAGCAGGCTTGTGAAGGCATCTGTCATGTAAATGAAGAGGGATTATGACAATTATTTCAATAACCTATCATTTTATATAGTTTTATTGTCCTGGCTTTTCCTCCACGATTAAAAGAAATGGCTTGTAAAATTTTCTGTGACGAGTTTAAAGCAATATTTATTTTTGAAAACTGTATCTAAGTGCTATTTATTTTTTCAGACAAGTTATTTAATAGCTTGTGAATGTAAGTGTATCATAATATATGAAGTACACACACACACATGCACACACACACGCACACACACACCCAGAAAGTACATACAATTTTTAAACCTAAATTATGCATTCATACTTAAAAAATAAATTCTTGTGCCTTTTGTGTATTTAAATATTTCCATTTATGTCTGCAAATGTTTCAGATTTCTGTCACAAAAGAAAATACAGCCAAATTAAAAATGAAGGGATACTCTCTCTCTCATTGGCTCAAGGAGCACCTTTAGTCCAGTCTTCAGATGACCAGGCACATGCATCATTACCGTAGCAAAGGAAGCCGTGCGCCTGCGTGGACTGCAATAGTTCGAGTCCTTTGCTGGGGCCTGACTTCGATGCTGTGGGTTCCCTGGTCAATGGTAAAATGTTTGTGAATCTTTCACTGGTGAGTCACAATCTATTGAAAGGGACAACTTCCTTAAAGTATGACGAACAGGATTCCATGCGGTGCCTTTGATCATAAGTGAGTTTCAGGGTTCTCAGGACTTGTAAATCAGAGAATCCGATGGCTAAATTCTCATCTTAACATAAAGGAAAGCTCTCTGGCAAGACTTACCTGCAAGTGTAAGCCTCTCATCAAAAGGCAAAGTACTGATACACATGTCTAGGACCTAAAATAAATCAGTACAGGCCCACAAGGGCATTAGACAGCAAAACTAATGAGGACCAGGCAGGAAGACCACAGGAAAGGGCAATACACTCCACTCCCCTTTGCAGTATCTTCTGATTAGTTTTTTATTGTGCTCTGGGGAGCAGGTGCATCAAGAGGGAGCTGCTACTCTGTGGATCAGTATTATGGAAGCAGGAACTGGGGATGGTTAAATGTGGACAGGAATAATACAAATTTTGCAAGCAGCATAAAAATGTTGTGGGTCTGCAGAATATTGTAAATGACAGTATTATTGGAAAATAAATATATTATTATAATCTTGCCATATGAGACCAACCTCCCAAGTAAAAATCTTTTTTTTTTAATTTCTGGGCTTATCATTATTATTATTATTATTATTATTAGCATTTATCTTAAAGGACCTCAGCCTATATTTTTGGAATGCTGCAATGTAGTTGATTTGTTGTTTTATTGATTAGTGTAAATAAAAACACAAATATTTCAGTTTTCTTATGATTCTTAACAATTTTAATTTCATATCAAGTCATACTAGACTTGAATGAAAATACTGTATCTACAGATGGTGTTGAATTGTATAAAATTAATTACATGTGCAAGGTTTCAGCAGTTAACTCCAGGGAGGCCCGTAAAAATCCATCGTGAACAGAATTCCATGCTTCTTAACCTCCTGGCTTCCAGACTGGAGATTTCATTTGCAATGCTGAGAAGAAACGGAAAGTGACATGGAATCAGACCTGTCGTTTGGGAAATGCATTAAGTGCTGGGGGTATAAAGGGATCAAACTCAGACTTGGCGATCCATGTAGTTCCCAGGTGCTGCAGGTTTTCATTTACAGTATGCTTGTCTCTGCAGTGGATAAGAAGGTCATCACTGACTGCTCGTGCTGATACTGTTGTCTTGTGTATACTTTCCAGGCATACCTAGGAGACTGGGCAGGCATTGATCGAGCATTGATCACCTTTTATACTCCTGTGAGACTGTCATTTTCCAGTGTTTTCTGTTATCTCCAGGAAGGAATGCTTAGATCTCCCAAACTCATTTCATAGAACTGAATATTAATGTACCTTGTATAAAGCAGTAATGTATATGGTCTCAATTAAGAGGCTACTGTTATTGGATGCAACAGAAATGGGAAAGTTTCAATTTCTCAATTTATACTGGTAATATTTTACTTTTGTTTCTAAATTGTTTATTTGAGATAGGGTCTTTCTAGTATATAGTCCTGCCTCAGCCTCCAATGTGCTGGGATTATAGGCAGAAACCAACACAGCTGATCAGACTGATACAATATTTTAAAATAAGGATTTTTCACTATATATTTAGATTGCATTTTGAATTATGGACCTTTAAAATTTCCATGGTTGTGAACTGTTATTGCTGAGTTATTTTATTTTCTAAGCATATGCTATTTATTCTAGGTTCCATAAGTATCACGTCTGAGGAAAGATTAGGACAAATTACATTAATAATTCAACAATTGAGATTAACATTCAGTTTCTGGCATTTGTAGAACTTAAAAATAAAACAATAGATTAGGTATGAAACTTATTTTGAGAAAGATTGTCTAAATTTCTTTAATACCATCCAACTGTCAAGGGGAAGAGAACACCTTAGCACTTGTAAGGCAGCATGCGGATCTTACTTCTCTGACTCTGGGCAAGTATGAACAGAAGAAGAATTATAAGTGAAAACCAAATGGATGGACCACTCTTTGCTGCACTGCCTCATTAGTATTTCCAGGTTTAGTTCTTCATAGAAAGGATTTCTGTGCTCCTTGCTTTCTGATTGTGATTCAGTCACATAGTTTTGTACGATTTGGGACTACTGTCATATCATAGTTGACATCCTGGAGAGACTGGAAAGATGGAGGCCATAGTGTAAGTTGTCTCTGATATGAACACTGTCAGTTCAACAGAGTTCAGAACTACCTGTGAGATCGGTGTTTGGTGATGCCTGTAGGATATTATCTTGATTACATTAATTGACATGAGAAGACTCACCTTGACTTTGAGTAGGATTGCTCCTTTGGCAGGAAATCCTGTGCTATATAAGTGTAGAGATAAATCATGGCCTGAGGAAGTATTGCTGTTTCTTGACTGTACCTATGATGGGACCATCTGCTTCAACATCCTGCTTCTGTGGCTACTGCTAATCTAGCACAATGGACTTAGAACTTAGAACTCTGGGTCAAATAAACCTTTCAGCCTTAGGATGCTCTTATCATGTTTTTTCACAGCAGCATGAAGGAAACAAGACATCTTTGTTCCTAAATACCATAGAGAAGAACCATAAATATCCAAGGGCCTGTGTTGGAAACGTGGCAGAGGAGAAAACCATATCCATTCAGAGTAAGTTGATAGTATGAGGAGAAGATGGTCTGTAGAGAGTATCACCTGGAGTCTTGCCTTGGCTGGAGGAAGATCTGTCTGCTGAAGACATCAGTATCAGAGGCCAACAGGACATCCAGCAATCAATCAGCAATGACCAGATACTTGTTCAATGGTGGCCGTACAGCCAGCACACCCTGAGAAACCATACAGAACTAGAGACCATCTAGTCAACTTCATGAGAATATGGATGTCACACTTCTTTCTTTTAGTTAACCGAACATCATTGCAGATTAAGAATGAAGAAAGGAGATCACTATGTGAGTAACTATATGTTCCTATTTATCCTACATGTTTGCCTCAAATATAATTTCAAGATACTCTCTGGAGGCCAGTGAAATGGCTTAGAGGGGAAAAATCACTTAACCAGAAAAAAAATCTGATGACCTGAGTTTAAGACACAGAGCTTGTGTAAAAAGATGGATATGATAGTACATATCCGAAATCCTGATATTTCTACAATATGGAAAGTAGAGATAGAACCATCTTGAAGCTGACAGGCTAACTAGCCCGGAATATGCAGCATAGCAGAAATGAGAGAAACACTGCTTATAAAACAAGGTAGAAAAAGAGAGTCAAGAATTATCTCCTGAAAATTGTCCTCTGATACACATAGATATACTATAGCATGTACTCACATACATACACGTTCACACACATACACACACACTATATTTACACACACATACACACTAATGATGAATACAATTAAGAAAATTTAAAGCATACTTTAAAACTGAATATCTTTTACATTTGTGTCTTATTTAAATAAAACTTCTCACACAAAATTTGGAATTTTTGTCAGTAGCACTAGGGGTAGTGAATGATATAATCTCATTGATGCAGAATTGAATTACCAAGTTTACTAGCCTGCTCAGAGTGTCATAAACAAGAAAATAGGGTAGTAGCTCAAGCAAATAAATGTATTTATTCACAATTCTAGAGGTCTTCGCTGTCTGTAAACAGCCACCTTCTCAATGTGGTGAGAACAATCTATGCCTTTTTCATCGTATGCGGTGACAGTTTTATCAGACAAGGGACACACCCTATGATTTTACTATTGTCAAGCACATTGGGTAGCAGGATCTCAATTTTGAAGTGGAAATTCCTGGTTTCTTTAACAACTCAGTTGTGTCATGTGATATGATGTTTTTTTCTGGAAGCTGTCTTATGAGATGGCATGTGATGTTTTTCTGAAAACAGACAAATTGAAAGGTCATGTGATATTTTGCTGAAAACAGACACTCCAAATGGTGCGTGATCTTTAGAAAGAATATAACTAGGACCTCACAAACAGTGAGAGGATGATCCTGCATTGTAATGCTTCATTCCTCCACTGGTCATTGCTGGTCTTCCTCAGTTTTGCTCCTTCACCTGTAGAGAGAAACAAGCCAAAGAACTTCTCATGGTATTCCCACTGATTTTGGCTGCTTCCTCTGACTTGTGCTGTTTGGGGGAAGCCTTGTTGAGTCTGCTGGATTGTGCCTTCTCTAATGACTTGTGTTTGGTGTTTGCTATTGAACTGAACTTCTGCTATCCTATAAAGGAATAGTGGAATTGCCCCCAAGAAACTACTTCTAAACAGGTCCACAACACCTCTTTCTATTAACCTTCTTTTCCTCCCTACCTCTGGTTGGTGGGTTAGAAGGGAGGTCAAAGCATTCACATAAAACCAGACACACTGAAACTAATAGAAGAGAAAGTGGGAAGACCCTCGAATACCTAGGCACAGGGGAAAAGTTCCTGAACAGAATACCAATGGCCTATGCTCTAAGATCAAGAATTGACAAATGGGACCTCATAAAATTGCAAAGTTTCTGTAAGGCAAAGGACACTGTCAATAGGACAAAACGGCAACCAACAGATTGGGAAAAGATCTTTACCAATCCCACATCCGATAGAGGACTAATATCCATATATACAAAGAACTCAAGAAATTAGACTCTAGGCAACCAAATAACCCTATTAAAAAATGGAGTAAGGAGCTAAACAAAGAATTCTCAACTAAGGAAATGCGAATGGCCGAGAAGCACCTAAAGAAATGTTCAGCATCCTTGGTCATCAGGGAAATGCAAATCAAAACAACCCTGAGATTCCACTTCACACCAGTCAGAATGGCTAAAATAAAAAACTCAGGTGATAGCAGATGCTGGCGAGGATGTGGAAAAGAGGAACACTCCTCCATTGTTGGTGGGATTGCAAGATGGTGCAACCACTATGGAAATCAGTCTGGCGGTTCCTCAGAAAATTGGACATATTCACTACCTGAGGACCCAGCTATACCACTCCTGGGTATATATCCAGAAGATGCTCTAACACATAACAAGGACATATGCTCCACTATGTTCATAGCAGCTTATTTATAATAGCCAGAAACTGGAAAGAACCCAGATGCCCTTCAACAGAGGAATGGATACAAAAAATGTGGTACATTTATACAATGAAATATTACTCAGCTATTAAAAACAATGAATTTGATAAATTCTTATATAAATGGATGGAACTAGAAAATATCATCCTGAGTGAGTAACCCAATCACAAAAGAACATACATGGTATTCACTCACTGATTATTGGATTTTAGCCCAGAAGCCTGAAATACCCAAGATACAACTCACAGACCACAAAAAGCTCATGAAGAATGATGACCAAGTAGGGGGGGCTTCAGTCCTTCGTAGAAGGAGTAACAAAATACTCAAGGGTGCAAATATGGAGACACAGTGCAGGACAGAAACTGAAGAAGAGACAGACCATTCCACCTGGATATCCATCCTATGTGCAGTCACCAAAGGTAGAGGTTGATGTGGATGTCAGGATGTACATGCTGACAGGAGCCTGATATAGCTGTCTCCTTAGAAGTCTGCAAGAGTCCGACATACTCAGAGGCAGAAGCCCACAGCTAACCATTAAACTGATCACGGGGTTCCCAATGGAGAAGATAGAGTGAAGGCTGAAGGAGTTGAGAGGATTCGAGACACCATGAGGAAAGCAACAATCCCAACCAACCAGAGCCCCCAGGGTCTAAACCACAAGCCTGGGAGCGCTTAGGGAGGGACCTATGGCTCCAGCTCTATATGCAAGGGAGCTATATATAAGTGGGAGAAGAGATCCTTGGTCCCATGAAGACTGGACGTCGTGGGGGGGGGATACTCGAGGGTGGGGAGGTGAGGTACAGGGTAGGGTGGAAGGGGGTACACCAACGTGGAGATAGGAGGAGGGGGGAAGGGATAGTGAGTTCCTGGGAGGGAGGGGGGGGGAAATGGGGGTAAGGAGAGAACATCTGAAATGTATAAAAAATCTACAATAAAAAATTTCCAATAATAAAAAAAAACAGAACCATAAATAAAGTAGGTTTTGAAAAATCCAAGCCTACACAATTACAATTTATTCATCTTAGAGGGTAACATTTTTCTATTGTGATTGTATAAATTATAGCATTTTAACATAGTTTTAGTCCACCATATTACATGTGGTATACACCAACGTCAGTCTATGTAAAGTACTGAGTTGGTTTCTAAAGCATAAGCAAAGAATTAAATTACATTCATCATACTTCTTGTATTAAATTGCTTTTTAAACTTTATAGAGAATGGGGTGATATGTGGTACATAGTACAATAAATTGACCATCTATGTAATCTTTTACTAATTCTGAGAAAATAGAATGTATCGTGTTTTCAGCTTGGGAACTTAGGTAACTTGGAAGATGTTTGAAAGTCCTTCCTTTATTTAGACTAAGACTTTTCTAATGTACACAATAGCTAAGAAGCTGTTTTATTACTCATAAGTAATAACTCAGATAATCATGCAAAATTGACACATTTTTGAAACCTCTTAATATGGTTTTCATTCCTTGTCCTTATAGATGACACCCCTCAGGACCCTTCCCCACTACTACTGTAGTGAAAGTGGAAAGCACATTTCTTAGAAGGCAGTGCCCTTTATCTCCAGACTGCCACATAGGATATGACATACCTAGTAAGAGTCCACTTACATAATAAGCATTGTAGTTTACATATATATATATATATTTCCGCCAAAATTTTCCAGCAGATGGCAGTAAGATGTCTCCTTCTGTACAAGTCAGTGTAAGATGACAGTTTTCTGAAATGTAGAAATAACGGTTTGTAAGGAAGGAACATTATTTTGTAATTTACAGAAGAACTCCTGCAGAGTGTGCCTCCTGCAGCATGTGCCTGGGTTAAGTCATCTGAAATCATCCCTAGTTTACTCACAGGCTGAATGACGATGAGCTACTAACATTTCATTACAGTTTCTTGTTCTGCCCATTAACAGTATCTGCAAGAACAAGTTAAAGATCCTACACGTCCATGAGCAACATATTTGGGAAAGGGAGATGCTATGGAATTCTTTCTTCCTGAAAAAATGGATTCTTTTGATGTTATTATTTTAAGACACTCAGTGTAAGACTTAAACTTGCCTACAATGAATATTCAAGCTTAGATAGACTGATATATTTATTTTTTTTCATAGTATGTTGGGAAGTATAAAAGTTTCTTGATAATATATTATTTTTAAGGTCATTTTTCCCCTAATTGTGAGAAAAATGTGTTCACTCCAATCCTCTGAGAGGAAGGCTCAAAGAATAATTGAAGTAGGCAGGGAAATCCTTCAGACTGCAAAGTATGCCTTAAACCTGTGAAAGAAAAAAGCCTAAAAGAAAGTATTGACAGAAATATGAGATGTTGTGGCACATTTCTATAAAAGCTTTGGCCAAGCCAACAGGAGTCTCTAAATAAAGACTGTCCAGAGAAGTCCCACACTGGACAGAAATAGCCTGTCTCCAGCACTCTTGCCAAGCTGTTATTAGTTGAAAACAGCCTAGTATGTTCTCTGACTAAACTCAATGGCAGATCCAAAGGGGTAGCAAGTAGAGGTGTCTGTCTACCTTTTCCATAGCCCCTGAAGAAATATTTAAATGAGATGTGAATACATTTTCTGATCTTGACTTATGCATTTTAAAACACAATTATGACATACCCATACATTTTCACCCCTTACTACATGTGATAGTGTAATGTAAATATTTATTAATTGAAAGATAAGACATACAGCTGCAATCGTATGAGATACTTCCAGTCCACATTTTCAGTAATAGATGATGTAACAAATATCAATCATGATGTAGCTGACAGAGACAATAATGCTAATCGGATTTAGCAGGTACCTGATGAACATTTTACATGACAAAAGTAGAACATGCATTTTTTTCAAGTGCACACAGCTCGTTATCAACAATATGTGGGCCACAGAAAATCCTAGTAAGATTTAAAATATTGAAATAATGTTATTTTCTAATCACAATAAAGTAGCATTAGAAATCAAGTAGGAAAGGAAAGCCAGAAAAAAAATGCGAATGTGTAGAAATTAACAACATATTATCAATTAACAATTAGCAGTCAAAGAGTGAATCAAAAGAGTAACATGCAGAGAGAAACACAAGTTAAAACACACTATAAGATGTGTTTCAAAAATACAGTACTAACTCCAAAATCTCCTGTAAATTCCCTTTTTTAAATGGAGAAATATCTCTGATTAATAATTATACCTAATATTTGTAATAAAAATAAAAAATGAGAACCAGATTAAGCTTAAAGCACAAAGAAGAAAATGCAAAGCAAGCCAGAGATAAAATGTAAACACCCAGAAAACAATAGAAATGATTAACAAGACCAAGAGATTGGTTTTGGATTAGAAGACCCATGAAACACTAGGAAAGTGAACACCTCACTCCTACATTTTCAGAACTAGAACGTTGTGTGCAGGGGGCAGGGGGGAATATACAATGGTGTGCATCAGCAAACAGGAGAGTCTGGTTGAAGCAAAAAATTCCTAGTAACACATCACTAGCCAGGAGTAAATAATGAATTAAATACATGAAGAAACTTAGTAAAGTATTGACCCATTCTGTAATAAAAATATCATAAGAACAAAAGCCCAAGAACCATTGACTTTTCTGTTGAATTCTACCCTAACATTTAAGGACGAAATACCAATCTTTAACTCTTCCAACCAGTTGAAGAGAAAACAACCCATCCTATCTCCTCCCAAAAGGCTGACCCCAATGCTGTAGAGAGACTTAAAGAAAGAAAAACTGCACACCTCTGAGAAACTTGCATGGGTTGGCTCTGAAATTTTTACTAGGCTAAAGGAGGAATGGAGAAAGGAGACATACCAACAGACCTACAGAAAAGCTGGGGCCAGGGTCAGATGGGGCAGCATCAACCTCCACAACTATCCAGAGCCTCAGTGTATTTATTGTGTATAGCAAGCGGGAGAAATGAGCTTTTTTCAGTAGGAGGTGTGTATGTACAAGCAGTCTTAGACTGTGAAAATCCTAGAGGATGAAGTTGTAATTTCAGTTTGGGTAGACATTAGTCAGTCATTCCTAAGTACTCAAACCAGAGGACAGTGAAGCTTATGGGGTAGGTTTTAGCCTTATGGGGTGGGGGGGAAGCTTAGCTAGATTCTCATGGATCTGACACACTGGTCCATGAAATGGCCATGTCCAAATGAACAATATACACTCATTCAGGAGTTTATCCATTGTTTACACATTTATAAGATCAATATCCCTGATGAATACTGAAGCAAATTCCTACTTAAGATCTAGTCTACATAATAAAACAGCACATTGAGATTATACATTTCAAAAGATTTGATTTTAGTTGTGGTGTGTGTGTGTGTGTGTGTGTGTGTGTGTGTGTGTGTGTAAATGAGTGTTAATGCCTGTGCACACCAGAGGCAGTATATCTTATGGAGCTGAAGTTATTGAGAGTCACCGGCATGGCATGGGTTGTAGAAAAGAACTGAACTCCGGTTCTCCAGAGGGTAGTAAATGTTCTTAACCTTTTCAGTCTCAAGGTTAAACTATGTAATCAAGTAAAATTTATCACTGGCATATACAAACTTTCTCACATACAAAAGTTAGTGTTATATTTTACATGAATAAAATGAAGAAACAGATACATACTTGAATTGATGAAGAAAAATATCAAATAAAACTTATGCTTTTTCATTATAAAACCTCTCAGCAAACTAGGATTGGAAGGAAGGTATCACAATACAATTCCTATATATTCCAAAATCCAGTTATCTTTGTATTTGGTGGTCAATGGCTGAGCATTTTCATTGTGGGATTAGGTTAGGGACAACTTGTCTTAACTAATTTTTACCCAGAAAAATTGGGTAAGAATATAGTTTCTTAGGGTTTTACTGCTGTGAAGAGACACCATGACCAAGGCAACTCTTATAAGGACAACATTTAATTGGCGATGGTTTCCAGGTTCAGAGGTTCAGTCCATTATCATCAAAAGGGGAGCATGGCAGCATCCAGGCAGCCATGGTGGAGGCGGAGCTGAGAGTTCTATATCTTATTCCAAAGGCAAACAGGAGAAGACTGGCTACTAAGTAGCTAGGATAGAGGTCTTAAAGCCCAAGCCTACAGTAATACTCTTTCTCCAGCAAGGCCACATCTACCAACAAGGCCACACTTGCTAATAGTGCCACTCCCTGGGCCAGGAATATTCAAACCACCACATTCCACTCCCTGGCCCCCATAAGCTTCTTCAAATATATGAGCCTATGGGAGCCATACCTAGACATAGCATAATGCAAAATACATTTAATTCAACTTTAAAAGTCCCCATAATCTATAGCATTCTCAATAATGTTAAAAGTTCAAAGTCTCTTCTGAGATTAATCAAATCACTTAACTGTAATCCGCAAAGCAAGACAGGAAACTAGCTAGGTAAACATAAAACTTTGGATCTCCATGTCTAATGTCAAGACAGTCTTCAGATCCCCTACTCCTTTTTCATCTTTAATGACTGCAACAAAGTTCTTTTTCCTGAGCTAGTTCCACACACTGCTATTAGCTTTCCTCAACAGATATCTCATGGCTCTAGCATCTCGAATATCTTGGAGTATCTAAGGCAACTTCAACATTACAGCTTCTTGTTCCAATGTCTGAGATCCACACATGATCTTCTGGGCTCCTCCAAAGGTCTTGGGTCACTTCTCCAGCTCTGCTCTTTGTAGTACTCTAGGCTCTGGTTGACTTTACTCCACTTCTGCTGCTGTTCTTGGAGATCATCCCATGATACTGGCATCTCCACCACACTGAAGTCTTCTGCTACAACTAGTCTTCACCAATAGCATCTCTCTCACAGGATGCCTTCATGTTGCAAAGCCTCAACTTGCATGACTCCTTCAGTCCTGGGCTATCAACTGCCAACTGAGGCTACATGTTCAACCAATGGCCTACCTTGGTCTCTCATAGTGCAAAGCCTCAACTGCTCTCCATGACCCCTTCATTCCTTCAAAACCAGTACCATATGGGTATTCTTACACATTACCAAGTCCAGCTGCAGCCCTAGGTACAACCTTGGCTATCTCTGGAACACAGCTTCTTTGTTCTCTCAGATAACACTTCACAAAAGATTTCACCTCAGTGATGCTGGTCTCTTCTTAATCACCATTAATTTCTTTGCTCCAGCTAACCAGCATCAGTTGTCCCAGTAGTCCCTTCTACTCTTGACTCTAAAGCCTGAACCACATGCTCAAAGCTTCTGAGTTCTGTTGCTTCCTAGGACTGGAACATGGCCCTGTTTCTTCTATTACTAGCTTTCTGTTTTCTAACTCCCTCACTGCCTAAGCTTGGCTGTCCTGGAACTTTCCTCTGTAGATTGACACTGAACTCAGAGTTCAGCATGGCCCTGTCTCCTCGGATTAAAGATATGTACCACCATGCCTAGACCTAAATTTAGCTGGGTGAGTTCTTAGCCCAAAATTCCACTCCCTTAGTCTGTTATCTCCTAGAATATGGGATCCAGTTCAATTTTACTTCCTGATGTCCCTTTAATATACTTGAACCATATATTTTGTATTTTTCCTTTCTTAGCTTGCTCCTTTTCATTAAAATACTTTCCATAAGATTGAATGGTATTAACTATACAGCAAAATTTATTTCAGGCTGTTTGAGACTTCCTTTTTCAAAGCAATTAATCTAAATCTCTTTGCCTTAGCCTCAGGCAGACTATTCTATTCGGACAATGGCATAAAGCAGTCACAGTCTTCACCAAACTACTACTACAAAAATAGCCTCTATGCCACATACTGAAATTATTCTCCACTGAAACATCTTGGTCCAGGTCTGCACCATTCAAATCACTCTCAGCAACAAAGACTTCCATGTTCCTATTGGGATGGCCCATTAAGCCTAACTTATAGCATTCCTCTGCTTTCCAAGTCCCCAAATTCACACTCCTCCAAACATAAGCATGGTCAGGCCTATCATAGCAATATCCCACTCCCTGGTACCAACTTCTGTCTTAGTTAGGGTTTTACTGCTGTGAACAGACACTATGACCAAGGCAACTCTTATAAAGACAACATTTAGTTAGGGCTGGCTTACAGATACAGAGGATCAGTCCATTATCATCAAGGTGGGAGCATGGCACCATCCAGGCAGGCATGGTGCAGGAGGAGCTGAGAAGTTCTACATCTTGTTCCAAAGGCAAGAAGGAGAAGATTGGCTTCCAGGCAACTAGGATAAGGGTCTTAAAGCACGTGCCCACAGTGACATACTTCCTCCAACAAGACCACACCTATTCCAACAAAGCCATAACCTCCAAATAGTGGTACTCTCTGGGTCAGGCATATTCAATGCACCACACATAGTAAAGGAAACTTTCTGAAACCAGACTAACTCCTTTTTCCTTCACTTGTTTTGTGCTCATCCTTAGCTCCCTCTCTCCTAGACTTCTCTATTACTGCCCTCAGTTTCCTTGAGTCTTTCTCTTATCTTCTCCTCCTACCCTTCCACCTTCTTTTCCCCTTTCCCGCCATCTTTCTCACTGATGTTCTAATTCACTGATGTTCTAATTGACTCTTATGTCTGTCCAGCTTAGAGTAGATGAGTAAACATAGTGATGTATGTGGGAAAAAAACCAAAAAACAAAAAACAAAACAGAACATAGTCAATTTTAAAAAGGAAAGAAATGGTACTGAGGGTGAAGCTCACTGGGGATTGTTTTCTAACATACAAGAGCTCCATGTTTCACCCTAGCCTTGTGACCAAACAAGGAAAGAGAATCAGACAAAATGTACTGCAAGGATGGACCTTGAAGACACTATGTTAAGGGAAACGAAGAAGTAATAAAAGCACAAAAACTAAATGACTCCACTTCTATGATATATGAAACATAGACAAAAACTCACTTATCTAAAGAGTAGAATGTCTGCCAGAGACTTTGTGATTACACTATAATGGTCTAAGATAAGGAAATTTAGGGAGATGGATGTTCATGGTGGTTAAAGAACAATAAAAATATATTTAACACCATTAAATGTACATTTAAATTTCTGAATTTTGTTACATATATATGTTATTTATTTTGTCATATATTAGTGGTAATTAAATGAAAAGAATGTTAAATATATTGCATATATTTATAACATATAATAAAGTGACAACATAAATCATGAGTAATTTAAGCAATGATAATAATCTGTGTCAAGAAAGCCAGATTGGACTAAAAAAAATTCAAATTTAGTCATTAACTTATTGCGGCACAGAATAAACATTCAAATTTCTTCAAAGTATCCTGGATATATTTGTATTTCAAGAATGATATATAAAAAACTAAAAACATAAACAAAAGTCTTCTAAACTCAAAATTTGGAAATATCCCATGGGTAAATTATTCTCCACATTTTTAAGACACTTTGATAACAGAACTGAAGTTCTGACCCTTTTCTTGACTAAAATTGTGGTATTTCTGTATATGCCCACTTAAGCATATAGCAGATATAATATTAAATTTATTTTGTAGTATTTATTTAAACACAAGCAATGTCATCATTTGGTGATTGTGTGTCTTTGATGAAAAATGTTTACCGCACATCACAGATGTGAAATCAATATGTGGCTAAGGGAAAAACAGCCTTATCAAAAAGCTACTGATTCCAACAGTTGTCATTATTGAAAAACCAAGTATAGTCATGTAGTGCACAACAGTATTTCATCATTGAGAGACCCCTTTTCAGCTGTTGCTTGGCAGGACAATAATGTGGCTGAAACACTCCATCACTGTGTATGGTATTTTTCTATTAATGTGTTGAGACACCATGACTGAAGTAACTGATAAAAGAAAACATTAATTAGTGGCATGACCATCATAGCAGGGAGCATGACAGCAAGTAGGCAGGCATGGTGCTCCTGATACACACACATGAAGCAGACAGAGAAAGAGACCCCAGTGACATCACTTCCACAACAAGGCCACACTCTTGTGTGTCTGGTGGAATGGGTATAAACTACCCCATAGTGTTTATACATGCACATATATGTATACTGAAGTACAAAATTATATAATATTTCATTGAAATCTATTTTACTTATGTTTTTATTGCTGTGAATAGACACCATGACCAAGGCAAACATTTAACTGGGACTGGCTTACAGTTTCTGAGGTTCCATCCATTATCATCACAGTGGGAAACATGTCAGCATTCAGTGCAGGCAAACAGGATTCTAGATTATCCAAGAATTCTATATCTTGATCTGAAGACAACCAGTAGAAGAGCAGAACTTGAGCATATGAGGCTTCAAAGCCCCATATACATAGTGATACACTTCTCCAACCTACTCCAATAAGGCCATACCTTCCATGGGCCAAGCATATTCAAACCACCACAAAATCATACATGACAATTAACAATAGTTCCTTTTTGGGTACTTACTATATATGCTATGTGAATATACCACATGCACATGACACAGACAGGACAGACAGACAGACAGACAGACACACACAACACACACATTACTTGAAATTCATGAGTCTTAGTAAGGTCCTTCAGGAGGTTCTAATGAAGGGGACATTGTTATCATTGGAGGTGACATCCCTAAAATGCCTCCAATGAGACAAGAGAAGTAACCTAAAACCTTGTGTTTGACAGTTGGTCCTGAACTCAGCAAGGTCCAAAGAAATCTTTCATACGTAATTGTAACATGGGCTCTGACCTCATCAGAGCACTAACTATTCGGGGAGTCTTAGCTTAATGGAGGATTGGTATGTGGGGATGACTTGGAGAGAATTCGGTTGCCAGGGGCATGCCTTTGAAAGATGAATTTGTTCCCATATCTCCTTTCCTCTTGCTTTCCTATATGTCTTTCATGAATTAAGCAGCTTTCCTCTAATATATCTCTCCTCACCACAATGTTCTGCTTCACCACAGGCCCAGAAGCAAGGAGCCAGGCACCCTGTATAGAACCTCTGAACCATCTGCCTGGAGAAGTCTTTCTTCCTTTTTCTTCCTTCCCTTCCTTCCTTCCTTCCTTCCTTCCTTCCTTCCTTCCTTCCTTCCTTCCTTCTTACTTTCCTACCTTCTATTTATTTACTTATTGACTGATTGATTCAGGGTCTTTTTTGCAGCCAAATCTACCTTCAAATTAATGAGGATTCTCCTAACTCAGTATCTTGACTGATGGGATTACAGGCATGCATCATTATGCCTCTTAAGCTCGTTTCTTTAAGCTGACTTCTGCAGACACTTCCTCAAAAATCATAAGCTGGTAACTCAATAGTGCTGTTCCTCCTGCTGACCATGAGCAGGCTTAAGCTAATGAATGTGTTTCCATCTGTAGTTTCGACAGAAGTCTCTTTCTACCTCTGTCTCTCTGTCTCTTCTGTATGTATATGCACAAACACACATATCCTTTCTAAAAATAAAAAAGTTTTATAAGTTAGAATTAAAATTATTTTATATAGTTGTACAATGTATTTACACTTTAAGTAACGAAATATTACAAAATTGAAAGTTTAAAAGATGGAAAAACATATTAAATAAATAGTAATAGGAAATTTAGATTAATTTATTTTGAAAAAATGTTTTAAACTAATTTAGTGCATCTGAAGAGGCTCAGTGATTAAGTCTGCTGCTCTTCTAGAAGACTTACATTCTATTTCCATTATCCAGATCAGTCAGTTCACGATAGACCTGCAACTCTAGCCACAGGGGTTGTATTTCACATCCTCTTCTGGCCTCTGTAGGTTCACTTACACACACACACAACACACACACACACACACACACACACACACACACGCACATGCACACACATGCGCAAACAAAGTAAGCAATACTGTACCTATCTATGTCTATATATTTCTGTGTTGTGGATAGCCTCAGTCTTGTATTTTGATCCTAGTTCCCAGAGGATAGCCCCAGCCTTGTATTTTGATCCTAGTTTCACTTTCCTGGGAGGGGCTGCAGAGGATGATTGAATCTATACACCAGTGATGTCTTGTGAACCTTCTGTCCAATTAAAACTTGTAAAATAAAGGCTAGAGTCCAGTGATTGGGCAGTAGAAGGGGAGGCGGAGAAAAAGGCTTGGGGGAGGAGAGAGTGAGAGGAATTCGATTTAAAAGAAGAAGCAGAGGTAGAAGCAGGAGGAAGTTGAAGCAGAAGGAAGCAGGCGGTAGAAGGAAGCCCATGACAGAGGAGCTGGAGTCAGAAGGACAACTATGTGGCCTGGATAAATGGCAAGATATAAGGGATCTCATAGCCGGGGATTAGGAGTAGTCTAATGGTAAATCTGCCCAATCTAGGCATGCAATTTATACCCATAATTATTGAGCTGTGTTTTCCTTTACTGGTCTCCTTCGGGTAGGAGATTTTACAGCAACAAATTTGGTGGTTTAAATAATTTCTTCTACTACATTTCTGTCTATTAGTCTCAGTAATTCACAGCCCAGACCTTTACAAGCACATCTCTTCTTCACTGATTCACATGAAGTAACTTACAAATCTGTATGCTCCATTCATGGGAAATGCCCAAATGGTATATAAGTTTCAGGTTTGATACTGTGTTTCTGTGATGACTGTTCTTGGTTGTCAATTGACTATACCTGGAATGACCTACAATCAGGGAATAGAGGACACACCTTTGAAAGATTTTTCTTTTGGTTTGACAAGGATGACTCTCCTTGTAGTCCAGACCTTTGAGGTAGTAAGACACACTTGTAATCTGGATCTTGAGGTAGGAAGAACATACCTTTAATCTGGGCCATCAGGTTGTCATATGATAATGATGATGACAGGTTGTCATATGATATAACGTCATCATCTAAAAAGAGTTGGCTGAGAAAGGGGACAGAATATAAGGAGGAAGGGATGGTGTGAAAGGAGAGAAGTATTGATAAGAAGAAGAAGGAGAAAAGAGAAGTGGGGGAAGGGAGAGATGAAAAGAGAGGGAGAGAAAGGGTTGGGGAGAGGAGAGGTGGGGAGAGGGAGAGGGAGAGGGAGAGGGGAGGGAGAGGTGGAGGGAGAGGGAGAGGGAGAGGAGGGGAGGGAGATGGGAGGGAGAGGGAGAGGAGAGGGAGAGGGAGAGGGAGAGGGAGAGGGAGAGGGAGAGGGAGGAGAGGGAGAGGGAGAGGGAGAGGGAGAGGAACAAATATTTTCAGGTAATAATCAAAGGCAGAAAGTAGATTCCAAATACCAGAGACAGAAACCTGTTTGGTTGCTTGGAAGAATTAAAAATTTCTAGAAAGATGACAGCCATCATCATTAAGTAGAATAATACATTGTACATGCTGTGAAATTCATGGTTTTCTTGTATTTTCTAAGGCCTGAATTTCACTGCATTATCAACCAAAAACACATTTGGCTTGGATTTTTGACCTGTGTCAGTGTATAGACTCCAGATGTCATGGAAAGAGTCTTGTTATATTTGGGTTACAATTACATACCCTTAGTTTAACGGTGTACAGGAAGCTGACGAGCCAGTTTCTGAAGGGTATTAAAAATACAGTGCCTTTATAAAGCTTTCCACCATGCTTAGGTCTATCAATAATTTTGGAATATTTAAATCAACATTAGAATTTTGACTGTTCATTTACATATATGAGAGGGCTTAGCTTAGATGTTAGTGTCTCCATCAACAGATCATACTAACACTCTCATCCTAATAAATCCATCCTTTCTCAGCAACCCAGGCAAGCTTAGAGTATCACCATTTCTCTCCATATATTATTAATAAAATCTCACATGCATTTCCATAATTATACAAGATAATGAGCAAGCCGGTTTTATAAACACAGTTGCTTTAAGATGTATGTATGGACCATCTATGAAGACAGAAAATTTAAAATGTTAAGGGTAGGAGCAAAGGTCTTGGAGCCAAAGACTGAAGGTCCAGAACTGTCCCTGCTACAAATTAGTTATGAGACCTTGGCTGCCCCAATTTTACTCCTTGGGCTTCTTTTTTCTTATCTTTTATATGAGAAATTTTATCTCAGTGACATTTAAACCTCTTCCAACTCAAAACCTTTATGTGTGATACAAGGGTTGATCACTTGGAAAATCAGGAGTCAAGGAGACAATATCAACATCAGAAGTAAGAGGGATGTTTTGGTCTGTTGTGAACTTGATACTCAGCTGTAAAGTGAGATCAGCTGACATCAGCAATACAGCTTCTTTGGAGAATTACTTTTATATCTGAATAAACAATCACTCTCTTCAGATGTTGCTAAGTATTTTTGGAAAGTTTCCAAATATTTTTTATGTTCATGTAGGTCTAAGATTTGATTGGAGAAGAGGAGACTGATTTATTCTTTTCAAATTACTTTTTTTTTTTAATGTTTAGAAAACATGTAATACCACATGTGGTAAGAAATAATATAGATATATCTTATGCCCCCTTGGCCTATTTCTTTTGTTATTAGATGATGACACTGTTTTAGTCTCTCTCCCTTTCCCTCTCCCTCTCCCTTCCTCTCTCTCTGGTCTCTCTCCTCTCTTCCTCTCTCTCTGTCTCTTGTGTGGTGTTGTGGTGTGAGTGCATGCATATAATGGAATAGATAGATAATAGATAGATAGGTGATAGATAGATAGATAGATAGATAGATAGATAGATAGATAATACATACATACATACTACATACATCCTTCCTATGAAGAGTTCAGGTTAGCATCAGTCTCATGATTTTCTTGCCGTAGCCTCCAAAATTCCCTCAAGTGCTAGTTTCAGAGTTGTGCACCAGCATGCCCAGCAAGAAGGTATCACCTTGTATAAAATATGGTGAAAATCACTACCAAGATTTTGACCTGGTGTAGTCAAGATATAAGTCAATGCTGTCACATAAGAACCCTTGATATTGTCTTTTATAGACATATTACAAGATATAATAGCAATTTTCCTGATAAAAATTCCCCAAAGGGGCCTTACTGGTATGACAGTTAACAACTAATTTTTTATTTGACTTAAGGTCTACTCTACAATGTGTAACTCATGCCTGATATTATCAATTGTCAAAAACTCCAGGAAATATGTGTGGCCAGGTTATAGGGCCTAATGGAGAATCTAAGTACTGTTATTCTGCTAAATAGATATAGTGTTAAAAGTTCTCTCATTTCTTATCCATAGTTTAGTGCATCCCTTAACCCTCATCAGAGAAGTTTCTTTTTGTAGTAGATGGTGATTAGCACAGCTGGTAAATGTGCAGAGAACAATCAACTATAGAATAATCTGGTTTAAACAGGACCCCTATATCATAGTCCTTCCATTCAAGCCTAAGTGTTCATTGTAGAAGAGGAGGAGGAAAGATTAAGATCCAGAGATAATGGATGTCTACAACAAATGAATGCTTGTAGGACATGACTAGATCATTGCACATATGAACTCCATGGCTAGGGATGCATGAAAATCATGCCAACCAAAATCCCACCATGGATGGGCAAGGAGCTCATTAAATACTCCCTCGAGCCAAAGGGCTATTGACAGTTGATTGCTTTGGAAGGGAGAGTCTGTTTTCTTCAGGGATGGGGAATTACTAGGTAGACTCTGTGGTTTAAAAACAAAGCACTCAAGATTGAGAAGAAAAAGTACTGAAGGAGTTAAGACATGAACTGTGGGGTAGGGGAGGATGGAATGCTCCAACCACATTATATACATAAATGAGATTCTCAAACAAAAAACTTATTTGGGCCATTCTTTTAAAAGTCTGCTAATGATCATGTCATGTTTTCCTCAGTAAACCTTGCTTTTCCCTTTATTCTGGAGAATGTTCTGGCTGGAGATAGTTTTAAAAATATTGTTCCAATGTACTGATCCTTTTGATTTCTGAAAAAATTCTCTGCTGTCCTATGTTATTCCAAGTCATTTGTTTGTTTGTTTAAAATATCATTTCATGCCGTAGGATTCTGGGTCTGATTTAAAGCTTGTGAGTTGGCCAAGAGGTCACTGCTATAGTCACAGGAGCAAAACTATCAGTCATGTTTGGGTTTAATCTGTACCCTCAATGTCCTGCAGAAGCGGGATAACTCAGTTCTCCTTGCTTACAGAACTGGGATGAACATCCCTGTGTATCCTCATCATCATGGTGTGAGGCTCCTACAAGGAGAAAACCACCAAGACTTTATGAAATGTGGTTTGTACTTGTCATTCTATTCTGACACCTTCTGCCAGAGCTTGCAGAGAAAAGGAAGACTTCAACAGTATCAGACAGAGCCAACTACTCACCATGGCAATCCAGTCTTCAATGATGCAAAGACTGAAAGACAATGTCACAGTCCATGGTCCCCAAGTGTAAGGCCTTTGTCTTTTTCAAGGATATCAAAGAGAGCATCAAAATATGTATGTACAACAAGGATACTAAAAGTTCTGGTGTTCTGATATCACTCTAAGGAATGAGTAGATGTGTCTGTCTTTTTGTCAGTGGAGAGTGGAAAACCAAGGCATGCATTCTTGTTACCCAAGAGGAGGGTACTAGCCCAAGTACCCTCCTTTGTCTCTTCTAACACTATTAGAAGGGAGGATTGAGTATTTTAGTATAGCCACTTCAGGATTAAGAAGGGTTTACCGTGCACATTTCGCAACCCTGGGTGGGTGTTGGCTTGTTTGTCCTGGATACTAGCTGTTATGTAAGCAGGTACTATTTTTTTTTCTAGGTTTCTCATTCTCTTTGATTGGGTCCAAAATATGAGACTTTGTGGTTGTTGTTTTTCCATCTTAACTCATGAGTGTTTGTGGTTTTCCAGCTTTCTCTTCCCAGTCTGGAATATATGTGGTAGGAAAATCCAATACCCCCAAGACCATGGAACTCATCCCTGCATTGTGCCTCAGGTCCTGAAGTTATGCAAAATCCCTCTCTCTCTCTCTCTCTCTCTCTCTCTCTCTCTCTCTCTCTCTCTCTCTCTCTCCCCTTCATAGACCTCTCTCTCTCATAGACCTTTCTTGTTCATTTGAAAAATAATGGCCTAGGATTTTCTGGCAGTAATAGAGAAAATAGGTCTACTTCCCTGCGAGAAATGGAAATCGATTCCTTTCTGTATGTGGTTAAAGATCTAACTTAGAACTTCAAATAGTAAGTTAAAGATAAATTTTTGTGTCCCCATTCTAAGACAAAGAAGAAAGTTTTTTCCTTTAAAAATAATAAGAACCTTTGATAAAATGTATTTACTATATAGTTGTTCTTGTATCTGAGATGGATACCCCTATGAATCTTGTCGTTATTTCTGAACTTCTTTCAGTGTTTTCACTCCCAGATGGCATGGCCCAGCAGGGTTAATGTTTACAGAATCTGAACTCTGTGGGTTTTGTTTGTTTGTTTGGCTGACTGGCTGGTTTGCTTCACTGACTGACTAATGCATGTGTGGTCATTATACTCTCAAGGTTGAAAAATGTATTCCCTTATCATTACTTGAACTAGTATTTTTTTATCTGGATTTTTTTTAAAACATTGCTTAGTTGTAGAGCTAAATGATTTTGATAATCAATAACAAAAGTCAACAACCATAAGAAAAAATATGTGTTGTTGCTTTTGTTATGCTTCAAACTGAGACATCTTAAGGATGTCAGCTCTCTCTCTCTCTCTCTCTCTCTCTCTCTCTCTCTCTCTCTCCTTCCTTCTTTCTTTCTTTTTCTGGGATTTTTCCAGATGACTGGAAGACAAAATGTATGTTAATTAGCTCAGTTGGAACAAGGGGATCCATATTCCCTCATTTACTTGCGGATGTACATGGAGACTCAGAAAACTAAAGCATCTTCCTTGAGTTTATGCAGGGACTAATTGGTGAACACTGAAGACTTTTTGTCACTCTTCCTGGAGCTACTGATGTTCAAGTGAGACACAAGATGAAGGAGATACTCTTACCCTATGCTCCAGCCTGGTTAGACATTCTTGGTCATTATTGTTTGTTTTGGTTTTTGTTAACAAGATAACATATCTTGTTAAGTTAACAAGATATCTGAGAAGACTGTACAAATCTCAGTTAAAAGTGTTTCCATCAGGTTGCCTGTAGGCAAATCTGTGTGAGCCATTTCTTGATGAATAGTTGACATGGGAGAGACCAATGCACTGAGGAGCATGGCACCACGGGGCCCGGTGGTCGGATTGTATAGAAAGCAAACCAAGCAAGCATGGGATCAAATCTGGAAGCAGTTTCTCTGTGGTCTCTGCTTTAGTGCCTGCCTCCAGTTCCTGCCTTGCTAGCCTTTGGTTTGGCTTCCTTGATAGAAAGAGATTATGAAGTTTAAACCAAATAAGGCCTTTTTTCTCCAACTTGTTTTTGGCTATGGTCCTTATCACAGCAACAGAAAGCAAACTAGAACAGCTGTTAGTGTGTGGAGAATAGAATAGAGTCATGTGTTATATGTAGATATGAGTCCATTAATATAGTACCAGCAAGTAATATTCCTCAATGAAGGACATTTATCCTCTTATCTGAATAGCCATGCTTTCTTACTTAAACATTTAATGGGCATTTCTGGATGTATAAATAGGCCTAATACAGAATAAAAATGTGAGCACTTTCTTCAAAAACCACGAGGGGTATTAAGATTTAAAGGTTTTATTCTTCTACTGGCTCTAGTCTCTGCTCTCTCTCTCTCTCTCTCTCTCTCTCTCTCTCTCTCTCTCTTTCTCCTTTATTTCATGACTGAGAGACACTTTTATTTGGTATAGTATCTTAGGCTGGCAAGTTTTTTAATCAATTAAGTTAATTATTTATTTTATATCACAACTTCCCCTTCTTCCTCTTCTCCCAGTGTCTAACACTCAGCACAATCCCAATCCATTTTTTTTCCCGGCTTTAGTGTCGATCTTTGTGGTGTAAAATTTAACATTTAAATTGTCATTGTAAATTTCCACATTCATTCTTATATTTATGATGGCTTTAATAAGTATGATGTTTGACTATTCAGAATTGCCAAGTACATGAAGGTGTGTGTGGGGTTCTGTTCCTACAGAGCAGAGGCAAGGCCTGCACAACCCTGGAGTTAGGTTTCCCCTTTAGATATGTGCTTGTGCTGAGTGTGAGGAATGGAACCACATCCCGCTCTCTCTTCCTTCCCTGGTATCATTTTTAGCTTCATTGGCTAGCTAATGCAGGCCAGTAGCATGCATAGGAAAGGATATGATTGTGTTGCCTGAGTGTTATGTTTTCAGGACACTGTTGCTTTGCTTTTGCACTTCAAGCAAATGGTTTGTTAAAATGGAAAGCTGATGCCTGCCTCCTGAACCGTTTCTGTTTTGGAGAAACATTATAATAATCATTAATAAAAACCTGTTTTCAGATTTGTTGCTTCTTTATGTAACAAATCAAGGTTAATGGTCTAGGCAAAGGTTTTTAGATCAACTCCGGGATAAACATTTTGCATATAAATTGGAGGAGACGCTTTGTGAGAAAGGGTTTTCTCTTTCTGACTGTATTGCTATTTACAGCATAAGCCTGGGAAATCTGGAGAGCGGTTATCTCCCTTCCATCTCTGATGCTGACCAAACACAATGTAAGGAGCTTGAAATGTTGCTGCAGGGCTAGTCTCAGTAGAAAGCATTCTAAAGTTTCTATAGAAATGGGGTACTGTCTTCCTTGTTTACTAAGTATCTTTCTACATATGATTCAAATGGTGTCACACACTAATTACATGAGTCACTTCTCTCCTGTGTGTGCTCAGCCAACACCTTTCAGGTGTGCATACTTCCCTTCTTGAGTTCTTGTCTTTTCAAGGACCCAAAGTAGCTCTGGGGACAGAGACCATAATTTGTAGCTATGGGTTATAATATCAGACATTACTCAGAAAGCTTTTATTGGTCTCCTCTTTTTTAAAGTGATAGACTACTATCCATCATGGTGACATTTGCTTGAGAATTTTCTGTTGAAAGAATAAGACAATGTGGATCTTCTTGCTAATATATTTACTGTCCTGATAGGGACAAGGGGCAAGAGTAGAGCTATCAAGGTAAGAAACTTTTGTACGATTAGAGAAAAGATGTAGATCTAAGAGTAAGCTAAAATACAACAAAACATGTTTTAAAATAGAGCATGTATAGGTAAAATGAATTGGAATTGGGAAGTCAATTGGAGGAAAGTCTGAAGGGCCAATGTCCACATAGAGCTGAATATATTTATGTTGATGGTCTCAGTAGTGCCTGGCATACAGAATAGGCTCACATGCTAACAGACTGTATGATTACCAGAGTTGTCACCATTTTTATTAGATTTGAGAAAGCTGGATACTGCTTGACAAATATGCAAATTCTAAAATGGTTTCTTAGAATTTTTTTTCAGATGCAAGTAGACTCTTGGTGCCTGCTGTTCAATCATAATGCCACCGAACCCCACGACACATGTACCTTTACTTTTATTTGGTATTGTAGAAGAATGAGAGGTCCCCTATCTACTCAGGGTGAGTTCAGTGATCTGGAAGTCAAACTGCAGCTCCATTACCTATTCAGCTGCTGAAGTGGGACACGGTTTTCATTTGTCATCTCAAGCTCTTTGGGAAATACATCTCATCAACCTATAAATTATGGAACTGTTGTTATAAATTCATAACACAACTGTATGAAAGTTTGAGATTAAGTTCGTATCTTTTTGCCTGAATTAAAATATGAATGAGCTACTTTACATCCCAGACTGTGGTCCCCTCCAATGTTAGAAAAAAAAAAAAAAAGATGAGGACACAGTGTTATTTGAAGTCAGTATCTAAGCTGTCACTTTGACAGATGCGAGTTCTTGGCTTATTTTAATGCTTTGCTTGAGAGACAAAAATGTAAGAATTCTCATTCGGTTTTCTTATGGATTTTCAAATCTATAAAGATTTGTACTCCCACGGGAAATAGATCATGAGCAACTCGAACGAAAAAGAGAAAGTTTTATGTCTGATGTTGATTGTCTATCTAAGAAGCTGTTTACAGTTCAAATAGGACTTTGTGTCATTTGATTATGTCTGTAATTCACTCGAGAGAAACTCACTACTACTGCCTTGTAGGTTACATACAATTAACAAACTTAACACCCACAGGGCATGCAGTAAGCATAGTGGGCCATGATGTAGATTCATTAAAGGCAACAGTGGTGGAAAGTCTGTTGTGTTAACAAATAACACTGACAGCAATTGCTACCAATCTTCAGGAAACTGCCCTGTGCTCTGAAATCACTGCAGAGAATCTACTGTAGGGTGGAGTAAATAGCAACTCTTTAGCAGAAAGTTGCAGCCTTGATATCCAGCTTTGATTCCATTACTGACCTGAGGTTTTTCACTGTGTTTTGAGATAGCCCAAAGTAGGATTTACTTAGGGCATAGGAAGAATTATAAAGCAGCCAATATATTATGATCCCTTAAATTTATCATTATTTGATATCAGTTTTTATTTATTGTCCTTGTCTGTTGTGATGGTGCTTACAAGTACCTGATATGGGGTATATAATCAAAAATATATAAATTTGTTTTAATCCATATCTGGCTGTCGCTACTCACAAACTTTTAAAATACCACTGCAACATAAATTAATTGAATGTTCACAGATGTACCAACCATATACCATATTTACATCAGAACAATATACCTCCCACACATACCTCTAACAGATACCTCCCACAGTGCTTGCCCCCCAGAAAAAGCTTTGGATATACTTTCTACCTTAATCTCTGCATATTTTCCTCCTACACACACATGTATTGAGTGTCTATTTATTGCTCCAAATACCAGAAATAGAGAACTGAACAAAACATGCAAGACTCACATCTTGCCTTCTATTTGGAAGATGGACAATGGACAATTAGATGTGGACTCTAACTGTAGTTACAAGCACACGACTAAAACCAACAGTAAAAGAATATAGGAGAAAGACTGGAGAAAAGAGGAGTTTGTCAACACAGCTCCCTTCTTGGGAGTTCCAATGTGAACGAAGTGAAGAAGTAAGCCAAAGATAAGGGTGTGGAGAAGAGAGTCGGGGGCAGGACACAGGCTAGCGTGTAGCTGACCATTTAGCACAGGGCTGAGGAGCTGGAGCTAAAGGGGACAGAAGATGGCAAACAGCAATTCAAATGAAATTTTACAGACACTTGAGCTTCATTGGAAAGAACTTTTAAACTGCCGGGAGGACTTTTGTTGTGTTCTATTCAAGGTGAGAAAAGACAGGACCTGACTTGTGCTGACAAACTCTGGTTTGTTGTTGTCAGAATTGGTGAAGTCAAGCAGTAAGATGGGAAAACCATTAGAGGAAGCTTTTGTGGTAAAGACGGACCTGATGGGAAAATGGAAGTTTGAGCAGCAGCAGTATGTCATGTGATATACACAAGAAAAGAAGACACACATGACTGGTTAAGAGATTGGAGGCAGGTTATGAAAGAAGTAAAGGCTGTCGCCAAAGTTTTCAGGAGCACAGGGTTGCACTTCTGTGTCCAGGGGATGTAGGTAGAGGATTCGTTGGTTGTTCTATGAAGTTAAATCTTTCCACTGGGATCCACTGGTACAGGGACGGTCATCAAACATAAAAGTGAGGGCCTGGAGCCTAGAGTGGGGGAGCACAGACCTGAAACAGGATCTGGAGTCTTTTGTGGGCACATGGCGACTGGTACACAGGATTGCAGAGAAGGCTAGAAGCTAGAGGACTATCTTTCAGGTACCCAAAACCTGAAGAGAAGGGAACTGGAGTAGAATCATTCATAGTTCCAGCTGAAAACAACATGTGAGGAGGTTGTGAGGTAGAGTTATAAAATCCAGGATGCTTCAGGATAATAGAAATTTGTAAGTCATGTAACAGGCTGCTGTCAGACATGTAGAGAACAGCTGATTGACTGAAAGATTTTACAAAATGAAGACTGTAGTAACCTCTTTGAAAATGACCTTTCCCATGCTTTTTATCTAGCCGATTGCTACCTCACACACTTCATTTCGCTGTGGTGGAGAGAGAGAAATAGAGGGGAGAGAGGAGAGAGGGAGAGAGGGAGAGAATGTTATAACTAATCTTCACATACCTTTCACATGTAAAATGAGCATGATCTTTGGAACAAGGCCTAGGTGGTAACACTGTCAGATGTTCTGCTGTATAGTTTGTGCCATAGGCTCTGAACTTGCTATGGCAGAGCCTGTGTAAGCAGTGGGGGAGCTTTAAGAGCTCTGGACTTCTTGCAGCATGCATTAATGTGAGCACAAAGGAGAGTCAACATTTAGATATCTGCCATTGTTTTCCCGGGAAGATGAGCTGTTGATATCATTTTGAAAAGGAATTGTTATGCATACATTTGCGAGACTTTCTTGAAAGCACAGTGCAGATGTACTTTGAATTAGAAAATATTTGAGGTGTATTCTTGCCTCCATAAAATAATCCTTAATAAGAAGAATAGTTGCACTGAAATAAAAAGGAAGCAATTGAAGTTCCCCTCCCCACCAAGAGGCATTTCAGGGGTGGCTCATCAGATAACCGTTCGGATTAAGGGATATGTCATAGCAGTGGATGCTATGACATTCTACTTAAAGGAATTATGTAACAGATTAAAATAAGCTTTTAGACAGTTGTTTTCTTAAGTCTTCCTATTTAGGAGAGAACAGAATTGAGATTAAAAAATATTATTTTTTACTTCAATGTAAAGCTACAAACAAGCAGCTGCGTCAGTTATATTGGAAAACTACAGGGTACCAGAAGAAGCAAGGCTAATAGATGCAAGATCATTTAAAATTTGTCAGGCACTAAGAGGATTTTTTAGAAACTGTTATCACCATTTCTCTGAGTGGAGGGCAACGACTGTGCCATGCCAAGAGGATTTCGTTTCTATTGTTAATATCAATATATTGTTATAAAGCAGATATGATGAATGAATAAATGAATTGCTGCATACTTTGGGTGTGTCCCGATGCTTCTCAGAGTTTAACACACAGCAGACTGCCATAAAAGGCTGGGTATTCAGTCAAGCACCTTAAGGCTAGAATGAGAGTCCACATTTTGAACCGAGTCCCAAGTGAAGTCAAGGCTGTTATCCAACAAGTGACTCTGAGAGGAAAAATACAGAGAGTTACTGCACTGACTTGGATTTGTGTTTGATTGTATTTCGCAGCTGATCCTACTTCCCTGATTAACATCATCTGTCCTTCATTGTTACTTTCTTTTCTTTTTTTTCAATTTATTTATTCTTATTTATAAGAGTACACTATAGCTATCTTCAGACACAGCAGAAGAGGGCATCGGATCCTGTTACAGATGGTTGTGAGCCACCATGTGGTTGCTAGGAATTGAACTCAGGACCTCTGGAAGAGCAGTCAGTACTCTTAACCGCTGAGTCATCTCTCCAACCCACCTTCATTGTTTCTTATAGATGAAGCTCAAGATCTCGAGGGATATCACAGCATGCTCTCAGTAGACGAGATGGAATTGCAGTGTTGGTTCCAGACAACGAGGTTTGATTCTTTATGGCCAAGAGGACCATTGGAGCACTGGAGAATGAACATTCTGTGGCTATCAGATGATAAAATCAGTATGCTGATATAAATCCATAGCTGTGGTTCTATTAGCATTATGTTCTAAAACACTCTTTATATTTATAAATGTGTGTGTGTGTGTGTGTGTGTAATGGATACAATGAGATTAAGGATCAGGTTGAAAACTTTTATCTTTTCCTATGACCACAGGTCCCTGTGCTAAGCCAAGCAAGCTTCTTGAAACATATAGGCTGTTGTATGCAAAGGAAGTATATTTAGTAAATAAAAACAAATACAAGCCGGGCAGTGGTGGCGCAGGCCTTTAATCCCAGCACTTGGGAGGCAGAGGCAGGCAGATTTCTGAGTTCGAGGCCAGCCTGGTCTACAGAGTGAGTTCCAGGACAGCCAGGGCTACACAGAGAAACCCTGTCTCGAAAACCCAAAAACAAAACAAAACAAAACAAAACAAAACAAAACAAAAAAAAAAACAAAAAAAAACCCCAAATATAGTAACAGTACTGACTAAAGTATAAAAGCAAATTCTTCAATGAGTCATCTTACAGCTTTCTACCACTCCAGCCTCTAAAGAATGACTCCACACCGTGTGCCCATTAGTAACACTGTGCAAGAACTATGAAAAATCTAAGGTTCTGCCCATAAAATACCTATATATTTTTTTTATTGTTTCTAAGATGATTTGTGGTTCTCAACCTTTGGCATTTTTCAGAGAGTTATTTTAATTTCTAACTAAGATTAAAATTAAATGTCTTAGGAGGTAGAAGAAGAGGAGATGCACAGATTTCTCTCTTGGTAGAAAAGTCTAAGCCATGTGGCAAGTTGCTGAAAAACAATAAATATTCAGAAATAGTTATTTAAAGAAATTGTATTTAACTGTGGATGCTTATTCCATTACAATAGATAACAGGAGTGTGATTGAAGACAGTAACATTCCACATTGATTTCTCTGTTTCATCTTGAAGATAAAATTATGATTTCCATTAAATCGGCAACCATTTTTTAGTACCTGCCTTAGCGATATTTTGCTGTGAGGAGACACTATGACCATACCAACTCTTATAAAGGAAAGCGTTTAGTTGGGAATTGCTTACCATTTTAGGTTTTGGTCCATTATTGGGAAGCAACACAGGTAGACATGGTGCTGCAGAGGTAGCTGGGAGTTCTACATCAGGATGAGTGGGCAGTAAGAAGAGAGAGAAAGAGAGAGATACTGCCTCTAACTTGAGCATTTAAAATCCCAAAGTCCACCCCACAGTAGCATACTTCTTCCAAAAGGCTACACCTTCTAATCCTTTCAAATATCACCACTACCTAAGAGCAAGTGGAGGGCATTTTGCTTCAAACCAGTACAATACATAATAACGTACTTATACCTCTCTGCCTGGGGTTGTTAAACAAGAGAAAGCTTAGACAAATTATCATCCTCCTGGGATATTAATAATCAATCCTTTCTCCCTCTTCCCCCTTTCTTTTCTTCCCTCTGTTCCTCTTTCTCATTCCTCCCCTCTAGAAACTCTACATGCAGTTACTGCTCAAGAATCCCAATACATGTTCTCATCTATTGCCCTGTGTTCCATTTTGGAATCCCTACTTACACATCTTCAAAGTCATAAATGTAGATACCCCAATAGTTTTCAAGGTTGTACTAAAATACTGTTTTATGAAACTTCCTTTCCTTTTCTAGGTAAATTTAATCTTCCTTTCCTACATGAGACATTTATTAATGATGGGGAGATAGTTATGTATTAACTTTAACAACATTCATGATCTAGCAGCTATTTATATATGTCATTTATTATTCTTCCTTTAACCTATCAGTAATTTGAAAGGTAGAGCATGGAATTAGAGGTTTTCCATGTCTCAACATTATATGTATTATATATAGAATAATTATATTAACACACACACATCTCTCTCTCTCTCTCTCTCTCTCTCTCTCTCTCTCTATATATATATATATATATATATATAATATATAAAGAATTAACCCAATAAAATTACATCATTACCCTTCATTTCATGTTGTTTATATAATAGATGTTACTCAGATTATGATGGGGTTATGATCTGATAAGCCCTTCATACTTTGAAAATATCAATAAATCAAACTTTCTTTAATCCACTGAGCATCATAGTTTAGTCAGGGATACCTGACATGCACTCACCACACTTATATGATCTTAGGGTTGGGACAAATTTTAGCACAAAGCCTTTTTTACTCCAATGTAGCATAGTTCAGGTACATTCTAGTGTGCCAGTTGTTTGCCCTGCTTGGCTGACTAGGATCTGAAGTTCACTGTAGCTGCTCAGCATTGATAGGTATCTGGTATTGATCATCCTGTCCCAAGAAAACCTCAGAATTCAGATCTGAACAGAGATTCGTCCTTAACGCACATGAGTTTTCCCAAGGCAAAGCTGAGGAATCGTGACCAACAAGAGCATAAGCATCATTACATGGACAAGTACGTACAGTGCAAACGGCACGTGCAGGGCTCATGTCATTCACCTAATATTCGTTATTGTATATTTGCTCTTATTCAATTCATTTCAAATTTGGAAGTCTGTTTTCTGGTTTGCTTATCAAATTCTAGACCATCACATTCTTTTTCTTCTGTGGACAAGACAGGTTTGCTAACTAAGAAGCATGGACTGAAACTCAGAAAGAACATATGATGTTAATAGTTTGTTAATATAAACCCCTTTCCTTGTAAAGTCTAGGTGAGAACTAGGTTAGTAAAAAAGAGAAGGTCATGTGTGAACTTCAACAATCTTTAAAAAACAGGCCTCCGTATGCTCTATAATACAAGATGTTACCAAGATTCCTCATAGGAGGCTAGCAGGTGGAGATGACAAGATAAAACATTTCACTGGACTACCAAGCTTTGACCACACCACTGATCTTAGGATCTCATGCTGTGCCTAAGCAGTATAAACATTCAAGTATCTCAAAAACATTCAGCAAATGATTCTTTCTAGAAGGTAGGGAAGAAAAGAAAAGGAAGCACCGTAAGATCCTACATTGATCAAATTAGGATTTGATTCAGGGCCTGGAGATAAAGACTGCTGAATCCAAGATGAGTATAAAATACAAGTTTTGAATGTGAACATCCCAATGGGATCTCATACATTTCTGAGCTTCTCAGAGGAAAATAATGTTTCAAATCAAGATTATCATTCAAAAGTAAATAAAAATGAACAAGAGTTATAATGCTAACAGCAGAGAAAGGAGCTCTCCAGACAGGAATGCAGACTCTCTGGCTGTTTTTTCAAACATTGAAGTCTTCACATCTATTTTTATTTGTAGTGTGTGTGTGTGTGTGTGTGTGTGTGTGTGTTTGTTGTGCGCACACGAGCGTGCATGTGTGTTTGTGCATGCAAATGTACCACAGTATGTGTACACAGGTCAGTGAGCAGCTTTCAGGAGTCTATTCTCTTGTTCTGCCTTGCTGAGGCAGCAGGTCTCTTGTTTCTGCTGTTCTGCACATTTCAGGTGAGCTGACATTTGGCTTCTGGACAAATTCTTCCCTCTTGGTCTCCCAAGTGCATATTCAGGTTCATCTGAAATAAGCATAATGCATAATACACACAAATGCATGAGAAAGAGTGAACCAAGTTCTGGCAATATAAAAATTAGTGGATCTCTTTGCACTGTTGTTCTATCTTTTCTGTAAGTAATCCTGAAGTTATTTGAAAACATAATATTAGAAGTACAGAACGTGATGAGAGCCGATTCACCTAAGCCATGATAAGGATATGGGAGAAATAGTTTTCTGCTAATCGAGATAGACATTGGCCATTGAGATGACTCAATGGTAAAACCTCTACGTATCTGAGTTTGCGCCCCAGAATCCACATGCTGGAAGCAGAGGACTGATGCCTTCAACTTGTCTGCCGACCTTCACGTATGAGGTGCATGCACATATAAAATAAATTAAATGAATTAATGTTAAAAAGGAAAGAAGTGGAATGTGGTGAATGCAATGGAAAGCACAGAAGATGAACTGCTGTTGCTGAGGATGAAGGAGACCTAAGTGGGTATGCAGGGCTGGAAGTAGGATTATTCAAGTGGGATGACCCTTGCGTGAGGGGATGTCTGGATCTCCACATCATGATTCCTCTGGTGAGCAGTAAAGGCTATCCTTCCCCATTGCCACTCTATGACTCTTAGCTTAGCCTGTGTAAGTTAAATGCTTTGGGTAAATTTTCTTTTAGTTTTCCTGTGCTAGATGAAAAGTTTTCTATGGGCAACCACGTGACTTTCTATAAAATGCCATAGAACTCCCAGCGAGAGTGAGACACCATCAGACTGTGTTATACGGTACTCACGGCATCAGAGAAAACAAGAAGCAGGGAAATGAATGGATCTGTTCTGAGACCGTCCTCCCACTCCACTGGAAAAATAAGAGGAGGGATGAAAGGGACATGAAATTTCTCTTGGAAAAGATGCAATACTTACTAGGTAGCAGGGTCACTTAAATGGCTTCAGAACACTCAGGAAATGTGTCCTATCGGGTCTAACATTCTGTCCTTTTGCTGTGCAATGAAGTTAACCAGAGATTGAGATGAGGGCAATTCTGGCTCATGAGATGCAATCAAGATTTCAATTAAGGTATACAGCCAGGAGAGATGTACTCTGTATGATAATTCCTAGATTAAGCTGATTACTGCCTTTTCCCACACAAGTTTACCTTGATATCTTAGAATTATTATTCTGTTCACTGATGAAAAGTATTTCAAGCTCCTTTAATAATATGATTCTGGAGAATTTGTAGCTCCACAAGAACTACATCAAACAATGAGTCTTTGAGGTCTTTTCTTGTCTCCATGAAAGCTCTATGATTGGTTATGATTTCGTATTCATATTGTGGGATGACTGATATCTAGAGAATCATACCAAGCTCCATTGACAGAGAGCTCAGAATTCACATTTGGCTCCTATGCTGAATCATATCAAAGTGAAGGAAATGAGAATGCTTTGTTTTTCCCACTCTGTGTATGTGTGTGTACGTTCTCAGTAGAGCTTTGGAATGGCTCTTAAGACTCAAAGTAACATGAAAATTAAACAGAATTACAATGCGAGTTAACTAGTTGGCATATCTGAACAATGATAATAGACATAAATGTCATTATGCAAATATTGCATACAGTATTAGTCAGGGTTTCTAGAGTCATAGAACTTATAGAATGAATCTCTCTTTGTCTCTGTTTCTCTCTCATATCTATCTATATCTATCTATCTATCTATCTATCTATCTATCTATCTATCTATCTATCTATCTAAGTATCTATGTCTCTCTTTGTCTCTGTTTCTCTCACTATATATATATATATATATATCTTTGTCTCTCTTTCTCTCATATGTATATGTATGTGTATGTGAATATGTAAATGTATATGCGCATGTAAATGTAAATACATATGCAAGTACATATATGCATATATAAAATGCATATATATGTATATAAATATATATACATATATGTATATATGTATAGATGAATAGCTGTATAGCTGTATAGATGTATAGATGTATATGTATATCAATAAAACCTTCCTTTCTCCATGTCCTTATATAGGCTTCCAGCACAAGGTAATGGCCTCATATACTCTCAAGATCCAGATCAAAGATGTATGTCTTTCTGTCTCAAAGGTCCAGATGAGAAGTAGATTCACACATTTCAAACAAAGCAGAAAATCTCTCACAGGTGTGTCCTCCATTTCTGGAGTATAAGTTCATTTCAAATATAGTCAGGTTGGCAGCCAAGAATAGCTATTATAGATACCCTTATTACAAAAATGGGAAAGCATTTATCAGTAACAGCTTTGAGAATGACAATATTTGTTTAATGTTGTATTCTTGTTTTTACAGATCATTTAACCTGTAAAATTGAGCTAAGTCGTCTACTTATGTTTACAGAAATACTATGATCTGGTAAAAGATATGTAGTGATACAAAGCAATAATGTAAACCAAGAGAAAAATACACATGAGAAACCCAAACACAATGCAAGGGTGTTAAGTGATTCAAAGGATAAAAATGTCCAGTTGTATTGATGGGTGGTGAAGATAATGCAGACCGTGGCTGCTTCAAAGCAATTTAAAATAGCAGTGTATACTCCATGTGAGATTAACTGAAATCTCCACTGAAAATAAGAAGAAAATATGATTTCTTATATTGTCTCACCAGAACTTTCTTAGTAAATGGCAGTCTTTTGACTATCACTGTAATAGCCAGCAGCAAGAAAATTACAGAATGTCAAACAAGCAAACTAGAAACCAAAAAGTTTGAGTTGCAGTAGAAATACAGAAAGAAAAAAAAAAAAAAAAAAACAACCCAGTTTACAAAGCTTGGCCAAATTGAAATAACCCCAGATGAGAATCTGTAGGGTATAGAAGAAAAAGAAAAATTGTTTAGAATGTAGTAATGGGATGCAATTAGGGGAAAGAAATGCAGCTGAATATCAGAAGCAAGTTCCTAACAGTCTATTAGACTGCATTAGTATCCTAGGGGAAGAAATGGAAGCCTCATTGCTTCAACCATTTAGAGCCAGACTGATTCCCAGAGGGTGTGGCAGCTGGGAAGGAAATGAAAAATGGAAGAGTTGGGGAAGTCAGTCTGAGTTAATTTTATAGCAGAATAAAATTCTGCTCTAGGTGTTAAGAGGGGCCCAAGTCTCTGCAATAGGCATTTGTGATCACTTTTAAATGAAGAGTTCACCTATCCATGTTTCCAGATAGATGGGTTCTCTAATACTCAGGTAAACCAATGTGATCTCTGGTCAGAGGGCTAGAAAAAAACCCACAGAATTATAACAAGAAGCAGGCTATAGATAGTTAACATTGGGTCACCCGGTTCCTTCCATATCTATTGCTTCTGCTTGCCTTGTATCTTAAGTAAGGGTTTCATTGCTGTGAAGAGACACCACAATCAAGGCAGCTCTCATAAGGGAAAACATATAATTGGGTCTGGTTTATAGTTTCAGAGATTTAGTCCATTATAATCCTGCAGGAAGCATGGCGCATGAAGCGATATGGTGCTACATTGACAGAAACAGGAACTGGGACTCACGTATAACCTCCAGAGATAGAATGCAGGGGGCATGAGACTTTTATACCAAGTTTATCCTAGTGACATATTCCCAGTAGGGTGGTACAACCTAAACCTCCTCAGCTGTTGTCAACTGAAGAGAAGTGTGTATAACTCTGAGCTATGGAGGACATTGTCATTCAAACCACCACAGCCATGCATAGCCTAGGCTATGACAATGCTAAAAGCATTCTACTGCGATTATGAGTTTCCTCAAAATCTGCTGATCTATTCTGTAAAAATCTGTGCTAGAAACTCTGCTTGGCACATAATAAACAAAAGGAAGACAGATGTCTCCTTTACCTCCCATATGTACTCCTTCCTGCATCCAACAATTCACTTTTGTTTGCTTTCTGAGTAAATCTATACTTTTGTTTAGAAAGTAAGGGTAGCATTTGTTTCTATATGATTTAAGGATTGCCCATCACATATGACCTCTGAGCTTTTTAAACAAGCAATTTTCATTTTCTATGATAGACAGAATGTAGTCCTTGAAGACATTTTAAATGGCAATTAAGGTTAACACAACACACAAAGAGAATTTAAGTAGACTTATATAAATAGGAACGTTGCTTATGTACAAATTGCCAGAAAATTATAGCTGTCACTTGTTGATAATGACAGGTAGATGTGAGATATAAAGTATTTTCTGGAAATACTCAAGTCCTTTGTTTTTATAAATATTTTTTTCCTTGTTAACCCAGCTAGATAATTTAAAAACTCCTGAGTTAAATCTAGAGTTTCGAAAGCAATCACTGGGTGCTTTGTGGAGCCTGTCTTTTCCAACTACAGGCAAATATTCCAGCTGATGAAAGGAACAATTTGAGGGAAAGTTTTCTGAGACGGGTCTTAACTGTAGCCCTAGGCTGTCTGCAAGTCACTGCATAAACCTAGCTGGCCTCTGATTCCTAGTGATCTCTAAGCCAGAGCCTTCAGAGTGCTAGAATTACAGGCATGCTGCACAACACCTAGCTGAAAGACTGGTTGGAGGCTTGGCTTGACATCAGACACTTTTAAAACTTGTAAGAGGTGCTGTGCGTAATCCCAACAACTTATATACTTCCTTTCTGCTATGATGACTTTGAGGTACTTTCTTCAGAGGTTTTAAAAGGTTATTTCTATTGCTGTAGTAAAGCACCATGATCAAGGCAACTTATAAATGGAAGGGTTTATTTGGCCCATGTATTTCCAGAAGGAGAGTCCATGACCATCACATCAGGGAAGCATGGCAGCTGGCAGGCGTGGTGACTGGAGCTGGAAGCTGAAAGTTGAAAGCTCATATCTAACAGCACAGAGAGAAAACTCAAAATGGCATGAATCTTTTGAAAACTCAAAATTCACTCTCTGCCACATACTTTCTTCAGCAAGGCCATATCTCCTAAACCTCTCCAAAGAGCTACCAAGAGATGAACAAATATTCAAATACCCAGACTATGGGGAGCATCTTATTTAAACCACTATAGAAGGATATAACCTCCAATTTATTTAGCTCTTCTTATTCATTCAACAAATATTATTGACTTTGAAAATGAATTCCTGTATTAGAGGTATGTATCTTCCAGCTGATGCAAAGGATTACAGGGCATGTGAGAGCCTTTTTATTGTTTGTTTTTCCATGGATAAAGTCAGTTATGACATATATTCTCATAGTCTGTCATCATATCATGAAGAATATCTACTTTGTTCCTTGAGAGCATCCCCAATTACAAGGGAGTCACACAGCATACCACATGTCTAATTGGTATCATGAATTCACACTCACTGCTCTCTCCTTGAATAAAATAAAGCAAAGAACAAACAAACATTGACTAAGTCAAGTGGTTGGGAAATACATTATTGGAAAGCTGGAAAGGCAAAGGAGGTGAAAGCTATCCAAAGACTATCTGGAATACAGATGTTAGGGTTTAATAAGAACTTTGAGAGAATATATGAGATAGGTGGGTACCATGGAAGTTGCAGCTCTCAGGCCATCTCTCTCTCTGACTCAAGACTCCTGACATTTATAGAGCAACAGATGCTCTGGGTTTCATAAATCTAAGAAAAGTATTGATTACAAAGTTTTGTAACTATGTCCTTTTAGCTTATTTTCCCTAGGAATAGTTAATTCTGCAGTTAATTAGCAGGATACAAACTTTTCCCAGAAAACAGGGGGAAATAACAGGTAGCTATTTTTCCCCCAGAGGACCAGGGAGTTAGAGAAAAGCAATTTCCTCAGAAGACAGGGACAAATAGTATTTGCTGTTAGGTGACTCCCATCTGTGGTATTTTCTGTAGCCAAGCCAATGGGAATCTAAGAACATATTACTGGATGCTACAGAATACCCAAGTTATTAACTTTTAACAGCAGTTTAAAACAAGTCTAGGGATGTAGCCCAGTGTATAGCATTTAATTTTCATGCACAAAAGACCTGGGTTAATCCTTAACACTATCCAAAAAAAGGAAATTAATTAATAAATAATTAATAAATAGCAAATGGAGCTTAATTAATATTTGCTTAATTCTTCCCTTGGTAAAATAACTACACATCTCTTATTTGGAGAGGCACTTTAAGAGACACATTGCTAGGGAACACATGCGGACACTCCTAACCTTATAAATCTGTACTCTCTTTCTCATAAACAAATAATTACTGAGCACATACCATGTGCCATTTTTAGTATCAGGCTCCAGAGAGAACTGCATGTTATATAGGTATGCCTTTTAACCTGAGTCTTAAAATTTACATAAAAGTCTCTATCAAGAGTGCTGAGGATCCTGTAGTACGGACATCTCAGTGTCCCAGTCGCAGGAATCATGAACTGTGCTAAAGCAAGTGGCACTACTGTGATCTGTGTCACAGTAGCTTTTGGAGCTGTGTATACTTGTGACTATGCTCGAGTGCATAATTACACCAGAATTCTGCGAAGGGCAGACAACTGTCAGGAAAAGAAGAAAGGCATCAGAGGTTATCTGTGGTTATGTAGGAGCCTCCTGAAAATGCTGTGCTAATCTTGGAAGAACCAAATGTGAAGGTCACTAGAAGAATTTTTCAGGATTCTGCACACTTCAAAGGATTTAAATGGAGAGGAAAAGTATAGCTGTATAATTTATCAGAAGAGAACTTTCAAGAGACACAAATAATCTCCTTCAAGCTAGTCTAAACTTCAAACGACAAATAAACCGATAATTGAATGTTTAATTGACATTTATTGTTCAGTGAATTAGTTTGGCCTGTCTCACACTTAGCTCTAGAACAGAGCCATTCTCTGGCTACCACTGTGCACTTTATAACTTATCCAGCCCTGTGTCATAATCAACACCTAGTTCATCTTTGTTCATTCTGTAATATTGGCATATAATTTCCACTTTTTAAAGATAATATGAGTTTATAGTTCTGTCACTGTGTCCACCAAACTCAATAAGGTAAGGGAAGCAGTGCAAATTAACACTGAGAATGGAAATATCTGGCAAACACCAGGGTCACATATAAGGAAGTTTACACAAGAAGTGTGGGTAGTTTTCATTACTTTAAACATGGGGATGACATGGGTATCCTTTTATATTAGAATATTTCTTCCAGGAAGGGACAGAGAGAGATTTGAGGATTTTGAGCTCTATTTATTGATTATATCATCATCATCATCATCATCATCATTATTATGGGCATAAAAGGTGAAGACAACAGATTGTGAAATCTTTATTGTAGCTTCTGGATCCTGTCCTTCTCCTCTTGTACATGACTCTCTACATTCCTAGCTCAGATGTTGCACTCACTATTTCTATGTATAAATATGTTTCGTTATTTCTTCACTATCATAAAGACATCAATCCCATCTGCCATACTCAGCCGTTAAGCTCATAGAGGAAACTGGTGTAAGTGCTATATTGATAAGCATGCTAACGCTATATTTCAACTACTTGAAATATATTTCAAGTAGTTTGGATATTCCAAATGAGTTCTGGAATTTAAAATAACCAAATACGAATCCACATTTTTGTACATTCTGACCAGTGTGCTAAGTAACTAATGCTTATCACATTACTGAACAGCCATATTGAACCACAAGTAAGAATAGTGTGGGCTACTATATCATTATTTTGGTCTAGAAACTGCTTTCTCTTAAGTTAAGGTCATAGTTTATTTTCTTTATCAGTTTCAGTAGTCCTTAGTGGTCAATAGTGTAACTAAACATTAATCAAGGCATCTCTGTGTTGATACCCTGCAGAGAGTAACACCTGCACACACTCAACTAATTTTAAATAAAAAAGACTTACACTGATAATTTGTAAGGAAATCCTCAATCATTTAAGTCCTTAAGAACAAAGGCTGGATTTCCTTGAAACAAAAAAGATGAATTTTGACTTAAGAATCTACTTAAGAAATATTGCCCAATTTCCAGTTATATGAAATTTGATTTCAAAAAAGATCAACAAACGCTTTCAGCCTATGTTGCCAGCCTGTTACTCTTCTCTATAATTTGCTGGCTGGCCTACTGCTTTGGCAGATACTTGAACAGATGCCTTCAAATTAAACATGTACATGTACATGTGCGCGCGCACGCACACCACACATACACACACACCACCACACACACACACACACACACACACATGCTTTTTTTGTGAACATTCTTTTTTTTGTTTCTTTAGAGAACCCTGACAGTTGTTTAGTTGTTGGCTTGGGTTTGTTTCCAAGCAGAAGAGCAGAAATGGAAGGTGGAGAAAAAACTCCATGTACTCCATGCAAGAATAACATGAGATCCAAAGAATGAAATCATTTGGAATTGATTTATGCTGCCTGTGACTCTTGTTCTTCATCATTCCTCAGTCTTATTATTTTTATTGTGGGACCTGTCTCGGGTCCTCTGATTAGACCAAACCTGTCATAGGAAATAGCAATCATTTTCAGTTCCTCTTATGTTATTTAGTGTTGGGTGTCAACATTTGCCGTTAGTTCTATGAACAATAAAGGAACTAGCAATGTTTCAATATTAATATAAAATATAAACTTTTTTTTTAACTCTGGCATTCACGTTAATGTTCACGAGGCAATAAGTGATGGATATTAATTGCTGTCACTTCCACAACAACATTCTTAGTATCTTATTTGTAAGATAAGATGCTCAAACCATCCTGCTTATGAAGCACAGAGGTGCTTTTCCCTCTATGGTTTCCACCTAGCACTGCTTTCAGAAGCACAGCAATTCTTTTATATTCATTGAAACATTGTGGGTAATGAGCCTGTCAGTTTCTAGCCATTCTCTCTAATTAGAGCCTCCCCAGGGAGGAAGTGGTGACAGTGGGAAGAAAATTAACTATTTGGGCAATGTATTGATTAATGTTCCTACAATAGGAATAGACAAGAAAATAATTTTTGAATTATTAAATTAATTCAATGGAAATCAATGGATTGATTCATGCTTTGGTCAAAGACAAAAACGCTCCCCTTTATAAATGGACTTAGAAGACCTTAGAAACTAAGACTTGGGAGACAGGGAGCAAAGCTTTGCAACAAAATAGCATAAGTAACGAAATATATTTAGTCTCAGAGAGAGGGAACAAGACACAGGAAATTGCTACATTTTCTTTACAGCACTTGTAATTCACAAAGGGCTGAGGAAAGTGAGTAGCCTGTTCCTAGAAATCACCAGCAGGTGGTTGCAGGCCTGGCTCCACGAGTTGTACCCAGAGCAGTTGTAGGATTAACTCCAATTATCTGTAGGGATGTTGAATTTGTCTCATTTGTCCTTACCTGATTCAGATGACAGATGTCACGGGAACATTTCCTCTCAACAAAGATTCAGAAGAAAGACATGGTTCAGGTGAAGAAGTCATTCTTGTGTCGGTTGCCATTCTGTTTGGTTCTGTCTGTCACTGTGGGTAAGTTGTACAGTGGGTATCAGTTGCAAGAAGCATGAAGAGAAGTCATGAATTTTGAGTTCAAGTCTGATCTTTCCATGAACAGGACGACTGATTTCATCTACGCCTTTGAAAGGATAGGGCAAATTGAAATTTAAAGACAGATTAGCCACTGGTTTTGAGGAAACGCAAAGAATTTAAACCTGAAGATTCTGTAGTACTAGGTGCAGCAGTGAGCCATGTTCTCTTTCCTTACTCATCAGACAAAAAAAATATAACTTTCCCAGAACTTAAATATAAATCTGCATATACTAGAACAGTAAGATGTCTCTCTATATTTATACACATTATTTAATATATTGATGTCTGTTAAATTGAAAATGAGAAGTGTTTTAGCAAGGAAGCATCTACAGATGAATTTGCATCAATGGGATTTTCTCTATGTATTGCCACAGATACTGTATTCATTTCTTTTTCCGTTGCCATGACAATATGCCTGGCAGAAGCAAGCTAAGGGATGATGAATTTATTCTGGCTCATGGTTAAGAGGAGCTACAGAGGCTGGTCTCATTGCATCCTCAGTCAGGAGGCAGAACAAGATAAATGCTGCTGATCAGTTAGCTTTCTTCTTTCCTTCCCCTTTTCCAGTGTGGGACCTTAGCCTGTAGAAGATTGTCATTCATATTCAAGGAGATCAGAGATTAACACAGGCTCTGTTTCAGGATTAATAATATGTAAGCCGAAGTTCTTAAAACAAGTATATGAGAAAACGCTTACCTACCTTAAAAATGGGGGCAGACAAACCTGCATAACCACTTGCCTCTATCCTATTTCTGACTTTGAATGTAGGTTGATGTAGCAGGCATCTTTTGAAGACCTGAAGGTAAAAGACTAACTCCTCTTTGTAGGAAAGGTAAAAACAGTGCCATTACCTATAAAAAAAAAATAAAACAAAGCCAACAATAAAAGAACAACAACAACAAAAACCAAAAAGCAAACAAAAACAAACAAACAAAAAACCACTAATCATTGCTATTATCTTAGTATATGTTTTCTGTCAAATAACAGCACATGGCACTGTATTTAGTAATTTGGATTATTCTAATAACATATTCATGATTTTAGCCATATATCTTCTTTCTTGGTATATAATTGAAATAGCATATAGGAAATGGGAAACAGTCTTAAGGGAAAAATCAGTTAGGACTTGAAGAATTCATATGATTTCCCTAAAACTTTAATAAATGAATCCCTTTAGAAGTTTCAAAATGACCTGGCTATTATCTACTTATTACCCAATTTCTCAACATTATATAAAATTTTTAAGTAATTTCACATTATTTTTTAAATATTTTAAACCTAGAGGGGGGCATATTTCAACTGAAGAAACTCTTGCAGTGTCTTGGATTATCTTAGTTACTAATCCATTGCGTTGCTGAAATGCCATGAGCAAGGCAACTTATAGAGGAGTTTACTTGTGGATTAAGTGTTTAGAGTCCATGACTATCATGGTGGGGAGCATATAATCAGGCATGATGCTGGAGCAGTAGCTGAGAGCTCACATGTGATTTACAAGCACAAGTCAGGGTGTGGGGAAGACGTAGAATTTTGGAATGGCGTGGGCTAGTCTCATGACCCAGTGACAGAGTTCTAACAAAGCCACACCTAACTGTTCCCAAATAGTCCTACCAACTGGGGACCAAATATTAAAACATATGAGACTATGGGTGGGGCATTTCCATTCAAACTGCCAGGATAATTTAGGTTATCACATTGAAGGAATGCTTCTTGTGTCTAGTATGTCAAGGTAGAAGATGTTTCCAAACATCCTCTAATGCAAGGAAAGAATCATGTAAGACACGGGATTCTACCCAATCCAACAGAAATGATCATCTCAATGCTGTAAGTGCTGAATTTATGCAAAGGATTTAGAGTGTGCCCACTGGTACTGTTAAGGGACTTCTTTAAGAAGATTGAGCCAATTAAGCTATTAATTATTCATAGACACGATGGGCAGATTATATTTTTGATAAAGCCAGTGCAGAAGTTCAGGTATTCTAACAGCTACAGCTGCTTTTTTTTTCCAAGCTAGAAATGCCCATGTGCAGGGTTTGATTATACATCTGTAGAGAGCAGTTGACTTAACAACCTGTGGTAACAAATACTGAGACAATCTCAATATTGTAACATTTCTACTCTGTTAACTACTGATAAATATTGTCACTGTTTTTCCAGCTTCACCTCATAATCTTACATACTTATGTGTAAATAATCAAGTTTTAAAAGACTTTTTCATTGTCTCTATTGACATAAATATTTTTGTTATGCAGATGGTGAGTAATGTCTTTGGATGCAATACAATATTAGAGGATTCAGCACACTTTAATAAAAACATAGTATTAGAACTTTGAACACTGGAAGATGAGCTGTAATAGTTGATTTATAGTGCTAACAGAAACACACAAAATATTTTCTCCAGTTCTGTGCTTTTTTTAAAAAAGATGACATCAAACTATATAATTATCATAGCTGGAAAGACTGACACGTCGCTATGAATAAAGGGTGAATTGAATTACTATCACATCTTTTACTATAAATGTCACATAGATCAAATATTAAATTAGAAACCTTGCCGTAAACTAAAAACTTAAACGGGAAAAACCTCACACATTACATGGTTCTAATGACATCAGTGTTGTCAGGGTTTATGTCAGGTTTATATATGATTTTATAAATCATATATAAAATGAAGCAGGTAGAAAAACAAGCAAGCAAAATTGATAGAAAATATAAAGAAGAAAAATAAATATATAAACCAGACAATCCATTAATAATAATAAAAAAACTCACAAATCAAAGACAATTTAACATTTTTTCAAACCCATAAAATTGTCAGGATGCATGAATGGTACAGGAACCAACAGTGGGGTTACTCAGACCCTGCTGGGAGGAACAGATTTCATTCTTTTTAAGAGTATTTGAGAGCAAATCTAATAATTGTTAATGGTACACAAACTTAGACAGGTAAATCTACTCCTAGAAAATATTCTAAAGTATCATGCAGTGATTTATAAAGGTGCTCATTCTTGACTGATTCTGAAAATCGAATAATATTCTATTTTAGTATTGTAAAAAAAATTATGGCCCAGCTTTTTAATGAGGAACTGGATTATCATTATTTGTTATTTTATGACCCTAAAGTCACTGTGTCAATATTTCATAGAACAGAGACTATAGTGAGAGTTTAATGAAATTACGTAGAAGTGTATTTATTTCTCTACCTGGCACAGAATCTGACTCTCAATATACTATGTTGATTTTTTTCCCTTTTCCATATTGATAATCTTGATCTCGCAAAAAATGTTTTCAGTCATTCAGAGCTCACGGTGATGACTTGAGTGTTAGTTTGTGTTGATTGAGATACATTTGTGTTCTAAAAGAAGGAATGTAATTCCTCTCGTCCCCTACTAAAATTATCTTCGTTATTGATATTGAGTGCTCATTTAATGCAGTCAATTTGCTTTTAATTATCTAGAATTCTTTGGGTGAAGTCGTAGAGAAATGTAAACAGACTAATGTTGAAAATTAAATTGGAGTCCTGCAACCTGAGCGAATGTTTGATGTTGAGTGAAATCCTACTTCTTATGTTGTTCTGTTACCATTAACTTAGGCATTAGCTGTTCCTGCTTTTATATTCGTAAGAAATAATATAGTTTAATATTATCAAGTCCACTGCAGACCTTTCAGAAAAGTTTTCTTTGTCTCAATAACTCCAGAATAATATATTCTTTAAGAAGAGATACAGACAGATTAGTTGCTTAGACAAATGTCTTTCTTTCCAGGGCATATAATACTACTTTTCTTTTCATGGGAAGCCGTGACTTAGTGTTTCTTTTGCTGTGATAAAACACTATGGCCAAAAGCAACCTGAGGCTGAGGGTGAAGGGTTCATTTCAGCTTACAGTCACAATCCATCACTGAGTGAAGACAGGGAAAGGAACTCAAGTCAGGGACCTGGGGGCAGAAAATAAAGCACAGACTATGGAGAAACATTGCTTACTGGCTTGCTCCTCCTGGCTTGTTCAGTTGCTTTGTTTTGTATCCTAGGACCGTCTTTCCAGGGATGGCATCATTTCCCATAGCATGAGATCTTCCCCATCAATCATCAGTCAAGAAAGTACTCCCACAGACATGCTTATAGGTCAATCTGATGGTGTCATTTTGTCAGTTGAAGTTTCCTTTTCTCTGGTGACTCAAGCTTATGCCAAGTTGACAAAACTTAACAATGCAATTGACCCCTTGTCAACTTGACACACAAATACATCATCACTGTTAAACAACAAACTTTCCTTTCTTGTTTGTCCCCAAGATCTCATACTATACATAAGATATCTCTACTACAATATAAAGCAGGTCAACTTTTAAAAGTTCCAGGACAGCCAGGACTACACAGAGAAACCCTGTCTCTAAAAACCAAAAAAAAAAAAAAAGTTCCACAGTTTCAAAGTTTTTAATGATACAAACACATTACAATTCAATTCCTTTAGAATATCTAAAATCTCTTTGAAAGCTCAAAGTGTCTTAACTGTGAGCTCCTATTTAAAAATAAAAAAGGGCTAGCTACATATTTTCTTATTCCAAAAGAAAAGATTCAGAGAAATGACTCAAGGCAAGAAACTTCAGGCAGGAATCAGAGACGATAGAGGAATACTTCCCTCTGGCCTGTTCCTCCAGCTTGCTAGGAATGCTTTCTTATATGCCCCAGGACCATGCCCCTAGTGGTTCCCCTGTCCACAACAGGTTGGTCCCTCCTACATCTACCATCAATCAAAAAAGGCAGCCCAGGTTAGCCTATAGGCCAATCTGTTGTATTTATCTGTTTGTATCTCTTTGTAACTCTGGCTATCCTAGAACTCACTCTGTAGATCAAGCTGGTCTCAAACTCAGAGATCTGCCTGTCTCTGCCTCTCAGTATCTGGACTAAAGGCATGCACCACCATGCTTGGCTTCCTACAGGGCAATCTTGTTGGGAGCATTTTTCTAATCTAGGATTCCTCTTTTTAGATGACTCCTGATGGTGTCAAGTTAATGAAAGTCTAACCAACACATCCTGCAGGTAAGTTGTAGGTTTCCCAGATGGTGCCTAACGATTTCACAAAATTTAATTTCATGTCTGTTTTCTTTCCTGAGGATACCATTGTCGCCAAGAAAGACTTCTTTTGAAAGTTTGTAGCTCCCCAAATATCTTGACAGCAGACATGAATTTTTCTTAACAGGTATCCAACAGGGAAAATAAAACATTTAGGGTTTAATATCACACACACACACACACACACACACACAAATATTTTTTTCACATTTTTTATTCAGACTATTCCATAATTTTGAACATTAATTCATTCTGATTTTCAAACTATGCATGACAAAGCACAAACTTTCCCACTTTCAGAGAGCTCTAAAAGTCCCTCATTTTAGATTATATTTTAGAACTACAACCAGCTTGTCCCTTTAAGGTCATAGTTCTCAAACTGTGGATTGTGACCCCTGTGGGAGTGTCAAGCGATCTTTTCACAGGGATATCAGATATCCTGCATATCAAATATTTACAGTAAGATTCACAACAGCAGCAAAATTACAGTTATGAAGTAGCAACAAAACTAATTTTATGGTTGGGTGGGGGTCACCACAACATGAGGAACTGTATTAACAAGGTTTGCAGCATTAGGAAAGTTGAGAGTCACTGCTTTAAGGAGACGAATTCCAAAGATACACAACACATTTGTGATAAGAACTATCTGTTTACAGAACTCCCTTGGTATCATGGTTGGGATTTGTCTAGATGAGTTTCAAGCCTGGTCTCAGACCCTGAGCAGCCCATCCGTACATGCAGCATCACCTTCTTTGTGGCCGTGGTACAGACTGGAGGCTCACTGTGCTGAGATTTTCTCCTTCCTCTTTGAGTATTCAAGTGACATTTTCCCATTCATCCAAAGAATGAAGTAAACTCGATTAGATTTGTTCTCCATCTGGGAGCAGGAAATTAACTTTGAAAATGATTTAAATCTCTTGCCTGGGGGAGGACTTTCACCATTCCAAGTTCAATAGTTCAATTTGACAGTGGTCTCTGCTAGAATTCTAATATATAGCTCTTTTTTTTTCCAAAGGATAAAAATGTGGCTGCTTTAAATTTTATTAACTGAATATTTACATTAAGCCAAATTTGGAGACTTGTCAGATGGACAAGGTAGGTGAATAAACATTTTATGTAGACTCTTACTCGTTTCAAAGAAAAAGAACTACATGCATTTTCTCTTGAGATGAAACTATTTAGGATTGGCATTTAGTCCACGTTAATATATTTTCTTATATTGACCATTGTTCTAGTTTTCCTTCTGTTGCTATGATGAACATTGTGACCAAAAGTAACTTGTGAAGGAAAGGATTTACTTCATCTCACTTTTATGGTCCATCATCTAGGGAATCCATGAGAAGAATTCAAGATAGAAGCTTGCAGCATGGAGGAATTCTGCTTATTGTTCCCCCTTTGGGCTCCTTTGGCTACATTTTTGATACAACTCCATCCCACAAGGAATTTGGTACTGCCCACAGTGGGCTAGTCCCTCTTTTATCAATCAGAAATCGATAAAATGTCCCATAAACACACTCACAGGCAATCTGGTGGAGGAAATTCTTCAGTTAAGGTTCCCTAGGTCTGTCAAGTTACAGCTCAACATTACTCATCATAACTGTAAATACAAGTACCACAGGGTCAGAAACTAGGATTAGATGTGTAGCATTTAGAAGACAACAAAGGGCTAGAGATGTACTTCAGTTGATAGGGTTGCCTAACTCAGATGAAGCTCTGTGTTTGATTGACACAAACTGGACAGAGTGATGGGAAACATCACACAGGAAGATAAAGGAAGCAGGCAGATCAGAAGTTCTAGGACATTCCTAGCTAAATAGTAAGTTTGAAGCCAGTCTAGGATACAGGAAACTCTGTCTCAAAAAAGAATAAAAGATCAAGCAAAAATAATAATAAGATGAAATGAAAAACAAGGTTGACATATATATAATTTTACTGATCGATAAGCAGTCTAAGACAGCACTATATCTTTTTTGAATTTTTATATGCAGATGTATTACAATGTTAGTAATTATTTTAGTAATTATTTGTTCTCACTCTCTGCTTATGTCTATAACTAACACTGTGCTGACAATAATCCTTATGAAGTAACATTACAGAGGCATACATGTATCTTGCCACCACTGTGAATTTATATTGCTATGCCCCACATTTTCTATCAGTATCTTCTATGTGCTTTGGATCCTTTTCCTGTATCCCTGAATAAAACCATTACTTTTTTTTTATGTACTTACACCTATACTATTTCCTCCTCAAGGAAAAGAGATCTTTGGAATCTACCCCACAGGTAGTAGTTAATTGTGACAAGCTAGATCATGGTAGAAAATGAACACAAATCTGGTACCCTTTCCAATCATGTTCTTTTACTTCTGATTTATGTCTAATGGGAGCTGGCTGTCATCCTGATTTATGATATTTTCACACTAAGATATAGGTATATAGAACAGGTGTTATCTGAGGCTTAGTCATTTTCTATTGCTAATAACAAATACTGTAGGCTGGATTAAATGACAAAGACAGTGTTGCTTTGGCTCAACATTCTGTTTCAAGATTGAGGGGCCATATTTGGTCACTGGCAGAGTCCTAAGACAGGACAGGTCATCTGAGATAAAGTACAGAGAATATTAGACTCCTACAAGATTGTCCTTATAGCAGAATGGCTCTACTGATAAACCAATAATCAACTGTATGCAGGAGTTAATTGCTGGTGGCAGATCACTAGTGCCTCTTTGAGAAGCTACCTGTTAGCACTTCAGAGTGAGTTTTAAATTTCAAAATGAGTGTCAGAGGGAAAACATATTTAAACCACAACAGTAATGCTATCAGATTTATGGTAGATGAAGAATAAAAGTAGACCATCAGATGTCCTCTATGTCTTCTGCTTTCAGCTGGTACATATTACTCTCCTTGATATTTAATTGTTCAGAAAAATTCATGTAGCCAAACGCAATGTCAGTGGAACAGGAAATATAATTCTCCTACAAAGAGTCTCTTGACAGGTAACAATTCCAGGTATGTCAAATGTATGAGACTGTAGCCCTAAATAAAATGCCATGTGCATGGCACAATACATACATGTGCACAGAACCCAATCTCGGAGATCACTAGTGGTGCTCGGTAAAGACATCTAGAATGAATTATCAAAAGAACATGACATGTTTCACTTGGATATCCTTATCATTTTATGTTCTGTTCTACTTTTAAAAGCTCTCCTTGCCCATTAAATGTCAGGATCTACAACTTTAGATATCATTATCATTTTCAATCCTTGATTCTGCATTTTCCCACAAATCACGAATACCTATTCAATGAGCATTTTTTTTCTTAATGTTAGCATTGATGTTAGGAAGTAATTATAATGAGATGAATTAGACGTTTAAGAAGCCCAGAGCTAATGCTGCCACAGCAAAGGATACGGTCAACAGGACAAAGCGGGAACCAACAGACTGGGAAAAGATCTTCACCAACCTTACATCTGATAGAGGGCTAATATCCAAGGTATACAAAGAACTGAAGAAACTAGATTCCAGACCATCAAATAACCCTATTAAAAAATGGGGTAGAGAGTTGAACAAAGAACTCTCAACTGAGGAAACTCGAATGATTGAGAAACATCTAAAGAAGTGCTCAGCATCCCTAGTCATCAGGGAAATGCAAATGAAAACAACACTGAGATTCCACCTCACACCAGTCAGATTGGCTAAGATCCAAAACACAGGTGACAGCAGATGTTGGCGAGGATGTGGAGAAAGAGGAACACTCCTCCATTGTTGGTGGGATTGCAAGCTGGTACAACCACTATGGAAAGCAATCTGGCGATACCTCAGAAAATTGAACATGGTGTTACCTGAGGACCCAGCTATACCCCTCCTGGGTATATACCCAGAAGATATTTCAACATGCAACAGGGCCACATGCTCCACTATGTTTATAGCGGCCTTATTTATAATAGCCAGAAGCTGGAAAGAACCCAGATGTCCTTCAACAGAAGAATGGATACAGAAAATGTGGTACATTTACACAATGGACTACTACTCAGCTATTAAAAATAATGAGCTCATGAAATTCTTAGACAAATGGATGGAGCTAGAAAATATCATCCTGAGTGAGATGACCCAATCACAAAAGAACACACATGGTATGCACTCACTGATAAGCGGATATTAGCCCCAAAACACACAATACCTAAGATGCAATGCATAAACCTCATGAAACTCAAGAAGAAGGAGGAAGACCAAAGTGAGGGTGCTTTTGTCCTTTTTAGAATGAGTATCAAAAGATTCAACCAGAGTTCCCAGACTCTAAACCTCCAGCCTGAGAACAGACAGGGGCAAGCTGTCCTCTGAGAGGCTCTAACCAGCAGCTGACTCAGACAGATACAGACATCCAGAGCCAAACAGTGGATGGAGCTTGAGGACTCTTATAGAAGAATAGGTGGAAGGATTGGGGTCCCTAAGGAGATAGGAACTGCACAGGAAGATCAACAGAGTAAACCAACCTGAACCCTTGGAGCTCTCAGAGACTGAATCACCAACCGTGGAGCATACCTAGTCTACACAGATCTACCTCCATGGGCTGGACCTAGGCCTCCCTGCACATATGTTGTAAATGTGCAGCTTGGTTTTCATGTAGGTCTCAAACATCTGGAGTGGGGGCTATCCCAAAACATGCAGCCTGAGTATGGTCTTCTAAAAAAAAAAAAAAAAAAGTAAAGTCATCCTGAACTGGCAAAAAAAAAAAGAAGCCCAGAGCTAATGCTGCCACAGCAAATTCAATAGAAATACATGGTGATGTGAGAGGTACTTGGAGGAGGGATGTTTGAAAAGGCTTATGCAAGAAATGGACACTTAAATATGTCATGAATGATGAGGTTTAGGGTTTGCAACCTCATAGGAAGAACAACAGTATCAACCAACCAGATACCCTAGAACTCCCAGGGACTAAACCACCAACCAAAGAGTACATATGGAGGGACCCGTGACTCCAGCCGCATGTGTAGCAGAGGATGGTCTTGTTGGACATCGATGGGAGGAGAGGCCCTTGGTCCTGTGAAGGCTCAATGCCCAGTGTGAATGTGAGGGCTGAGAGTTGGGAGTGTGTGAATGAGTGGGGGAACACTCTCATAGAAACAGGGGGAGGGGATGGGATATGGGGTTTCTTGGGTGGAGGGACAGGGAAAGAGGATAACATTTGAACTGTAAATAAAGAAATTACCCATTTTTTTTTTAAAGAAGTGTCACCCTATCATGGGAATTCATGTTGAGTTTGAAGCTGTCTAGCAGGTATAAGGGTGGATGATCTTTTTCATAACCACTGAACTACTCTGTAATTACTAGGTCAATCAGGAATTCCTGGTCTGTAATTCTCGGCTTAAAGGGGAGGAGAAAAGAGAGCAGAGGAAAAGAAATGAGGGTGCTACTCTATAAATAGATGAGACATCGGGTTAACAAGTTCTATTTCATATAATTGCTAGATAAGGTTTGTCTCTGAAGCATAGCGAGCTGACTTTTCTCTTAAATCCTCCATTTGAGGTTTGCCAGGTACCAATTACATAGTTATAAAACAAATTGGCCTCAATTTCCTTATCTATATAAATAAATGCATAATAGCTACTCTGTGCACCAAGTAGGAAACACTTGGCAGCATGTAATAGAAAGGAGCTTAACTTTAATCAAGTAAGAGTGAGAGAGATAAGCTGTGGTTCATATGGAGATGCGGTTTAAGCCAAGGTCACTGTGTTCTCACGCTTTCCCGCATGATTGCTAGGTGATTGCTGGTCTTTCAAATACAGCGTATATGTATAAGGAATTAGAAAGAAGAGAAAGGTAACACTTGCAAACCACACTTAAGAAACCTCCAGCTAATTTTGAATTGAACTTATTAAAGTTCTATTATTTTTAAACAACCATGCCTATCGTAAAAGAGGCCCAAAAGGACATTAAAACCCAATCGTCATCTTTTTGTCTTGAGCATGATAAGAGTTATTTATAATTTGGGAAAGGGAAGGAGGGACTGACACAGATTCCTGCGGAATTAATACATTTTATGCATATAAGGGGATTTTAAGAAATGCCAAATAGGCTAAAGTATTCTTTTGTTTAAATTAAGAAACCCTCACAACTATTCTTAGCTAATTACTTATGTCTGACACAGTCCATTAGCACGTACAAAATACTAAAAAAGCGTGTTCTGCTCAACACTTAGTAGAAAGAATGTTTGCTAATTCCTCCATGATAATCCTTAGTGGAAAACTAGTTATTTTTTAAGCTCTTTTCTTTTTAACTTGGAGGACATCCTTGTGAATGCACAAGAATGGCTATTTAATCTATCTGTTTGGGTCCTGAGACTTGACTCACGCTTTAGTTGTCTGATCTACACTAACCCATTTGTCAACACGGCAGGAAAGGTAGATAATTCCTTATTGTGAAAACACATTTACACTCATGTCAATGGAAATAGCCAAAGATGTTCCCACAGATCCCTTGACTGCAATTGAGACCGCGGCTACTTTGCTTGGTTACATCAGCACAGAGCTCTTTGCTAGAGTAAGATAAAAGTATTGTGTTACATTATTTACATCTTCTTGTACTGGTGTGTATTATGATCCTTCAAAATGCTACGTTATTTTCATCACAGCATAAATATATAAGGTTAATGAGCAATTGGTTGGCTAATAATACTGCAGCAAGAAACACAGACATCCAGAAATATGAGACCTAAGAGATGGTTTGACATACTACTATCTCAACCTTAGCAGCCTTTCAGTTCTTCCTGACATTTCTTGTGAGGTCGGAAGGCTTATTAATACATCGATACTGCATAATAACATGTCAATATTTTGAAACTATTCATAATTCATTAAAACATTTTCCTCATGACCAATAAAATTAGTTGATAATACTTTCAAGCTAGCAGATGAACAGATACCTTTAATACAGCAGCACAAAGAGTTCTGTTCTATATCTTGCCTGCCTTCTTCCTTCTTTCTTGCATTTCTCTTCTCTCTTTCCCATTCTCTTCTTCATTTTCCTCTCTTTTCTCTCTTGCCCTCTTAATCTCCCCTGTCTTCCCCCTCTACCACATCTCTCCCTCCTTTCTCCCCCTTTTTGGCTCCTCTCTCGTTTTCTACATCTCTTCTCCCTTGTCCTTCTTCTTTTCTCCCTCCCCTCCTCTCCTCTCTTCCTCCTTCCCTCCTCCCTCTCTTCTTCCATCCCTCCTTCTCTCTTCCTCCTTTTCTCCTCCCTTCCTTTCCTCATTCCCTCCTCCTCTCTCTTCCTCCTTTCCCTTCTTCCTATTTCTCTTCCTGCATCATTTTTCTCTTCCTTTTCTTCATCTTCTGTGCTAGAATTTAAACATAGAACCTGCTGGCATGTGCCCTATTACTGAACTATATTCACAGCCCTTGCTATGGCTTCATAAACAGTTTTTAAAGTTGAATCAGGAACTACCACCTGTTAAGTTTGGAAGTAAAATCAAATGAAATTAGACATAATCTTCTGAAAATACTAAAATATACTTCCTCTTTCCTATTACCTATGTGGCTAGGTTTTCTTGACATTCTTCAAACAAAATATACAACTTTAAAAATAAATACAAAAGCAAATTGGGGAACCAGGTGTACCTAAAATTTGATTTACAAAAATGATGCAGCCCTTCTCATTATATTTGTGTTTTGGAAAACATTGTTGTTTTCAAATGTGTTTTGGTATTAATAATTGAGTTATCACCATTGGTTCCTCAAAGTTTAGTATATTAATTTTAAAAAATATTGAGCAAGGTCTGTGGATACGGGTTTGTAGTCATAGCTGGATAGAAGGCTAAGGTAGGAGAATGGCAAGTTCAAAGCTTTTCTGAGATACAGAGAGAGAGAGAGAGAGAGAGAGAGAGAGAGAGAGAGAGAGAGAGAGAGAGAGTTTTTTAACTCAGCAACACCCTTATTCAAAATACAAAGTAAAGAAAGGACTGGTTACATACCATTATATCAGATAACTTACTTAGCCCATGTAAGGCCCTAAGTTCCCCCCACAGTACCACAACATAAACAATGTAAAATTAAATTAAGTTAAAATTTTTTACTTTCAATGTGGTAAATAATTTATACATTCATATAATAAATGTTTTTAGGATCTTCAATAAATTATAAGACTGCACAGGTTTCTTGAGACAAAATGTTTCTGTGAAATAATATTGCAAAGAACTCACTAAATAATTATTATTATACCAGTTCACACAAGTCTTTTATTAATCCGTTGGTTGTGTTCTTCGTATGTCCCACAGTTATTTTTGTTTTTAAATATTTGTTTTCATCATTTAGCTAAACAAACAGGCATTTTAATTTCCCAATTTTTTTTGAATCTCAATGGTCTACAACAGGGCTTCTCAAACCTTCCTAATGCTGTAACACTTTAATGTAGTTCTTCATGTTGTGGCGACCACCAACCACATAAAATTATTCTGTTGCTACTTCATAACTGTTTTCCTGATACCATTATGAATTGTAATGTAAATATCTATGATTTCTAATTGTCTTAGGTGACCCCTGTGAAAAGGTCATTCAACAACCCATACCCTGACCCAGACATTGAGTCACTGGTCTGCAAGGTCACTCTATTCTTATATGCTTCTATTTCTTCTTCTTCTTCTTCTTTTTCTTTTTAAATCACATGGTAACCTAGAAGCTACACTGATATTGCAGTTTATGTCTGTTTCCGGAAAAGGTTAGTGTGTTAAAACCTTGGTCACTATCTATGGTACAATTGAGACGTGATTAGCTCATTACATCACTACCATCACTAATGGGCTTTTATGAGTTAGGTCTGGTAGGAGAAAGCAAGTCATAAGGGAAGTTTTTGACAATGATGTCTTTCCCAAGTCTTTCTCTGATTCTCTGTAAGGTGAACAATTTTTCTCCTATGACACTCTTCAACTATGATGAGCTAACTACCTTACTGTTGTTCAGAGACAACAGATTATATATATATATATATATATATATATATATAACACACACACACACACACACACACACACACACACACACACATATGTATATATATACACCTTTGAAACTCTGAGGGGAAATAAATCATCCTTCTTTAACTTGATTTATCAGGTGTTTTGACACCTGTAACTCAAACCTGACTAACACAGATAATTGGAAGGCAATAAGTGAAGTCATTGGTACAGTTCAGAATAATACAAAAGGTTCAAGAACCTTGTGAGAAGAAATTGGAATAATTTATATTTATGATGTAGATGCTCTAGTATGCTGTAATCAGAGTTTCCAAACTGATTCCTTTGGTGTCTCGAGAGACAAGAATAGATATAGGATAGGAATTCTACCTGAGAAAATCACATGCACCTGATTTCAGAATGGGACAGGGATAAGATTACAATTTGGGCTAAAGCTAACTTGTGCGAAAGCTAACTTGAAGCGAAAACATGCCTATGCTTTGTTCATGGCCTGAGACTTACAGGGAAGCTGTTTTAAAAGGTAATGGATGAATGAATTGGAAAATTGTTCAGGTTGTCACATGAATCATATTGGCTGTTTCTTGCCATATTTGCAGTGGGAACTGAGGGAAATATCAGAGCAAAACTATTTGAAAATGTTTCAGTTTGGCCAAGAAGAAAAACACATGTATAAAGTTGAGGATAATTGACATGTGGCTTTAATGAGATTAGCACCATTATACAGAAGTCAAGTGTTACACACTAAAATGTGAAAGGTGCCTGAGGGTACCACCGGAGGAGGGAAACCTACAGACTATAGGCTCAAGGGTACAAAAGTAAAGACTCATTGGAAAGGAGTTTCTTTGAAAAGAGACCATTGTAAGAGCATGCTGATCACTTAGGACCAACTAAAAAAGTATTTCCTTAGAGTTAGTCACTAAAGTAGTCATGATCCCAGGAAGTTCAGCTACTACTATAACTGGCTGATAATATTTTCCATGTGATGGATGCTGACTTGGTAGGTATGAAAAATTCAATATACATATATGCATGCTGGGGACAGCATACAATGAGAAGGAGTGCCTGCAGTAAGCTGGGATGGAGACATCTCAGAAGCCAGCAGCAGCTCCTTGTAAAGAGGATGGTGTCTGGGACCCTGAGAAGCAGGAGACACATCCCTCCAGGGGACCTGCAATGTGAAATAAGTGACTGCCTGCAGTAGGCCAGGATGGAAACATCTCAGTAGCCCATAGAAGCTCTTTGTAAAAAACAGTTGTTCCCATTTCTCCTAACCTTATGGCTGTATAGATTTCATTTGTATGTGACTGTTTTTCAGTTGGTCTTGGTGTATATAATTATTCTATTATATCTGACTTTCTTACTTCTGTTTCCTTCTGCTCTGGTGAATTCTGTGAAACTAGATGTTCCTTGATGTAAAGATTCTTAAACAATTAAAAATTGAGGCATAGGGCATAGAACAGCACAGTCTTAATGGCCCAGGTGTATGCTGTGTGTTCTCATCTTGGAAACAATGCAATAACTGCACAATGGTAGCTCCAGATTAATGCTTGACTTGCACAGAAAGTTTGAAGAAATTATTAAAAAATGAAATAGAGCCAACACTGGGACCCCAAGAAAGGAAAAACCTATTGAAATTATGAAATAAGTTTTGCACAACATTTAAGAGTGGTTCCTAGAAAAGGAATTATAGGATAAATAAAATCTTATACTAGTAAAACTGAGTCAAAATACTGGGACTTAAGAGAGTCACTGTGTGCAATGTACAGAAGTACAAAGCTAGAGGAGCTAGTGAATTAAGGGTTAATTTGATTCTTTCTGGCCACTGGCTGGCAAGCTTTGCCCATATCATTTATCATTAGAGCTTTATAGGAAAATGCAAGTAGCTGACCTCGGAACTCTGAGCTCTGAGGTATAATAAGTTAAAAGTTAAAGTTTAAATAACGATAAGTTTGCAATTATTATTATTTTAGCTACAGGCCTGGGAATAGGGAAGCTTGAAACTTTGGGGAACAATTTTAATTCTTAGTTCTTTGTGGGATGTGGTCATTTTTTTGAATTTGCTTTGGCAATGATTATACAATTTTTATTCTACCTACTTTTGGAGTATCAATAAAACACTGGGGCAAGAGAAAGGTGAAGAATCATGTGAGGTGAATGTGGAGAGAAAGTGAGAGAGCGAGTAAGAGAGCATATAGAGAGCATGAGCAGAGCACGTTAAGAGTGAGTGAAAAGAGAATGTGAGGTGTGTATGGAGAGTGTATATGTGAGTGAAAGGAGAGTACATGTGGTATATGTGTGATATGTGTGAGATGTGTGTGAAGAGTGTGTGTGTGAGAGTGAGAGGGGAATGCCCAGAGGTGAGTAGGAGTGTGGGAGTTCAAGAAAAGTGCACAGAAGAAAAGCAGAGAATGCAGAGTGTGTGCAGCTTCAGAGAGAAGAGAGAAACTTTAGGCCTTGAAAAATTGCCTGTCAGCTTTACTCAAGAAGTAGTCTGTGTATATTTATTATGCGCCTTCCAGATATTCCTGCTTCCTGTTGAGAACTCCAATCCTGTGTCAGGGCTGGACACCAAACACACACACACACACACACACACACACACACACACACACACACACACACCTTCCACTCATATCTTTAATAAAATCATCAAGGTTCAGGATTCCCCTGAGAGGTCTGAAGCTGAGAAAATAAAGCCTACATTGTAGTGGATATAAGGATGTTGGACAAAGCATCATAATGAATGTCTGACACACTTGGAAAAGGGGAACCTCAACTAAAGAGTTGCCTTCATCTGATTGGCCTTGGCCAATCTGAGACATCTTCTTCACTGCTAAGTGATGTAGGAGGGCCTCACCCACTTTGGACAGTCCCATCCATTGGCATGTGAGCCTAGGCTCTACAAAAATGGAAGCTGACCATGAGCCTGGCAGCATGCAGTAGTCTTCCGTGCTTTCTGCTTCAAGCTCTTACCTTGAATTTCTGCCTTGGATTTCTTAGATGGTGGACTATAAACTGTATAATGTAATAAAGTCTTTCCTCCCCAAGTTGTTTTGGTCATGATGCCTGACACAGAAACCAACACAGAACAAGAACATGTTCTACTACTTTGATCTTAATATCTCTTGTTCTTTTCTGCTTTTCTCTTTGCTTTAAGAACAGGTACCGTGTTCCACCACTATACACTGGATCATTTAAAATTTCTTTTCCATGACACAGGAGTTTACAATCAACAGCTGGCTCTAGTGTTCTATTTTCTGGAGACAAGGTCATATCATATATCCCCGTCTGTCCTGTAACTCACTGTATAGACTACGCTAGCATGGAAACTACAGAGATACACTTGCCTCTGCCTCCTAGACATTGGGATTAAAGGTATGTACCACCACCCCTGACTGCGGGGAGTCCATGAACTAGACTTTTTAAAGAGTTTTGAAACTTTGAAGACTAGTGGAGTTAAATTTAATACATCTTATAATTCTTCCAGAGGCCAAGGATGAAGTGTTACAGTTTGAATATGAACCTCTAAAGGGTTCATGTATTAAAGATTTTCTTCCCTGTTGGTGACTCTATGAAAGAATGGCTCATGAAAGTAGGGTCTTATTTAGAGAAAAAAATGTAGAGTTTCGCAGCAATGATTGCTTCATGTGGCCTTTGACTTAAAACAATAGATTAAGACATCAGTGGATCTGCAACTGAATGGACTATGGTGAGGTACTCAAGTTGTCAAAGGATGACTGGAATAAATGGGTTACTGGGGCCATACCTTTTTGAAACTTGTCTCTGACTTCTTTTTTGCTCTCTCTCTCTCTCTCTCTCTCTCTCTCTCTCTCTCTCTCTCTCTCTCCTCTCCCTCTCTTTCTCTCCTTCCTGATTTCCATAAGAGGAGCGGTTGCACTGCTACCCATTCATGGCTCCATGATGCTCCCACTCACCATGAGCTCATAACAATGGAGAAAACCGTGAGTCTTTCCTTTGGATTACTATGTCAGTTTGCCACTGTGGTGAAAAGCTGAGGAACAAGGTTTGTTTTCCTGTTTTTAAATCCCCTCCCCATTATCTGTGGTGACAGCAGTGCCCATGGTAATTGGCAAAATTTGAACTTGATCTGCATATTAACTTTCTAATCTACAGCTAGCTATTTATAGCTTCAGCGTGTTGTGGAGACAAAGCAATAACCAGCAATGAAGATTCTCTGCCCTTCCTGTACAAATTCACAGAATGCACTTTACATCTTAAACTTGATTATCATGTGGATACTTTCATCTGTGTAGATATTAAAATGAATAACTTGCCACAGTAATGCTCCAACATTAGTTCTTGCCCTGCAACTTCGTATCCCCTGGGAGTCTGTTAGAAATTCAGACACTTGGGCTTCAGGAATACTTAATCAAAATCTGCATTTTAACAAGTTCCCTAGGAGGCTTATGGGCATCATGTTTGTAGCGCTGCCATAGAGTTGTCTGAGCCCTAATGATCTCAGCATGCTGTCTTATAATTGGCAAATGGTCACTATATAAATAGAGCTCCAACAAATGTGTTGTATTTTAAGATATTAGATAAAATATCCCATCTACCTTATTTCTCCATGTGTCTTCCATGTTATTGTTCCCTAGTTAACTGAAATTTTCTCCTTTCAAATATTAGAATGGTTCTATATATTTTTCATAGTCCATTTTAAAAAAAAAAAAACATAGAACTTGTATTTTTTGGAGCATAAGTTCCATTATTTCAGTTCCTATTCGAATTTTTTTGTCCTTGAAAATACTGATGTATAAATTTCATGCTCTGTAGAATGATCAGTCAGAGTTGGTGCATATTTTCCCTCTCTGTCAGTTTGTAGGCTCATTTTATATATTTCTGAATTAGCAAAATGTACAAATGCTGTGCCTCTGGATTCTGCGAATCACCTCTAACTCATATAAAGCCCCTCAAAATTTACTTTGATGTAATTCAAGAGCTTGGCAGAATAAGTGGCCATTTTAGAGGGAATAAATACATGTAAAGTGTATTAACCAGTTTATAGAAATCTAAATAAGTTCCTCCAAGGCAGCTAATCTCATCTTGGGTGCACTTAGAATTATCTGGGAAAGGTTTAAGGAATATAAGCCCTAGGTCTTTGGTTAATTCCTCCAGAGACTCCAGTTTCCTTAGACTGGTATTGTTTCCAAGTGTCAGTATTTTTAGAAAATGCGTTGTATTATCTTTTCTACTGCTGTGCTAAGACATCATGACCAAGGGAATGTATAAAAGAAAATATTTAATTAGGCTTACAGTTTCAGGGAGTTAGGGTCCATGATGGAATTGCAAAGGCATTATTGCAGGAATAGTTGAGAGCTCACATCCTTATAGGCAGAGGGCACATTAGGACTGATGTGAACTTTCTGAAACCTAAAACGCCCACCATCAGGATGCACCATCTCCAAAGAGCACACATCTCCTAATGCTTTTCAAATACTTTCATCAAACTGGGGACCAAGTATTCGTACAGATGAATTATGGGAGCCATTCTTATTCTAAATACCATATACTTGCTTTATTTTCTTTTTCCATTTCCATGTATTTGAATGATGTACACATATGTGCATGTGCATGCCTGTTTGCATAGGTGAACACACACATGTCAAAAATTAGGAATCATCCTTAATGCTTTTCCTCCTTATCCATAGAGGTAAGGTCTCTCAATCAAACACAGAGCTCACTGATATGTCTAGTTTATTCAGACAGCTTGCTCTAGGAAATCTCTTGTCTCTATATTCCAAGGTTGGAATCTAAGGCTAGCTGCAACAGCACCCAGAATTTATATGAGTTCTAGGGATCTGGACTCTGGTTTTCATACTTGCATGGCAAGTGCTTTCACAATTAAATTATCTCTCCAGCCCAGAAATATTCATTTAAAACATTCACTATGGTAAGTGAAGAAAAGCAAAGATTGAAAGTTATTGTTCTACAGAATGGTAAATCAAAAATAACCACGCCTTGATCAGACTTGGATCAAGCAGGGTCTTCATTTACTAAGCTGTTTCTAATACCGGTGTGGATAGTATTTAAAAATGTCAACCACATCTGCAAGGTCTTGTTCAATATCTGTAAGAATTATTTAAATGCTTGTTTTTGTCCTTAATAATGGTTATATTGTATCTTCATAAAGAGTCAAAAGATCAGATAAACCGATGAGGTTACACTATGAAATAAATTACATAGAACTAAATAAATATTGAAGACCACATTAGCTCTATGTGCATAAAACTAAAATGAAGCTAAGCATCAAAGTGGATAACAAGTTCTCCAAACTTGTAATCCTAGACTGAATCTGATGCATATTCCCAATGGAGCCCAAACACAAACTGGCCTAGTATAATAACCTGCAGGCAGAAGACATTTCATTTCTTTCTCAAAGTTTTATGTCATTTTGGCATCTTATTTCATAAATGTTTCATAGTACTATATTTCATATATCATAGTATATATGCATCCAAGGCACTGATTTAAATCTTTAAATGCAATAGCTATTTCAAAGTTCTTATGTTTAAATCCTATCAGAATATATCCATGAGAAGTTTCAGTTAGGTCAGAGGAATAATAGATTAAACTTTTCAGGTCAATGTCATGGATTGTCTTTTTTCTTGATTACTATTTTAGCCTTGGGGCTAAGTGCTTTTTATTTTAAAAAATAATAAGAAATTTAATAAAGGATTGTGACATTCAAAAGCAGCTTGGAATTCACCTAAGGGACTATCAGATCCACAGGGAACTGTGTTGGAGTGTTAACTGTGCAACTAACTTTACTGATTATTACTGGTTAATTTGGTGAGAAAAAAAAAATGGTTTGATTTGGTTTGCACATTCTGTAACTGGGTTTTGAATTTTATCTTATACATATTATTTTTTGTTTGTTTGCCCCTCTGTCTTCTTAGTGAAGATAAGAAGCAGATGAGATAAGATATCAGATACTTTATTTTTAGGGTTTAAACAGTACAATAGAATTTATAATAATCTTGTGGTTATTTTACACATCTTTGCAGAGATAATTACTACAAATAACAATAGGTCAAATGATCATGTTTCCAACAAGTATATTAAAAAGAAAATCTCAGGCTCAGGAGATAACTTTGTGGGCGCGTGCTAGTTTACTTTTCATTACTGTGAGAAAGACCATGACTAAAAGCAAGTTAAAGTGGAAATGGTTATTCCAAATATTACAGGTTCGAGTTCATCACTGAGGAAGACCATGGCAGAAACACGCATGGGGAGCTGAAGCAGAAACCATGAGGAATGCTGCTTACTTTCGATGTCTTGCTTCACTCTGCTTTATATAACCCAGGACCACCTGATGGGGTAAAATCACCCCAGTGGGCTAGGCATTCCACATACATGCCTGCTGCCCATTTGATGGAGGCATTTTGTCAATTGTGGTTCCATCTTTGCAGATGATTCTAGCTGTGTCAAGTTGACAAAAGACTAACCAGCTCAGTGAGTAAACAGTTTACTATTCAAGTAGGTGGCTCTGCATTCAATTGGGAGAATTTGAGATCTAGTTGCCTGGCATAGAAAACCTTTCAAACCAAGTAGAAGGCAAGGACCAACAATTAATCTGTCCTCTCACTCCACGCATGTGTGATATCGCACATGTGCAAGTGCATACAGACACGTACTCACACAATACACACTCACACACACACACACATTGAAAAATAAAATAAAATCTAAAAATAAAACCGTTGAGACACATTCACTCTAACAAACAATTCCCCCGAGGCCACCCAATATCATTTGCTTAGTTAAATTTTGTGCTTGGTAATGTTATGAACTCAAAAGTTGGGGCTGGAGAGAGTGTCTAGTCATTAAAGTTACCTCACCTCCAGAGGACTGAAGTTCAGTTCTCAGCATCATGTCATGGGGCTCACAATTGCCTGTAATTCTAGCTCCAGCTCCAGACCAGAGCCTCTGTGGGCTCATGCATTCATGTGTGTAAAGACTTTCACGTTTTTAAAAGTAACAAAAAACATAAATAAAATAGAAAGAACATAAATGTTTACTGGGGTATGATGGCTTGCCCTTGAAATTCCAGTTCTTTCAGAGGCAGAGGCACAAGAATATCCAGAAAGTCAAGGCCAGCTTGGTCTATGTAGCAGGCTCCAAGCCAGCCAAGGAGACACATACAGCAACAACCATAACAAAGAAGAGGCTTTTTTTTTTTCTTCTTATATCATCTGATAAAAGTTCACCTTGGGGAATGTTTCCAGTTTTACCCAGTTTAAAACAAAACCGGGGATTATCCTAGCCAGAGAGATAAACTCAAATAGAGAATTATCTACACAAAAACCAAAGCTCTTATCTGGAGCACAGATTTAAAGTTACCTCAAATTCCATGTTCCAATGTTGAAGCAATTTCATGAAGTTGTTATAGTTTTACAGAACAAAGAAAGTCTAGATTAAGGCTAGTTTAAAATGCCTCAGAAAGGTGGTTACAGTGAATTGGAAAAAGCTTTTCTATTGGCCCAAGATGCTACTGAGCTTTCGCTTTGGTGGAAGCTAGTGATCTGCTAAGTTGATAGATTATAAAATATTTTTTTTTATCTACTTTCGTTCACAAGATGTTAATTAGACATAGACGTGAATAAGGAGTGACTTTGTTGGAGGGCTAGAGCGAGCCCAAGACAAGGAAACTATCCTCTGAGCTTGTAACACTGAAACCTTTTTTCTAGCACTGAAATTCTAGACAGCCAGTTTCTGCAGACACACAGCTTCTTTCTCAGAGGTCTCCTTTACACTGCCCTCTGTTGGTGAAACACCACATTTTGTGTATGTGAGGGTCACATACCTGTTACTAAATATTGTAATTTCTCTCAGAGGCAGGAAGTCTCATCCTTAAGATCCTATATAGATGAAGGTATATAGAGGGCAGGCCAACAGCCTTCATGAGAGAGAAGTAACTGGTAATGTCCATTAAGAAATGAATTCTTGGATCCTGTCGAAACTATTAGCCATCATGATCCAGATCTAAATTGTTTTGTATTTTCCTTATTTGATATAACATTTACATGTAACGTTTTACTTAATACGATGACGAGTCCATTCATTTATGATTTCATTTCACTTTAGACTTTTTAAAATGCTTCATTGTGTACATAGATCACTTTTTTCTTTCTTGGATCTTATGAATCCTTGGTTCCTTCCATAATTTAGTTATTGTGAACAGAAGAAAACCAAACCTAGGTATGTACAGATCTTTATTGTATGCTTTGAGTATTCCCACAAGTGGTAATCTGTGTAACTATCATCAAAAAATGATAGTTCTATATTTAGTTCTTTGAGGCACCTCCATATTTCCAAAGTGGCTACAGTAACTTACAGTCTCACTAACAGTGTATAATGACATTCTCCACCCCAACCCTGGCAACACACACAGCCTCCTTTGTCACATCTTAATAACAGCCTTTCTAACTGAGGTGAGATTGAATCTCAGTAAACTTTGATTTGCACGCCCTTGATGGTGATAGATGGTGGCATTTTTCACATATTTTCTAGCCATTTGAACCTCTTTTAGGAAGTATCTGTTTAGATCATTTGTCCATGTGTTGTTTGGCCTATTTACTCTTTCCGCTTTTAGTATGTTTCATTCTCTATGTGATTTGGATTTTAATTCCTTGTCAGAAAATCAGCTGGTGCAGACAGTCCCTCATCTTGTAGGTTGTGTCTACATTCCATTGAATCTTTTGCTGGGTGGAAGGTTTTTAATTTCATGGAGTTCTGCTGGTCAACTATTATTTTCCAAGATACTAGAGTTCTGTTTGGAAAGTCATTTTCCATGCCTACGTCTTGAAGTGATTTCCCTATATTTTCCCTAAGCAGCTTCAAAGTTTCAGGTTCCGGCCTTTAAGGCTTTCATCTATATGACTTGTCTTTCTGAAATAGATTTCACACAGTTTTACAGGATAGTACTGAAACACAGACATTTGTGGGTCAAGGATTGGCAGGACCACATCTTGACCAAGGCTGCTTAGATGTGCTGATTCTTGATGACGTGTTTAAATTTTTATACTATTTCATGACCCTAAAAATGAACTTGAGGGGTTTTCTGGATCTCTCTGATCCTATTCTTTTTTTTTTTTTTTTCGAGACAGGGTTTCTCTGTGTAGCCCGGGCTGTCCTGGAACTCACTCTGTAGACCAGGCTGGCCTCGAACTCAGAAATCCGCCTGCCTCTGCCTCCCAAGTGCTGGGATTAAAGGCGTGCGCCACCACCGCCTGGCTCTGATCCTATTCTTTTTTTTTTTTTTTTTTTTTTTTTTTTCAAATCAGTAAAAATCTTGATTATTATTTGTGATTATTATTTTGAGATTATAAATAGAATTAAAACAAATTTCAAATAACATATTAACGCCATTAACAAATATAGTGGTTTTTTTTTTTCTGGTTGAAGCCTTTTTCTATTTTCTTTTTTTTTTTTTTTAAATTTTTATTTTCAGCAAATCAAAAAAATTTAAAAAGCATTCAAACAGAATAAAATGAAAAGAAACAAACAAGCAAAATACCAAGGGTCAGATATACTTATACAAGAATTCTATAGAGCCTTCAAACAAGCAATACTTTTTGAGTATGTTTAAAAAATTCAGACCACAATAAGCTCCTTCACAAAGCAAAAATATTGAAATAGTGAAATCAAGTGTAACCCAACAAAATATATGTTATAGTCCAGATCCCTCATGAATTACATACAAAATTCTCATGAAGTAGTTGCAAACTGATACTAGAGATATAAAAAATAATATTCCTGAATAACTGAACACTGTTTTTTTTTTTAGAAGACCATACTCCATATACAGGCTGCATGTTTTGGGATAGCCCCCACTCCGATGTTTGAGACCTGCATGAAAACCAAGCTGCACATTACAAATATGTGCAGGAGGCCTAGTCAGCCATGGAGGTAGATCTGTGTAGACTGGTATGCTCCACGGTTGGTGATTCAGTCTCTGAGAGCTCCAAGGACTCTTAAAGAAGAATAGGTGGAAGGATTGTGGGCCCTAAGGAGATAGGAACTGCACAGGAAGATCAACAGAGTAAACGAACCTGAACCTTGGAACTCTGATCCTATTCTTAATAAATTAAAAACAAAACAAAATGAAATAAGACAAAGCAAAAAAAAAACCTTCTTGTTTGATTTTCTATTATTAAGCTGGCTTTTCTTTTCTTTCTCCTTCCTTCCTTCCTTCCTTCCTTCCTTCCTTCCTTCTTTCTTTCTTTCTTTCTTTCTTTCTTTCTTTTCTTTCTTTCTTTCTTTCCTTCTTCCTGGCTTCTTCGAGAAAGGATACATTTCATAGCACCCCAAGTTCAGTAACAGATATTTAAGAAGCCATCTTTCTCCAGTGATTTTTTTCTTTAATTTTGTTGATATCTCAAGGGCTGTGGTTCTGTGGAACTGTTTCTGGGTCTTCAGCTGTATGGGTCTGTGTAGCTGTCTTGTGCTAAATCCGTGTTGTTCTTTTCCATCTGTGGCATAGTCTGAAGCTGAGAATTAGGTTCTCTGTGGTGTTGCTCTATTGATTGCAATTTCTTGGTTTTCTTAATACTCTGTATGTCTCCATTTGAATATTAGGGCTGCCCTTTCTGTTTCTATAAAGAGCTCTGTTATTTCATGGCAATTGTACTGAATTGGTAGATTACTTGGATATGGTAGTCATTTTAACCATATATAATTCTGCTAATTTACCAACTACTAATCTTAGGACTTCTGCTTTCAAGTGTCTTCTTGATGTTCTTAATGATTTTGCAGTTTCCATTGTGGATATCTCTCACTTCTTTGCTTAGGATTATTCTGTGGACTTTATTTTGGTTTTGTGAATCTAAGTGAACGTGATTTTTTTTTTCCTGCTTGTTTTGAATATTTTGTGGTTCTTGTATATTTCACTCCCTTAGGGCTTTCCTGATTTACTAAGTTACTCTATTTGATTCTTTCCTAATTATCATTTTTTTAAAATCTATTTTCTAGTGAGATTTATTTGTTCTCCAGACCTTGCATTTACATGCATTTTTTCTCTGTAGGTTCTCTATAAGAACATTCTGTGGTACTGGCTTAGTGATCATACATTGCTTTAGTTTGTGAGAAGGGTCTTGATTTTTCGTAGTTTTAAAGTGTAGAAGTGGTGAAGATGGTAACTGTGGCTACAGGTTCCTTCCTAGCGTATTTTATTAGTTTGTAAATGTTGTACAACATGTTTTGATAATATTTATCATCCTTCATCTCCTGCCTGATCCACCCTCATTTATTACCCACACAGATGGCTTCTTACATATTTTTTTTAATTCTATCATTTCCAATTTGTACTGCCCGTATATTCTTGGATGTGTGGCCTTACACTGAAAGAAATATGGTCAATTTACCAGAGGCTGGATTCTTAAAGGAAACTGACTCTCTATTCCAACAGCTATCAATTGCTCTTAGTTCTCTACCAGCAGGTGACTGAGACAGATGCAGATACTTACAGCCAATTATTGGACTGAGGTCGGGGACACCTATGGAAGAGTTAGGGGAAGGACTGAAGGAGCTGAAGGGGATGGTAACTCCCTAGGAAGAACAACAGCATCAACTAACCCAGACCCCACAGAGCTCACAGAGACTAAGCCACCAACCAAAGAGCATGCTGTGGCTGGTCTGTGGTCCCTGGCACATATGTAGCAAAGGGCTGCTTTGTCCGGCCTCAGGCCTCAGTGGGAGAGGATGAGTTAATCCTGAAGAGACTTGATGCCCCAGGGAAGGGGGATGCTGGAGAGGGGAGTGAGTTAGGTGGGTGGGTGGGAACATCCTCTCAGAGGCAAAGGGGAGGGGGGAGGGGTGAAGAACTCTCGAAGGCAACAGGGAAGGGGGAGCAACATTTGGAATGTAAATAAATAAAATAATTTAATTTTTAAAAAGAGAAAAGGAACTGGAGAGGCGATGGCTGTAACAGGTGTGAGAGGGCTGAGGTCGACAGTGGAATATGTCCTTGCCCAGTGGGGTGGATGCGGTGGTGTGCTACAACCTAGAACTTGTGCAGACACCGACTCAGCCAGGAATCTGGTTGATGTCTGAGGCCTTTGCCATCACCAAAAGCCTGAGAGCATGTTGATGTCTATGGGCCATGTTGCCACTGGGTCGGGGTACATATTGATGTATACAGCCTGCACTGCCACCTGAGGCAATGGTGATTGATGTCTGAGCTGTTGTCACTGAGGGCGAAGTCTGGGACCATGGTCTGGGGTCTCTGTTGATGTCCATAGTCCGTGTAGCCACCAAAGGCCATGTGGATGTCGGTGATCTGTGCTGCCTCTTGAATCCATATCGATATCAGTGGGCCATGCTGCCGCCAGGGGGCGTACTGTTCTGAGTGGACTGCAGTGTCACATGAGGCCATGGTGATGTCCAGTCCTTGGGGCTCTTCAACCGTGGAACATGTTCATTGTCTATGCTGTTGCCAAAAACCATGTGGAAACCTATGGTCCATGCTCCTACTGACTGCAAGGAGTAATGAAGCTATTTTGACAGAGATGTAGATGACTACAAATGCACAGTTGATAAAAAGGGACATGGAAGGCTTCTATGACAACCTCAAATCTCACACCACTCCCCCGTACCCCCTCCCCTAATAATAGCCTAAACAGAAAGCCATTAAAGAGAACTCTTTAAAGAGTGTAATATGGATGTTGAAGTGTAGCTCTCCACATTTGATGGCTTTAGGCAGGGGTTTAGGAAAGGAAGGACTCAATTCTATTTAAGGGGCAGGCCTCTGAGAGTTTGACCACGCTTCAGTGAGTATATAGATAACACAATTCGACTTTTTTTTTTCTTCTGTTGTTGAGGAGGCTCACAAAGTTGAGGCAGGGAGACATCGAAGAACTGAGGGGAGTGTCATCAAGGTATATGATGTGAAATTCCCAAATAATCATTAAAATGTTATGTTGAATTTAAGAAGCTAATAAAGGCAAAAGTAATGTTATCAGAATTGTTAGAAGAGGAAGGGAGAGGGGAGAAATAAAGAAGCAACAAGATAGAAAAGAAAGAAAAATGTGCATAGTTATGGGGAAAATAATGAAGGAAATCACCACAATAAAAATCTAAAACAAGGGGTCTGGAGAGATGGCTCAGCAGCTAAGAGCACTGACTGCTCTTCCAGAGGTCCTGAGTTCAATTCCCAGCAACCACATGATGGCTCACAACCATCTGTAATGGGATCCAATGACCTCTTTTGGTGTTTCTGATTACAGTGTACTCATAGAGATAAAATAAATAAATCTTTTTAAAATGCTAACACAAAATTTTATTTTATTTTTTTAAAAAAATCTCTTTTCTGGGGAATTAGAACTGTCACTGTTTTTGAGTCACTGGTTCTTGAGGCCATCAGGCATGTAGGCAGAGTGCAGTCTAATTTATCCCATTTCAGAAGCACTCAAAACTTCAAAGAGACATTGTAGAAAAGGAGTCCTGCCCTGTATTATCTGTGGGCACAAGGTGAGGCATGGCAGTGTCTATTGCTGGGCTGTATCACTGTGTGTATGCCCTGTGTGTGCTCACAGCAGGTTAAACCTGAGGCCAACCTGGTGCTTGTCCAATCACACCTAAGCTCCTGAGTGGGAATGTTTAAGTAGCACTTCTTTTCCAGATGCTTCCACACCCCAGTATGTGAATATAGCAAGTGGAAAAAATCTACATCAGGGTACTGGGACGATCCACAGGCTCCAGGGCTCCCAGTCTCTTTCTACCCATCACTCTATCCTCAAGAATACAAACACACATGGTGTGACATCCGTCTCAGAATCCAGCCCAGAGACTTTAAATAGAAACCCTTTCCCTTTCATCTGTAACGAGCACTATGTTTTGTACCTCACAGATTCATGTTGGAGACCTTCTGTCTATGTCAGGAAAAGTTATCTAGACCTATGCTACCTGGTACAGAGAGTGAGGAGGAGACACATTTGCTAAACGGAGTTAAAGAAATACCAGCAAGCTCAGACAGCAAGACCCTTTGAAGGTATCACCCTCATATGGTTTCTACAACTAAGTTAGAAAACTCAGGGGACCCCATTTAGTTCAGTTCTCCTGCTGAGTGCAGAACTCCTGCCTTACACTGTAGAGATGCCTTACACCCTTTACAAGGTATCCATTTCTGTATTTGCGGGGCCATAGGAGTCCTTCTTTTTTTTTTTTTTCCTGCTGCTCTAACCAGGATTTTCTTCTCCCAACTTGCCCCTAGTGCTTATACCAGAATTTTCTCTTCTTCTTATAGTCCTAAAATCCAGTGTTTCTGTCATCTAATTGTTGACTATTGTTGCAACCCATGATTTTTAGGAAACCCAATATCTTCTCCCTGCAGCCTATTATTTACATTCAGTCTCCTGGGCACATAGGAAAGTACCAATATCTTCAATCTATATCTTCCTCATCTCCTATATGAGAGTTTATTGCTCATCAAATAAGGAAAGAGTTTTCTATCCTAATACATTTGTGGACTTTCTTGTCTGGGAGATTTTATTTTTAATTATATTTCCCCAGCCCTGGATTTCCTAGTAATCTTTCTCCTGTAGTAGTTGATGTCTAAACATGTCAATTTCTGAGGTCTAACTAAACGTGTCTTTAGGCTCTGTTGAATACAATTTTCAAAATGTAGGCTTAGAAGATTCCACTTTTTCAATTGAATTTAATTGTTCTCAACATACTTACATCATTACCAAAACATTGGCAAGAACAGAGTCCTTGGGAGGTTTTGTTTCTGACAGCAATGCATTTTACAGATACTGCCTATGTCTATGCGTGCTCTCTTGTCTTCTGAGATAGAAGGTGTTTTAACTCTGTCCTTTATGGCCTTGCAGAGATTCAGTTTTAAATGGTAAATGTTAATTGCCACCGAAGAGTTGAATTTTAACTAAGGTTGGTGACCTTTCCTTTATTAAAATTAATATTGATTGGTTCAATCTAATTTACTAACAATGAAGAGAAGGTACAGGCACTGCACATGGAATCAGTAGGACTTGGATTCATAGGAATCAGATTCTCAATGAGAGCTAGGCTTTTCACTTTCTGAAAGGCTTCCATTCAAGTATGACTTGTAGCTGTTCTTTCTGGGCAAAATATGTACAGAGAGATGTCTATTAAAATAAATCTTAAAGCTATTATTATTACTAAGACCAAGTCACAGAAAATACATCAAACAGTGCCTGAGAGAACCTAAGAGGGAAAAGGCTTGCTAATGTCAACCAAGGCAGCTCATGGCAGCCTGTGAAAAGGTGTCTTAAAGGTCATTTGCACATAAATGAACAGTTTTTTCACTGTAGCATGCTCAGGGTTTAGAATCATCTGGAAGCATTAGGAGAACAGGAGTCTGCTACGCTCTTGCTGAGTCTGTAAAATCCGGCAGCCCCCTTTATTTTCAATGTAATGACACAAACTCATAACAAGTCAAAGGATTTTCTGTGTGATACCTGCTATGAGCTCACCAGTGTGGAGAGAATCAGTAGCTACCCACAAGGAGCAGTGAACTACGAAGATCCTTGTCTAGAGCTCAGAGTGCAAATCAGTTCTTCATACGTCCAGCTTCATTTTATTGAGCCTTTTCCTCACACCTTTGCAAACAATCCTAAATTCCATGAATAGAACACAGATTATAGTTCTTGCCCTTTTAAAATTACAATAGTTGGAATAAAGAGGACATTTCTGTTGTCCCAAGTAACTGTCTGTCATGAGTACCGTTAGCCTGTATGTAAAATGGAGGTCTCCTCTAAACCAGAAAGATAAGGCTGAGAAACTGCATCTGCGGTCAAAGAAGGAAAGTTCAAGACAAAAACAGAAAATGTGGATTAAAAAAAAATAATCAGTGTAAGTCTGGAGAGAGGCTCAGTGGCTAAAAGCAATGTCTGTTCTATTCCTCTAGAGGTCCCAAGTCAATTTCCAGCGGCCCAGCAAACCCATGGTGGCTCATAATGATTTGTAACTGGGTGGGTGCCCGCTGCTGATAAGCAGGGATGTGTGCAAGCAAAGCATACATAAACCTTTAAAAAAAAAACAGTAGTGTTTATCATAGCACAGTAAAGACATTAGGAATGGTGGAAGTAGGTGTTGCATTGCAATGGGGTCTTGAAGTGTGAGAGATGGATTTGTCTCAGCTCTGATCACAGATTGAGAAAGTACAGAGTATAGCCAAGGACCAGGGTGGAGGTCAACAAATGGTAGATTACTAAGAACAAACATCAGTAGGAGGGAATATGGCTATAACATCCTAACTGTATTGTTGCTGAAGACTGGGCATAGTAATCAGCTATCACCTGAGGGATAATGGAGGACAAACATCCAATCATGTATAGGAGTACTTATGGGGAAGAGGGGAAGAGTGCTTTTTGTTAAACTGACTTAGCAGGGTTCTTTTGGAAAACAACTTTACAGCGCAGCACAGATGGTCTAGCAGAAGGTTCAGGAACCTGACTAACATTTGGACAAGCAAACAATCTCTGTCACTGTCTGTTTTTGCTTTGCTTGTGCAATTTTATTAAGGAGAAAGAGTCTGTGGGAATGGAGAGCAACCTCACCCATCAGGATCCATCTGTAGTAAATATTTTAGATTTGGACACTGGTTCTCAAAGGATCTGTCATTTCCCTCCTCTGTATCAGACTTTCTTCCAACAACAAAAAAAAAAAAGTATGGCTCCAAAAGGCCACGTCTCTTTGAGTCAATCAAACTGTCTCCAGTGATTTATTTGGGGATATGGGAGCCATAGATGCAGAGGATGTGGGGATATGTGTGTTGGGGACTGGGGTTTAGGAGTTCTGGTGTACACTTGTTAGAGTCTGTGCACAAGTTAGAGAACTTTCAGGAAATGAAATGTCAAAAGAACAAACTGAGCAGGCAAGACAGACTTGAGTAAACACATCTCTGAAAGGGAGAAAGAATGAACTCTGAAACAAAAGACAGGATGATTTTCAAATGCTGGGATGAATAAGTTCATCGAAAATGACTGACAGTCTTTGGGATGGAGACTGGTGAGTGTGACTATACCAGGTGTTGGAGCTAGGACTCCTCCTATCTACCACAGACTGAGAGACAGGGATTCTACCTCTTTCAATTGTTACTTCTCCAAGGAAAGACTTTTGGCCTGAGAGGTTCTCACTGGGTTATAGAAGATGTATATCTCAAAGGGACAAAGAACAAATTTACAATAGTGTTTTCCAAAGTCAATGTATGGAAGAAATGAGATCAAGAGTCCATACGATGTGATAAAGATGAATGTCTAATGTTTAGTTAAACTCTGTATTTACATTTAACATGTGTTGGTTAGACACAGGAGGGAAATATGTTTAACGTTTTTCCTATTTCTCTTTTCCTTTCTTTTTCTTTCTTTTTTCTTTCTTTCTTTCTTCTTTCTTTCTTTCTTTTTCTTTCTTTCTTTCTTCTTTCTTTTCTTTCTTTTCTTTCTTTTCTCTTTTCTCTTTCTCTTTTCTCTCTTTCCTCTCTCTTCCCTTCCATAAAGCTAAATCCTGATTATATCTTTAAGTCTGGATGACTTGATTGTGGCTATTTGGTTCAAGATAAATTTTTTCATTGATTGATGATCATTAATCTATTAGGATGAGGTGAAATGTATTTAACATAACAGTAAATATAATTGGGTGCATCATGTAAAAGACAATTAAGAATTAAAGTGTTCAGGGAAGTAATAAAGTCACTAGTAGTTATATAATATCAAATGCCCTAATTAACTGTGGATAGTTTATAATAGGGATTGAAGTAAGATATTGTTATGTGAACTTTTCCTCATGGGATGGTAGCAAATGCCCACTATCCCCACATAGGGCACCAACAACAGAGCAAAACAATAAGTCTACCAGGTCCAGTTTGGTGAAACAATGAGGTGGTTTTTTTTTGGCTTTTACTTACAGGAGTATAGGTGGGCATTCACTCATATGAGTGTGAGTGACTCTAAAGCAGCTTTACCACCAGAGTCTCACCTCAGGCTGGATAATGATGGATTGCCCACTTCAGTCAAAATTCCACACTCTGTATATTCTAGCACTTTCCAGGGCTGCAACACCACCTGCAGTGAGGGTGTAACAGGTGACAGGGGGACCAGGAAAAAACGGTTGATGGGAGTGTGTCTAATGACTTACCGACCTCTCTTTCTATGATGGAGTGTTAGCAAGCCCAGTCTTGATTGCATCTAATGAAGCTGTTAATAGCTGTTGTACTTAGAGGACAGAATTCCACGATAAATGTGCAAGATAGATTTCTGATTGCATGTAAGTTGTGAAAAATAGTTTACGAAAATAGTATTATTTTTCTAAATAGTATAATGTTTCTAAGAATATTTGGTATTTTCTATGTTGAGGTTAATGTAAAAAACAAATAATTTTAAAGCATAGAAATGTTATTATGATCCAAAGTAAAAGTTGATGTTAAGTGGACACTTAAATAAATATATTCCAAAATATCATAATATACCCTGGTTCCATTTCATGAAATTGCTTAACATATTCATTGAATTCTTTGTATACATTCTGCTAGACACGATCTATTGTTTTTAGAACACATTCCACCTACTTCTAGCATAGCATATATACTAATCTATAATCACCCAGATTAGACAACTGATTGCAAGTGTTCTTTATTCACTTGTATGGGGAATCTCTCCCTCTCCCTCTCCCCCCCTCTCCCCTCTCTCCCCCTCTCCCCTCTCCCCCTCTCCCCTCTCCCTCTCCCCTCTCCTCTCCCCTCTCTCCCCCTCTCTCCCCTCTCCTCTCCCCTCCCCTCTCCCCTCTCCTCTCCCCCCTCCCCCCTCCCTCTCCCCCTCTCCCCCTCTCCCCTCTCTCCCCTCCTCCCCCTCTCCTCCTCTCTCCCCTCTCCTCTCTCCTCTCCCCCTCTCCTCCTCTCCCTCCCTCTCTCTCCTCTCTCCTTCTCTCTCTCTCTCTCTCTCTCTCTCTTCTCTCTCTCTCTCTGTGCACATGTATGCCTGTGTGCATGTACCCAAAGTAGCCAGAAAAGTACATTGAATCCCAAGGAGCTAGAGTTATAGGCAATTGTTAAATTGTTAATCATTTAACATGGACATTGGAAAAATACACTTGGGTCTTCTGGAAGACTGGCAAATGTTCTTAGCTACAGAGCCATTTCTAAAGCTCACAAGGATAAGTATTTGGAAATCAAAAAGATACTCAAAACCCAAAAAGAATAAGACAAGTAGGCAGAAAACACAATCAGAAGATTGTATAGTAGATATATATTTTTAAATTTTATAGTAGATATAATTTTAAAATTGTCAAAAGTTGAAACATTCCCAAGCATTGCCAACCATAGACTTTCAGGCAGAGATCTACAAATAAATGAAATTTTAGAATTTGATGGAAAGATCCATCTTTGAAGGCATTACACACTTGAGTCATAGAATATAGAGAACTAAAGCTGGTGCTGACAAAAACCACAGTCTTCTATCTAGCCATGAACCTGTGGGCTGCAGTATCAGCTGAAACTGGTAAAATATGCTCATTGGTACAATAGTGTCATTACGTCATAGCAGTTACCAATAAATTTATGGTTGTATTTCTGTCCTTTCCACAAGAGGAAATTCATGCCTGGTATTGAATTCTGGCCCAAGATAGATTATGACCATGTAGTATTATAAGTCCTAGAGAGAGAATCTATTATTGTTATTCTGATAAATGGGTAGAGTGTCAATCTGACTTCAAAATATGTATCCTTTGGAACTGGAGAAATGGCTCAGTAGCTAAGAACACTTTCTGATCTTCCAGAAGCTCCAAACTCTGACATGGGCCTAATTCTTTGTAGAGTCTCCACCATGTTAATGTCTGTCTATCTATGGTGTTACTAACTCTTGCAATAAATTTCTTATCCCACAATGAGTCTATCTCAGTGCCCTTCTTGAATTCTAAACCTGAAATATTATAACTCATCACCCAGAAATTTTCATTTATTTAATAAAAATGATATTTTAAAGAACTTTTTCCTGGTGTGGTATCCCAGTTCTGTCAGGTGAATATAAACAGTATTACTTTACACTTTTCTACAGATGAAGCTCTGTGTGCTGCCCTATCCTTGTCTTCCACACACCCACACACCTCCAAATCTATGGTAGACAAACATTGCTTTTGTTGTTAATAGAAATTCAGTCATAACTTACTTTCTATGTTTTAGAGAATTTAAGTAATAAAGAGAGGATGAAAAGGCAAAAGAGTTGGAGGCATAAGAGACACAATTTACTGTTTTGTTTTTCAATAGAATAAGAGTATAATAGAGCTCCTTTTTCATCAGACATAAGACATGAAGGTCTTTCCCCATATGAACTGATGTATGGTGACTAGCCTGGAGAAACAGTAGGGGACATGTGCATTAATGTTTGCAGAGACTAGGCTGATGAGAGAGCTGGGAGCACTCACACTAATGTGTGCTGGGACATTCCTGGAGTGACAGTTGGGAATATTCACATTAATGTATTAATTGACTGACATGGGGAAAGAGCTCAGCTCATGGCAGTAACAGGGTGCACATGGTTCTTGCTGCAAACAAGGTGTCATCATAAAAAGACATGGTGCAAGTGAAAGAACTAAGGACCTGATGGAGGAGGTTGTAAGGTTTTCTGACTCGATTTGTACATTGTGCATCATGCCCGGCAGTGGTCCCTTTGGTTCAGATGCTCCCTGAGTCTGTTTGTTTTATTCATGCTGACAGGAGTGTACTGACAAAGTACGTGTGGGTCATCAAATATGTATTCATTATTGAGCTGATATAACACCTCTCTGAGGAACCTGCTGTGCTTCTCATGCATTTTTTACACTGAACACCTAATTTCTTGATGGGATCTTATGTGTAGAAACAGTAAAGCCCAATGTGTAGCCTGAACAGAAGGAAGGGGGAGAAGAAAGGAAAGGCTTTTGCTTGATAGCTATGACCTTGGCTAAGGGATGTGCATGCCAAATACTCATGAACAGAGCACTGTTCTATTTACATTTCTTAGAGTACTGAGGCAGGGCATTTAGGGAGATGCTTTTTCTGCTTTCACAGAAAACTGTGAAGAGTCGCCATCCAATTATTTTTATTATTTATCTCTCATAGCAGCTCAGATTTTAAACTAGTGATCCTGTACTCAGCCTAACTGTGCCCTCTCAGTGTTACTATAAAAGTATGACACCCAGAATAGTGGACATACAGAAGGAAGAAGCAAATAGTTTTTCTAATCCTCCGTAAGTGCCACAAAGATGAGAATCGGTGAAATGAGCTCACATAATGAGCTGGGAGAGAATATCCAGAACATATGGTTCTGTTCAACAGTGCCCAGCCTGGTCTCCAGTGAAGTACAGACCATGGATATCAACACAACCCTCTGCTACTACATGGGCCATGTACACCAGCACAACCCTTGTGGGCAGCACAGGCCAAAGACATCAACATGGCTCAGATGACCCAAAACATATGGCTTCTGAGAGGAGAATAATAGCAAATCCATAATAACATCAATGAAACTCTTTGTGGATACAAGCTTTGGAAATAGTAGGTTTTCATATAGTGTTTTTCAAACCACCTTAGTGAAGTGGAGACTTCTAGTTTCTTTGGGAAGTCAGTTATGTCAAATGATGTTTTACTAGGGCACACAGGTGAAAAATGTTTTCCTGAAGCAGACATGGGAAAGAACTGCTCAGGAGGTTCCTGTGGCAGCTTACTAGATCTGTGCTATCTCAGTTAATATAATGTTTTCCAGTTCCATCCATTTACCTGTAATTTTCATGTTTCTTTACAGTGAACACAATTCCATTGTGTCTATGGACCACATTTTTATTTTCTTTATTTATCAAGTGATAGATATCTAGGCTGGTTCCATGTCCTAGAAATTATGAATAGAACAGCAGTGGGTTTGTGTATGAACAAGTATCTCTGTAGTAGAATATACAGTCCATTGGTATAGGTTCAGGAGTAGTCTATCTTGGCCATTTGGTGGATTTAGTTCTAGGTTTTGAGGAATGCCACATTAATTTACACAGTGGGGATTCATCAGTTGGCAGTAAAGGACAAGGACATCAACATGGCCTCAGGTGGCAGCTCAAAACATTTATTGGCAACTTACAGATTCTGAAAGGAGATTAATAGCATCTCCAGAGTGACTTCAATGACATTTTGTGTATACAAGCTTCAGAAATAGTAGGTTTTCATATAGTGCATTTGTGAATTTTGGTTATTTATTTACATATGCTGAACAACCCCTGGAATGATCTTTGACTGTATTCTTGAATTCTGCTTGCAAGTATTTGAGTTTTTTGTGTCTGTGTTCATCAGGAAGATGATTCTAATTTTTTTGTTTTCTCTTTCTTGGTTTTTATCTGGTTTTGGTACCAGGTAAATATTGATCTCACAAAAAAAAAAAAAAAAAGAGTTTGCAAGCATTCCTTTCTTTTTTATTTTATAGAATAATTTGAGTAGTATTGGTGTTAATTCTTTGGAGGTTTCATGAAACTCTATGCTGAATTTATTTGTTGCTGAGCTTATTTTAGTTGGGAGATTTTTTTAAATTACTCCTTATATCTTATTTGTGCTTATAGATGTATTTAAATTATTTACTACATTGTATTTTAACTTTGGTAGATAATATGCACATAATATTTTGTTCGGTCCAAGAACTCTTAATACAGACCAGATTGGCCATCAACTCACATAGATTCACCTTCTTTTGATTCCTGAGAGTTGCCATTAACCTGTGTCTTACCTGTTTCTTAAAACAGTATAAGCTATTATTGTCTTTGCCCTTAGTTGCCCATCAGAATTTAAGGGTAAGACCCTGTTACTGAAGCCCTGACACACTTTGGTCACAGGACATAGAGAATCCAAGATGGTGCTGGCAAGAAATCTTTTTCCCTGCTTACTAGTTTTTCTAGTGCCAGAAGGTACTATGGGATTTTTTGTTGTTTGTTTGGTTTGGAGGGCTTTTTTTTTTTTTTTTTTGAGAGGAAGGGCAGGTCATTAATAGTCTTAAATACTAGTAAGTGCTGAGTTATAATAATGACTACCATGACAAAATATGCTTGTGAATGCAACACTGGCAAGAATGTTATAGGGATAGACATCTTCTTTGTTATTGGATTTAAGACCTACTGCACAGGAGGAAAATCATGCTTAGAACTATGACTAGCCAAGAACACACAGAGAGTGCATAGATCCCATGTATGAGCCTAATACTATTATTTTACTAAGTGGACATAGTAACAAACTACCCTCCAAATTTGTATCTCTATAACTGTAGGTTACCACAGCTGTCAGACCCCATCAGATGTGTTTTCATGTGTGGTAGCCAGGGATTACCAGGCAGGAAATGGTCAAATTCATAGAATGTTTGTGGATCTGTAGAATTACCAGCCACAAGTGGAGCACCTATATTTATCATTCATCCCTAAGTATTTCTTGTGGGTCAAGGGAAAGCAGATTATAAAATTTAGTGGTTAGGAAGAATATGAGAAAAATAATGCCTTCTGAAAGTGACAGAATTGCTGTACTGATGAACTAACAGTGTGTATGACAGACTGACAAGACTAAGCCATTAGCATTCCAGCATGGAGGACAATGGACTCATGAGCCTCATGCCTACATAAGAAACTATTGACAGTCGATTGCTTCTGGGCCGTGGAAGTCAATTTTCTTTAGTGGTGTGGGCCATGGCAGAACTCTATGTGGCTTTGCTGTTAGCCCCCCTTACCTAGAATTTCTTCTACTGATTATATGGCCATGGAGGTTGTTCCTAATTTCTATCACATTTTAAAAAACTATATTTTGTCAAATTAGAATACAACAAAACACCATTACTGTCAATCTCTTATCTACACATATATGCAATTTATTCTTTGATAACCTAAAGACTGAGACACCTGGTATCAGTTCCTATATATTTACTAAAAGTCGTATTTCACAGAATTTTGGCCCAGTTGAATAGTAATGACTCTTGCATTGATTGCATTTTGGACAATGTCTAAACTTCCAAATCTTACATTTGTTTAATTCTTACACTTCAGAGAAACATATCATGCAAGTCTTAAGATGCCACTTGGAGTTCTACAGGATATATTTTACTGCTATATAAATAAAATTAACAGCAAGAACAATTTATGTATTTTTTGTCTTATAAAGCATAGTAGGGATAATAAAGTTTATGACTATTAAATCTTAGCCTGTGATTCATATTTGAAGAAAGGCTGAAATGTATATTTACCCCATAAAAATGACCTATGGTTTAGTTGCGAGGGAAAGAATGCCTATTCAAAGTAAAGGGGTAAATTAAATAAATGCATAATTTTTGGTTCTTGTAGATAGATGCCCCAATGACTAAATGACAGAGGGGAAGAGAGGAGATTTATACAATAGCAAAGAATCTAGAATAGTCCAACATTTTCTAAGAGAGTAAAAGAAACCAACAAAAACCAACCAAACAAACAAAAAACTTGTGATTTGGTAGACCGATATGTTTACATTTTGAAATTTCTTTAGAAGTTAATAAATATGCTGGGGCCTTGAAGACCCTTGAAACAGACTACCACTTCCTTCCTTACCTCATTCCTTTGTGGTAGCATCCAATATCTGGAGACACTCTCTTACCTGGGAACCTGCTGGCCAGGCTTCCTTGGGAATCAGGCTAATGTCTTCACTCTCTTTCCAGTCCTTCATTGCAAATCCCAGTCTCTTTCCAACTCTATAACGGACCACTTGTAGGGGGTCTGTCTTTTTTCTTTTGGCATTCATTCCTTGAGAACTCCACTTATTCTCCCTATAGACCCAGCTCTCCTTCTTGTGGATCTTCTTACAACCGACTCTAGTCTATCCCCATTCTCCAATCTAGACACATGTCCTCCTGAAACCTCCAGTGACCACACAAGGTAGGGAATCAGGAGCTACATACCAGGCAACCCACAGCCACCACAGTTTCCTAAGATTCAGAGAGGGCAACAGACACCAAGTGATGGAACACTCATTCAATAAAGACAGGACCAGATATAAATACGTAGATTTACAACCATCCCAAATTCAGATGTCTAGACAACAGTGTAAAAACGCAATCACTAGCACCCAGGACTGTTGTGGATTTGGTTTTATGCTTGTATTATGGGCTCCCAAAACTGCACTGGGCAGGGAAACTGAGGCGAGACTTTAGCATTCCTGGGCAAGGGGACTAAGGATGAGGGAAATCACCATTGCCAGGAGAGGAATAAGATGCGGACTTGATAGCTGCAGAAGACAGAGTTTCAATCATACAAGAGCCAGAAGAGTGGCTCTAGGATTCCCCCCTCCCTGATTGGTGTAGAGTAGAAAGATGGAATATAGATTTTAGTAAGTAGTTACTCAGGAGTTTCAGAAGGGAGGCGTTAGCAACGTGGAAGTTTGGGAGGGTCAAGCCATTGAGCTGATTAAGGCATATTAAATATAAGTGTTGTGTGTGTGTGTTGTGTGTGTGTGTGTGTGTGTTATGTGTGTGTGTTTCATTCAGAATTCAGAGCTTTGGGGTAGGTAGCGAGGAACTTGTCCAGCTGCCACTGGGATGATTTGAGAGGATCAATCAACTACAGCTACACAGGACAATATGTCTCTACCATGAACCTATCAACCCTAATATAGTAGGCTCTGAGAAATACAATATAGCTGAGGCACAAGACAGGACTTTAAAATAACTACTACAAATGGTTTCAAAACTCTTAACGAGGATATGAGTAAACCCTTAATAAAATCTTTGAAACAAAACCAAATCAAAGAAACAACCAGTGGAATGAAATAATGAAGAGTTTGGAATACAAAAATTGAAATAGAACGACTAAGGAAAACTCAAATGAGGTAAAATGGAAATAAAAATTTTAGAAAATAAGACAAAAACATCTGAGGTAAGTGTCACCAAGTGCATTAAAGAAGGAAGAGAGAATTTCAGGTACTGAAGACATAGAACAATTCTAATGAGAGAGAAAAAGAAAGAGTTTGGATTTGGGGGCAGGTAGTGAGGTGGAAAGGATCTGGGAGAAACTGGGGGAGGGGAACCACGATCAAATATATTGTATGACAAAAATCTATTTAATAAAAATAAAATAAATAAGTTACTAATCATTTAAGCCTGTTCATTGATTTATAATTTCTTCTTTCTTCTCTGGCCTCCTTCAAATATGCTGTCTATACTTGGGGTGGGTCCTCACAAGTCACTTAAGGCAATTAAGATAATACCTCAGGTGAGCCTCTCTACTCAGGTTGTTCTAATTTGAGAAAAGTTGTTATCAAAGCAACATCCCAACAACTAATGTAAGTTTTGGTCTGTTTAAATATATTTTTTTCAAGAATCTTAAATTTCTTAATAACTTTGTTTGTTTTTGGGAGTTCAATTTTATCTTAAGAGAGAACTTTAGTAACAGTGCTTTATATATAAAGGGAATTAAATCGTGGTGGAAATGGGTTGCACTTCTAAATATCTCTACTTTTACTCTGATGATGTTCTGTGTTACTATGTCTATGTTCACCATCATTATCACCACCATTTACCTTGTTTATGATTTTGACACAGTGTTTCCCACGGCCAAGCCGGCCTCCTTATGTAACCTAGGCTGACCTTGAGCTCTTGATTTACAACAAGATACCTCCCACGTGATCACTTCACCAGCAAGTACCATTAGGTCTTGGCTCAAGATCATTATTTATCATCTTTATGAACTTCAATTTTTCATCTACAAAATCAAAGTGTGTTCTTCATAGTCTTGTTGAGACATAATTAAAATCTTTATGTAATTAGAAGTTTTGGCCTTTAAAACTAGCACAAATAATCAGCATAAATAAACTAAACATATATGGTTTGAAAATATAACACACTGGTAACACTATTTCAATGACATAATATACATATACACTATTTTCAAATATATATATGTATATGTATATGTATATGTATATGTATATGTATATGTATAATGTATATGTATATGTATATATATGCATATATATACATGTATGCATTTTTTCCCATTTTTTTTTTTTGTGGACAGTATTCTGCTAAATGCTCAGGATGGCCTTGAACTTGTGATTCCTGCTTGTTCCAGGTGCTCCAATCTTATTGACTCTATCCACACATTTGTTTACAGTCTCAAAACACTGGTGTTTTGCTGTTATCTTTGTTGTGCAAACACTTCTTATTCATTCTGAGGAACACGCCTCTTGCTCTGTTTCCTACTTCTTATGTCACTGTGCTTATCCTTTTTTTAGCTAGGTTCATGCATCATGTCTGATTTCTAATGAACATGCAAATCCAGCCGTTCATATCTTGAAGAGTTGTATATATCAAACTTAAGGTTTAATTGGTGACACTGCATTGTGTTCTGTAGAAAGATGTTAGCATGCATAGGTTTTCTTTGTTTTGTTTGTTTGTTTTTGTTGTACAAGTTTTCTTCTAGTATCTTGTGTTTGTTTTTCTGAAAGTTGTTTTGGGTAAAATATGAATTATAGGGATAGAACACTTGTCACTATCTTACCTTGTGTAAGCCCTACATTTTTACTGAATAAATCATTATCCATCTCATACAAACCTATTATTATTTATTGACTAATGTAGATATTTGCCCCATCCTAATTCCAATATGCATTCAATATGGCTCCTCATTATTAAATCTTATCCATCCATGAACCAATTCCACAGTTTTAAGTTTTGCGTTTTGAAAATTTTGAAAAATTTAGTGATCTTGAATGGATAGACTTTGTATTCAATACAGTAATAATTGAGACAATAACAGCAAGACATACCAATGTTTTAGTAAGACTGTTAAACAAATGTGTGGAGGAGAGTCAACAAAGTATGAAGAATTGGAGCACTTTGGAGACATAAGCAGGGAATCACTAGTTCAAGGCCAGCCTGGGCACATAGCAAGATACTATCTTAAATCCAGGTCTCCATCTTGCCTTCCAGAAAGATATTACAAGGCTTCTATTTAAAAAGCCACACCTGATGGCTATTCCTTGGAAGGTTCAGCCAGCAACTGACCAGTGCAGATGTGGATGTTGGAGTCAACCATCAGACTGAGCTCAGGGACTCGGTGGAGGACGGGCAGAAGGACTGGGGAAGCAGAGAGGGATTGCAACCCCATAGGAAGAACTATGTTGACTGGACAGACCACTCAATGCTCCAGGAACTAGACCATTAACCAAGGAATTGTACAAGGAGGCATCCATGACTCCAGATACATATGTAGCAGAGAATGGCCCTTATCTGACATCAATGGAGGGGAGGCCCTTGGTCTTGTGGAGGTTTGATACCCCAGTGTAGGAGAATGCTGGAGCAGTGGGGAGGGAGAGGTAGGTGGGTGGGGGAGCACCCTCACAGAGACAAAGGGGAGGGAGGAGAAGGACGTTGTGGAATGGGGGGAGTCTTGTGGAGGGGTAGGTAAGCGGGAAGTGGGATATCATCTGAATATAAACAAATGGAATGATTAATAAAAATTTAAAAAAAATCTTGACACACACAACACAATAAAAATTAAAAAGTAAAATATAAAGCCATACCTGGCTTTTTATTTCTGTGTTCTGGAGATTTGGATGAGCCACCTTTATGACTGCAAGCACATTATCCACTGAGCTATCTCTCCAGCCAGTGATATCTTTAGTTTTATTTGCTCATGTAGAATTTAAACATATTAATAGAATAGACTTCTATTCTCCACTTTTTCAGGGTATTTCTTATGTGTGTATATTGGTAAATGATATTCATGCCCATATGTATGAACCTCTATGTGAGGGTGCATATACATGTGTGTGGTGAGTGTGTGTGTGTGTGTGTTGTATTGTGTGTGTGGAAGGTAGAGGTCTAAGGACAACTTTCAAAAGTTGGTTCTCAACTTTCACTTTGTTGAAGCAGCATTTCTTGTTGTTTCTGCTGTGTAGGACACTACAGGATAGCTTGCCCTGGAGTCTTGAGGTGATTCTCCTGTCTCTACCTCTCATCTTACCCATAGAACTCTGGGATCTCAGTTGTACACCACACATGTTTTCCATGTGTGTTCTGGGCTTAAATTTGGGCTTCCAGGTTTATCAGCAAGTACATTTCCCTCTGAGTCTTCTCCCCAAACCTTGTCTACCATTTTTTCTTGAGGCAGGGTATCTCACTGGCTAGTGAGCCCCAGAAATCCAGTTCTCCATCCTTCCCTCCAGCATGATATTACAAGGCTGCATCGATTAACCTGGCTTTTTATTTCTATGTGTTCTGGAGTTTTGATACACACCTTTATGACTGCAAGCACATACCAACTGAGCTATTTTTCTAGCCTAGCAATACCTTTAGTCTTATTTGTTCATGTAGAATTTGAAACATTTTGGTCTCTGTGAGACTTGAGTCATTTTGAACAAATTATAAAAAATTTTTGTTGATTGTATTCCATTGTATTTTTTACTAGTTTGAATTTCGTTTAATTTTTGCATACTTTAAAAATTATTCCTAGAGTTTTAAAGCCATGAACAGTTGTGTTACTTCCAGAAGTATAGACTTTTCTTCTCTTGACTTTTTAAGCAAATGATACAAAAATCATTTGTGGTTTATTATTCAAGCAAATACTGGTTGGTGTGTCCTGCATCAATTGTCCCATTAAAATGACCTAATCTTTGTATCTTACCTGTATTGCTAACTTTGTGTAAATAAGTACTTATTAACCTCAAGTGGAGACATGAAATGAATAAGCAGTCATAGCAGTCATGTTGGGACCACAAGTGAAAAGTATAGGAACAGACAGAGACATTTTTATAGTGCTGTATAGTCACATTTTTACCTCCATCCCCATCACTGCAGACTTTAATACTGAGAAAAGAAATTACTTAGAAGACTATGAAATATTGCATAAAATTAATATGAATAGTTTCAGAAATCATGCAAATCAGAATCATTTTCTAAAACTATATCATATCATAAGCATACAGATAATAATACTAAAATTTGAATTATGATAACTGAGATGCACTTTATTCAATAGGTATTTTATATAGAATTAAAGATGGCCTAGAAGCTTTATTCTAGTAAAATGTCTATTAGTAACATGATAGAGTAACTATTCTGGGATAGCCAGAATTCAGAATTCTTTGTGTTTCAATATTACTATCATATAGGAGATTTTTAAAGAATTTATTCAAGGTTAAGAACAGTTTTCTCCCAAATTTTAATTAAATATGATGTCATAAAAATTGACTTGATCTAATAAAAACTAGTATCATTGTATAGCCAAGCATTTGAAAATTACTGGCAGAGAAAGTCTCTATTTATGAATGAACATTCAATCAGATTATTTTCTGGAGTATATATATTCATAATTAAGCTTTGAGTCACAAAGTCTAAAGACAGAGGACTCATGGTTTAAAAAAATAAAGGCTTAATGTGGGGATGTCGAGATTGCTCAGCAGTTAAGAGCAAAGGCAGCTGGTCTGAATTTAATTCCAAGTACCCATATGGGAAATTTCTAGTGTCTGTTTATTACTCCAGTCCTAGGGCATCTCATGTCCTGTTACGACTTTTGTGTGTACAGCACCCATGTGGGGCACAGAATACATGTGGGTAAAATTTTTTATGTCATACACATAAAATTAAAAGGACTTATTGTGAAAGTGTCCTTAGCTAGGTTTAAGCAGGGAAGATAGAAGCCAGATGGAATATCATGGTGGAAGAATGGTGGGGCAGTATGAGGGTGAAGAGGTAAGTTTGGAGGGGCGAGGGTGGAGGGGTGAGGGTGGAGGAGTGTGAGGGTGGAGGAGTGTGAGTGTAGAGAGGTGAGGGTGGAGGGGTGGAGAAGTGAAGAGAAAGTCGGGTCTGGCCACAGGAGAGCATCCTATCTTTATTGCTCATGGATGACACATCACACCAAAATTTTGTCAAATGTTTGTGTTAGTCATTGTTTATTTTTACTTAAGAATCCAGAGCATGAAGCATGACAGAGCCCTGCTCCTGAGAGATTCCAATGAATATTACACATCACGATTGCCTTTGGAATTGAGAAGACATGTGGCTATAAAACCCCTGACTTTTATAGAAGACATTAGTTTAGTAGGCTGGGTACTTGTTCCTCCTTAGCAGTAAAGCTTTCAGTTACACAAAGCCTTCCTGATAGCGCCTTTGCTTTCTATGGTTCCTCTAAATCTACTTTTATCTGATAGTAAAAAAATTACCTTATAAAAAGCGAACCGGATTCATCACATCAGAAGCATGTGTGGTCCATTGCATACACATCATATTTTTAAAGTCATAAAGTTATAGTAAAGTCAGATTCATAGATAACAAAACAATCCTCATCAATTAAATAAAGGAGGTCCGATTTATTGAGTACGGTGAGAAGATTTTTTTTAGAACTTAACTAACAATTTGTATTTGTCTGTAATACTCTGCCTTTCCACGGACATACACATTACTGGTTATTTTCTCTCTTGGCCCAAGAGGCAGCTTGATAATAACATTAGGCGTATTTAAACAATCTCACAGTATGGCAAGTTGTCACAAAATATTAGCTCTATCCTGTCTCTGAAGTAGAGATAGACAGATGGGGAACCAGGACTAAGAATAACGTAGAAAGGGCACATTGGGATGAGCCTGGAAGAAGCATTCAAGGTCAGGCTGGAGTGTACTGAGAGCTGTAACTGACAGACACTGGACTTGCACATGGCCCTCAAAACTTCCTCTGCAGGGTTTTAATCATGCATCTCTAACCTTGGCTTAGCTCTTCTTTGGTTAGAAGGATGATGATGGGGATTGGCTTTGAAATGGTACCTTAAAGCTTCATATATTTAAGGCCAGATCTCCATTTGATAGCAGCATTATTTTAGAAAAAGAAGAAATTCATTGGAGGTAGGATCTACATGGAAGAGCATGGGCATTTCTGCATGTCTTTGGGAATAACTTTACCCTACCCTCCTTTCCCTCCCCTCCCCTTTCCCCTCTCCTTCTTCCCCTTCTCATCTTCCCCTCCCCTTCCCCTTCTCCTCTCCTTCCCCCACCTCTCTCTTTCTGTGGCTGCCTTGAGGTGTGCTGCTTTCCTCTTTCCTTTGATATGTTTCTCCTTGCCACAGGCTTTAAAAGCAATGCAGGCATCCGTCACCAGAGACTGAAAATTTGGAAACAGCTAAAATAAACCTTTTACTCCTTTGTGTATCTCAACTCTTTGTTTCAGCAGGAAGACTTGATTGGTGCAGAAGTACTTTTCTTTAGATTTTAATACCAGATATAGATGCTGAGTAAATGTGAGTGGTTAAAGTACAGAGCTACTGGGAAGTCAGAATGTTTTCTTCTTGTTGAGGCCGAAACCACAAGCTTTGACTGGCAGTAACATACTGACCTCGACTCTCCCCATATTCAGTTCAGCAGGAACAGACTCCACTCAGGCAAGACGGCGCACACATTTTGTAAATCTTGCCATGCTCTTTCTTTCATGGTTTGGCCAATGTATTGTATCCTGTGTGTTGGATGCTGGCCTTCACCTTCTTGCAGTTTGGTTGGTCTATTCTCTGAGAAACTGGGCTCATGTTTGGTATCACCAAAATACTGTTTGCGATTTATCTGGTTCGATCTGCTTTTGATTTCTGTAACTAATTAGAGATGCAAGTTTTTGAGACAAGGCCTCACTATGTGGGCTATTGGCCTCAGAACTCATGATGTAATTATCATGTCTGGCTCAGTTACTTACATTTTAACATAATACATTGGGCCAAATAAACACAACAGCCCAGTTTGTGTCAAAACAGAAAATGAAAATATCCAGAACATGTAGGAAAGATATAAAACTTAAGACACAGCATAAGGAATTTGATAGAAAGTTCATTGAAAAGTCTGTAATTTAAAAAGATAAATGGTAAATAAACTTTTGAAATAGGAAATGATCACTCTGTTTTCATTGTGGCCCAATAATCTCAATCAATAGGAAAAAAATGCTGACAGGGCAATACCTTACAGAGGCAATTAAAGAGACACATCAACAGCTTTGCAGCCTTAGTCAAAATAGTAGAGATGAGTTCCAAGCTTCCACAGAGCATTTCAAATGTACAGAAAACTGTTTAAAAAAGAAAAAAAGAGATCCTTAAACATTCTAAAGAAAATAAAATGTATAGTAATTTCACTGTCCAACTCTAAATTTCAGCAATAAATAGCTCATGAAGAAATAGCCCAAGAATTTCATGAGCTCATTGTTTTTAATAGCTGAGTAGTACTTCATTGTGTAAATGTACCACATTTTCTGTATCCATTCTTCTGTTGAAGGACATCTGGATTCTTTCCAGCTTCTGACTGAATTACCAACCGTGGAGCATACCTAGTCTACACAGATCTAGCTCCATGGGCTGGACCTAGGCCTTCCTGCACATATGTTGTAAATGCGCAGCTTGGTTTGCATGTAGGTCTCAAACATCTGGAGTGGGGGCTATCCCAAAACATGCAGCCTGTATATGGGGTATGGTCTTCTAGCTGGGTGCCTCATCTGGCCTCAATGGGAGAGGAAGCACCTAGCCTCTCAGAGACTTAAAGGGCAGGGTGGGGCATTGAAACAGGAGATATAACTAGAAGAATAACGAAGAGAGGAAGATGTGCATGGGATCTGTAAGGTTATAAAAGTGAATAAGCAAATAAAATAGAAATAAACAAAAAGAAAGTAGAAAAAATCAATCAAAAGAAAAAATGCCAAAACTTAGAGATCACAAAAGGACTCCAAGTCAGGAACCCAGTAGAGAGAAGAAGGAGGAGAGAGAGGAAGAGAAGAGAAAAAGAAGAGAGGAAGAAAGAGAAGGAAAGACAAGAAACAAATAAAACAAGAGTAGCAAACCTGAAGACAGTATGAAAGGAAAGCATTTAAAGGACATGTTAATGAAAAATAGAAATAAAAAAAATCAGTGGAGGCAAGCATCTAAAGAAAGACAAAATCTAAGTAAGATAAGGATGAATTAGGCGATATAGTCGCATTAAAAACCATTTATAAAAATAGAAATTTGAAAAAGTGAGGATAAATTCAAAGATTAACAAAGGAGTCTATAAGTAAATGAGAAAGTAGGAGCCTGAAATTGAAAAAATGGGATCAGAGATGGAAATGGAAATGATAAATCCATGTGGATTTGTTTAGAAATGAAATAGAAACCCTCAATTCCAAAATATAGACGATAAGGAAATATCACGTGTGATGTAGGGCATGTTAAATTATAAATTTGAAATATATCGACATAGGTCCTGCCTAACTACAGTGATTGTGAAAGAATTCGGAAAGGATTCAAGTAACTCTACTTCAGTGATGGCAAAGCTGTAATATGTAAGAAGATGTCAAGTTCGAAAGAAAAAATACAATGTAAATATTTTAAGAATGGAAGGAGCAAAATAATAATAGAATATATTTATAAGAACAAAATTATCGAGTTAAGATTCTTCAGATTATGATTCTCCATATATATTCCTTCATCAGGATAAATCTGAAACCAGATAAATGAAATTTCACCATTTTTTTATTTCTCTTGTCCTTGTGTAATCTGCCTTGGGCATCACTTTGATTCTGTATTCCTTCTTAACCTTTATTATTTTAATTTATATTGTCATTACAATTAGCTAATTGTGCTATTTAATTTACTTTTGATTCTTCATACAATAACATTTGGAAAAATATTTTTCTTTAAAATATTTTTTTTAACACATTTGTTAAATAAAAGTTCCATGCACACAGAAAATTTGTAAATAGTATTTTAAATTTCTCCCTAATATTGAGTCACCTAATGCTAACATTCAGCCCAGTTTTTCTTGCTCATCCTTGTTTAAGAGCAGATTGTAATTATGAATCCACTTAACATTATACTTTTCTAACCTTTTGAGTGAGCACCTATACCTGAGAAGTAACAATTCATTTTATCTGTCACCATGGACTATTTTTATCTCTTCTACAATTTTGTTAATTCAAAATAGTATGTATTTTATATGTCAAGCTTCTTTCTTTCAACAACATAGTTTTAAACTATTATTTGCATATCTTAATAGAGTGTGATGTGATAATGGAATAGGTATATATACAGAATGCTGATCAAATTAATGTCAATGCCCATTCTTCTGTTTAAGTAGTTCTATGCATTACAATCTCGTACTTTCTAGTTATTTTGAAACATGCCATGCATTGTATCAATGTTTATATCCTAGGTTTTTCAAAACCAGAGTCAGTTCTTCATCTGTAACTGTGTGTTAATATCATTTATGTGGCTCAATTTCTGGCTGTTCCCTCTGTCCTTCCCTGGCTTTTCTCCAGTGTACTATTTCACTTTGTTCTCCTAATAAAAACTCCCACACAAGTGACAGCATAATAGCACGGAGCTTCCTGCCTCTGACTTATTCCTTCTGCAGTAATGACCTCCAGTTCCATACATTCCTTGTTGTGGCTGAATAGTAGTCCTAACAACACAGGTACCCTTCCTCTCATTGTTGAACCTATATCTTCATAATCCTCCATGTCTGCTGTTGTCAGTCGTGCTACATAAGCACAGACATGCAGGTCTAGTGATTGCATTTCATTTGCATATTTATGCAGCAGTGGAGCTGCTAGATTATATTGTACTTCTATTTTTAGTTTTCAAAGGAATCTTCATTCTGTGTTCCCTGGTGGCAGGAAACATGAGTCTACAGTGCCCCCAGTAGTGTATCATGTGTCCCTTTCTGCACAGCTCTGCCTGTGAGGAAAAACAAAAGTATTGATGTTTTACTTTAACTTTTGATAATAGCTTTTCTAAACAATATGGTACTTTTTTGGTTTTGATTTGCAACACCGTGAGTAATTAATATTGCAAAACCATTTGTATGTCTGCATTTGAGAGATGTCCAGTCAAGCCTTTTGCTCATTTTAAAATTAGATCTTTTTGGTGTTGAGTTCCTTATTTTTGTCTGTGTATTAATTTCTGGTAAGATAAATAGTTTGCTAGTATTTTCTCCAATGTTAAATGTTGTTTTAACTCCTTTGTTTGAAGGTGCTTCTTAATATGTTATAACTTTACATCTATCTTTGCTTTGTTACCTGTGTTCTGGACAGGTTCTACTGCCCACCCCAAATCTTTGCTTTCAGTGACTTAATTTAGAATTTGATACTGGATATGTGGATCCACTTCCTCTTGTACCATTTACGGAAGATACTGTCACTTGCTCATGTCTCCACCATCAGCACAGTGACTTGGAATGTCATCTTTATTGTTGAATGTTAAAGTTGACTGCTCTTATGGCCAAGAAATACTCTTCTGAATAAAATAGTATTAATCTCTTGTTCCTTGACTAACATCTGGATTATTTAAAGATTTGGTTGCTATAAGTAAATGCAAATATTATGAGTATTATAAAAGATGTAAGATTTTTAATAAGAATATGCAGTTCTTTCAGAATCATTTATTTGAAATGCATTATTTCCTTTATTGAATTATTTGACTGCATTGCTGAAAAATCCTCTGGCTATGTTTGTGGGAATCTTACTTTTTTCTATGTTTCATCCATTGGCCTGTATGTTAATCCTTTCACCATTCAAACTTCATTACTTTGGACTTACAGAAAGTCCAGATTCAGATGAATTTATCTGATTTTGTTCTTTTAGAATACTTTGCCTATTCTGATTTATCTTTTAAACTTTTTTTAATGAAAGCCAGACTTTACAGTTGTAGAATGAGTTCTACGAATTTGTTAATTAATACTGAACTAAATTTATGGATCCGTTTATGGAAAATCAGCCACTTAAAATTATTGAATATTCTAAGTCATAAACACAGTGCATCTCTCATTAATTTAAATCTTTAACTGAACTCAAAATTCTTTGTATCATTTCAATGCAGAGTCTTATGAATAACATACATTAAGTTTATATATAAACATTTTGCTGTTTTAAATGCTATTGTAAATGGTATTCCTTATTTCTTATTCAGATCTCCCTGTTAGTATGTATAACAGCATTAATATTTATAAGTTGATTTTTATTCCATGACATCTGTATTCTTTTTTCTTTCATGACTTTTCTGATGGATTCTTTTGGACTGTGCATTTGGCACTGTCTTCACGAGAAAGAGGAATACAGTTTCATGCTTCTTTCCAGTGTGCGTGTCTGACTGTGCTGGATCGTGTTACAGCGTGAGTGAGTAGAAACAATCAGAGTCCACATGCTCATTGGCTATAGATATCAGAAGTCTCACCCTTTCGCATCCAATGCCAATGCTGAGCATTTGCTGCAAAACTTTCATGGTTCCTTTTTTATGGTTTAGAAACCTCATTATCTATTGGTAATTTGTGAAGAGTTTTACATGGAAATATCCATCAAAATCATTCTGATATAATATATTATCAAATCATATATATATGCCTTTATAGATATAACATATATAAATATATATGAGCCTTTATAGATATAACATATATATGTATAGATAGATAGATAGATAGATAGATAGATAGATAGATGATAGATAGATAGATGAGCCTTTTTTCTCAGTCTGCTAATGCTGTGAATTGTGTTGACCTATTTGCATATGTTAAACTAATTTTTGTTTGTAAATCTCATTGACTTTGAAGTTTTCCCCTTGTTAAATATTGATGAATTTTGATTTGTTCAACTTTTAAGTGTTGTGCACCTATAATTTAAAATTTTATTTAGGCAAGTGGAGAGTTTTGTAAACATGTTGACTACAAAATAGATTTTGCAGATAATTAAAATATGAATATGGTAGTGTATGTGAGTGTAGGGTTTTTGGTTTTTGAAGTAAATACTTCCATCTTGTGGGGTTGCTTGACGAATTTCTGGGAATGGACTGGTGGAAGAGATCTTGGGAATATGCAGTGGGGTCAGATATCATAATATAAAAACCAATTTCAGTTTTTTTCATTCTAAAATAGTTGAAGCAAACTTTACAATAATGTCAAAAAAATCTTCCCATAGCCACATTATTCAATTGAGATTATTCTTTGTCATGCTGAAAATTTGTTTTAAAAATTGTCAAGTTTCAAAGACTATATCCAATTTCATAGAGAAATGAAAAACATAATGCAGAATCCTCAGAATACATAAAACAGAGAAAAATGGACTTCCATCATTTATGAGAATCCATGATGAAAGCATCTACCACACAGCGAGTGTTGGGCTGGCTGTTCCTATGGAAGTGAGCTGGAAGAGCCTGGGCACCAAAAGGAAAACCACAGTGTGAGACATTGCAGCTGTAGAGGGCATTTCTGGTTTCTAAACTTGTGTGCTATCGTCTTTCACAGGCTTAGTCAACCAGGCTTAGGGGTGATTTTTTAGACTCTATATCATGTAAGACCATACCTGGCAGCAAATAGCAATCATCATCATGACTCTAAAGTTCCAAATGTTCTGAGAAATTATGCTGCAGATGTTCATATGGATATCTGCTGTGTCAATCAGCTACTCTCTTTTGGAAAAGGCAGTCAGATATTCATATAAACATTAGTTCTGTCTTTCAGAGTCCATTGCATCATGGTTGGTAAAAGGCTGAAGTTTAAAATAACTGTGGTAGGCTCTTTGCCCTGATTTCAGCAATTTGTGGGTATGGACCAATATAATTAATTTGATCATTTCAACTTTAGATATTAGAGAAAACTTACTTCTGTGCCTCTGTGAATAAGAAAGCAGGAAGCCCTGGGCACAACCAGCAGCCCCCTGCTGATCACAAAGGAGAAGCTGACAATGGAGCCTAGGAGAAACAGAAAAGGAAGACCTGGCATAGGGTTGCAGACATTTTGTTCGAGTTTTCAAATCAAGTCCTGCCAAAGATCATGAAACCTTCTGATTGCTTTACGTACTCAAAGACTACTTTGCTCTGAATGTCTGTTATCTAGTCATACTAAAAACGTCTTGCTGATATTAACCAGGAAACAGGAAGTGCACTGATTTAGAACAGACTTAGAACATATATGACCTCCTACATTTATACTTCCCCCCTTGTTAGCTCAGTGTCACCAGAGTGTTTGGTTCCGCTTAATCTCACTGATTTCTCAATACTATCCTTCATGAAGCAGATGTATTTCCTTGGAAAATCTCTTCTCTATTTTCAATCCTCAATTTTTCTGTGAGTTGTTCTCGATTTCCTTGGGGGAACTCTCTCAGTCTGTCTTTGTGACTTTCAGCATCTATAAAGACAATCCCCCTGATTTCTGCGATAGCTGCAGCCTACCAAAGATTCTGAATTTCTCAGCAGAGTAACTGGTGTATGGTTACTCATGGCCCTCAATAGAGAAAACACAGGCTTGTGTGAAATAAGTCTTTACATTTAGAAAGAGAACTTTTTTTTTCTTTGCTTGTATTTCTCAGACGCCTTGTTTCTTGCCACTTCAAGGAAGCACAGGCACAGAAGAAAGGAGCAAGGCCAGTCTTACAAACGAGATGGAGACGTGGAGAGAGTGGAAGCTCCAAGACAGTAAAGGCAATGCCTGAAGCCAGTTTCACTCTTGAACTTTTCTATTCTTTTGGGTCACTAAATTTCCCTTTGAGCCTAGCTGGCATGAGTCCGTTTCTGTACTTCTCAAATACTGACTAATAATACATTAGAAAACCTGGTCAAATTTCTGTATGCACAAAGATAGCTGCTAACTAATTCAACAGTGCACCTGCTCCCGTCCTGTCCCTCCTTGTCATCTGTGCTGTCTCTCAGCATTTGGTGTTCCTGCACAGCTGGGGGAACTCATGGCGCACCCAACCTCTCTCCACATCTCTGCTGCTGATGACTCTCCTGACAGCAAGTCTCCTAATGAGGAAGCCCCACTGCTGGAGATTTGAATCACTCTCTGGGCAGTGTATCAGCTAGGCTTAGTGGGCACGTCTCTAGGTGCTGTCCAATAATGCAGGCTGGTTTTCATAAAGTTGATGAGAATCTCAACATCATTTTGCTGATCATGTGCCCAATGATAGTCATCTGGTAGCAACCAAATTATGAACAGACACAAAAATGTTATAAATTTCTGTACAAATGTGTTAAATGGGAAAACCCAACTGGAAAAGCACATTCCCAGAGCAGCAAGAACACCCATTCTCAGTGCTTTCTTTGTGTGTAAGTTCAGCTTAATGTTTTATATTAGCCTTGTTTTTGTTGTGGCTTAATGGAAACTTATATATTATTAGTAGGTATTAAAAAATAACCTCAGTGTGGTATGGGTGGCCCTATCTTTCTCATTCAAGGGGTTTATCTAATGTGATGCTATGCCCTTGGAAACAAAGCATGAGATATTTTTGTTATGACAGGTTGCTGTCGTTTTTAGCACCAAAATTATTAGTTGCCTTAATCTCCTCATACCACTGGTTACAGTGTATATCTTTCTAATAAACTCCTGCTGTCTTTTCACCGATGTTATCTTTCCTCTGCTACCATTCATCCATGGAGGACACACGTATGACTTTATTAGACTATTCTGAAATTTAATGTTAGTATTTACAGAGTAACTTAAAACTAATTAAAGACATAATCCTCCTTCCTTCCTTCCTTCCTTCCTTCCTTCCTTCCTTCCTTCCTTCCTTCCTTTCTCCTTCCTTCCTGTCTCCCTCCCTTCCTTCCTTTGTCCTTCCTTCCTTCTTTTCTTCCTTTTTACCTTCCTTCTTCCTCCATTCCTTCCTTCCTTCCCTCCATCCCACCTTCTTTCCTTTCCTCCATCCTTTCCTCCCTCAATTTCTTTTCCTTCTTTCTCTTTCAGATCTAAGTACAGAACCCAAGCCCCTGTGCATGCTAGAGAAGCATTCTACCACTGTGTTACCTCCCAGCTCTTGGTGTTCTCTATAGAGCCCAGGCTAGTCTGGAGCTTATTCCACTCCTGCCTCGTTCTCTAGAGAGCATTCTCTAGGAATATAAAATTATGACCAGTTCATGTTTCCCGTTCTTTCATGAAAATATGTAATTATCTTCCATTGCAGGATATGGATTGCTTTATCCTTTCCAGACATGTCTAGTTCATTAATTTGCAGCCATTTATGAACAGTACATTATAAGCTCAATGGCAAACACAAACATGGCACATGCTGCCATCAAACTAGCAGATAAGCTGGTCGTCCTTCATTCTATTTCCACTTACTCAACTGTTTATTAGGATTTTAAAGTATGATCTCAGATATTAACAATACAGTTATAATTTGCATGATCCTTGTAAAGGACAAGGGTATAAAAATGCATAATTGTGTCAAAAACTATGAAAGCAGCCATAGGATAAGAAGAGCATTCACGGGATGGGTGTGGTGATGCCTATCATTAATCCCAACCATTGGGAGGCAGAGGCAAGGTGGATCTCTGTTATTTCAAGGCTATCCTGGTCTACAGAGTGAGTTCTAGGGCAGCCAGGATGACATACAGATACCCAGTCTCAAAAAAAGAGCATTTTACTGATTTGGAATTAGTTAAAATATCTTTGCCTTAGCCACTGTAATGACAATCTTTATCCCTTTATTGTTGATTGCCTGAAGATGTGACAGTGGTATGGCTCCTTATGTTTAAGTTCAAATGCTCCAAAAGTATACACAGACATAACTCACAAAACAGATTTGGAGATCTCACATATATCTTGTTGCTTTCCTAATTGTAGTTGGATGATTTAGATAATTCTAGGCTGCAAATCCTATATTCTAGAATGAGCCGGAATCACTGAGGATCTCAGAAGACACTTTGCCTGTCTTGGAACAAAACATAAATTTAATGCTATTATTTGAAAGCATGTTTTCTAACAAGTAAATTCTAGTATATTTTCTCATGAATAGACTTTTCTTCTTTCTTCTACATACACAGTTTTCTCTGGAGACTGTGACATAGCTTACTAGCTATATCATGCAAATGTATTCGAAACTATGCTACTTTATCACTTGGATATTATTTCACAACAAATGATAAGCTTGGCAAAAAAAGGCTAAAATGGTAGAAATTCCTGACTCTTGATCTTGGTGCTGTTCTGATCCTATGTCTTCATGGCCCAAGGTATTTGATAATTAGAAATATGTTTGTTGAAAGAGAAAGTTTGTAGTTGTTAGAAAATAATCTCTTTAGCTACATTTTGCCTAGAGATTGTTTTTTTTTTTCCCTACAGGAGACTATAAATGACACTACCCACATTCTCCATAGGGGTTATAGTCAGTAGCTGCAAGCAGATGAAAGAGGCAATCTTAAGGTAGTGTTTTAAATCCCCAAATGTTCAACTGCTTAGAAATAGCCCCACCATGACAACAGAAAGTTTTACCATTGGGTGACCCTCCTTCTGTATGTGGTGAACACACTGTGTATCCAAGAAGCATCTGCTAATGAATAAAATGCCAATTGCAGAAGAAACAGATATTAGCCATGGAAATTGTGCTGGATACTTTATGTCAATTTGACATAAGCTAGAGTCATCTGAGAGGAGGAAGCCTCAATTAAAAAAAAATGCCTTCATAATATCCAGCTGTAGGGTGTTTTCTTCATTAGTTATTAATGTGGGAAGACCCAACTCATTGTGGGTGTGGCCATCCTTGGGCTGGTGGTCCTGGCTTCTACAAGAAATCAGGATGAGCAAGCCATGTACAGCAAACTAGTAAGGAGCCTCCTTCCATGCCTCTGCATCAGTTCCTGCCTCCAAGTTCTTGCCCTGTTTGAGTCCCTGTCCTGATTTCTTTTGATGAAGGACAGTGATATGGAAATGTGTGTCAAATAAACCCTTTCTCCACCAATATGCATTTTGGTCATGGTAATCATTACAGCAATAGAAACTTTAACTAAGACAGAAATCCTGCATCTTAACCTGTTCAAAGTTTTCAATTTTTGTAAACTTTATATTCCTGGATATATTATTCTTGTCATAAGGCTTGTAGTGCCAAAATCTTTTAAAATAACCACAAGTGGTAAACAAAAGACTGCTAAACGTATGGTACACCTGTGCACCATGGAATCTTGGCATTAAGTACATACTTTAAAAGCTATAGGTCATAAAATATAAATTATTATCATATATAATGGACCTATTGTGGGATTTCTCTTGTACACATAACCATCCTGTGCTATCCCAGGACCACCAGGATGATATTTTCTTGATATACTGTGTCTTTTCCCAAAGCCTTATATGAAGAAATAAGTTCTATCAGATACTTAAAATAACAGATTTATTGAGCCAAGTAATGGATTTCATACATGACATTCTATCCGAAAGACCCTCATTTGTTACTGTAAGTATCCAAGAAATCATAAACTAATGAAATGTATTTAGCACTTCACACAGCACACCTCTTGTCTCTGAAGAAAACTGTATCCACTGGCTTTACTCTGGGAAGTGGGACTTCCTAGGGATTTTCTTTCTGATGACTAATGAAGAATGTCAAGCTACTTTCTTAGATGAGAACACAAGAGAGTACAAGATGTTACATTTTCCTAACATGGCAGCACTAGAATTCAAACTTAAGTTACTTGGTTTTCAATTCCAGACATTTTTGCTACACATTGAAACATTTAACCTTTCACTTTTGTGTCTAAAGTTCAGGATGTTCTTTCTATAGGGCTGAAGGTACATGAAACCATTTCCAGAGGTTGAAGTTTTAGATCAGAATACTTAATTTATATTATAAGAAAGAAACTGTCTTGGTGAAGATTAGAATCATTCATTTATATGGCATTATTCCTTGTTTTTTTAAAAATGCACAAGCTCTCTAACCACACAATTTTGCCTCTGATAATGTGTTGCAAGAAAGACCTCCACAGATGCCGGAGCTAAGGAACAGGCACTTGTTACTGTAGCTTTGTTTTTAATTTAAAACAACCAAACAAAAACCAACCAACCACCTAACCAACCAACCAACCAACCAACCAACCACCACCCACCCAACCAACCACCTAACCAACCAACCAACCAACCAACCAACCACCCAACCAACCAACCAACCAACCAACCACCCAACCAACCAACCACCTAACCAACCAACCAACCAACCAACAACCAACCAACCAACCAACCAACCACCTAACCAACAACAGCAGCAACAACAACAACAAAAATAAACTAACTTAGAACTAAATCTGTCTGTCCTGAAGTAATGCTGCTTTCACTACTATGTCAAAGTACATGGGGTGATAATCTTAAACAGTGAAATGCTTATTTGGGACTCAGGGTGTTGAAAGTTTTGGTTCATGGTCAGGTGGCCTGTTACAAAGGCAGTCAGTCTGCTATTGTGACTGAGAAACAGAGGAGAGAGAGGAGCAGGGACAGAGAGCAAGAGACAGAGGGGCAGTCAGAGGGAGACAGAGGCAAAGAGTAGGGCCAGGGTCATAATGCCCACGTAAAAGTCATACTCCAATGACACAGCTGGCTTTCCCTTGGTTTCACGTCTGAAGGCTCTATTGCCTCTCGAAAGAGTCACCAAGTCTTCAACACATGGAGCTTTAAGAGGCATTCAAGATTCAAGCTTTGTTTTTCTTTCTTATAAAAGAGTCTGGGTGGGCAGATATTCATTGTGTATGTAGCTAAGTTAGTCTCCTACAGAAATCCAGCTGGCTCGGTTATTGAAGAGTATTGAAAACACTGCCTTGTGTAAAATATAAAAGATGAAACTGCTAGGGAAAAGGGCTGAAGAACGGACACAGTCTTCAATTGTGCTTACTTCTGAGGTAGTGGTTGCTTTTGAGAAAGGATTTAAAAATTCTCCTGTATACATTTCTGTATCTTAAAATAAGAATGGTTTTACATATTTCAAAATTAATATTTGTCAGCTATTTCTTAGAACACACTGATAAATGTCTTCTCCCCTCAAAACTGAAATAATTTCAAGGATAATTTTTTTAGATATGGAAAAGGTAGTTTGAGAAGTACTAATAATGGATAACCTTCATATCTACTGTTTTTACATTGCTATTTATTAACTCACAGGTTCATTTCCAAGGTTGTCTTTAATGCATATAATTTCACAGTTGAGAATACTGCTTTAAAAGCCATACACTTTCTTCCCTCTTCTCCCTCCTCCTCCTCCTCCTCCTCCTCCTCCTCCTCCTCCTCCTTCTCCTCCTCTCTCATCTCTCATACCAATAGAATCTAATTGCCCACATATGCACTCTTCCCTAGAGTGTGGTTGATTTACCAGGGTCCACGTTCTTTAAGGACACTCTTAAAGAAAACAGACTCTATTGTAACCTCCAGCAGCTACTGACAAACTGGGTTCACCTGAAAGGAGGGCTGGAAATTAAAAAAAACAGAGGGACAAAAGAAGCGTGAAGCCAAGACAAAGTTCTCTGATCAAGGCTCAAAGTTTACTTTTCAGCACTTTGTATATATAGGGGAAGCCCATGGAGCCTGTCCTTTGTTTCAGCTGAATTATGTTGCAAGGCATGCTCAGCGGGCAGTCTACTCTTCTAAGTTCCTGTAGGAAATTATAGTGCAGCCAGGGTGGATGACTCCACCTGGGTCCTATTACAGTAGGTCTATTGTGGTATAAAAAGGTCTTTCCCGGCCTGCTCAAGGCTGGGGAAGGGCACACTGTATATTCTATCGGCCATTAATTGCCAATAGCTTCTTGGTTAAAGATCAGACTCCATGTTCATCTCTCCTTTCAAGGCTAGACTTCTGTGTGACTTAAGTTCACAGAAACCTTGCGTATGCTGTTATGTGTGCAGTTCCTCCCTTTAGATTCATCCTTGCGCCCCTGCACTCTGGGCTGGAAGGATGAAGAGCCTGGAACATGTGGGGTCTGCAATATCTCCGTTTGGTTATGAGTGCCCAGGGAAGAAGGCCTTCTCTGGGGAGGGGCCTTCAAGGAATCCTAGATAAGTTGTGCAGGTTCTTCTTGGGGAACTGGGAAGTTGAAACTGCAGTTTTTGCCAAGGAGTTTGTGACTTACTTATGGTAGAAGGTATAAAGTCAGGCAGAGAAGAGGCTCTTACACTTTCTGCTGTGCCTTTCAAAATGACGCTGATCATTCTCACAGTGATAAGACCTACAGTTTGAGAGGAAAGGAAATGGACACTTCTTATGCACAGGGACTATCTACAATGAAACCTTAAATTTGCCTTTTCTCTCAACTGTGCTCCAGAAACAACTAATGCTGGTACAATAAATCTTCATTAGAAGTAGAAAACCAGTTTGCCAGCAGTTGGCATATATGGAGGGGATTCATTTAGCTGATTCTACTTACTCTCATTTTACTATATTTTAAAGCATTTTAAATACAGTTCTCTATTCAGGAATCATTTATATCGGCCACAAAGAAAAGGCCTAAAGGAATCAGATCATTGCAAATGCATGCCTATCTGTAAGTGTGTATAAAAAAATCATGTTTCATATGTATAAAAATCAGAAAATACATACCCACCCTGTCATGATTGTATGCAAAAGGGGAATAACTAGAACATATACCTATATGCATTATCTTCAAGATTTCCTAAATATTTTTTCTTAGAAAATTCACTAGAAGCTTGAAATACCCAAGATTCAAGTCACAGACCACATAAAGCGCATGAAGAATGACGACCAAGTAGGGTGGGGCTTCAGTCCTTCTTAGAAGGAGTAACAAAATACTCAAGGGAGCAAATATGGAGACACAGTGCAGGACAGAAACTGAAGGAGGGGCTGTCTACAGACCATTCCACCTGGATATCCATCCCATGTGCAGTCACCAAAGGTAGATGTTGATGTGGATGTCAGGATGTACATGCTGACAGGAGCCTGATATAATTGTCTCCTTAGAAGTCTGCAAGAGTCTGACATACTCAGAGGCAGATGCTCACAGCTAACCATCAAAGTGATCATGGGGTTCCCAATGGAGAAGATAGAGTGAAGGCTGAAGGAGTTGAAAGGATTCGCGACACCATGAGGAAAGCAACAATACCAACCAACCAGAGCCCCCAGGGTCTAAACCACCAGCCTGGGAGCGCTTAGGGAGGGACCCATGGCTCCAGCTATATATGCAAGGGAGCTATATATAAGTGGGAGAAGAGATCCTTGGTCCCATGAAGGCTGGACATGGTGGAGGGGGTATTCGAGGGTGGGGAGATGAGATACGGGGGAGGATGGGTAGAGGGTACACCAACGTGGAGGCAGGAGGAGGGGGAAGGGATAGTGAGTTCCTGGGAGGGAGGGGGGAAATGGGGTAAGGAGAGAACATCTAAAATGTAAATAAAATTTCCAGTTAAAAAAAAAGAAAAAAAAGAAAATTCACCACATTAAAAGCATCTAGCTATACTTTATCTATACAAACTTCCTTACTTTCTCTACATGTGAAGCTCACCAACATATTTCTTAGGACCCCAGGATTGCATAGCCCATGTTTTCTCACCAACCACAGAGCTCAAATGCCAGCTACCCTTAAACTGTGGTTGAGCACTAAAGCCCAAGCACCATGATAGGACTTTGGAAGTGGTTATTGTCTGTTGGAGTAAATATACGTTTTACAGTGTGTTTCCAAAAGCTTTTACTGTCTGTGAGACCAATGATTGTAACAGCCCGTTCGTTCGGGTCAGTCAACAGGGTCTCCAGCGCAGAGTGAGGATACAGGCTTCCAATTCCCGCAGTGTCCTTCACTGTATCCTGATTACTGGAGTGCAATGTTGAGGCACCACTTTGTACCTGCCCAGAGCTGACCCAGGTTTGGGGGCCACTATATCCCAGCCTGAGCTGCTGCTTTGGCCTGCAGGTCAGGGTCTAGCAAGAGAGAGAGTGGGGAATGGAAGGGCAAGAGACGCGAAGAATGGAGACAAGACAGAGTCTGTTCAAGACTTGTTCCTCATTCCCTTTATCCCTCTTGAAAGGAAATCATGGGTATATATAAGTATAAGCAGGGGGGGGGGGCGACACAGCTGAAGACACTTTACCACGTGCACCTTGCAGCTGGGGGCACCAAACAACAAAACAAGATATGGGAGAAAAACATGATGTTTATCAGAGTGTTGTCAGCTGTTGTAGGCTGTTGAAAACAAGTCTCTTGTCAGGGTATATGGCTTGAGGTGGCTGCAAAGATGATAGCCGCTTTCTGCCAGAAGTTGGCTCCCAACAAATGATCTGTCTACTTATTTCCGTTCATAGAGTCAGACATTTTTTTAACCTAAATTACTAACTTCTAGATGTTGATTGATAATAGTTTACACGCATTTCATGCTGGAGGCAAACATCAGAGATATGAGTCCAAAGTCTGTTACAGCTTTGTAATGGCGGCTGGATTAGTTCAAAGTTCACCAAGCCATAAAAGTCTATGAAGAGAACATTAGGACTGTTTCTGTGTATTATAAAGAAAACCAGTCATTTTTCCTTGAAATGCCACTTTTCATTTCTATTAAGAGACAGGATTTTGAGCTGGATGGATTATAGTGCTTTCTCAAACTGGCATTTTCTTCCTGAAAAGGACTGACTCTAGACAAACGTCTACATTTCTGTGTCTCTCACACTAGCTGGACAGCAGGAGGAGAGATTAGAAGTACAAGCAAGCTTTCTATTTATCTGAAATGTGCTAAAGATTATCCCGGAAGAGTTGGGACCAATGATTTATGGTCTAGTGTTGTGGTAGCTCTCTGTGTTAGAACTGACTCATCTGCACTAGAACAGAGGGAGGAGGAATCACTGGGGAGTGATGAGGAACGGAAAGGCAAGGAAATGGACCAGTGGTAAAAATGATCTGGCAAAGTTTTTGTTATAAGGTAAAATATTGTTTATATGGTGTTACTGCTTTTTTCTGTAAGATTTACTCTGATGGGTTTGCCTGCATGTCTGTCATGTATGTCTATACAACGTGTTCATGTAGTACAGGAAGACCTGAAGAAAGTATCAGACCCTTTGGAAACCCAACTGGGGCTTTGGAATGGGCAACAAGTGCTCTTAAACACAGAAACATCTCTTTGCATCCCTGACCCCTTCTTTATTTTAAATGTAACGTTTAACGGATACATAAAAATTAGTATCTGCATATACTTATAAGGTAGCATGTGATAGACCTTTCAATTGTATAGTATTGAAATCAGGGTAAATGTATTTATCTCCTCAAACATTTATTTAGCCTTGGTAAAGTTTTACTTTAAAAAAAAAAAAATCCCTTCCAAAGTCACCCCTGTAGCTTTGTGAAGTAAACGGTCTGTTATTTTTACAGTTACTCTTCTGTGTAACAAACAGTGCACAGACTTACCTGACTGTTTTCTAAACCATCTATAGCATACACTATTTTAGGTCATTTCCAGTGTTGAAGTGACTTAATTAATTTGAATGCTGTGTTAGCATGGATCCTCTGCATTTGCTAAGGCCAAATATGAAGGAGCAACTTGCATAACTTGAACATGTTGATGAAACTGAACATTTTATTTCCGTTTACTGGATTCTGATCACCCTGTGAGAGGCATCTGAAGTAGAATACAGAGACTTCAAGGGCTCCAGGGTCTTGCAGAGTCCACTTAGCCAGATCATAAAGATGTAGACGAATTTCATTTTCCCTGACTTCCCAGCTTAAGTGATATTTTTTTTTCAAGGAAAACTTCTTTAGTAAGACTATATCTAAGCATTCTAAAAGGAGAAATGTAGAAAATGACTATTTTGATTCTTAGGAACAACTTATTTTTTGAGTAGTCTTTTTTTTTTTCATGACTAAGAAAATTGGAACAAGATCACAAAGACCTCAAGTGATACCGATTTCAAGACAAAAGGATCGTGAGTGTTGATGCAGACGAAAGTTCATTTGTGGCAGAAATAATTGAACTACTGGCACTTTAAATTGCATCAATAGTATAACTGATCAGGTTTGATAGTGTGCTTATTGGATCTTAAACCTTAAATTTAGAATCATTAACTAGTTTCATAACACATTATGAACTATATTCTCTCTACAGGTCTGTATACCTATTTAAAGACTTGTACCTAACCGAGGGTGGGAGTGTAGGGGGAATTCACTTCAGTCTTCTTCGTCACTAGTTAGCATGGCTGTCTGCACGGTGTCCTAGGCGTCCAGATTCACTGTTCTCCTATGGGCAGTTCAGATTGGCATCCATCTCAGGGTAATCCTCCTATCCCTAGTTCTTAAGTTCTGGGGATTTTAAGTATGAACCACACGCCTGGCTTTGGATATCCATTTTTGAGATCACTGTAGATTGATTCAGCTTACCTGTCTCATTTTCCTAGTTATCTTATTTCATTTATCTTCTTGCTAAAATACTACTTGTTATTAAAGACATTACCAGTGATTATTGAATGGCAATGTTGCTTCAGCACTTCAATTCCCGTAAGCAGTATTTATCTTGATGTGTTAAGCAGCGGAGGATGTGATTATAACTGGATATTAAAAATACAAATTGGGAAAAAATACTAATTAATCTTATTCCAAAATCTTATTAACTCAAGAAGGCTCTGATTTTTTTTTAAATCTATTTTTTTGTATCCATGTCAGTAGTACCCTGCTCACAGTATACCCCATTAAATAAACTAATTAACAAAACATTGTATCCAAATGAATCTAATAATTTCCAAAGACACTAGTAAAATTGAATTTGTGTGAGAAATTATTATTTTTTCTATTCTTAGATACTAGGCAGTAATTAATTTCTGCAAATGTCGAAAAAATTGAGAAACAACATTTTTTATTTTTTTTTAAAAATATTTTATATTTAAGAAGAAAAATCCTATTTATTCCCCAAGTTGTCAACGTTTCCAGGAAATCACCACTATTTTACCTCAGTTTGCCATTCATTTACAAATTCTTTCTTTTCTTTTCAAAACATTTTAAATACAATTGCTTCCATGTTACTATGTATGAATTTTATAATTTAGGAAGGGATTTGAATCAAAGCAGTAAAACTACTGTAGTTAGTAATGACTTAGTGAGCAGTGATAACTCATTTCTTCTTTTGTGTGAAATAAAGTCCCTTTAGCTAAGGCTACCTTGAATTCTCTATCTTACTGGGTTACCCTCCAGAGTGCTTGGATTCCAAGTATGCATTATCATGATAAGCAAAGATAATATTTTGAAGGATAAAACCTTTCAGCTGCTCTTGTTATTCTTCCATTCATTGGGCACTGTGTGGGACTGTGTAAGGGTATCCTGGTTTTGGCTGGGCATGGCCTAGAACCCGAGACTCCAAGAAACGGCAGGAGTTCGGTCTGTCCACAGAACCCAGCAAAGCAGTTCAATCTCCATAGACCTACATTGTTCAGTCACGTAGGCCATTACAGCCCTTCCCAAAGTGCAAGGTAGAGGGTGTGACTACAGGCCTCAGGCCCTAGAGATTTACATACTAATGAAGACCAGAGGGCAGAGCCAATTAACCCCCCCCCAGAACCTCCCCCTTTCTCCCTTCTACTTAACTCAGGTCTGCCCTGAGTTTGGGGGGTACATCCAGATCCATCCACCATCCGCCATGCAATAAACCCTTTTGGAACCTCAGACTTTCTCCTGCTGCCAACCCTGCAGCCTCCACAGCCGGTCCCTGGCTGCTGCCGTGTGTGTCGGAGACTCCTCCACTGTGCCCCCCCCCCCCCCCACCGTTGACCACAGCACTATTTGAATAAACCTAATACAGCAGATTGTCCTGGTTAACAAAAGACTGTCTTTGCTTGCTAACTTTTAGCTACTGGCAATTGTGGGGTCTGAAGTCTACAGTATATGTGGATAATGTTTAGTATGACTGATTTGGGAATTTGAGGTGGAGTCGAGGATTGTTTTTAAATTTTCAAAATTAAATTTTAATTTATTTATTTATTTATTTATTATTTAGTTCGTGTATGTAGTATGCACGCATGCATGTATGCATATGTGCATCTCTATTTTGCAATATACCATGGTATTCATGTTGAGGTGAGAAGACAAACTTATACCACTCAATTGTCTCCTACCACGTAAGCTCCAACAGTAGAACTCAGGTCATCAAGCTTGCCGACAAATGCTTTTCCCTGCTAAGCCATCTTGCTGGAGAAGATAGGCATCTGCTGCTGTTTACATACCTGGTCTTTAAGAGTCTGTTTGGATATGATAGCCGGGAAGCTCAGCTACTGACACACCCTTGATCTAAGACAAGTTCTACTCTATTGAACAGGATGCTCTATGACCATACACACAGCTTTGGGAAAGATACACATGGGATGATAAGGAAGGCAGTGGGTATTTCGTCTATCCAGCCAGATGAGCAAGGGTGACCAATGGGGTGACACATGTACCCAGATTGGCTTTACCCCCTGTATTTATTATAATAGTTTCCTTATGGATTGTTTTCCAAAATGCTTGAACTTACTTGAACCATCTTATTGTCGCTTCTCTTACTAGAATGGCAAAAACAAACAAACAACAACAGCAAAAGAAAAAAAAAGCAACCTTTCTTGGTCCTTGTAGAACTTGGTTATTTTCCTAATGATGTTAAAGAGTAAGTGAGTCAAGCTTTGTAAATGTTTAAAAACACTGTCTTAATTAAAATTATTCAATTTGCATTAAGAACTCCATTCTGTTTCTTAGATGATTTGCTCAAATTGGAATGAAGATCGGAAATGTGATCAATTATTCCGTATCACTCAGCACAATGCTCGCCACGTGGTAATCACTCCATCGCTATTGGTTATTTCCCCTCATGCTTCATTTGTACCTTTTTATTTCCTTGAAGGAGTTTCAGTTTTTTTAAAAAATATTCATTATATATTTAAAGTACACATAATAGTGATGCAATTTAAAAGGTAGAAATATAAAGTTCACCTATCGTGACACATAGTCTACCTCCACTTTCTCACTTTTTTTTGCACATATTTTGAAAAATTTAAAAACTTCATATTTCACCTGCAAGCATCACTTTAAGTAAATAGAATATTCTGTCTTGAGTGTTATTCATGATTATTGACTTATGATTCATGATTATGAAATTGATATTTTTTAAGATTTATATGACGTGTTTAAGATAATAATTATTTTCATAGACTATTTACTGACCCACCATGACAATAAATATTATAGAATATCATAGAACCTTTTACATTCTAAGACAATAAATCTCTTCAAGACCCTTATATCCAGAGTCAAAAAGTACACCATGAGTTTACTTAAAACTAATACTTACTACTAAGTACTAAGAGTACTTAGTGTGTACTCAATCTGTTTGCTTAACCTGTCTTTAAGAGAAAATGTAACAATCAACCTCAGTTGCTTTGAATTTCACAAGCAATCCATGTATAACTGTAATCTCAAGCCATCTACTTTTCCATGTGCTTGGTCTTGCATATGTATGTACGGCTTGCTGAAAGCATCAAATACCAAAGTTGAAAGTGACTCGCCAAAATCTACCATAAAGGCCAAAAGTGATCCCAGGTTTTTGGCTGAAGAGAAATGATGGTTGCTGTCTGGATCAATGTTATCATTTGGAGCCAGAGACTGAATCCTTTGTAAAACTGTTAAAGATGTTTATAAAGCGTCCCATTCGTTCCCCAGTATTGCTCTCTATGCTAATCAATAAAATAGAGTAAAGCCCTTTGATAGGGACAGAAACATAGGCAGAAAGAGAGACAGACAAACTGATAGACAGGCATGGATAAGCATAGACACAAGGACAAACAAGTTTCACAAGCCAGCCTGCAGGTAGGCCCAGATTCAGTCTCATACAACAGACAGAGGGCAGACGATTAGAAGATGGATACAGGAGCTATGTAGCAGAGAAATCAGATCTGTACTCACTCTTGGTTAAATGGCTCTAAGGGGAAGTGCTTCTGTTTCTCGCCTTAATGTGACACAGATGCATTATTAGTAACTTGGAGTTAATCACTAACTTTTGGAATCGCTGCAAACCAGAGGGAATAATGACCTCCTGGAAAGAGAGCACAGATGTTGGAATGTCCTCCATCCTTTCAACTCAGCTGCACCTCTGGCTCAGCTTCACCAGAAGCTACAGTTATCCCAGGGCCCTGTGGTCAACAGGTACCTGAGCTCAGAAAGGATCATGCAGGAATTTGCTGGCAAGCTCTTCATTTTGATGGTTGAAATGGCTCTCAGATGTTCACCCTCCCCAATTGTTTTTTCCTCATTCATTTTGTATATGTTAGATCTTCGCTGCAGTATCAAATTCACACTCCTACTCCTACATCTGACATTTAAACCCTGGTATTTATCCTAAATAAAGCTCTTGTATATTTACCTTGGTATCTTCTTCCATAGGAGTGAAACTAATCCAGCTGCCACAGAAGTGGTTTAAGAGGGCATGTAGCAAATGTAATTTGGGGACAGCATTGCTTGTACCAGCTTCATGGGGACACCTACTTAAGAAAAACGTGGCATGGAACATAGAGGATTAGTTGCTGATGACTGTCTACCTGCAGCCTAGGACAGTCCTCGCAATGTCAAGAATATCCTTGCCAGTACAGTGATCCAGGCATTTGAAATGTATTGGGAAAAGGATGTCTGCAATAATGGTGGAGTTGTCTATTTGTTACTAATTTGCAGTAATATACGCAAAGGGAAAAAAGTAGAAAGTTTGGGAGAGTGGCAAATAGTTTTCTGTTAGGCAGAAAGCCAGGTATTACCTGTAGTAGTTTGAATAAAGATGTCTCCCACAGGCTTACACATTTGAATGCTTAGTCATCAGAGAGTGGTGCTGTAGCCACTAGAGAGGGATTCGGTGTCCTATTGGAATGTGTGGCCTTGTTGAAGAAAGTGTGCCACTGTGGGTGGGCTTTGAGGTTTCAAAATCCCAAGTCACAAGGTCCAGTGTTCCCCTCTTCCTACTTCCTGTGGATTTGGATGTAGAACTTTCAGCTCCTTCTCCAGTACCAGTTCTATCTATTTGGGCCATGCTCCACACCATGATGATAATGGACTAAACCTCTAAACTGTAAGCAAACTTCGATAAGTGTTTTCTCTTATAGACTTTGCCTTGGATCTGATGTGTCTTCCCAGCAATGGAACACTGACAAAGACGACCTCTTTAGAGGTTTAGGTGACCCCTACCTCATTTAGTGGAAGCTGAAGTGGCTTAAGAGCGGCTGAGAATTTGCTAGTTAGTAGTTCTCAAAACATTTCAATTCGCAGGCAAATTAGGCCTGTTCTAATAAGGTCAGGATCCTACTTAGGAAAACTTTGTTCATTGAAACAGCAGATGTAAATCTCTAGGTGATAATCCCAAAGATTCTCTACACTTGTGATGAACGAACAATAAAGTGACCCTTAAAGATCTTTATTCCTGTGTAATCTCTTCCCAGTGATGAACGGGATCCCTGACTTGGTTCTAACCACAGTAGAATGGGGAGAGAACATGGAAGGGCAAGTCAGTAGTAGATTGTTTATAACCCATGACACCCTAAATTCAAGCCCAGCAACACACACAAAATCACCTGGTTGAAGTGAGATATCACTTCTGAGATTTTGATTTCATTATACAATATTCTATATTAGACGGAAGAATAGACTTCTCTTGCCTTTGAGCCTGTTTATGGAGACCATCGGATGACAGAGAATTTATGTATTCATTAGGAGTGGAGGGAGATTGTAACAAACAACCGGTGAGAAGCTTGAAACCTCAGGCACACAGTCTTAAAACTTAATTCTTGATAGCTTAAGTGTGTTCAGAAGTTTTGCTAGGCACACCTCTTAGTGGGCTAAGAACACAGCTCAGCTGCCCTTTGATTGTAATTTGAAGTGAGCCTTAGCCCAGTCAGGCTATAAGCTTTGCCTGGACTTTTGTTCTACAGAGACATTGAGATAATCAGTGTGTGTTGCTTTAAGTTACTAAGTTTGGTGTAATTTGTTACACAACAAAAACTAATATAGCTCAGTAGATGTCTATAAAATCCTTAATTGCTTACATAAGCATTCTCCTTTCTCCACAAAGGAACACCAGTAAAATTATTGTAAGGTCCCTGTAAAGCAATAGAGTCACTCCTACACCTTTTCTAGGTAGGCTGATAACTAAGGTGAAATCTCAGTATAACCTGCTGGAAACAAGATGATATTGATAATGGAGAGACAATATGATACCACAAGGAACTGCAAAAAGTAGTAAACATGAACCAATTAGATCCAAGGGCACTCACTCCCTATGATTTATGGGTACTTGATCAAGCAAGCTAGGGCATAAATCTGAATAAACAAGCCTAAAATTACTCAGGTGTCGTTCATTGCAACAGAGGGTTCAACCCTGTATAATGACCTGAGATAATGAGAAAAACTCAGAGTGAAGGAGCAGCAATTATAATTCAAGGGAAAATGATGGTCTGTGCAAAACATTGGAGAAATGTCTGGGGTTCCTTAGCAGATGTAAGAAAAGGTTATAAAAGTGGATATGCTGGGATAGGTTATATTATCTGAGATCAGAGGACCATGCTCCATGGACGAACTCAGAAGACACATGCATCAGTGCTTTTAAGAACATTGAGTGGTTGGGACATCAATGGCCCCATGAAATATAGTGGTAACTCTTCTCATCTATTGGCCAGCATGATGGCTGGAGTGTTCACAGCTCTGGGTTTATTAATAGTGAAGGAAATCATGAGCCCAAGTTAATGAAAGCCATTTAGTGATGTTTGCTTGACTAATGCCATGGGGTCTCGGTTACAATGGCCAACGAGGTTGGAGGAGCAATCATATAGAATAGTTTTGCAAGCCATTGTGGGTAATTATGGCATCTCTAGAGAAATTAATGATAGCCAGTAAAGGTGTTGCTTAATATCTATTCACAGAACAAGACACGTTTGGGAAACATGAACTGTAAGTAGTCATTTCTACTAAAGGTAATGATCTCTTATTTAGCTTCTGGAGCTGGACAAATTTTATGATATAAAAACTACAGACTAATATATGTGGCTCTGTACTAAAGGTGCTCTAACAGTGTGGCATTTCTAGGCTACCCAAATTCCCTTAGTCCAGTGGCCACACTGTAGTGATGGAGATGTCATTTGAAGTTAATGAAATAGAATGTAGACTTTATCACCCCTAGTTGGAAAATTAAAGCACAGCTGTCTAGCTATGCTATATTCCTTCAGATAAGCAGCTCTTGAAATATTACTGACCCCTGGTAGAGACATACTACTGTCCATGGACTAATAAGTGACCTGCATTCAGAATATCCCACAATCAATTAGATTATTGATAGAAGTAATTGATCCATAATAAAATGTGGCTAAATATGCCATGAGAAAACAAAGGGATTATGTGGGATTATTTTAGGTGAGTCTCATGGAGGCCTTATAGTAATCTCTGGGTCAGTTCATAGTGATAGACAAATATGATTGTCCTAATGTGTCATGTTTACCCAGGGCCAGGTATGGTATTTGTGTCCCTCAGCAGATAACCACAGTCAGGGCTTTGATCTATTCTATTCCTATTCCAAATTTCTCTTAAGAATAGAGGCCCACAGAAATGAGTGACTATGTCTAAAGAATGTGTTGATACAGATTCTAGGACACTAATGGACAGTGAGCTGTGGTGGTCAGGCAAGGAGACAATCAATTTATGACTACTTTTTTGAGATTCACCGAAGGCTTCCTTGAAAGGCCATGGACTCTCTATCAGCAGTTTCCTGCCCATAATTGAACAGAACAGAACTACTAGACCCACATCCACGTAATTTCATTTCTATGCAATGCTCTGCTAATGGTCAAACTGTTTCAGGACCCTAGTTACCTTTCTTCTTTATATTTACTATAAGAGATACAAGATTGTCCTCAGAAACAGAACCCTTTTTCTATGTAGAACCATTCTTTATCCTTCCAGTAAAGCTCTGGTATATCTAATTCTGTCTCGGAATCTCCTCTCACAGAATTCAGACTGACACATTGGATAATACCCATGAAGTCCGTATCATTGTGAGTAAAACTAAGAAGTATGTATTCCTAAATCAATTTCTCATGTACCTTAACTATTGATCCTGTGACTGTTTTGCATGGACCCAGGTCTGATGAGAGAGGAATATAATTATCTCTTATAAATTGGTTATGTATTAAATAGAACTGAGAAATACTCATATATACTATTAGATGCTTATGGAGTATAGAGAAGTTATGTTAAAATATATTATATTTCATAATATAATATAACTCTTTTCTGGTTAAAAACTCAAAAGGCAAATATATATGGTTATTTTTGTAGGCAAAGAGGGTTGTTAAGCATCTTGGCTAAGTTATAGTAATCTGTGAACAACAATTTGTGAGAAATTGACTTTTCATTTATCGAACAAGAACAAAATGTTTGAGCTACTATTTTGTCAACTTTAGATTTACATATTTTTAGATCACTATTTCTTTGTGCATTGCCTAATATGTTTGGAAGGACTTTTGTACATTTTAGGCATCTGATTAAGAAAGAGAAGATGGAAAATGATTGTTTCTATTCAAGGTAATGTCTGTATCATATTAAGTTTTTGAAATGTATACTATGTATGCTTAGGTGCCTTTTTCTGTTCAATGGTGGAACTCTGGTGTTCCTTTTTCCTTCTTTCAACTTTGCTAGAGTTTGCACTGGAGTGTCCCTGGTTGCCATATCAAATTTATTCTGCTGTGTAATAAGGAATTTGGCTTGTGCTGGATTTGGTTATTGGGAGGAAGTCTCTAAATCCTCAAAATTTTCAAATGATAGGCATATTTTTGATATTCATGGTAGTCCTGGTGAGTATGCCAGCTTAAATTTACACTAAGAAGATGAGTCATGCTGACATCTAGAGTGTTTCTGCTAGTGAGATGAGTCAAAAGGAAGACCTCACTAGAAAGACCATTCCTTCTGATTAGAGAGGTAGGTAGGGTGGGCTAGAATCACCTGAGAGGGGAGCTGTGGTTAAGGATTTGCCTAGAGCAGATTGACCTGTGGGTATATCTGCAGAGGATTGTCCTAAGCATTAATCGACAGGAGAGCCCACCCATTGTGGGTGGCACCATTCCCTAGTCAGTGTGTCCTGCCCATAAAGGATAGGAAAAAGCTACATGAAAGCAATGAGTCAGTAGCTGCATGGGCACATATATCATTTTGTTTTTCACTGTGGCTGTGAAGAAACTGTCTGCTTTGACATCCTGTGTTCTCTTCCCCTCAATAACAGACTGTGATCTGGAATGGTAAGACAGATGAAATTCTTTCTTCCCTAAGTTGCTTTTAGCCAGAGTGTTTTATCACAGTAGCAGAAACAAAAGCCAAGCTCCCAAGTGAGCCATCTCTCAAGCCCAGCCAGTTTATGCTTTTGGTTAGTGACACATACTGATGTGTCACCCCTTGAGGTGCAGAACTTCATGTCTCATTGTATTCCCAGCCTTGCTCTCAATATTTATTTGGCTGGTCTTGATTTTTTTTTTTAAACCACATATAAAACTGTTAAGTCTGGTGCACTCCAAAGCTCTAGATTTATCTAGTAAATCCTCAGAACTGAGTTCAGAAACTTCATAAATGTTAGCCAATTTGCCCTTCTCATGGGCTAGTCTCCCAAGATCTTGTTCCTAGAATACAAGACCTAGAATATAATGCTTAGAGTATGAAGCATGTATGTTTGTGCCTGTAACCTAACTTTGCCCTGTGTGAAGTTTGACCTAAGTCATTGGCTTGAGAACGTCATTGCTTTTTTCCCTCAAACATTCCCTCCCACCCTTAATCCCTACCATTTTACCTTCTAAATTTTGTGTTTCTTTTCCCATCTATCAGCAATAAAATCCAATTTCTTCTCCCTTCACACATCTTATAGGTCTCTTCTTCAGTCTAATATTACATATACATTAATTAACTCTTTTTCAAGGACTGATTCAATTCTATACAAGGTATCTTTTCTTCGTTTTATCTGATACTGCATTTTTTAAATTCAAATTTTCCCACCTACCATTCAAGCTAAAATTTCATTTCTAAAGATGTTGGAAGCCATGCAAAAGGAACAGCAAAACAGCTCTAGAACTCATGGAGTGGGGCCCACCAGTTAGCACGGTCATTATGAGTGAGCCTCTGAGAGACAGTCCCAAGGACTGTGTGACCTGAGGACTTCATGCTGTTATGGAGTATTACTCTACTTGTCATCCTCACAGTCTTCACTTCTTTCCTAAACTATGTATTTTATGAAAATTATAAGGGGCTTCCAGCCTGTCCATGGGTAGTATCATTGGCACTCACACTAATAGTGCTTGACTTCTTCCAAGCATTGCTGCTGGAGCAGATTAATGATTCAATAACCACCCTTGGAAAGAACTTAGAGATGTAGATTGCTAGCAATGAATACCACCCTTAGAAAGAATTTGGAGAAGTTGTTAATAAAGTGAGGTTGAGATGCTCTTGTCAATGGCTCTAATGTAGAAAATCTTAGAAAACAATTTGAAGTTCAGATAGGCACACTCTTAATGCTTGAGCTAGGGAATTTTTAAGGTCAGAGCACAAGAACAATGACAGACACACTAGCAATGGCTGATGTGACTCTTTTGCTGAAGCTGTGCTGATTATCAAGGTGATAATTTCTTGTACCCACTTTTGCCTTCACTTCCTGATAAGATTTAATAAAAAAATATGTTAATGACTAGATGTATACTCTGAGGATTTAAATAGAAATGACTTTTTTTAATGAAAATTAGATTGTACTTAGTTTTTATAAGATTATTCTTTAAAATAAATAATAAGATAATTGATCCTTTCTTTCTACAGAAAATTTCAACCTGTCAGAAACTGGCTGAGGAAATTTCTTTGCTTAAGTACACTTTGTTAATTTGTAACAAGTTGCTTAGTTAGGAATGTATGTTGGATTTTGGAAACTTCTTTTTCACCTGTAATACCTAAAATGTTTTTTATGTAAAGGTATTGGAGAGCATACTGGGTTTTTTTTTATAATCATTCACTAAAAGAAAAATAGAATGTAGTCACATTATAATTTTTGTGCTGCTTTTTGCTGGGATATATAAGCTGTGAAAAAAAAATAAAGTTGATAGAGCTTGTTCATTGGAGTTTACTCCACCCAGCAAATCTGTATATGTATATATGCATATATGTATATATATGTATATAGATTACGTAAAGTAGTTATTAATGAATGATTAGTAGATGCATATACATACATATATATATGTTGGTTGGAGCTTTACATTGTCTATCCAATGTGTAAATGTGTATGTATGTATATATGTATATAACATTGATTGTAGCTTTGCTATATCCACCCAGTATGTAAATGTTATGTATGCATATATGTTTGTATGCATACATGCTTATGAGTGAAGTTGTTGGAGCTTATTGAAGCATGTTTCGTTGATCTAGTGTTTGTATTTGTGTCTGTGTGTATATGATTTCCCCCTTATCTTTTATTTTTCTTTGTAACCCCTGAGACTATTTCCCTGGCCCCAGCCAATGGCCAACTCTATGCCCTGCCTCAGTTTACCCTGGATGTTGAAGCTTGTGTTTGACATAAAGATATCTATTTAGAGTTTGTTGAAAATGTTTCCCAAGCAGCAGTTACCCATTTATTTGGTACATGCCTCATGGAGACCCACAAGCTGATTATGCACAGTCCAGGACTAATATAGACATTTGCTGTGAACCACTTACCTTATTCATTTTGTTAATATCAGTGACAGATAATGCACATTCATTTCCATTAAGTGGAATATAAGAGAGCTGGTTTTAACAACTATGCTCATTTGAAATGCTGCTTTTATCACTATTGACCTAAACTCCCTCTATGTGTCTTTTTGGATTTTCCCATTTGTCAGAGAATTTTCTCTCACTTTCCCAGTCTTTGTCTGTGTGTGTGTATGTGAGTGTGCACATGCTAGAGACTTAAACTCAGGTCCTCATGCTGATACAAAAATGCTCTTTTCAACTGAGCCACCTTCCAAACCCAATCACCTCTGAATTCTTGCAGCGTGTATTTTGTGCACATTGTCTATGTTGATTGCAGTTCTCACTGGCTGCTAGGCTGAGGCACCTAGAACTCTTATACCTTTTGTTATTCCAAATTCCTTTGAAAAAGTATGCCAAAGACTTTTGCAGACACACATAATGTTCATGATCTGCACCTGTAGGTGTGAGAGGTTCATATGCTTTTGAATTTTGTTACAGTTTTCTGCTTACTTAATTAGTGCCAGCAGTCATCTGAACTTTAGCAACAAGAAGGGAACAGTAATATAATTGATGGTGGAGAGTTTGTAGTCAATCCCATAAATGAACTGTACTTGAAGTTTATAGGATAGTATTGTCCACATTACCTTATTTGTAGCAATAGCTACAGATAAATGGATAGTTATATGTTATTATTCAATAATGTACAATGATTTTTCATTTATTTGTTATAATCAAAATTTTCTCACTGAAGTCCCAAGCAACAAATCTCTTATTTCTCACTATAGAAATATTTGGCAATTCACTTGGCACAGAAGGGGTTGTCCATACTGCTCCCAACAGAGAAGGAGCTCTGTCCCAAGCCTTATTAGAGAAATGCAGCATGTTCAGGTAGCGTGAAGTATGCTACACTACTCATACACCTACAAGTAGCTGGAGACTACATACTGGCATTCTTTAAGTTCCTTCCTTGCAGAAAAGATAAGAAAACAAGACTCCAGTTACACTGATGATAAGGAGTACATAATAATTCAGTGTTTCATCAGTAGATATCTGCCTTGGGAAGCTTTGAAGTATATAGCATCATTTTTTAAATTATCAAATATTGGAGGTGGCAACATGGAATTTACTAATGAGTCCTTTGTAAAATGCATTCTGGGGAAATATATCTACATTGGTTTTAAGCAGATTTGTATGTTCTGGACCGACATGATCAATAAAAATGCTGGAAGAACGAACAGAATGTTAGAGTTGAGTTTTATCATTCAGTGTGTAATGTCTTAATAAAAATAAATACGTTTGAAAATAAAGATGAACAGAAGGTGAACATTTACATCTATTAAAAGCCTTATCTTGTATATTTCAAATTTCTTGAGAGCCTACATTACCTTCATTCACTGTCCTCGGAGCTACATTTTTAAAGATCTTGTTTTGTCAAATATAATTTTGCAATTGCTTTGTATTCTTACACCTAAGCTAGTGTTTCCTCTCAAATAGCACCTTCAATCATTTACACCTTTATGGGTCAATGCCATTTCAAATTACTCAGTAGGAAAAATTCAAATTAATTCTTATCTGTTCAAAAGGATGGCTAAACATTGTACTGATAAAATAGTGGCTAACATGACACTGTGACAGAAAAGTTCACTGAATTTAGCTTTTGAATTCTGGCTCTTAAAAGAGTTATTATACTGAGTTCACAAATATCAATAGTAGCAGAAATGTACATATTTTTGGCAACTGTTTTTATAAAAATTCAGATATGAAATAGGATCCAATATTAGAAGTTCAATCAAAGTTGCCTTTGTTTGAGTCAACACACACACTTTACTCTGAGAGGACAATGATATGTGAATGATTTGCTTTGTCGATGAAGACCCAGTTCTAAAAACTGGATGTTCCAGAGTTTGCAGTATGAGCAGAAAGATCTTAGAGCATAAGAATCTACAACATGTATTGTTGTGGGTGGCCCTGGTGCTGCTTGTGTTTTGATGTTAATTTCGATTTCCCAGGAGGTGTTGTCTGGAAGAAGGAATGAGTCATGTACTCAGGTGACTTCTTGTGAACTATCTCCTAATGAGTAAAGGAACCAATCACTGGGTGAGTAGGCAGGACTTCATGGTTGAACAGGGGAAGAGAGTAGGCAGAAGAAATATAGGAGCTTTTGGATGGGGATAGCGAGAGGACAAGATGTAGCTACTAGAACTCCCAAATTGATGTTGAATCTGCCAGGATTCACCACCATGGAATTAGATTTAATATGGCTTACAAGATTAGAACTCTAGTTGTTGCACCCAGCTATTGAGTGACCATTATTTCTGAAAAAGAAAAAAGGAAGATCTTAGCTGAAAATACAGCAAACTGAAGCATACATGAACTGAGAAATGCTTCTTGGGATATTTTTTACAGAAAATGAAAGGTTCAGGGTGCATTAACAACACAGTACGTGCTGTAAGGTAGGAGAGAACTCCAGCACCAGTCCTGAAATGAGAAAGCATGGAAAGGCTCTCAATAGGGCAATTTCATCTCTTAGGACTCTCATCCCCAGTAAGTGGGACAGGAAACAAGTCACCAGGACACAGAAGCCTGAGTGAAAAATAGAAGATAGGTTTCATTCTATCAACACACGGGTGTGAAACTTGCTGTAATTATGGGGGAGTTTATAAACCCATAGACACTATTTTAGAGTTCAGAGTAAATCATAGGACTAAGTTTGCTGAAAGCATATAAACAAACAAACAAAGCAGACAAACAGCAGTGCCCATTTGCCTCATACAATCTCCATGGTACTTGTATATATGGTCAGGGCCCATTACCCCAGAGCCTGTCTCCTGGTGTTCAATCTCCTCAGTGCCCATTTTTCTGAGTGCTCAAATCACCACTCTCCCCAGGGTTCGATTTTCCCTAGTCCCCAGCCTCAGCAGTGCACAATTTCCTCAATTCCCTTTCTTCCCAGTGTACATTGTCCCCAGAACCAACCCTCCATCATGATTTCTCTCCCCAATATCCACTCTCCCTAGTGCTCATTCTTCCCAGTGCCCACTCTCCCCAGGGTTCCATGCCTCTACCAACAGACACCCTTAGACAGACACACAGACAGACATAGACAGACAGACAAAAACACAACACACAGACACACACCACACTAGCCATAATAGAGGATTGTAATCATAAGGTTTTCAGCATAATGAATGAAGCCTGAGATCATTATGCAATATAATGAATGCAAAAGGACAGATACAGAATGTTATTTTTCACCCTCATATACAAATCTGTGGATTTCTTTAAAGACATGAAAGCAGAAGAGGGATATTTTGGGGAAAGATATGGTACCAGTGATGGACAGAGGAAAAGATGAGAGGGAGTGAAGATGAATGGGTTATTCACAACTGTTTTTCATAATAATTATATCTCACCAAAATTTAAATAGAAGATCAGAATGACTACGTGATGAGGATTACACCAAATTTCAGTAGGACACTAGAAGTGTGAATTAAAACCAATCATATACGCAATCTTGTAGGAAAACAATAATACCATGCAGTTTAGACCCTGTGGTCTATCTCATGTATTAGAAAATAGTATAACGCCTGAGCTAGCATGTGTATATATTACACTTTATCATTTGATTCAGTAGAATGACATTAGTTTATTGAACACATAAAGTTCTAACACAGCCAAATTAAAAAAATAGTAATTTAGAAGTCACAAAAGGAAATACCCAGATAAAACACAGCCTACAAGGTAGTTGGTTGCCAATGGCATATTCCTGAGCACACTTACTTGTGATTTTGTTCAAATATAATTTGTTAATGCTTGTAGTTTAGGGTCTAGCCCTCAGAAGATAGCCATTTGCTTAACCTATAGAGAGAAGCGATTCTGTGACAAGATCATTTGCACATTTTTTCTCAGTGATGGATCACTTTAAATTTATCACTGCCACAGACAATTAACAAGGCAAATATCGTACAGATCTTAGGTCACAGCCAGCATCTTTGCACACTGAAGAACAAATATCAATGAAAACCAACACACACACACAAACAGACACACACCCTTCCTTAGCTGTTCTAATTTATCTCCTTTTTACCTGTTTTGAAGTACTCATGCTTTGAGGTTTTTTGTTTTTTTTTCAAACAAAATAGTAAAAGCACTCTTACAACAAAATAAATTACTCTTTGATATCCAGTTCAGTAGCTTAGCATTTGGAAAAAAAAAAAAAAAAACAAAACATGACTCCACAAAGCTGTACTATATTCCAGATTTGACAAACTGTCCTTTTACCAAAGCAGAAAATGCACCACAAACTACATGGCTTCTTTCTTTCTTTTTCTTTGTTTCTTTCTTTCTTGGTTGCTTGCTTATAATTTCAGAGGCAGATAAAATCATATTTAGCAAGCAAAGAGAACCACATCTAGGCTGACTGATGGGAAATGGGGGAGGAGAAACAAGAGAGAAAATTACAGACCTTGACTCAGAAAGATTTTCCCAAGAGACTGATATGCAGAATTTTAAGTGTTTCCTAGGAATGGCAAAATACTGGAACCATTTCCTGACTAGATGTGAATGACCATGGTAGCTCCCTTCGGGTCCTTAAATACTGGCATCAATTTATAGAAGCTCCAAATCATGTCTGTTTTTTCTTCACAAGAACCTTCTAAGATTTGGGGTGAAAAATTTAAACACACTTAAAGAAGAAAATAAACAATATAAAAATGCATCCACACACACCCTGGCTATGCTGTGGTAGCATGTTTTCCACGTGTGGATTTAATTTCTCTTTTCCTAGATTAAAGAAAATAATGAGAAAACAAAGAGACAGAAAGCATCAGAGCCCTCCAGCAATTCCTCATAGAAGGGAAACATTGTAATGACAATGTTCTGTGGTTTCAAAAGAGAATGAAGTATTTTCTTAGTTTTTATCCAAAATAAACTTGAGGCACTACAACTCTTTAAATTGACAAATATATCACACAATGCATGGGTGTATAACATAGAGGAATATATGGTATTATGCATTAGTAACAGATAATACAATTTAAATAAAAAGAGAAACTATGTAACAGAAAGCAATAGTGTTGATGCCTTAGTACATGTTTCACTGTAGAATTCTTGTGCCTCAGTGCAAAACAATCGAAAATTACACATTTATGTACAGATTCAGAAATCTTCCTTTACTCATGTTTATGATTGGAGCAATGTGTTTCCTCATTATATATAAAGGATCCAAAGTCCTTCCAAGACGTTACATAAAGGAATATTCATTTGCATAACAATAACAAGATTAATATAATAAATTTGGGTTGTATAAGATACATTGTAAGCATTATTATAGTAAATACTACTTCTTTAGGAGTTCCAGGTTGTGCCACTTAGATCTACACACTAGAAAAATCCCAGACTCATTTTATTTCTTGACTACTTATCTCATTTGATAGTGATCTGGGCATTAAGAAAAATTAAAATTTGGACAAAAAAGGGAGTTTTCTGACAATTTGAGTCTTACATTGTTAAACAAACAAAAATCACAAACAGTAGAGGTGTGACGTTATATAGGATTTAAAAAGACTTTCAAGAGACGTTCCCATATTCTCTGATAATTACTGCCAATGGCCTGATCATTTCCTTCTACAATGTTACAGGTCAAATTAAGAAAGACTGGGGATAGCTTTTGAGACCCTTGAAAATCACCTCCCATCTAAAGCCACGAGAACACAAATGACCAATAACTGGGCCCACTTGGTTTCACTCATTTCTTTTACTGAGGACACTCATTCACCGGAAACTTTGCCGGGAGACCGGGATAGATTTCAGTTCTCTAGACTGAAGATACAGAACTCTCAATAAAGCTTTCAGTGGCTATCATGACTCCCTCCTGTCAGAAGCATGTGTCGCTTAGATACAGACTAAGAAGCAGTCAATCTGATCTGCAACTGTTAGCTCAAATTCCTCTCACGGTTATTATTATTATATTACAATTCTAGAAAGCTTCCTAATCCTATGGATCAAACATGTAAAGCGAGGTAGTAGAGGCATAATAGTCTCAAGTAAATCATCTTAATATTCAACAGCATCATTTGCATATCTGTAGCCACTGCCCTACTTCAAGGAAGCATTAATTTGTATGTAACAAAGTGTTATTAATACTGTAGATATTTTTATCCATACTGAAAAGAATTATTGCAATTTTCTAGTATTTTAATTGAAAAATATTTTGTATTTAATTTGATTTTTTTTATTTATTCACTTTACACCTCACTGCGCCCTCCTGGTCACCTCCTCTCCAAATCCTTCATCCATTCCCCCGTCAACTTCTCCTCTGAACAGATGATGCCTTCCCCTTGGTATCTGCCAACCCTGGCATTTTAAGTCTCTGCGAGGTTATGAACTTTTCCTCCCACTTTGCCCAGCCAATGCAGCCTAGCTAGATGAACATATCCCACCTATAGGCAACAGCTTTTTGGACAGCCCCCCACATGCAGACCAAGCTGCACATCTGCTATATATGTGCGGAGAGGCCTAGGTCCAGCCTGTGTATGTTCTTTGGTTGGTGGTTTAGACTCTAAGAGCCCCAAGGGTCCAGGTTAGTTGACTCTATTGGTTCCTGTGGAGTTCCTATCCCCTTTGGGGCTGCAATCCTTCCTCCTATTCTTGGATAAGAGTCACCAAGCTCCATCCACTGTTTGGCTGTGGTTGTCTGTATCTGTCTGAGTCAGCTGCTGGGTGGAGCCTCTCAGAGGACAACATGCTCCTGTCTGCAAGCACAACAGAGTATCATTAACAGTGTCAGGGATTGATGCTTGCCCACGGGATAGGTTGAGCCAGTTATTGATTAGCAATTCCCTCAGTCTCTGTTCCATCCCCCGTGTCTGCACTTCTTGTAGACAAGATAAATTTTGTGTTGAAAGTTTTGTGGGTGAGTTTGAGTCCCTATCGCTCCACTGGGGTTCCTGCTTGGCTACAGTAGATGGCCTCTTTAGGTTCCATATCCCCAATGTAGTGAGTCACAGCTAAGGTCACCCCAATTGCTTCTTGGGCACTTCCCTTATCCCAGGTTTCTGTTACATCCTGGAGACACCCCCACCTCCTCAGCCCTGTTAGATGAAGATTTCTTTTCATTTTCATGACCATTTAGCCCTCTTGCCTGTCCTTCCCCACACCTGATCCTAAAGCCCCAATTACTGTAGATTCTTAAATACTGTTTTTGATAAATAAACATTTAGACTTTTATAATACTTTCTTATCTTCTCTCACTCAATCTTTCTCCAAGTTTTAACCATCTTATACCTAACTGCCATGAAGAGATATCTCCTGATATTTTCAATATATGTAATGTTCCTGGTTATAAAATGGGTTTATTGTGTAGCTATCAAAATACTTGTGCCTGAAATTATATTTTCCCATCAAGCTCTTCTGTTTTCAGTTCTCCTGTCTAAAGTATCTTTGTACTTCACTATGTCTTCATATTTTAACAAATACACTTAATTATTTATGTGACTACTATAAAATATATTCATAATCTCAAAAATGCAAGTTTTTAGAATTTTCAAAATCAACAAGTATTAGTTTGTGAGTAAACTCAACAAAATCTCATGTCTTGATGGCTCGGGCAGAATGCAAGGTATGTAAGGGGAGGGACAAGTGCCTGTACCTGTGTTTGATTTTATTTTCCTACATTAACACCATGTCATCTATACAGGAAACCTTTTATATTTATACAAAATATAACTGTTCAAAGAAAAGGAATAGTTGAGCTACTGTTCAAGGGTAATTTAATTTAACTGTATGGTTTACTTGTTCAAACAGGGATTCCCAGGGTCTTACCATCTTGGTTGTAGAGTACTTAAATGGTACTGGGTCATGTCTTGCCACAATAATTCACATTGAAAATGAGCAAATGATGATAATCTTCAACGGATGCTCTGAAATGTATTGGAGAGGTGCAGAGCCTTGGTACTGCCTGGTGCATGGTGAGAAACTCAACATGTACTAATAAGCATTACAGGAATCATCATTAGGGACTGGGAGATGGCTCAGTTGGCAACGTGCTTACCATGCAAGCATGAGGACCTGAGTTCAGATCCCCAACATCCACATAAGGGACCAGATATCATCGCGGTGTGCACCTGTAGTCTCATGCTTGGGAGGTGGTGGAATAAGGAATCCTTGAGGCTTTGCTGGTCAACAGCCTAGCTTAACTGGTGTGCTGTGTATTCAGGGAGGGAGACACTGTCTCAAAAGATGAAGGTGGAAAGTGACTGAGAAAGATACCTGACACCCACACATGTGCACATGCATACATGGGAGCACACACACATAGACATACAGACACATAGGCACGTAAACACACAAACACATACATAAGAAATCTTCACTAAGCATGTAATTACTGAACAATTAATCTGTCCAAGTGTTTTAAATTTATTAATTTTTCAACAATGAGACTATTCAAAAGTCAAGATGCATACTTTCTGTGTCACTGTAGAGCTTCTATTTGGAGTCACACCATCATTGGCCTCAGTGCTCTGCAATATCAGCAGCGTCTTTCGAAACAGTCTCCAGTGTCTGAGCAAATGTGTTGATCAGTTCTACCACAGCGTCGACTCCATGAGACAATCTTGACAACTTATAAGCTCAGACACTGACATGAGGTCCAGAGTTAAATACTTGTTCTTCTTCCCCCATCTCCCACCGAGAAACCTGTCCCCAGGTCCTCCAATATCTTCCAGGCTATATCCTTCATTGTACCACACACTTAAACAGTCTGTTAATACCCTTGCCCAGAAATACCACACTGACATTTCCAAAATCATGCTTTATTAATTCCATTTGCGCATTCAAATAACATTTCTACAAAATGGAAAACAAAACTTTTATTTAAAGATCTCAACAATTTGATTGCTTTTTATAGTGCCAAGGCTTGCATTGTTCCTTATACAGTTTTATTAACTGTATCCTAGACACTGAATGCTACATGACCCCTGACCACAACTTATATTTAACTATTTCCCTTATGGATTTGGGTTTTGCCACCTTTTCACTATTCTCTACTCCCAAAATGCTTCATTTCAAGTTAGTTGTATCAGCTGCCAAACACTATGAATTTCCCATGATTTCCTTAGCAGAGTGTTGTCTTCATTAGCAAGTTTCATTTAGAAATTTCCTTCTAATCCAGTAGTTCAAGCTGCAGGGGATTTTATCCTCATTTCCCACAGGACTTTTGGCAGTCTCTGCAGACAGGAGACAGTTTTGGTTGTCACAATTGAAGAAGTGATATTTCCTAGTCCTAGGAAGTTATTTTATCCTACATGTTAATAGTTTTGCTAATGGGGAACCCTAACCTAAACTGGATGATACTTTTATTTGGTGGTAGGATATGTAGAAAATACCTGTATATGTGTGTACATGTGCTTATTACTGTGGTGAATGTATGTGTGTTTGTGTGTATGTGTGAGGTTGTGTGTATATGTGAGGTTGTGTGTGTGTGTATGTGTGTTGCACATGCAAATGTATGCTGTGTTTGGCACAGTTTGTATTTTGTATGTAATGTGTATAACATGTTTGTGTAATCATCTATTCCTGAATATACATTGGAACACTATATATGATTTTGTTATCTCCAAAACCTAGCACAAATCCTGATATATATAACATATATATATATATACATATGTATATATATGTTGTCCAAATATTTTTAAAATTTAAATTATATAAACTTTCTTATTCATAATTTTAAAATGAATAAACATGCAAGAAATTACTTACCAATAAAGCTGTGTCACATTCAACATATATAATTTCTTTGATGAATTTGACAACTCAGTCACCATTTGAATATTTCAATAGTGAAAATCAGTATTGTTCTGAGAATAAAAAATATTATAAGTCAATTTATTTTTATCATCAATGGGAAGAAAACAACAAACAAACTTTTATAATAGACAAACAGTTGACTTTGGTAGATCTGTGCTTACTAGTTTTTCTCATGATAAATTCGCCAAGTTTTTATTTTATATCAAGCTTTTTAAGTCTTGTTTGTGAAGGCCCCTCTGCTCCCCTGTAGTGATTGTTGGTTAAATCAGCTTGAATGTGTTTAGATTTTTTTTTTTTTTAAATGTAGCATCTAGCTGTTGGGCAAAATAAAACATTAAGCTTTCTTGCAAATGTTATAAATACTTAAAAGTGATTGCTTTGGAATGTATAAACTACTTAAAATTCTTTGTGAAATGAGATGATTAATTTTGCCTGTTATAAAATATCTAATTTTACATAATAGTAGTTTCTCATATATGGAAATATATGGAAAAATGAAGGGGCCTTGCAGTCTCTGGTCTAGAAGACAATACTCAGATGAATTTGCTTGCCATTCAATGTCCTTCCAAATCTTTCAAAGGTGTTCTGCATTGGTTAGCTTATTTGATTCTTACTCTCTTGAGGCCATCTCTCATTCTCTCCATTCATATTTTGTGTCTATATCTCACACCTTTCACTCACAGAGCAAACTTGGTCTCCTGCCTACAGTGTGAAATTACATAGTGAACTCTTTCTTCTGATTTCCTCCTAACCTAACTTCCTCTTCAATTACTGATTACCTTTACCTCTCCATCTTTTCTGCTGAATTCCTTCTAAAGCTCAGTTCATCCCTTGATTCACTAAAACACTATAACATTTAACTCTGGACTAAACTATATGATCATCAGTTAACTTTACCTCTGTGCATTTTGATCTTTATTTGCTTTGTCTCAAGATTCTGCAGTCCTGGAGGTGTGGACCTGATTGACAGACATCTGTGATTCCCACTTATTATCTAGTATGATGACCTGTACATGGTAAGTATGATATGGGCGAATGAAGGATAGATGAGTCATGACTTTTCCTTAGAAGTAGAAAATAGCGCAGCAGCCTAGTTACAAAACATAAAACAATATTATCCAACAAATAAATGTAGAAAAACATACAGAGAGAAGCATAACAAAATGACCTGGCCAAAGTATACATGGCAGCCAAAAATAAAGTGTAGGCCTTGTTAGCATCTGGATTTGAACAACTAGAGAGTCACATTTGATGTAACTGGAGAATCATATACACAAATGTGTAAAACACTAACAATGTAAAAAACAGTTAACATTAAAGACCTATGGTATAAGGAAGGGATGCGTACTTTATCAAATGTGGCCCTTATCAAAGGTAAACACATAATTATTTTTAAATAGCAGGCTGATCATTTGTTTAAATATTCCGATAAAAATACAAGGAAATAAAGCAGTCATTAACATTTGGCAAAATGTTGATTATTACTGGCACGGTGAGGGTGACATGTTTTTCCTATACTAGAGCCAACATAGGTCTAAAGAACTCATTAGTTCCTTTTGTGATTACTTTGGTGAGTTGTTTGTTGGTCTTTTTACTCTCATTTTTTTTTCTCGCTCCAGTGTTCATATGGGCAGCTTCCAGTTTAGACTTTCTGAATTGAGCGTTCACCATGCTACTCTAAAATCAAAATTTTTCACTGCTTTATTACGACCTATTAAGCAAACCCCATTGTTATTCTCAGCATCCCAGGACTCAGATTCCTGTAATGTCTAAGTCTTAATTGTGAGACTTCCTTTAGACAGTAAGTCAACCGAAACAGCCGTCTTTCCCTGAAATGCTCCACATTTCAGGGTCTCTCTTCTTTGCTTTATGATGTTCCTAACTTTTCTACATAAGATACCCTTCTATTCTGGCTTTCATCCCCCTAAGCACAAAACATTTTCTGGCCTGTCAGAATGTGCCTCTGTTTCTATAAGGTGCGAGCCCACCCTGTGTGTACTTTCCTTGGATATGGTTGTATCTTGTGTTATAATGAAGCACAACTTTCACTGCTGCAGTTAAACACAACCTCTCCAAACATGACTTAGCTCTAATCTTAGCACAGATCTGTGTGTAGAATATATTTAAATAATACTGGTTAGAAGAGTACTAATAGATATAAGCAGAGATAGTTTGAGATCAAGAAAAACTATTCTCATAAATATGGAAACTGTGGTTGTAAAATTTAGTAGTGAAATGATTGTTATTCCAGGAAAGTACTGGTCATTAGAACAATACTGTGCCGGGCGGTGGTGGCGCACGCCTTTAAGCCCAGCACTTGGGAGGCAGAGGCAGGCGGATTTCTGAGTTCGAGGCCAGCCTGGTCTACAGACTGAGTTCCAGGACAGCCGGAGCTACACAGAGAAACCCTGTCTCGAAAACCCCCCCAAAAAAGAACAAATACTGTATTCTCACTGCTATGTTTAATCTATTTAATACTGGAAGCATATAGATGAAGAAACTGAGACTTGATCATATTTGGTAATTACCATGTACATAGTTCATCTGAGTTCAAATCCAAGTCAGCCCTTGTAACTTCCTTTATTTTTTTACTGTATACAAGAAGCCTGAATTCTGAAGACAGAACCAAGGAGTTATTCAGAAGATTTAATGGAATGTAAACAGGTGGCCTTGCCCTTCCTCTCTTTGGCAACTAATTTGTCTTTAGTTTGTTTGATGCAATGACTTAAAGGGCCTTTCTTTTTTTCTTTTCTTTTTTAGCCCTGAATAAAGATATGTAACATCCACATTTTTATTTGCCATTATTTCCCATTGTCTTTTACACAAGGACTCCTTGTATTGCAACTTCGGACTGAATGGGTGATAATGTCCTTCATTGAACTGATCAAGACTGGGTGTCATCTGAAGATTAGAAACTGCAAGCACTGCCCTAGCAGGCATGTGCCCCTGGGCCTGTTAACGGACATGTTGCAGCACACATCCACTTTAGTAATTGCTCTCAGAACCGATTTCAAATTGCATAAGAAAATTAATGTTATTACTTGATAGTTTCAGATCCCCATAGTTTTAAATACTTTTGGTTCTTTCAAGAAAACAAAACAACAACAACAACAACAACAAAAACAAAAACAAAACAAAACAAAAAAACCCAAAACTAAAAAAAACCACAAAATCTCCATGGAAAGATTAGTTAATTGTAAGAACAGTTAAAGTGTAGTTCCTCTAAGCCAACTCCAAATTGTGCTTTAAACGAAAGTGTTTAGGAAACTTGTATCTCCCAAGGTAACCATCAAAAGGAACTGCTTTAAATATGTTAATCATTTGATAAATATGTGCTTATATCTACATACATTCCCTGATATCTTTGTTTATACATATATGTGTATGCATATGTTGATATGTATCTATATTCCCATAGTTTATATAATAATTATCACAAATCTACTAAATATTAGACTTGCCAAAAATTTGGAAAACAAGAAATGTTCTCTTGGGATGAGTGTTAGAAATGTCCGTGGGAAGGTTCCATGGGGCTTTGGCATAGACGGTGGATCACCTTAAGAATATTCCAGGTTAAGTCATTTCAGAGTAGCTTCTGGACTGCTGGACCTGTAACATCTATTCTGTACAGAGGGTGAGACTTATGGAGCCTGTAAAGACTGAAAAACATTTGTCAAGACAAAAATATTTCATTAAATTGTCAACACATAATAGAATGAATAGCCCTTGCTTTCCTTTTTAAAAAAAGATTTATTCTTTATTTTATATGTATGGTTGTTTGTCCTTCATGTATGTCTGTGCGTGAAGTATGTGCAGTGTCTTCAGAGGCCAGAAGAGGGCAGGTATTATATCTCCTGGAACTGGAGTTAAGATAGTGGTTAACCACCATGTGAGTGCTGATAATAGAAAGAAAATCCTCTGCAAAAACAACAAATTTCTTAACTTCTGCAGCCTCTTTTCTACATAATCAGTAGTGGCTGACATCCCACTCTCTGAGTAGACCAATGATTGCTAGGATGAGAGTTGTGACATTGATGCAGATGCTGATATTATAGTGTTCCTCTTACACCTTCCAATAAGCACACGTCTTGTGTTTTAATTAGTTTCCAGTCCTTTTACTCAGCTTCTCTCTTACAAATTGTATAACTGTGACACATTTTAAAATCACATAGAGTGTTGGCCCCCTTATACGTAAAATAGAGATAACCTAATGCCTAAGTAGAGTTATTTGTAAAAATCAGTAATGTACACTATGCTTAGAAAGATGTGTGGCTTTTCACCAGTCTGTCTTGGACAATTCCAGCAGCAGAGTGGAAACATTAATATTTTTATAGTTATAATCTTTCCAGTTACAGAAATGTTACAGGAATGGGAACCTGATGATGTAAACGTGTATTCCCAGTCATGAACACTACATAAGCTCTGAGATTATAACATATTTTAAAATACTTGGTAATAATAAAATAACAAATCGTATCCAGAGTCCCTTGTCTTTCAGACACAGAGAAGTAAGAGAGTGGCCTTCGAGGAGAAGAGGAAGGGAAAGAAGGAGAGTTTGTGGAAATAGTGGGAAAACACCTCAGAGCATATTACTGATTGCCCTTGCTTTTATTTGCTGAACCTGGGCATCTTTATTCTACCCATGTTGACCTTAGTCCCACCATCCTCTGGTTATCAGCCTCCTCAGTACTAGGGGTAAATCTTTGTAGCAGCATAAAAGACTAATTTGTCTATTGTAAATATCACTATGCAGTTTTTTTTTTAACTTGCCTAAAGAGATGAAAATACATTTTTAACCTGGCTTTTGTGTGTGTTTAGAAAAGTCCCTGATGTTTCATGCCCACCCCACCCAGCATCATCTTCATCTGTCAGGAAGCATTTCACCCCTGGAGCAATGAGGAAAGTTTATTTTACATTTATTTATTTATTTATTTATTTATTTATTTTTGGCAATTCTGAGTCTAGTTTTGTCATTAGGAGAAAACTGCTAGAATATCAATACATATAATGGATATTTAAATATGCATTTATTACCTTAAATTTTAGGCTTCTGTAGATGAAATGAGATCATTGAAAATAATTATGAAGCTACTTTATAAATAGCAAATCTCTGTGAAAACATTTAATGATAGCAGAAGTAATATCTGCTATGAGGTAATTTTGATGAGGGAATTTTGATATTTAGGCTTAAAATTTATCTGGAAAGGATGAAGGGAGGCCAATACACACAGGGAAAGAAATCAAAAAATTAATGATGATTGAAAGGACCACAATGAAAAAAAATATTTTGCTTATTTAAAATGTAACATATATGTATGCATATATATACACACGTGTGTGTGTGTGTGTGTGTTGTGATGTGTGTGTGCATGTGCTAAGTGTTACACCACTTAGGATAATAATACCCACCCCCCCCCATAAACAAGTGCAATAAACAATTTAACCAAAAATCCAGTGCTAGGCATAGGAAACTTCTCTTCTAGTTCTTGGCTAAAGGAATCTAAAAGACTGTCTAAATAATGTAGACTATTCCTTGCTCGTGGTTTTCTCCCTCTAAATTGAAGGTAAGAAACTCATAACGTGAAGGAATTAAGCTAGAACTGACCTGGAAGCCTCCTCCCCGAGGACTAGCTCTCCTCGTATCTGAAGGTGCTCTACAGGCTTGCAAAGGGGGAAGGCCAACCCAGCCACAAAGTCCATGAACCACAACATTGCATGCTGCTTGTGGCTTCTGACTTTAATTTTAGAAACCAGGAGGCAGAGGCAGGCAGGTCTATGTGAGGTAGCTTAGGGCCAGTCGGGCAAGAGATTTGCAGTGTTGTGTATAATAGCATTTATATCATGGTGACAACCTGCAGCTGTTTAATTGGCTATAAGGCCTGTTTGGTAGAACATAATTCATGCCTGGTGCTATCAACCTAGCCAACTCCCATGGTTGATGATGTCACATACCTTAGAGAAGTATTTACTATTGCCACTTTCCTAAATCAATTATCACTCTCACCTGCATTCTAGATAGTTATTCTCATGTCCACACAAAAGACACTCCTCCTTCCCGTAACTTTTCTTTTTGACAGGGACCATTACAGAAATCTACAAGTGGTCACAGTGAAGAGAACTGATCCTGAGTACCCTTCCTCAATTGATACACATACAATGGAAACCTTGGACCTCAGCATCAGTGAGCTTGGCAGAAGACGGAGCAGTCAGATGCAAGAGTCAGAGGACCAGTGGCCCTTCCAACACAGGTGAGGGGAATCTCACAAACCCCACCTCTAGATGAAGGGCTATAGGCCACTCCTGGCTGCTGACAAATAATCAATTTTCTCCTCTTGGGACAGGTCCCCTTCTATGTTATTGAGTCCCAAATGGTCAGCACTAATCACACACCTATGAACAACACTATGTGGACTCAGCAGAATCTATTTTTATAAACATTACACACACACACACACACACACACACACACACACACCATATAATTGAAGACATTGTGAATTTAAGAAGAAATTAGGGAAGCTGGAGGAACTGAAGGGGTTCAAAAGGTAGTATAAAAATGATGTAGCCGGGCGATGGTGGCACACGCCTTTAATCCCAGCACTTGGGAGGCAGAGGCAGGTGGATTTCTGAGTTCGAGGCCAGCCTGGTCTACAGAGTGAGTTCCAAGACAGCCAGGGCTACACAGAGAAACCCTGTCTCAAAAAAAACAAAAGCAAAGCAAACCAAAATGATGTAAATACATGAATCATGTAGGAAATTCTAAAAAAATTTGAATTGCTTTATATCTTAAAGGAAGAACCAACCGCAGCCACTATTTTCACAAACAGGTATCAGTAAAACAGAAGATATGATATGCATGTAAGTTAATGCATAATTATCTGCAATTATGTACAGCTGTGTCACTTAAAACAGAACTCTGCTGCTGGGTAACGGTTCCTGTCTGCCACGGAGATGAATTTGTTTCAGTTATGAGTTGTGACACAGTGGATTAGAAAAATCAATTCTAAAATGCACTTAGTGAAATTTTAAAATTTAGTATGCAGCTGCTTCTCACAGTGCCCCAAACTTGCTGATGATTTCCTTTTGTACTGGAACATTTTCATTAAATATGTAACATGTTTTACCTCCAAACTTCTGCCACAACTAAGGCAATAGACATCTTGCTCGCTCCCATGTATCTAGAGATCTCGTATATAGTTTTGTATTACTCAATTAGCCATAATGATCCTGGGTGCCCCTCATTTACTTGTTGTCATTGGTATTGTCGTTGTGTTGTTTTTGTTTGGTCTCTATATAGCTCTGGCTGACCTGAATCTCACTCTGTAGAGCAGACTGGCCTTGAACTCTGCTTCTGCCTCCCAAGTGCTGGGATTAAAGACCTGTGACACTACACCTGTTTTCATTGCTTATTTTTGCTATTAAGTATTTATGTCATCTGAGAGGAAGGATCCTCAATTGAGAAAATGCTTCCATATGATTCAACAGCATGCAAGCCTGTAGGGCATTTTTCTTAGTTAGTGATGAGTGGGGGAAGGTCCAGATCACCGTGGGTGGGGCCATCTCTGGGCTGGGTTCTATAAGAAAGCAGGCTGAGCAAACTACAAGGAACAAGTCAGTAAGCAGCACCCCTCCATGGCCTCCGCATCAGCTCCTGCCTTCAAGTTCCTTCCCTGCTTGAGTTCCTATTCCCACTGCTTTTGAGGATAAATTGTTAAATGGATGGAACTGTGAATGAAATTATACCATTCCTCCCTAAGATGCTTTTGGTCATAGTCTTTCATCACCGCAATAGTAACCTAAGACAAATGCCATATTGTGTATTAAGAAGAAGCATCTTAGTGGGAAATACAAGAAAAATAATCTTACTCGTAGCATCCTGGGACTAGGTTTGCTCTCTTGGTTGAAATGCCCAATGGCAACAGCACAGATATCAGAGATGGGATAGTAATTAAGAACAGAAATATCTTAGAAGTGAATCATACTTAGATCTAGATGACAATATTTTTTTAATCACAATTTATTTTAAAGAAGGAAATTGAAGTTAATATAATGTTACAAGTGAAATTTAAACTAACCATTGGCACAACTGTGAGTTACTGTGTAACTAGCTGTTTTTGTAATTTACTGAACTATTTACCTATGACTCCATTATTTCTCTAGGTAGTTTCTGTGGTCCAATACATGTGCATCTGAAGTTCTAATTGTCTATGTTTTAGGTAAGAGTGGAGATCTAGTCTGACGCCAAAAATAATTGTCAGCATGAAAGCTAAAGATGTCCTACCCTGCTCCAGTCACCATCCACACACCACCTTATTTACTATTCTGTTTCTATTTTGCTTCAACTATATCACTCATTCAACTTATTTCTGCCATAAAAATAATAGCGATTTGCAGTTGAGATCTATAATCAGACACAGGCTTCATGGAAACTGATTCTGTCCATTGCTGGTTGGTTTGTGCTCTGTTTGCTGTTATACCAGGTATCTAGTGCAATGCAGTGTCCATAAAAGACTCTAACTAAATATGTGTTAAATGAACTGCACACAGAGAACATAATGTAGGAATGAGTCTCCTTAGATGTATAAAAAAAATAGTAAGATGACAAAGTGAGAAATAAAAAGAATGAGGGTCACTCTTAAGGACTAACAGTACTATTTATAAGGATATGTAGGGGGTTGGGGATTTAGCTCAGTGGTAGAGCACTTGAGCACAAAGCCCTGGGTTTGTCCTCAGCTTTGAAAAAAAAAAAAAAAAAAACAAAATCAAAATAAGGATACAGGGAAATGTAATTAATTGTGCCTTTTTGGACGAAGTAAAGAGGTTCAAACAGCCTTTGAATGAGGAAGTTTGCTAACCACGGAGTTGAGTCAGTGGAGACTCCTCAGCAATGCTGTGCTGAATATAGAGCAGATGGTGATTAATTGTTCTCCAAATTGTTGAGACTACAGGGGATGGTGTAAGTGTAGTCTTTGTTAGATACTTGACAGATATATGAAGTCATATTATTTTCTTTTGAGTTAAGAATTGAAGAGAACAAACCTTGGCTTTCTGCTGTGCAGTTTTCTGTTTCTCACACACCTTTGGCGATGCTGCCTTTCAATGCTTGTTATTCCTAATGTGCATTTCTCATCCCCTGCCCACACCTTACTCAGTCTTGTTGAAATTTTATTCATCATTTATTAGTGGCAATCTCATCTTAATTTTTGGATGGCAACAAAAGTAATTATAAAAAATGACTGATGAGCAATTATTAAACATGCTAGACCTTACTACCAAACGCTTTGTGCATTCTATGTTATTTAGTTTCAGGATGACGAACTGTGAATTAGATTCTTTTATGATCTCTGCTTAGAAAAAAAAAAGATAGTGAAGAAAACAGGGGTTCATTACTTGTTTGCAATCTACCATTTAAGGAATGAGGGCAGAACTGGAGATGAAGAAGGTTGTCTGCTTCCCAATATGCTCTACAGCCTGCTTCCCAGCATACTCCACGGCCTGCTGTTGTAGTTATATTGCATTCTTCCACTGTTCTAAATGGATTTGATTTATGATAACTGAGCAAACACTCATCTGTGCTCTGTGTTTTTTGAAGATATCCCTGTTGAGAAGAAGCAAGACGCTGCAGCAGAATGTGGAAAAGTGCCCACTTACGTTTTCACCTCTCTGGTTGGACCCGGGTTTCACTGACAGGTGTTTTACTGAACCGTCTGTGGCTTCTTTACGAGTAGGCTGCCACAGCAGTGAACAGCAGAGATTTTTTTCCACCTTTTTCTTTCTTGTGTCAAGGTGAAAACAAACCGAGAAGAATAGAAGCCTTTTCCCAGGAGGAGGCAGATCATAAACCCGTGAAGTTTTATAACAGACGAAAGCAATTTATTTTTTAATGCTCCCAGTTTTCTTCTTTCTATACTTTTTTGCTCATGACCAATTGAGAGTTGATATAATTAATGATTAGAAAAAGCTGTTAAGTCCCAAATTCATTCAGTCAATGAGTATTTATGGATACCTACTATGTGCCAGGCTTTGTGTTAGGTTTGGTGTTTACTGGTAATGGAACTGGGAGAAATAAGTTAATGTAAAACTCACTTTTATACAAATGCACATATGGATGATTTTAAAGTGTTGATTATGTATATGCATAGTTTATGTATATTATTTTATATATTTATGCTTAAAATTGTACTTTTTCTTATATGCTTATTATATATACAGATATAAAACACACACATATCATTATGCATTGTGAAGAAAAGGAATAGGCTCTATGACATACTATATATCAGTGATGAAAGTTTAGAAAGATAATGGTGACTCCCTTGGGAGAGCAAATTAAGGATATCCCTTATTTATTATTATTAATTTTGTTCCATTGTTTTGAAACAGTCTTTCTAGGAGTCCAGGCTATCCTGGACTCGCAGTGCAGACCTGGCTGTCCTCAGACTCACTCACATATACCTGGCTGATTCTGTGCCCTGATTTCTGGGATTAAAGTCATAAGCCACAAAAGGGGTAAAGTCCCTGCATACTAGCTCACAGACTCTACGGAGAAGAAACCACCCTGACCTGCATTCTGTTGTATCAAACCAAATATCCACTTATAATGGATCTACCTACAGTGTGAGTACGCAGTGTGTTTATTTGACAAAGAACTAAAAATCATCAGCACCAGCTAGCAATAAAATCTAGAAGACATTCAGTTCCCAAGCCTATTCTGTGGAGAGTAAAAGAACAAAATCCAGACTCCTATCCATGAAGCTCCTCATCTAAATGGGGTGAGTAAACAGATGCTTGAGAAATGGTACTGGAGGCAATGGACCACTGTGAGCAGAGACAGCCATTATGACTGAATAAGCAGAGCATGGTTGAGCTCTCCTCCGGAAGGAAATGAGTTAGAGACTCGGCATTTACTTAATTGGTGGTGGAGGCAGCGACGACATATTGGAATGAACTCGAAAATGAAGTCTTAAATATACTCAACAGCCTCAGAGAGAGGACGCAGCTTCTGGTGGAAGAGAATACAACCAAGAACAGATTTCAGAATTTTTGTCTAAATTTGGTAAAGTACTTTCATTTCTTTCCCGTGTCACTGTTGTTTGACAAAGATATAAGTATCTTTATGAGCAGAGAACAAACACCTGGTGTTAGAACAATACCTCATTTGTTGGTAAAATTTGTCTTACAATTACAATCCTCGGACAACACACCACTTTCTTGCCAAGAGCTCCTACTAATTTCAAACCTAGGATATGAGGCCTCAGAGCTTACAGTACTGTTTTAGTAGTTCAGCAAACTGTGTTTCAAATAACTCCCAAGTGTCAGGGATGTTTCTGGGCAGTAATTGTAGGAAGTCAAGGCAGACCTTTTATTTTGGACCCTAAAATCTAAAAGGAAAGAGGAGCATTCCATTGTAAAGAATGCACCCCTGAGACACAAGCAAGAGCCTGCACGCAACATGGCTCAGTAAGTGGGGGAGTTCGCATCACCTAATAAGAGACTGAGAGGGAAAAAGCCCTTTGAGAAAGAAAATCGGAGTAAGGAATGGTGTGTGTCAAAGGGGTGTGAGAAACCTCACCCATGGCTACTTTTAGAAACTGATCATTGGCATATGTTCAACACCTCAAGAAGGCTTAACAATCCTCAGGGTTGCAGACTAATAGTTTGACACTTTCTGTTGAGGGCAAGTGAATGCTACAAATTAAACGATTTTTTTTGTGGCCTGTATTTCTTTCACTGGGAAGAAGCACAAGGGACAGAATGTTAGAATAGAAACTAACATCTGTCATTCTAGCTCTGCTGTTTGTCTAAGGGAAGTCTAGGAGCCTTGTTAGCCTTTGTGATTTACGGGAGAACACAAACTCTGGATAGGAGAAATCAGCTCCTGTGACATATGTGACAGATGCTCTATGTAAAAGAAGGGGCTGGATTAGCAATCAAAGTGTTTTCTGACATTAAAGTTAGCAGAAACTAAGGCAATGTTTTCTGTCCCCACCTCTGGGACGGCACTGACAGATGGCACAGTCGCTGAACAAGGAATTGCTAACGGAACACAATGTGCAGGAGATCCTGACCTGGAAGTGTTTCTAAGGTTGGAGTAGTCATGGCAGGAGAAGGTTGCAGCCAACAATCTCTCTTTCCCAGGAATTTAGTAAGAGCAGGTGGCCCATGTCCAACCTGGAATCTCCCAGAGACCAATTAGACAATGAAGATTCACTTGGAATCTGAATGGGACTGTAATTCAGGTACTGAGAAAAATAGGAAATTGATAATTATCAAGAGAGAAGCTATGGAATAGAAAAAAATAAAATAGGATACAGCAGAAATTAGTACTGGAATAAACCACAACAAAACTAGACTAGGGGAGAACAGGAAAAGGCCATCGCATAGCACAGCGAAACTGGATGCTATGTGGTGGGAACCAGAGGCCAGGTAAGCTTGAGAGGAAGAGGAGAGGAAGAAGAGGGAAGAGGGAAGAGGAAGAGGGAAGAGGAAGAGGGAAGAGGGAAGAGGAGAGGGAGGAAAGAAGGAAAGAGAGAAAGAGGAAGAGAAGGAAAGGAAGAAGGGCAGAGGGAAGAGGCGAAGCTGCTGGAGGAGTGGGAAGGAAACAGAAGGCAGCTCCGAGAAATGTTCTGTCTTCTGTTTGTTCATCTCTAGTCTCCAGAGACTCCACTTGCAAAAGCCAGCTGTACTAGATGGGACTGCTCTGTGGGAACGGAGCCCCAGGGAATAGATTCCTCCTTATTGAGCCAGAAGTGCAAGGACTGGATTCAAGGGCAAACAGACCTAGAAACTGCAAAACCCAGTGAAGAGAGTTGAGCTGTCGATATTGCAGAAAGGAAGCCTGCACTCTAGAAGGTCTGCATATAATGTAAGTATGAGCAAGACAAATCTTCCCTCCCTTTGCTTTGCTTGGCCAGGTCAGGAGGGAACAGTGATGTGTGCATATACCACGAATCCACAAATGCACAAGCAAACTGGTTTCAATTTGACTAGAAATGCTCACCAGAAAAGACAGAGTAACTTTTTTTCTCCTCTCAATGAAATTGGTTTTATTCTCAAACTTAGCCTGCGTGCAAGAATTTCTGTTTATGTTACTACCATATTTGATTCATCAGAACCCCCTTGAGTTTGTCAACAAAGGTTTATTTGCCTACATTACCATGCTTCATGGCACTGAGCTAGGGATTCTCTTTGCATCTTTATACTGACCTGCAGTATTTTGATAAATGCTATTGCCTAGAAGGAGTCAGTAGGAAGTTTGGGCACCATCTGTGTTTGTTTCTGTAGCAATAGTAACTGCCCGGAGAAAAATCTGATGCTCATGTAGAAGATGCAGTATAAGCAGAATCCAAGATGATGCCTTTAGGATAATTACTGTACCTTTCATTGACACAGTGCTTTATGTATTTCAAACTGTTTTGATGTGCTTTTATCATGGATTTCTACCAAACTCGTGAAAAGGGGGAATTGTTTTCCCAAAAAGCTCAGCCTGGAAAATGATACTGATACTGGGCAATCTTTGGGGGACTATAAAGTTATACAGTCTAATCTGCTGCTTGTATGCCAGAACACACTCGCCAAGTACCTTCTTTGTGCCAGGAACATTCTCAAAGGGCAAAAGGATCATAGCTTATTAGATAGATTTCTTTCATCAGGGAAAGAATCATAAAAGCGGATACTGTTTTATTCTCATTTCAAGGCAGGAGAGACTGAGGCAGAGATTTCTGTTTACTGTTAGCTGACAGTCAGTGAAAGATCTGCATCAAGGCAATCTAACACAACTTCTCCTAAGCAGTGCCTTCTTTATTTACTCAGCCAGCATTATCCATAATTACAGAGACACATGTTTAGCTTGGCTCAGTAGCTACCTTTCTCTACACATCCATGGGCCAAGCTAACCCAGAAGACTTAATAGTGTGTGCTTCTCTTAAATTTATATACAGAAATGTGCCTCAGCTGTTTCACGACCAAACTGAGGGCGTATTTTTAATTGAATTCCCATGTAGATTGTATAAACATGATTTTCCTTGAGTGTTCTTCTCTGATGATGATGATTCCTCTCTAGGATGATGTTGGAAGAAAGAAGGGCGATACATGCAGTGATTTCAGAGGCCAGGGAACTGGGCTACTTGGCAGGCAACTTAAATACTAATATCCTGAATTTTCACATGTCACTGAGAGCTTACTGAATATTACTTGAGGGTGGGAGGCTACTTTTTTAAGGTATTTCTATTTTAGATCCTGGCCAAATGGATCCAAACCAATGGAGAGAAACAGCCAGACCTCAAGTGGCCTTAAGCTGAGGTCCCCAGTGGCCTAGTGCTGTAACAATAAGTTTTGCCTAGGCTCCTTCTTTCAAGTCCTACTTCCCATTTCCTAATTCCAAAGAACTAGGAACTAGAATGTATTACCTAGAGTACATTTTCTATGCCTTACAAAGTGATTGACATACTTATGAATGAAATCAAAGCTTTCTGTCATCAGCTCCTCCTGGCATTTCTCCATCTGTATTCTGCTTTCTTCTAGTTCCTGCCTCTTATCATCTTCTCTCTGTTTCAAAAGGTCTCCTGAGATTCCAGCAGGAGAATATGAACATCTAGCCATTCTCACCACAGAAAACAACACTAAGGATGTTTGATTTAACTGGGACCAAGATGTAGAGTGAGATGATTCTTGGTTATCTTTTTGGCTATAACTTTAGAAGCTTTCTTAACAAACCCAACCAAAACCGTGAGTACGCAATCATCTCTTACAAAAAAAAGCAGTAGCAGCAGATAGGACTTGAGAAAACTTGGGAAACTATGGTACCGTTGATGGATTGGGTTGGTGGTTTTGCTGCTTCCTGTTGAGGGACTGATCTCAAGCAAAGGGTTTACTAGCTATGCAGGTTCAAAGAGATGTTCTCCACAGTCTTGAGTGTTTGATCTCTTAGCTTCCAGTTAGCAGCACTATTTGGGAGTTTGAAGAAATGTGGCCTTGCTGGGGAAAGTCTGCCATTGGAGTTTGACTTTGAAAATTTAAAGACTCTTGCTATTTCTAGTGTGATATCTCTGCTTCTTGCTTGTGATAAAAGATGTGAGCTCAGGTGTTCCTCTGGATGGCATGTTGCTGACTGCTGTGTCCATAGCACTATCATGGACTCTAATATTCTGCTGGAACCTTTAGCCCAAACAAACTCTTTCTTCTATAAGATGCCACAGTCATGGTATTTTGTCACAGCAATAGAAAAGTCACCATATACCAGCTGCTCTTAAAAGAGATCGCCCTGCAGCTAACATGTTTACAGCTCCTCTGCCTTTTCCATCTTTTCTTCTGGAAATAAAAAGCCTAAAAGCTTGCATCATAAGCTTATGATAATTGTGAAAGCCTTGGGTTCCAGAACAACAACAACCATACAAAAGCAAACAACAACAACTGTCATAGCTAAAGTACTCAATCTTTACAAGGAGAACACCATAATTGGCCTACTATATGGGGGAATAAAATCAAATGTCTGAACTGTCCCATTTATTTAATGTCTAAGTAGCATACAAAATTTAGATGCTAATCACTATGTAAACAACCTAAAAGTTAAGATGTAAACCAAAGCACAGAAACCCCACCATTGTTAGTTTACAGTCTAAATTAGGTTTACTAGCTATGAATAAATTTATTAGAGATAGCAATATGAACATATAATCATATATAAACTCCCAATCAGGTTGATGATTTTTCACAGATATGTTATAAAATATTATTTGAGCATTTCAAGGTATTTATTGTTATGTTTTTACCTAGCCTAGATTGACCTACTAGCTTGGATCTAATCTTGTCTGAGATGTAGACAAGAAATTAATAGAGTATAAAGTTTTTATTTAAAAAACATTAAATATTTATTTTTATTATTTAAAGGTGTGTGTGTGTGAGAGAGATATGCTGTATATGCCTATGGAGGCTAAAGGAATGAGGTACCACAAGGAGCTGGAGTTATAGGTGGTTTTGAGAAATCTGGCATGGGTGATGAGAATTGAACTTAGGTTTTCTGCAAGCACAATATGAGCTTTAAACCACTGAACCATCTCTAAAGCCCTGAAGTCAAGATAGTAATTTTAGTTAAGGAAGAAAGACAAAGTTTCTTTTCACCTACTTTTTCTCCATATCTAAAAAATCCATCCAATCTCATCTCTTTTATGATGCCATCCTTTTCAGCCAGAGGGAAAATTAGCTTCTTCTTTAGTCTGTAATGACAGCATACAGTCCATATTTACACATATTTTTGATAACCAAGTAAACTGTAATCATATTTCATGCATAGGCCTGGTCACATTTACTTGCCTTTCTATAGCACAAAGAACTTAGTGAATATTTATATGAATTTCTACTGTTTTGTTGGAAATAATGATCAGACATTTAGTTACAATAGCATTCCTGTACTATTGCATATATTTTATTGTGACATGGTTTACACAGTGGTATAACAATGTTAATTATATGTAAATAGTATTTATGCTCACTTAAGATACTTTATCAGACATATCTCTAAATGAAGGCAATCTTTAGAAATTTCAGAGAAAATATCCTGTATAACATAACAGAGTCGAACTGTCATTGGTTCAAATGCATTTCTTATTTGAGATATGGTGAAAAGATTAAATAAAGATACACAGTATGTAAAGTACATATCCTTATCAAGTATTCAGTACATGATTGTGACTGTGAATATGAGATGTTGGCGAGTCTTCTTCCCCTAGGAATTTTCCTTTTATTTCAATTCTGTGTCCAGTATCCTGAAAATCTGTTACTCCCAGATGTCCAGGCAGAGAAGTTTTTGAGGTGGAGAGTCTATGGAAACAACACCAATATAATCCCACATTCTTCATTCATAACTCAAGAACCAATTTAGGATTATTAGCTGAAGAAATGCATTTGTATTCATGAGACTCATATATTTTGTCTTGCAGAACTGTTTTACAAAGTTGTGGCCTGATTCAGGGACAATCAAAAATACAGTGTCTGCCATATACCAATCATTCAGCAAATCTCATTTCATGAAGGCATCAGTACCTTCAACTCCTAGTCAGCTGAGATCAGACTTTTGCTGTATCTTAAAAGAGCACTTGGCTTTATTAAAAATACAGTTTTAAGAGCTCAGGCTAATCAAGGTAGATCTACTGATATTTGAATATGTTAAGCAAATAATTAATTACACAAACTGGTAATTAGTTAAAAAAAAAAAAAAACCACCCTCTTCTGTCATAGGTGGAGGTTTAGGTTTGCTTACTGTGGGAGCATACAATGGTGGCTTAATCTTTCTAATTCTCTCTCCTTAACTGTTATGTGGAAATAATAAAACATTTGACTCATTCCTGGTTCTTCTTCTTTTCCACTGCCGTTCATAGAAATCAAGGCTTTGTGCAAATGTTATATCCACAGCCGATGCCTTATTGGGTTATTATAAAGAATTCATTAGTTATTGAAAGCATTTTAAGGTCTTTAACAATTGGTCAGCACCTAAAAATGAGTAGTAAATACTGAAAGCCTTTTATTATTGCTGATAGATAAGGCTAACTTGTTTTCTCATGCATACTAAAACCTTGAAAAGGAAAAAGGAGTATAGGCCTGAATTGCAGCAGATCAACAACTGTAAACTAAGACCCATGGGCACTGTTTTTACAATGGATACATGTAAACAGATGCATGGATGCATTTTTCATTTTGCTTTAGAGAAAATTAGAATTTCGGGATGGAACTCATTGCACTATTCTATTGCTTTCTATTTGCTTTGCTCAACTTCATATCATCCCACAGATATTTACTGAATGCCTCCACGCTGGCTCTTTGTAAAAAAGAAAAAAAAAAATGAACGTCCAGCTAATATAAAAAGGCAAAATTTGGAAAAATGACCACAATCCTTTAAGCAGTGGTCCTGCAAATGTCGATCAGGCATGATAGATGCCATTTCTCTTTACAGAAACTATTGTCTACTGTTCCACTTATTGCCAAATAGTGGTTCAAACCTTTATCACATTCTTTCAACAAAATTCATTTTGTTGTTGATTTATTTTGTTTTCTTTTTACTCTAATACTCAAGAATTTATAACTTCAAATTCAGGTGATATAAGACATGAAAGCCACGGGCAAATGAGAATCAATATATTACTGTTATGTTGCTATAGTGCTAAATAAAATCAGGGTTCACCTCACTGCTAGCAATCCTGACCTTCAGAAGATACCAATTTCAATTTATGCTGGCTTTTGGGCCTTTTTTTTCTATGATGCACCATCACATATTCTTATGTGAACAGAGTAACTTTGAAGCATCATGCAATCACTCAGATAGACATCTCTTAGGTGTTTAATATAGGCTCTCAGTTCACCCCAGGTGAGTTTAACCACAACGAGTGGTTGTCAGAAAGACTCAAAACAAAATAAATTATGTTTTCACTGTTAGATTTAAGAGCTTTTTATAATGTGTTGTAGGAACACAGTTAACTTACAACATTCTTGCTAGGATCGGTCTCTCCTGAGGAAGTCTTTTACAATACTAAGTGAGGATAATGTTAACCATTCATCACTGACATTAGCATACGGCATGACCCAGTGATATTTAAGTAGCTAAGACAACATGGGAAGCGGATTACTCTCCCTGACTTGAGCAGGCTTCAACTTCAGTTGACTGTCATTGTAGTGAAACTGGACTAACTTTAATAGCATGCAGTGGTCATGTGCATCTAGAAACCTAATACTCAATTGTCTTCTTCACAGTGTACCAAGCTTGATGTCTCTACCAACTCCCAGGAAGTGGCCTGCTCACTGGCTGCAAGTGTTATTCATCTGTTGCCTTCATATCCTTAGTTCCCCAGGAGTAAACTCTCAGAAGTCATTTGAGAATAATTAAACTTAATGAAACTTCCACCATTCTTAAATCTCCCAGGATTCTTACAGGACTTCACGCTATCTTCTAGGTCAATGGTTCTCAACCTTCCTAATGCTGAGACGCTCTATTACAGTCCCTCATGTTGTGGTGAACCCCAACCATAAAATCATTCTTGTTGCATTTCATAACTGTAACTTTGTCACTGTGATGAATCATAATATAAATAGATGATATGCAGGATATTTGATGTTTCACTCCTGTGAAGGGTCATTTGCACCCCCAAAGGGGTCACGGCCCACAGGTTGAAACCACTGATGTAGGTGACAAAGAATATGCGTCAATATTCAAAGTTCTTACTCTGTGTAGGAGTAAAAGATGAACATGAAGAAGTGACTCATTCAAGTTGAACTTTACTGCGATTCACACTGAAGATTAAAATGGAGTTTGAACAGAAAAGTCTATTAGAATAACATAAAAGCAAATCTTATTTTAGAGTATCAGAAGTCTGAACTTGCCTATACGTAAATATGACATCATTGGTTAAAGTATACTTTTCTTAAATAAAATTTATCACCCTTAAAGCAACCAGTTGATTGGGTGACAATAGTAAAACATATTCCTTCTAGTTTGCAAAATTACTGATAATACACTTATGCAGAAATCTGGTCCATTTTAAGTATGAAAAGCTATTTCTGCCTTTATTATTAGTTGGACCAAACATATTAGAATATTGTTTCTGTCCTGCTGAGCATCCTAATTCACAAGAGGGAAAGGCAATGCTCATGAGAAAAGGAAAACATGTGTTCTTTTGCACACTAAGAATAACATTATACCACACACAGCATGCGTGAGTGCTACTGCAATTATGTTTTAATAAAACTGTGGCTGTCCTCTTCTTCATGTCCCCGCTTTAACCCTAGCAACAAGAGATTCTGAAACAGTGACTGACAGGAGGTAAGTTTAACGTGTCCTGCTGACTTCACACTATGAACACAACCAAGTAATGGCGGGTTTGACAGTCCTGATAAACACTTTGGACATTAGCACAAGGAGCTGCTCATTTCTTAGTTGATTTGGCATTTCCCAAACAGTGTTGTATGAAAATATATTGAATTTGTTAGAATTTGATTATTTGGTCAGCTCCATATTTTTGATATTTGTCACGAATAGGGATTATTCACCCATCATTGATGTTCTAACACAAAATCCCTGTTTTCAACAGTTAAGATGGTCAGTTCATTTTTGTTACTGTTCCAGATAGGTTGGACAACCTGAATACAGAGTATTAAGGAACATGTTATCTGAGCAATGGACTTATTTTTATTTACTCTTATCTTAATTCAAATATATATATATATATATATATATATATATATATGATTTAATGTCAAAAATGTCATGAACCATCACTGAATATGCTTTGTCTAACTATGTATATTATTATATATTACTTCATATAATAATTAATATTTATATTTTTGAAGCTATTGAACCACCAACAATGAACAAAAATTTGCGCATGTTCTCTGGGATATATATATATATATATATATATATATTATATATATATATTTAATAGTAAATAGTAAATAGTAATGTAAATACTGATATTGAAATTATAAATTTTATACAAATAATGTTTAATTTGAGTGTGAGGTAACAACCTTATTTATTTATGCAAGTTCTGGAAGACTTGAATACTTTGACTAATATGGCAAAGCAATGTTCATGGCAATACAAACTCTTGTTAGAATTTTTGATTAAACTTTTATTTTGTATGTGTACACATGCGAATGTCATTTTGTGAGCATGGAGGTCAGAGGATGACTTGTGGGAGAAGGTTCTAGTCTTCTACACTGTGGGTCCCTAAGATTGAATTCTGAAGTCACATTGGCTAGCAACTACCTTTAACCAGACTGAGCCATCTTACTGGTACTTGCTATTATTTTTTATTTTAGGGATATGGATGTGTTGTGGGCATTATATCTGTGTATTATGTGTATGCTTAATGCCAGTGGAAATCAGAACACAGATAATTATAAGCTACCATGTGAGTGCTAAGACTTGAACCTGGGTCCTCTGTAAGAGCAGCCACTTCTCTTAACCACTGAGGTATCGGTGATTTCCAGCTCATTTTTTATTTTTAACCATAGAAACTATTCATTTTTTTGATATAAGGTTTTACCGTGTAGCCATTGCTGATCCTAAAGTAATGATTCTTCCCCATTTTCTGGCCTCTGAGATTATAGGTATCTGTCATCATACTCAGATTTATAGCTTATTGTTTTACTTTAATAATTTGACTTTAAAATTTTAATTCCATTAGAATTAATTACATATCCATTGGCAAATTAACTCTAAACTTTCTACTTTCAAATTATGTTTTCCTATTTTGTAGTTTGAAGATAACTATAAGTAAATAATCAATCAGGCAAGTTGGACAATTACAATTTAGTGTCATCTGTAGTTTTACTAAAAAATAAAAATATTAGTTATATATGCAAATCTTTTGAAAAATAACTTAAAAATCATATGTATTACCTGATTAGTCCATAAAATTAACTGTATTTGCAGCTTAGTATCACAACTCAGTGTTTTTCAGGAAGATAAAAATGTACCTTCCTAGTGAAAAAAAGGTTGGTCAGATAATAATATAATATATAGATATATAGATATATAGATATAGATATAGATATGTGTGTGTGTGTAATTATATATTATTTTATATATATATATATTTAAAGTGTCTGTAACATACCATCGTATTTCTAAAAATAAATCAGTCACAGAAGAGAACGAAATGATGCCTAATTAGATAGTTACTAAATGTCATTATGAAACGTTTTATCTTTCTATGTGGGTATATTCTCTTGAAACTCTATCTTAAACACTTTATTTTTCTGTATGCTATGGACATTGGCCAAGTAATGAAACTCTCTGTCATTTATGCTGGTCTTTCCCCTACATTACGGGTGTGGAGAAGGTCATGGGGCTATCTCATTACAAATGTATGAGTCTCTGTTACCATTGCAGGTGTCACGAAAGCACAGTTCCTGACTTCTATGTTAACCAGCAATCTGTGAGGTCATGTGACACCAGGCCTTGAGCTATATAGCTCACCTAAGCTATATAAAAAGGAGTAAAAATTCAAGAACCTATTTCCAATGCAGAAATGAGATTTCTCTTGGAGTCTGAGAAAACTCAAAACTCTTACATATTTTGATTTTATAACAGAAAAGGTATCAAGGCATCTGCCCACACTAATACAGCAGATATATGTACAAGCAAAACACAAAAATCATGCACAAAAATAACAAGGTTAATTATCTTAGAGAGATGTTCATACCAAGTCCCAACATACGGAATTCAGGTGATGTTTTTGTTTTGTTTTGTGTTTTTGAACAAACCTTTTAATTTTGTCTTCTTCTTCTTCCTTTTTTTTTTTTAAAAAGAAAAAGTCAAAAATATTTTCCTGGCCAGCGTGACAGTTCAGGAGGTAAAGGTGCTCGCTGCCAAGTCTGATGGCCTGGGTTCCATCGCCAGCCCACACATGGTAGAAAGATAGAACTGACTTCTGAAAGTCGTCCTTTGTCTCTGAATGCATAAAGTTGCAAGTGCTCTCTCACCCTCCAATAAATAAATGATTAAAATACAATTTAAAAACTATTCGATTTTTTCCATAGGAGACAATTTGCCACTTTGGTCTTCCTTTTCTTGAGCTTGATATGGTCTATGAATTGTATCTTGAGTATTTCAAGCTTTTGGGCTAATATCCACTTATCAGTGAGTGCATACCACGTGTGTTCTTTTGTGACTGGGTTACCTCACTCAGGATGATATTTTCAAGTTCCATCCATTTGCCTGCGAATTTCATGAAGTCATTGTTTTTACTAGCCAAGTAGTACTCCATTGTGTAAATGTACCACATTTTCTGTGTCCATTCTTCTGTTGAGGGACATTTGGGTTGTTTCCAGCTTCTAGCTATTATAAATATAGCTGCTATGAACATAATGGAACATGTGTCCTTACTACATGTTGGAGCATCTTCTGGCTATATGCCCAGGAGTGGTATAGCTGGGTCTTCAGGTAGTATTATGTCCAGATCAGGAACTTAAGGAAGGAACCTGGAGGCAAGAACTGCAGTAGTAGCCATAGAAGACTGCTGTTTACTAGCTTGCTTCTCATGGCTTGCTCAACCTGCTTTCTTATACTGCTAGTGATAGCATTATCCATAGTGATACAGACACCACACATTAGTAATTAATCAAGTAAATGCCCCACAATATTATTCACAGACTATTTTAATGGAGGCAATTTCTCTATTGAGATTTCCTCTTCTCATATGTCTAGGTTGTTGATGAAAACCAACTAAGACACTCTGAATTATCTTGGGAGTATTTTTAAGTATTAAGCCCTACATTTGTAAATATATACATGTAAATGCAATGCCACATAAAATATTAGCATTTTATATACAAATAAATATGATAATTTGCCAAAGTCATAGACACCACATACAGAATATATGACATAAAAAAGTTAGAGACAAAACGTTATCTATTTAGTATTCATTTGATAACTGCCTTTTATCAGGCTAGACTAGTATCGAAGCTTAGATTTTAAAAGCTATACTTTTTCCTAGAAGACACTGACTCTTGCAGTGAGGAAAGTGAAGTCTGGCTGTTCTTTTCGAATGCTTCTTGGAGATATTTAAACAGAAATGTAACCTTTGATGGTACTATTCAATATGTGATAGCTAAGGATGTAGTCAGCTTAGCAAATAATTCAGCTTCCACTGAAAATATTTCAGCTGTAGAATTTTATAAGACTGTGCTTTAAATAAGTGACCTTCATTTGCTATTGTTTCCTGGAGTGAATGTATTGAAATCATACAGTGATTGGTAGAAAACTACCAATCCTGTGAGTCCTTTAAATATCAAGATATTCAAGGACATTAGAGTTAAAGCCCAGAGAATTGAAGTCCTAATGACTGGTACCAAGTCAACTCATTATGAGAGTTTTATTTTATAGCAATTAACCTTCTAGAATAATAATCTGGGATTCCAGAAGACAGAGGCATCAAGGACATCACAAAAAACCCAACAGAATCAACTAACTTGGGCTCACAGTAGCTCATAGAGACTGAACTGAACATCAAGAGCCTGCCTAGGTCTAATTTAGGCCCTCGAATATATGTTATGGTTGTGTAGCTTGGTCTTCTTGTGGGACTCCTAACAGTGGGAGCAGGGACTATCTCTGACTCTTTTAATGGTACTCTTTTTTGGGATCCTTTCCCTCCTATAGGGTTGCCTCATTCAGACTTAATATGAGAGAAGGAATCTAGTTTTATTGCAACTTGATATGCCATGTTTGATTGATATTCCTGGAAGACCTGTCTTTTTCTGAAGGGAAATGCAGGAGGAATGAATCTGGGGAAGACGGGAGGTAGGTGGAGGGACTGGGAAGAGAGAAAGGAGGAGAAACTGTGGTAAGGATGTTGCGATATAATGTATGAGAGAAGAATAAATTAAAAGAAAAACCTTTTTTAATAATATGAATGCATTAAATAAGCAATTAATTCGTATTAAAAACTTTCTTAGAGTCAAAGCTTCTAGTAACTCTGTACACTCTACCAAGTTATATGGCTCTGAAAACATAAATGATGGATACTATTACTTCAAAATACCACTAGTATTATTAAAAACATACGGTAAGATAACTATAGAATCAGTCCTCATAGAGTCCATACCTATTTCTTAAAATAATTGTGTGTATGAGTGTTTTGATAATGTATGTCTGCACACCATGCATGCCTGCTCAGTGCCCATGGAGGCTTGAAGAAGCATTGGATCTCTTGAAACTGCAGTTACACATGATTGTGAGACACAAACCCAGGTCCTCTACAAGAACAGGCAGTGCTATTACCTGGCGCAGTATCTCAGGTCTAGATGTAATATTTTGTGTATATATTATAATATTTCATATATATATATTAAACTTTCTAGACTAGCCCAAAGTTGTTATGTACAGTACTTGTAATTTTCTAAAAATCTCAGTTTAATTACCAAAAACTGTGAGAAGCTGGCATCATTTCTATTGTTTACTCAATACTGTGCATCTAAAAAAGTTCCAAAGTTCTAAAGATGTCACAAAAGAAAGTTCAATGATCTAAGAAAATGGTGGTAAATAATTGTCCCTGATCTCCAGCTACTTATAAGCTCTTAATGGCCAGGAGTGTAAGGCCAGCTGAGCTAACGTGCAAAGTTAAGATATGATCTTTCATGATAAGATGCACCTGGTGGAGACTTGAAACATCACCTGCTATGAAGATGAAGGAGAAACTCCCCTCTTCTTTTCTTTCTCATGCTCTTGCACTTGTAATGGATTCTTATGATTTTTCTCTTCAAATCTAGTTTGCTCTTTATTTCTGTGTTCACTTTCACTTGGGTATCTTAACCAAAATAAAAGATAATGCACATTTCAGTTGTGTGTATTATCAGATAGAAAAAGGAAGAACAGCAGAAAATTGGATCTTAGTTTGCAAGAGTATACACAGACACACCCATACAAGGAAAGCATGTTTTCAGTTAGAGCTGATCATGATTATTGTTTGAGACACACAATTTCCTAGTTCACTTTCATTTTTATTAAAATTCATGTTACTTGATTATTTTTTACATACCTATATCTAAAAGGCTGTGTACTTAGCTATATGTAGGTTCTTTCTAGGAACAGGAGGCTGGGTTTCAGGTACAATAATACCTGAAATGTATGGGCTTTTGTGAAAAAGTAAATACTTTCAACCAGTTCTATCTGTGTCATACATAAAAGTATTGAGACGTGAAGCTGTTTATAGACACAGAAACAATAATGTGTTATCCATTAGTTTAGTTGCCATTTTCTTTACATTATTAATATAACAATTATACCAAATTACTGCTGGAATTACATTCATCTTACTATGTAAACCTATTTATATATCTGTGTATATATTATTTTATAAAATTTTTAGACTATAAATATCTTACATTTCCCATTATTTATTTGATATAAAATACTAAATATGATAATGAATATTTCATAAGTTTGTGTAGCAATGAATAGTTAATCTACTTTGGCTCTGGGTGGGTCATGCACACATTGCACCTGCCCAAGAACTCTCAGGATTCGCAAATGAAACACACACACACACACACACACACACACACACACACACACACACACTCGGAGACACACACAGAGACACACTCACCAGATAATTTTGATATGCCTTGACTAGCGCAATGGTTGGGCACTTCTAAACCTTCCCATGGCTTGCACATACATCCCCCTAGTATTCCCGGCTTAATGCCTTCTAAATCTGTATTTTATCTTTTCTTCCCTGTTACCTTCTGGCACTCCCCCACCCCACAGGGTTTCTTTCCCTTTCCATCCACATTGCTGGATGTTTTCTCTCCTGCAGCTCTTAAATCTGATCTCTCTCCCTCCAAGTCATGGCGATTCCCCTCTCCTTTTCCCTCTCTCCCTTGGTCCCTTGCCTGCTCAATCTAGAAGTCCCGCCTCGTCTCCCTGCCCAGTCATTGGCTTTATGGAAATTCTTTATTACCAGCCAAAGACAGCTGGGGGCAGGGACCCTCAGGTCTGGAAGTGGGTCTTAGATCCAATTAGAACCAATTCCCAACAACTGTGTTCTAAGACATATACTAGATGAATATTAATGAAATTAAAATTATAATATTAATAAAAGTATATTAAATATTCCCAGCAGAAACTTGATTTGAATTCTAAGCCTTTCTTATAGAATAAATTTTTATTTGCCTGCTTGAAACACAGTATGAAGACGTTCTACATTTAGAATTTGTTGCAAGGAGAAAGAACCAATTTGGGAGACTAGTAACTAAATTTGGAAGAAATAATTTACCTGTATTGTTTCACTTCACCTCATAATGGTATGGGCTAGGATTGTTACTATGACTATTTTACCTAAGACAAAAACGCAGGTGAGAAGTTAAAATAATTTTGTTTACTCACCAGTTTATTCCTTGTTCCCCAGACAGCTAATACAGTTTCACCTTCACATACACACTAACCTCAGCAAACTGGGTTTTAGATTACTTTGTCCCTCTGAAATTGAAAGTCAGCCCATGTCTGAAAACTCAGGTCCTGTGTATTTAAACCAGTTGTGGTGGAGCACACCAGTACTTCAAGCACGTGTGAGGCAACCAACCTGTGCTAAATAAGAATTTGAGAATAATCTTTTCTTCATAATGTGAACTGCTGCAAACAAATAGAAACACCATAGAATCTAAGCCCCTGGAATGTTGACTATATTTATCTACTATCAACTTATTTAAGTTAAATAAACAACATCTGAGGAATAGAAAAAAAAATAAGGTAAAGAAGATAAAAATACAAGTTTATCTCTAAGAAGTAGTAGTATACACTTCGATTTTATGCTGTCATTCTGCTATCAGCTTTCTTTTTTTTAGCAATCATGAGACTGAATCATAAAAGCACTGTGAACCAAAATAGAGCCTTCTAAAATTACCCATTTACTGTCAAATCTATTCAGAGACAAGATTTTTAGTAGTCACTAGAAACAAAAAGATTAGACAAATAGTTAATAGCTAATTATTCAACCAATTTATACTAAGAGGTTACAATGATTATAGAATCCAAGAGAAGTTTCTTAGAAGTAGATATATTTGTTTTTAAAATGTTCTGCACTTGGGGTTCTGCGATATTGTTCAACAGTTAAGAGCACTCAACTGGTCCTTCAGAGGACTCAAGATGAAATTCTAGCAACCAGGTCTGGTGGCTCACAACCACCTCTGATTCTACTTCCAGGGAGATATGATGCCTCAGGCTTCCATTCCTGCACTCACATGCACATATCTGCACACATGCATAGACATAACTTAAAAAGTAAACAAAATCTTAAATAAAACATTGTTCATATATCTGACAGATGTATGATAAATCTCACTAGCACTATTTCATTAGAAAAATGCAAATGAAATTCCTAATGGGCTATCATCAAACTCCAAGAAATTATCTAAGAATGATTATTACCAAAAGTAACTCTTGAATCCTTTTGATGGAATATGAATTTAGACAACCATATGGAAAAGATATTAAAGTCGATCCCAGACTAAGAGTCAAATTATGATACAGCTCAGCAATCCTATAAATAGGCAGAGCTAAAGGAAACAAAGTGGGTGTAATAAGGAAATACCTGCATTCCTTCCTTCACTGAAGCTCTATTCACAGTAGTCAAGACATGGGTATACCAAAATGGCCACCAACTGATGAACGGATACAGTACATGTAGTCCATACACATAGCAGGATCCTATTTAGCCATATGAAAGTAGGAAGTCCTGTCATTTGAAACAACATGCACAAAATTAGAAATTATTGTGTTAATTGAAATAAGACTGGCATAGAAAACCATGTATAAAATGTAAAAATATTGATCTCATAGAAGCTGAGAGTTGAATTGCACTAAGAAAGGGTTGGGGAAAATAACCAACACATACCATTGTACTTAGATATGAGGAAGAAGCTTGGATTTTACTGTTCAGGAGAGTGACTACAGTCAATGGAAAAAGCTCTTGTGTATTTCTAAAAGCTGGTAAAAATGACTTTTCATATTTTTACCTCAAGACAAGGTATTTGAGCAGATACATGTGTTTGATCTGATTTAAACATTGCACAAAGTAACACATATTGATTCATTATAGGGTACCTCATTAATATGTAAAATCTTTACATTTTATGTTGTGGTTAGAATAAATTTAAATAGAAAACTATAATGAAAGTTAGCAAATAATCTAGCGAACCTTATTCCAAAGAAGAGAACTTGAGCTTCTCTCTTCTCTTTCTGTGTCCTGTGTTACTAAGGAAATGATGGGAGACATCATGAAGGAATGTCCTCTAGCCATGGAGAATGTGAACATCATACTGTCACAGAGGCAGGCTATGAGGTTGCAGTATAGGGAGTGCGGTGTTCCTATGTGAGGGACGCAGAGTGAGAGAGGGAAGGGTGCACATCCTCATTTGCAAGAGACACGAAGATGGCAGGAAACTTGCATCTAGTGAGGCATCTCTCTCAAGAAAGATTCCAAGAACAGGAGACATCTATCTCCAAGTCTCTCCTACAAGTAAATGAATATTTCATCATATACCATATGAAGTGGGAGAACAGTGAATCAGAAACATATTATTGATATGTAGTTGGCTAGCAAAGTTTAAGAGAATGTTTGCTCTTTCTCTCTCTCCTCTCTTTCTTCTTCTCCTCCATACTTTCCTCTCCTCTCCTCCACTACCCTTCTCTCTTCCCTCCCATCCTCTCTTCTTCTCTCCCCCCTACTTCCCTCCTCTTTTTTCCTCTTCCCTCCCTTCTCCTCTGATCTCCTTTCCTCTCCTCTCTCTCCTTTTCCTTTCATTTCCTTCTCTGTGTGTGTAAATGTAAACTCGAACCTCATAAGATGTATAGTGTGTATGATTCAGGCATCTCATTTTCTCTCACTTCCTCTCCTTACCAAGTACAAAAGACCCAGATGTAAAATGTATACTAAGTATAGTGACCTTTTCTCTCTCACGGTAAACAATCTTTCAAGAACCAATTGATATATTCTGCATAAGGAGCCAGGAAATTAATCTCCAAGCTAGATGGAGAAGATGAGTGCCTGTCAGCCAATGACACCACTGTTTGCTAATTCAGCTATTCATCTGGACACCAGAATAATCAGAGAAATGGAACATATTACCCTGGCAGCAAGGATTTCAAATAAGTATTCAAGATGGGGTCGTTCCTTCCTTCATTTGTGCACATAACGCATGATTGTTTGGCTTCACAAAAGTATTTCTGTGTTGAAATTGACCCTAATTTTTTAATGGAGTTCTGGTCTGTGAAGGTGGAACACAAACCCTGCAATGACTTTCATGCTCATTTTATCATGTGAGAGTTTACTCATAATGTCAAAGGGAACGTAGACGATAAATGGAATCACTCGCTCTACAAAAGGCTACAGTCATTCTCAGTGACTAACGTGTGACACTTTCATCTGCATCCTTCAGGGATGGAGTTAGAAATTTTAGAAGAATGATAAGTTTGGGAAAATATCAAAGTAAAAATGCATCTCAAAGTAAAAACAAACAAAACAAAAAAAAAAAAAAACCACTCCAGTGTGTTAAAATGTATTCATTTTATTGCTACAGAATAAAAATTAGGGTAATTTGGGGTTTCTAAGTTTCTTCTAAGTTATGACTATATACAATTATTTTACTGTATAGAATTACTTATAATTATTTGTGTGTGTGTGTCTATGCAAGCGAATGCCTCAGATGCACAAGTATCCACAGGGGTCAGAAAAGGACATCAGATGCCCTGGAGCTGGAGTTAGAAGAAGTTGTGCAGACCCAGGTCCTACATTGGGCACCTGAATCCAAACTGATATCCCCTGTAAGAGCAACAAATGCAGTAAGAGCAGTTCTTAACTGCTGAGCCAACTCTTCTGCCCCTTTCCATGTAATTGTTAATAATACAAATTCTCAAACAAAAAAAAGTAAAAATAAAAACTTACGGGGCAGAAAGCTTTCTTTTCCATATTCTCTTGTTTCTGTTACTAACTAGCAGTATAATATTTGTGTTTTCTCTATAGAATGGGGCTACTTTCTTTGCTCCAGTTTTGTAAAAATTACAGGTGTTTAATATTAGTATTTATGTAAAATTTCTGGTCTGTGTTTGGCATGTGTAACCAAAACAAAAAGGTTGCATCATGCTTACTGTTATTAAACTTAATGTTCTACCTTTATACTAGTTATAAATCTACGTGTAATTAATTTTTAAATTGTCATACAATTGCATGTTTCCACACATTTTCTTAAGTATTTCTATAATAAGAAGTAAGCCTTCCCAAAGAGCCAGCAGGTGCGGTAAACAACATTTTTAATGACAAGTGTCATCTCACCGGAATTGAAATAGTTTGTTCACTCAAACTTCTTTCTCATTGTACTGTATTCCCATTATAACCAAAAAGAAACAAATCCTGAATATATCTATGTTGTATGAACTCAGAGATAATTCTATAAAGGGTGTATCTACAAGCTCATATGTGGTTTAGACATCACCAGCCCAAGCAATTTTAAATGAACACAGATGAAATAAAGGGAGTATTTTAAAACTGTATTTCAAAAATGCTGATTTCTTTCATTGAATTTCAAAACAATGTTTACATGTGATTTAATATATACTTCATTTAAATATGGTTAGCAATTCATTTGTTATAAAGCTGAATGGCTTTGGTTCCATTGACAAACCAAAGGTGAATATTACCTAAATATTAAAGGAAAGACTTGAAATTACTGGCAAGGTTCTCAAATGCCAGCAAATTAATTCTATTTTAGCCAAGTTTGTATATTGTAAGACCTTGTTTGGCAAATATTAGTGGGCACAAAACTTTCTTTATTATTAATGCTATTTGTATTTAAAATACTTTGTTAAGAGCTCAAATTTGATGTTTTAGTGAGTTCTCACTTGTCACAAGATTATTAGTGTGCCAATGGAAACCTCATTGTTTGAAGAAACCCATAGGAAGTTCATGCAAATCTTCAGAATGTATGTAAAGAGAATGCACAAGCACTGATTCCAAAGTGTGCCGTGAGAATTTTATCACTTGCATGAGGTGACGTCAGACATAAGAATGTTCAGCATATTTAGGAGCCAAAATTGAGTTCAGTTCTTGACAGTAGATATGATGTTGGCAGTGGAACCAGCATAGTTTTCTACTGCTCATGGGAGAAGTGTCCTGCTAAAAACACTGTGTGAAAGGTTGTCATTCTAAACTAGGAGAATTTCCACACCCATCTCAGAGAATCCCACTGTATTTATTTCCAATCATTTGAAGAGTTATCCAGTAAGCATATCTGATATATATCATATATATAACTTAGATGTTTATATATAAATATGCATATGTATATCCACATGTACATATGTACACACACATATATGGATTTTATATATTATATACTTTTCTCTCCTTTCCATTTGCTTGTGTCCACTGACATTTCTTCATCCTGGTGAGCCCTGGTCCCTGCCTTTCTGCAGAAGCCTGGCAGGTGTGTACAGCTTTCCAAAACAGCCTTGCCCTTTCTCCCTCTAATAAGCCAAGGGAACATTCGACAGCTTCTTCAATGGGACAGTGGGTGAGTCCTAATGTCATGGGAGAGGTTCCGAGTTTATAACTTATATAAAGTTGTATATATTTTTATAATTTCCATAAACTTATGTGAGCCTTGTATAGAATACATGGGAGCCAGACTAGCTCATAGGTTCACAAGGACAATCAGGTTATTATAATGAACCTAAATTAGAACTGGCATATCAAACAGTAACAAGTGATGAGCCAGGTTTCTGTCACTGCATTGTCACATCCTGCTGTCCATGCTGTGGAAAGAAGCAGGGTGCCTGAACCTCAGCTGCTGTCATTTGCTTTATAAAAACATTCACAGTGTTAATTGTGATTATCTCTGATTTTTTTTTTTTTCATCTGTAACTCTGAACATTTGAGGCTACAAGGGATCTGTGGCTGAATCCCAGAGAGTGTTGTGTAACAATTTGAACAATTTGAATTTGGAGAGACTATCTTACACTGAGAGCACTTAGTAATTGCAAATGGCTCCATGCTGCTTTTCGCTGGTTTCCTGCAGATATTTTCAGGATTCCCCAACTGGAGTTTAGAGTTTTACTTGGCTACTACAGCTTCCTGTTGTTCCATACTTTGGTCAAGATTAGGCAAAGATGACAAAACTCAGCTTACCTGTATCCCTTTTAGTCCATCACATCTGCTATCATTTATGTGCTCACTGTGTGGATCTGGAATAGTAAGAAAGAATAGACAATGGAAACATAACTGAGCAGCATTTTTTAAGAGGCAAATGTTTACAATTTTAATTCGAGGACAAACACAAACACGCACTTCGTAAAACTATTAAGCATGCAACTCCAGCTTCAGAAACTAAATAGCAAAATGCCTCAGCTGAGAAGCAGCAAAAAAGTAAACCAATCACATTGACAAAAAGCCACCATAAACAAAAAAAACTATGTTCAAAAGAGTAACGGTTTTGGTATGCATCCCTACTGTCAAGTCTTTTGATTTCTTTCTCTCCATCGAAATTTAGCTTAACATTTGATGTTAGCAAGAGTTGCATTACTGTTATTGCTAATTTTAGTTCTGTTTATTACCTTGAGGGTTATAGATTGTAAAATCATTTTGCTGCCTCTAGTTAATTTTAATTAGTTGTTTTAAAAGCCTGTAGACCTATTTGTTATATATATATACTTTTTGTAGGTTTACTTTTTTAACTATCAGGAACTTAATAACTGAGAAGATTTAACATTACTGCTGCATAGGCAAACTTACAGAGTTACTATTAGTGTTACCTGTTTAACGTTTAGTCATCCTGTGAGTCCTGCGACATATTTCCTTAATAATCATCAGCCATCAAGTCTGATAGTCTCAAAAGAAATATCAGCCCTCTAAACTGCCTTCAAGGGCGGTGATATTTAGCACTGAAAATTACAAATAAAGTTTTTTGAGGTTGAATAGCAACATCTAGCCATTGACACTGATGGTTTCTTGGTCAAACAAACTGTTATCAACTACGCGAATGAAGTCCACGCACTCCTTTGAGTGAAAACAATAACGTGAATCTATGCAACGCTTACATGTTGGATGGGATATTTAAATGTGCGGGGAAACTCAAAGGTTGAAGAACTAGGCATTTAGACAGTGGTAAGTGGTAATCTTACCTCTTTATACTCCATTACTCTTTCTCACGAGAGACATGCTAGTGCAAACAAGTCAATCAGAATTTGTGTTTAGCAAGATAAAGCTTAGAGGATAGTTTAAAATCCATTTATTATTCTAAATCCATTTCTTCCATTAACATGTTATACATTAGTGTTCACTAACCATGATTCATGTCACAGTTTAGTTTGTTAACTTTTAAATTATTTAACAACCATAAGTTATTGATACATTTTTTTTAAAGGATTACACAGATATCTTAAAACAGGCTTGGGTTCATTTTTGTAGATTTTTAAATAGAAAACATTTTAGGCATCTCTTCAAAAAAGAAATAAAGCAGGCATTTAAAGTTAGAAAACAAGTAATTCCAAATTTAGTTTTTACAAAAGCCTTCAGCTTTATTGACAAATTATGGCAAACATATTTGACAAATTGTGGTTCCTATTTAGAGAAGCTTACACATGGAACACCATGTGTGTTTTTTTCTTTTTTCTTTTTTTTAACAAATACAGGTTAAAACACTGAACAAATTCAGTTAGCTACATACATACAGTAGCTGCTTATTTTCAACCCCATTAAAACAGCATTTAAAAATTAAATTTACAACTTAATATTGAACATCTCCATCTGACTAACAGATATTAAAAGACAGGTTAAAACATCTTATCTACAACTTTATTATCAGCTAGTTCAAAATCATATTACAGTCTTTTAACCACCCTAAACAAAGGTTCTGCTAGTTGGTTGAGACTCGAAATCTAACAGATTCATGCTCTTTCTTCCAAAAGAAAAGGGAAAAAGGAAACTAAAAAGAAAAGAGAAGAGGGGTTTACACACAACAATTAAAAAGAAAACAATCAAGAGAATATCAACCTACAGAATGGTTTTTAAACTATGCTTGTCAATGTCTTTGTTTTTCAGTCTATTTTGTAAAATAATACTAATGTCCATGTCACGTTAACAGTATAAGGAAATACAAGAATAGATGGGAGTAATTATAAGCAGTTATTCCTAGAATAGAAAAAACAAACAAACAAAAAAAGGACTATTACTTGTCTGGTTGCTGTTTATGTGGAGACCACAGGCTATGAATTGTCTTTGAGGAGGTCACAGGTGAAGAGGACCTTCAATATCTACCATAGGGGTGTTCCCTGAATCCCCCTCTGGCTGACCTTGGTGGTGGTGCCTTCAGGCTGGAGCGAGTTGTGGCCCATTCTCTGGTGCTATGAGAAAGACAGTGACAGACACATGACTTCACAATTATAGGTAAAGAAAAGTCATTCAAAAACAGTGGTTTGCTCATAAGAAGATAATAAAATGTGCTCAACGATGAAAGATAAATTCTAGTACTGTTTGAGACTATGCAAGTGTAATTGGTGTATGTGATAGTCATTTGAATTAAGTTTTCTTCGTATTTGACAAAGAAGAGAAAGTCAAAGGAGTAAGATAAACGCACATTTGCTATGCACTACATTTCAATGCTACTACATTGCAAGAAGTGTTTAAACATAATCTTGTCATTTAATCTTTCAATGCAAACTTCTAAAGCAAAGCACACATAGTAAACCAGTGGTTCTCAGCCCTTGATTATGGTGAGAATCAAATAGGACTCAGAGTAAAACGAAACAAATCAAAACAAACAAAAACAAAATGCCTAGTCTCTGTCCCATAAACTGATTGAAATGCACCGCGGTGCAGGATCTCTGTGTTGTTCTTTTTCAGTGCCTCTCATTTGGTCCAGAGTTAAAATCTATGATGAACTTCAGATGATAAAGTGAGAGATAAACAAGGTACAGAGCAGAGAAAGTTGCAGTATGGAAGTATGTACAGAAAGATTTCTCAAATCCCTTTCCCGTAAGCTACGCGGAAAATAAGATGGCCCTTAAAATGCTAGGAAAACTCCTTAGAGTTATAAAACTTAGCCTATCCCTCCAAAGAAGAACCCAGAAAGAAAAAGCCAGCTAAATATTTGAGAGGCATAGGAAACAGAGACTGTAAAGTCTGTGTTCCCAGAAAAGGAAATGATTCTTCGTCCCCTAGCTTACAGGTGGATTCATGGTGTCAACTCATATGATTCCAGAAACTAGCTTATCTAAGTCCCTTACTCAGAATTTACATACTCATAGACAGACAGCAGACATGGAAAGGCAACTCCCAGTAAGAAAGATATATTAATAAAAAGATAGACATTTAGAATCAATGAAAATATCTACTGGAGAACCTCCACTGAGGCCAACTGATGTGTCCCTTCTGCCCTGTGGTGCTCCTTTGTAATAGGTTTTATAAAGTTTCTAAAACAGGATATTAAAATTTAAATTTCAGTATAAGATAACCTTCAACTTACAAAAACAATCAAACATATATCAATATTAGAAAAAGACTGCATCTAAGTAGCTAAATGTTTCTGAGTTGACATCATTATGACAAAATGATGTTCTTGGTTGAAATGCTATGTATTCACTATTTAAGACTGTGGTGGTTTGATGAGATGTCCCTCCTACTCTCAGACATTTGAATCCTTGATTGACAGGCAGTGGTTCTGTTTGAAAAGGCTTAGGAGATGCAGCTTGTTGGAGGATGCATGTCACTGGTGATAGTTTTAAGTATTTGACGATTTATCGTTAAATATTGCATCGTGTTTCACAAAACATAATCGTTTGTATCACTCTATGTTTGAATTAATACAATGCTTTTCCTCCTTCCTTCAAGCTAGGAAAATGACTAATACTATTAGCTTATGATAACCGAAACTATGAAGTTAAGCAAGTATCAAAAATGAATTCCTACTTAACAAATGCAAGCTTCTGACTTTCTAAGACTCCTTCACTAATAGAGGAAACAAGAGGTTTATGTCTCTTAATCGGGGCCTTGCTTCTGCTTCATACATAATGTCTGCAACAGCTGTGAATCATGTTTGGAGAATTGTTATTTCTTTTTGTGTCCAGTTTCCTTCCTCACTGTCTTTATCACGATGGCCATGCTTTGCGCCTTTGTCACTTGCATTTGACACATTGTACAATCAGTCACAATGTAGACATGTGCCTCCACTGGTCTCATGAGAGTTCTCACTGGGTCAGTGCTTCTCGTTGCTACCACCACCCGTGCCTCGCTACACTTGCTACAGTAAGTCTCTCACCCCTCAGGTATAATATTTGCAATCCTGTATTTTTAATGCACACTAGCAGAGACAGAAGGGATACTCCGAAGTCATCCTAAGCTCAGGCAAGCATGGAATTTCCTGGGAGCTAGGAGCAGAAATGAGAGTGAGAGGAAGAAGCACAAGGTGCCGTTAGGTGGAGGTTTTGAGAATGAGAGAGAAATGAAATTTAGAAGTGCATTTGGAATTTAGCTGTCCTTTGGGACTTTTTTACGAGACACTGGAGTTTTAAAAATATCTTCAAATTTACTACAAGGGAGGATTCACAGCCAATTGTTTTTAGTCACATATTGTTGTTGCAAGATTTCTCTTAAAAAATCCTTACAGTGAAGCTTTAAACCAGCCCTGTCTCTCTGAAAGTAACAGAGGAAACATGGTGTGTGCAGTACTAGTGGATTGCTATGTGAGAAACACTGGTTGAGTTAGGGCTATACACTAAATGAATAACAAAAATTACTTTTCAGAGGTAACATGTACATTTCTGACACACTGAAATGAGTACAATACCATAAATTTATAAAATATGAAGTAAATTCACATTTCTTTATCAATAACAAAGTGCATCAAATCTCCTATGCATCAGCTGCTATCCCATGTTGTGACAACAGACACAGTAAAGGACAACTCAGAGAAATATGTGTAAAACTTCATGGATCAAAGCACCTTCTCAACTTGTCTTTTAGGAAAATATTCAGAGAAGTAGTGAGGAGGGAGCCACTAACTTTCATCATTTAGCTGGAGTTAGACTGAACTCTAATAATCTATATAATAGTGCCATATATATATATATATATGTGCCATATATATATATATATATATATATTATAATTTATATATCTTCTCTAAGAGAGAAAAGGTTTTCTAAGCAAATCTAGAAATCCATTATGAACTCACGTTGTATTTAACCTATATCAGATTTTTCTTTCTCTAAAGATTTTTCTACATTAATTATTTTGTATTATTTGAACTTATTTCTAAAGTGGTTTTTAACATCTATTAGGGAAGGAACTTTGTACAGTGGCGAACATGTAGCAGAACAACATAAATGTAAAGTAAGTCATTGTTGCTATTAAACAAGGGAGGAGGTTTTAAGCCACTTGTGCAGAATAAATCAAGCATAGATATTGCTAACAATATTGGTTTGTGTGTGTCTATATGTGAGACAATGTTATTTTTTTTTAACGTTATTCTTTTTGTTGTTGTGAGTGAGTAACGTATTACCTCATAACTTGAGCTTCCCAGAATGCCTGGAGTTCATGTCAATCACATGACAGTCGGTTTCCTTGAGGAGCATTTTACTTCCTTTGGGGTATAAGTCATCCAGGTCACTCTCCTGTGCTCTGAATGTTACTCAAATGACCTGCACTTTCTCCATCTCAAAGGCTCTGCTCAGCAGATTCAGGCCCATTAAGCCTCATGCAGATTGTAATGTGCTTGCATTTCTGCAGTGAAATTAGATACTTTGGGGAGCTTTCATAGTGGGAAAAAAATCTAGACAATTTTTAAAGCTGCAAAAAAAATCTCCCAGATATTTTAAACATTTAGATTCTGGATGAGTATGAAACACAGGAACTAGCAAACAAGTTTTAAAATCTGATGCTATTAAAGTTAAATGGAAAAGTAAAATTTTAATATTTGGGTTTTAGGAGGTAGATTTAAAACATCAAATTCATTTTGAACCTGTTCAAAAAGTGATGTCATGGAGACGTTTTATCACGAGGGCTAAGCTAATGTGTTGATGCGTTGGTCATTCTCTGTATATCTTTGCATTTCTGGAACTCACAAAAGAATCTCAGAAGAAAGACAGGTACAAAAAATGGAACAGAGACTGAAGGAAAGGCCATCCAGAGACCGCCTCACCTAGGCATACCATCCTATTTTCAGACACCAAACCCTGACACTTGCTGATGCCAAGAAGTGCTTACGACTGTTTCCTGAGAGTCTCTGCCAGAGCCTGACCAATACAGATGTGGATGCTCACAACCAGCCATTGGACTGATCCTGGGGACCCCAATGGAAGAGCTAGGGGAAGGACTGAAGATGCTGAATGGGATTGCAACCCCATAGGAAGAACAATACCAACTAACTGGACCACCCAGAGCTCCCAGGGACTAAATCACCAACTGAAGAGTATACATGAAGGGACTATGGCTCCAGATACATATGTTGCAGAGGATGGCCTTGTCTGACATCAGTGGGAGAAGAGGCCCTTGGTCCTGCAGAGGTTTGATGCCCCATCGAAGGGGGATGCTAAAGTGGTGTGGCAGGAGTGGGTGAGTGGTTGGAGGAACATCCTCATAGAGGCCAAGGGGAAGGGGGAGCAGGGGGATGGGATAGAGGGTGGAAGGAGGACAGGGGATATCTTTCAAGATGTAAACAAATAAAATGATTAATTAAAAAAAGTTTAAACCCACCATGAAGAATGGCAGCTAACTGCTCACTTGTGTCAAGTTGCAGATCAACATGCAAACTTCATAACTAAGATGAGGGTTGTGATTTGGATATGAAGTGTCCTTCCCAGTGCAATGCTGACAGAAGCTTGCTTGCAAGTAAAAGGACTTCTGCAACTTGCTTGGTTCCAGAGCTTTAAGTTTTTAAACTTTTTTAAGTTCATCATCAGACTAACCCACAAATGCAGCCATAGCTGAATACGCCCTAGGAAGTAAGTTAGTAAGGACACACCCAGAGAGATAAATCTTATCGCCCCCTCCCATATTTCTGTCTGTCTCCATTCACTCTACCATGTACTTCTGCTAAGATCTTCCTCAACCCAGGAGCCCAAATGGACCTTTCTTCCTCTAATGTCTTCTTAAATTTTCACCCCCCTGAAGACACTAAGCCAGCAGGGAACACAAACCAATCTCCCTTGTCAAATTCTGCTTAGTGTATTAAGAATATGACTCACGAGAATATGGCTGTGTGGCTGAGTAAGACTTTCCCAGACTGTAAAGCATTTTATACAAAGCTCCTCTCAAACAGACACTTGGGGTTGGTTCCAGACGATTCCCAAAGGATATGTTAAGATTAGAGGTTTTACCGTTTTTGAAACTCATCACCCTGCCACTTTTGGAGCATCAAATACAGTCTTATGGAGTCATAAGGGATCTTCACAATTTTCCAATAAGGTAAAAATCCTCTACATCATGAGTGAAGTGTAGATCAGGGGCTAGGTTGGGGTAGATACAGCTTTCTACCTTTGCTGTTTCTGGTGTGGTATGATGTTTTTAAGCAAGTCGTATCTTTTAGTTCAGATTTACCAGAAACTTACTATATAGCTCAAATTTTCTGTCAGTGACAGAAGAGTCTGTCTTGACTCACCCCTATACAACAGAGGACCTAAAGGTTTTAGTGAAGTATATTCTTATTGTAGAGTTCAGGTCTCACTTCAATAAAAAGGAAGCCAAATAGACAACTGAAAAAAGAGTTAACATAATAGAACTTAGAAAATGAAATAGTGAACGATAACTGAACACAATTAGAAGTTTGTCTTGCTTGATTCTAAACTATATCTTCTTTATTGTCAAAGTCTGGATTCTACCAAAAGCTGTGGAATTCACCCTCAGACTTGAAAAGTACACAAGGACTTGATGAGAAGCAACACAGGGAAGAATCAAATGGTAGTATAATGCTATAATCTTTTCCTTTAGTTCAGTGAAGAGGATAGGCATGGTTACATTCCTTCTTGATAAGATAACTCAACTTCTAGTTGCCTGCTTCCTTCAGCTACCTCTATTTTATATTACAATACAGTGTTTGGCTTCAGAAAGACACTCAACATGGCAGTTAGTAAACAAATAAAGAAACAAAAACCAGACGTTAATCGTTATTATCTCTAAAGGATCCTGTTCCCATGTTCCTCTGTTTGTTGGTTGCTCCCAAGATATAAGCACAATGTTGCCACTCTTAAACTTAGCTTACAAGGGAACCATTTAGAGAATATTACTGTCTCACTGTGTATATTAAATTAGCCTTGAACTCATGAGACCCTCCTACATTAGACTCATGAACACCAGGATTACAAGTGTGTGCTATATGGGGCATCCGAAGAGCTTTTAAATAATCTTTACCACTATTCTTTTTCGCAAAAGGTTTTTGACACAACTGATCATGAGAGAAAACTAACTGATTGTATTGTTTTTTTTTTTCCTAAGCATACCAAGGTAATCAAAGTTTACAATCTTTAGCATAGGCAGAAGCAGGTTCCCAGTTTGACTAAAAAGTTGTCCAATTAAGAGTGGATAATTCAAAGCAAAATTGAGATCTTAAATAAAACTAATGTAAAATTACCAAATAAGCAATGAAGTGGTGAGACTTTGGTGCATGTACGTGTGCATATGTATGTATGAGTGAGTGTGTGCACGAGCATGTGTGTGCGCGCATGCATGCTCACCTCTGGTATGCAGCCTATGGAGATCTGAGACCAGCCTTATGGCATTTGTCCTTCATCTTGTTTGAGATAGGGTCTCTTCATGGTTCAATAAGCTAGTCTACCTGGCCAGTAAGTAGTAATTCCATCCTTACAGTCTCCTTCTCACATCTTGGAGTAGAGACACTAGGATCACAGGGAACTGAGTGATTGCTAGTGTCCAGTTTTCACTTGAGTTCTGAAGATCCCACATCATGTTGACAAGCATGTGTGTCAGGCACTTTAACTCACTGAGCTATTTCCTACCCCTGCTTGTTTAGACTGCATCACCTCTAGGGAAAATGATATCTATCATATACTATCAGGCTACTTGTAGGAGATATCTACATAATTGCAATCTCTCAAATAGTACACACAAAAATTAGCTTATTCTAAAATTAATTTTATGAGAACTTCAAGATACTTTAGGACACAATTTCAGTGGGCTGTCTTTCAGTTAAAAATAGACTTTAAAATTTTATATTAAGATGAAATAACTGATATTATTCTCAGGAACACATAAATATCTCAATATTCAATCCTAGGACAAACAAATTGTTTGCATGTATTATATTTTTTCAGTGACTTTTATATTCTTGGTAATTTTAGAAAACTCATCTTTTGTAAAATCAATTTCTCAAATGCGTATCTCTATTGACTGTTAAATATAGCAGGCTTTTGTTCTTCAATCCCAGGGCTGGCATAAATGCTAGCTAGCTTCATTTTCTTTAGCTGTTTTCACAGATTAATCAATGCAGGCTTATTTTCACACTGGGATAATAATCATCTCGCTCCTAAACACAAAATGAGGATGTTCGTGTTCTGCAATCAACTTGAAGTGCAGTACTTGGGTGCCCTGGATTGAAATACAGCACCCATTTTCTTTTCGCTTTCATTCATTTCAAGACTATATTAATATTATCTTCCTTGGTTCCACACACAGCTGTCATTTAAGATGCTACTGACGAATGGATGCATAATTAGCTCTCCAGTTCGTACATTAAATACATTTTAATAAACAGCTCTTTCCTCTGAGAAGATAATATTGGTGTCCATTCATAGCCGCCAATCTCAGAGAGAATGAAGAGGGTGTTTCTTATGTGAAACATTGCATAGCTAAGCCCTGTAATTAAAACACATCCTCGTTGAATTATGAGCTATTCAGACATATCCAAAGTAATTTTAATAATTCTGATTTAATTAGAAAATATCTTAGATGTGCAGAAGCTGATTTTGAACTCTTATTAGTCAAACATTCATTCTCTAAAAATCAATTCAGCATAGAAATGTAACAAATCTTAGTTTAATAAAAATGGATCTGATAATACACTGAATGTTACATGATCTTTATAATCAATACATCTAAATATTTAGTTATATTTAAATTTAATATTATAGTGTTGCAAGGAAAGCATTTAATATTTAATATTACCTACAAATATACAGTTTATATTTTCTACTTTAGCAATGAAACCTGGGACCCAAAGAGAAAAAAATCTTTACATCTGATGACAAACAAAATAGACTGTAAATAAATAAAGGCCCAGACTTGGAGTCCCAGCTACTTGGGAGTGTAACAGTAGAAACATGTGAAACCACAGTTTGAAACTAGTCTTAGATGTGTAGCAAGATGTTGCATTCTTGAAAATAATGGAGTAAATCAGTAAATATTCAGTTATCACACACATGCATGCATCACATATTAGCACACATACAATGACAATAAAAAAATCACAGTCATGTTTATGCTAATTAGCTCAAGTTAGCCATTCTATAGTGTTATGCATTTTTCAAAACGCATACATTCCAAATGTCCACCAACAAACTGAAAACATACTTATAATGTATTACAGCTCTGGATGAAGTGTCACATGGGAAGAACTGGATATTTACTTCCATTGATTTCGAACCAGCTGTGGACAGGAACCCTGGAAGGCAGATTCTATCTGTGAATTTCCTTTCTGAAGCACAATCTGATGCTCCCTCACAGTTCTTTGGTCCTCTCTGCTGTCCTCATATGGAGACAGAGCTATCTGGGCCAACCTACTCTCAACTGCTCTCATTGCTATTTGGGTAAAGGAGTATTCCAGAAAATTGAGTATACATTTTGTAAGAGAAAACCAAAACCAATGGAGTTTAATGTTTGTATCCACCATACAACCGAACCAAACTGTAAAAGGGAAGGATTATTAATTCAAATGAAAGCCAGGATGAAACATGTATGCTTGGAACAAAGAGTATTAACTTACAAGACTATCTACAGTTTATTAACTAGGGGATACAAATGGATGATAATGTAAGGGAGGTATTTACAGTTTGATTTGAATGGACATTTGGGTCAACCTTCTCCTGTGTTTCTAAGTATTACCATCTTATTTTGTGTTTTTATGTTTTGTTTTAGTAATGGTGTCTGTTTGTGTTTCCTATTTTTTTCTTATTTTCTAAAATGGAAGAAACTCTAATTAGAAATTGTATCTAAAAGTTATTTTCAATAACAAAAAAGAAAAAATTTCTGGATGCAAGTGTCATAAGAAAAGAACCACTTATCAACAATTACTAACATACTTCTGATAACCCACTATACCACATACTATACCAAATCTGAATTCTTATATTTTATATATATATATATATATATATATATATATATATATATATATATATATTATATATATATAATTTAATTAGCCTTTGATATTATGGTGCTGAGCCCCTGTATTTCTTGTTATTTTCTTGGTCCTTGTTTACCCCTACACAGAATATGAGTGCATTAAAATCCTCAGAACTTCACTCTTACAAGACATGATTGGTGTGAACACACTTATTTTGTGATTATGCAAAGAGAGTATACCAGTTCCAAGTGCACATATCAATAGTTAATCACTACAATTCGTATGAGATACATCAAAGTCTACATTTATGATGGTATAGTCCTGGTGATAGAGAAGTGGAAGAAAATACTTTTATGGACCATGATGAGATAAATCTTTGTGTTTAAATTATTTTTTTAATGTGACACGGAAGGCAATAGGTTCCATATGACATTATGTATGTCTGTTATTGGTCTCTTACCTAATCCTTTTCTCATTCCCTTGTTACCAACCCTTGCTGGTCTCAATGCTTTCCCCCTCCCCTTTGTGTACATGTATACTATCGCTGTCTTTGTACTTTCATCTACTCCACTTAAGATCCCTTCTTCCCTTCCCATGGTTCCTTTTATAATTTTATGACAACACACACACACATGCACCCCCCCACACACACACATATTAGAAAATATGTGATGCCTTTCATTCTGAGTTTAGCTTATCTCACTTTATATAATTATTTCCAGTTCCACTCAAATGTCATGATTTCATTTTCCCTTCCAGCTCAATGAAACTTTACCATGTACAGTTACTACATCTTTCATTCTTCGTGATGGCCATCCTGCATTGTATTCTTAGCTGCTGTGAGTTTGGCAGCAAAAATACTGAAGTTCAAGTGTCCCTGTAATAGAACTTAGAGTCCTTTGGATATATACACTATAGTGATACAAAATGAGCCATGTGACGATTCTATTTGCATTTTTCTGAGAAATCTCTAAACTATTTCAATAGTTTATATGTTAATGCTACCAACGGCAGTGAATAAGGTTTCTCTTTCCCCCACATCCTCACTAGCATCTGTTGTCATTTTTTTTCTTGATGCTATCCATTTTGATGGGTAGGATAAAATTTTAAAGTATTTTCAGTTGTCATCTTTCTGATGGCTAAAGATGTTGGTTATTTTTTTCAAGTGTTTATTGGTCATTTGTATTTCTTCTTCTGAGAACTGTCTGTTCATTTTATTGGTCCATTCCCTGATTGAAATTTCTTTCATTTAGAAACTAGTATTTCATCTCTTCACAAACCACCCTGCTGCACATCACCAAATGTTGCACTGATTCCAGTGCACATGATTCCATAAAGAAAACATGGGAGCTATTTTCCTTAGACTGACATGCCAAGTGTGAAAAATAATGACTACACTGAAAATCTCAAGACATTTCATGAATAATAATAAATCTCCTCATTCGAATAAAACATTTCAGAAGATTTGGAGTCTTCCCACACTGGAATAACACTTACATGTAATAGCCACTTAATAAATATTTTCAAATAAGTAATGTTGTCTAACTTTGTACAGAACTATACCAATTCAGAACACTTGTTTTTCTAAGTTCTTGGTTCTAAAATCATAGAGATTATAATCTGGTACAATATGAATGTTTCCATCTATTTTCAAACAGGAAACAATGGGGCACTATAAAAACATATACTATGTAAACTATCACAAAGCTTGCACCTACCAGTACCTATGTGCAAAATATACTCTCCTGTTGCCTTTAAACTAGCTGGGCTTCCACAACACTCCTGATGATGTCAGCTATGATGCTGTTGTCCTCAGACCTTTCCAACCACAGGTTGCCTTAGCAATGTCATCACCAACATTTTGGGGCACAGATGGAGGGATGGATCTCAAGGGTTGTCACAGTTACTTTATTGCTGTGATAGGAAACCATGACAAAGGCAACTTAGAAAAAAGTGTTTCTTTTGGCCTTATGGATTCAAAGGGTTAAAGTGCATGAGTGAGGAACAGCTGAGAACCATATCTCAGTAAGCAAGTCAGAGAGAGAGAGAGAGAGAGAGAGAGAGAGAGAGAGAGAGAGAGAAGGAGGAGGAAGAGGAGGAGGAGGAGGAGGAGGAGGAGGAAGAGAGGAGAGAGATTTCACTGGGAATAACAATAGCATGAGTTTTTTGAAACCTCAAAGCCTACCCCTGATGATGTACCTCCTCCAACATGGCCATACCTCCTAATTCTTTCCAAAAGGTTCTATTAACTAGGGACAATTGTTTCAAATATATGGCCATCCTTGCTCAAACCATCCACAGAGGCTAAGGCCAATGGGGCACTGATCTTGGCTCTGATGTATCTTAGGTACATGACTCTGATCTCGTTTGGGTTCAACTTGAGGGAAATGATGGAGGTGGCTGGTGTTATAGATGATCCTGGATTTAAATTGACCAAAGAAAGCTACACTGTAGCATCCTCCATGATAAAAGCAGAAAAGCTAAGTTTGTATTTTATTTATCGATCATCTTCAACATAAATTGGACAAAGCATGTTGCTTGATTCCAGTACAAGTAGAGATGGGCTTGAAAGAAGATAAATATAGTTCTTTTTTGTTGAACCTAAGTAACTGTGGATGCCCTGGTGTGTTTAGCCGTGTACCGCAACCTAAGATTAAAAGTTCTAGGTTCTCTTCTTGCTTCCAGAATCATTGCTAGTATTTTTGGGAATAGAATGCCATGTTAATTATTCGACAAAGGAAAATTACTTAATGCTACAGCCGAATTTCCTCATCTCCAAAATGTAGGTCATGTGTGAGAACGTTCCTAGAGGATGCTGACGGGGACTCTGTCATCCGGAAAATAAGTTTATAACTTTTTTTCTTCCCCACTTCTCCTTTGCTCTTTTAGTCAGAACCTGTAGTCAAGCCTTCTAATGTAACCTGTACCCCCAGATCCTGTACTTTCTAATCAGGGTCATTTAAATTATATGTAGGCTTCCTTAGATTTGCTTAGTCCTGAGTCACAGTAAGCACCCATACCCATATGTGGTAGTAGCACTGAGTTAAGTTCCAACCATTGATGAAGTATAAAAAGAGAAAAGGAGTCTCAGAGCTATACTCTTACATTGAATTCCCCTTTGTCATAAATTGCTTAATATGTTTACATAAAATGAATAAATGTGTAAGAATTTATATGGAGGGCATCAACTCTTATTTAGCATTGGTCATAGTGATATGTTCTCTTGCTGGATGTGGCACTGAATTATTTGAGTAATGACTGTTTCTAAGCATGACTTCATTCTCTGTAACCTTTATGTTTTCCTTCCCCTACCTGGCCACATGTTCTTTCCTTCCCCCACCTGACCATCTGCCCCCTTCCCAACCTGACTATCTTTGCTTTCCTTCTCCTACCTGGCTCATCTTCTGTGCTTTCCTCCCTCTATCCCACAACCATTTGTGCCTTTCTTTCTACATCCTGATATAGCACTACTCTTTCATGACAAGGGCGTTTCAAACTCATTGTCTTCTTCATTCTCCAACAGAGGAAGGAAAATTTGTTATAATTTTAACAAAAATCCAAGACTATAAATTTTGAAATGTAATTTTCAAGGAAACCCTGCTAAAAAAGCACAATGTCAAAACCACAATGTCAAAAGACACAACCTGTCAAAATGTAGTATTATGTTGATAGATCACAAGCACTCAGTAATTATTTGCTAGACAGAATATGATGAATTTTTTAATGATACTTGATTCAATAATACATTTTGAAATCAACTTTATAGACTAATACTTTATTGACTGTTTCTTAATACATACAAGAAAAATGTTATTTGGAATTTTAAGAGCTACATATGATGAAGAAATAATTTGAAAATCATTAAATAATAAAAATATTTCTGCACTTTCAAGTCTAAATACATTTTAAATGTAGATTATACTGATATACTTGTGACAAAAGGAAAGACACAATATCGAGGTTACACCAAAGACTAGACAATGGGCATGCTGAAACACGGTGCACTACTATGGCTGCTCACCAATGCTGAGAAAATGATCTATGATTGTGATTAATTTCTTTTGAAATTTTGATCAAAATTGATCTGTCCAATTTTCTGCACTGGTTCTGTGAGTCAAATCTTACTGTAGAATTACATAAATCAATGTAGCGGACACTTCTGTGAAAATGGAACAGTGTTATGGACATAGAAATAATTTCTAAGTTGTCAGTGACAGATGGGTGTTCTGATCTCATAACTATAGTAAGGAAAAGGTCTTACCGTAGCTGTCATAGGCATCCTCATTTACTCCATGACCATAGTCATAGTATTCAGGCACACTGCAACAGATTTAGACAGGAATCAATGATTCTGTAAGCAGGAGAATCAATCCAGATCTTCATACAAAATTTGAAGTCAAAATGTGGCCTAAGCACCTCCAGCCACAAAACACAATCTTAAACAAGTACTCAGTGATTAAAATAGAGGTTATTGATAAGAAGCACTATGATTGTATCATCATATATCTTTCTTTCTTTCTAAATAGATCTATCATCTATCTATCTATCTATCTATCTATCTATCTATCTATCTATCTATCTATCATCTATCTCTACCTTTAATTATTTATGGAATGCTAAAGTTGGTCTTTACCTCCAACTTCCTATTAGACACATTAAGTTTCCCTTCAAACAGAAGTCTAAAACATCAATAGTTGATGAGAGGAAAGATGTAGAGTCTACTTTGATGCAAAAGCTCCTATATACATTGATGATCTGATGTGTGGCCTTTACTATTGACACGTTTAAAAATACATATCTTCTTTTCTAGTCTATAGACTTGTCAACTATTTCATTTATTTCCTTTCTTTCAGCATTTCCACATTCACTAAATTTGAAAATGTCACTGGGTTTTGTTTCTCTTTAAAAAATCACAACATCTTCCTTCACTCACAGTCATTTCCTGCTTGGCCCTTCAGCACTGCTACTTTCCTTTCATAGACCTCTTTTCAATTAGCATCCATCCTTTGCGTGATTAGCTCTCTCCCCGTGAGTTTTCACAGCACACTTTCCAGCTTCCTTTTGATGACATCGGGCTGCTATTGCCATGACTCTACTGAAAGAAGTCTTACCAAGATCCTGATGTATTCAAATACAATAACATTTCACTGATATTTTTCTTTAAAGTCATGTGACACCATTAGCCATTTATGCTCCTTCACATGCTCCCTTTGCTTTGAGATATTTCTAACTCATTTCTTCATTTTTCTGTATTAGTAAGCTTTTCATTTCCCAACCTACATTCATCCATTTATTAGAAATGTTCTCTTTTTCTGTTTTAACTCCAAAACTCCAAAAACAAGGTCATCAGTGACTATGTTTAAACATGCACTCTATTCTTATGACTTATAAATTATATCTCCACCTATGGAACCTCCCTCTGCTCTCAAGCATGTGACAGTCTAGTGTCCATTTCTATGTGCTTGTCAAATGCACTTTTACAAATTTAAAATGAAAATGTTTTTTTTCCACCTCATGCTCTACCTTTCACATTCTCTATCATTATTTGTGGAAGCATGTTAGTGTCACTCAAGTGGCAATATGTCGGCTTCTCTTTCTTATCTTACGTGTGATGTTCAACCTGAATCTCAAATTCCATCATTTCTACTTGCAATTATGTTCACAACCTGAACATGCCCAACTTCCAAAGCGGCATCGTAGCAAAAGAGTTGACAATTTCTCTTTCAATAATTCAACCTACTGCTAACTCTTTTGTGTCCCATTTGCTTTTGTCTTTCTATTTTTCTACATAGCAGTCATTTTTATAAATATGTTAAATCGTCTGTGTTCTCTACTCAAAATCCACAGATGTCTTCCCAATGTTCTTTAAGGAAAAAAGGCAAAACTGTATAAAAATCTATCAGCTCCACCACTTCCCCTTCCTTTTTCAATTCAGAGCATCCATACTATAGAAAGTTCTTAAATTATGGAGCTGTACTACTGCCCAGTGTCTCCACAGTTGCTGATCTATTATGTAGAAAATGCTTTCCCTACTAAGTATTACTCTTTCTTTCCTTGTTTGTAATTTACACAATTTACAAAAGGATCTCTGGTAATTCCAAACTAGCATCTAGCCACATATGCCATGCTTGTTCCTCTTGGCACTTGCCAGTCACAGCCTGTTACCATGTAAACACACAATGACCATATGCTCATTTTCTTAGTAGTTAGTTCCCACTTTACTTAGGCTTCTAGGTTTGCATATTTGCTTCTCCCTTACTTACTGTCTACCAGTGTCCCAGACTGATTTTCTGTAGGACTGGTTGGCATAGGACAACTTCTCCAGATTTATGAGATACAGGAGTTCATTGTCTATAGGAGGCTAATTATGGACTTGGACATAATGCAACTTGGACATTTTCAGAATAATATACAAGAGTTAGAAGTTATCATTTTGATAATTCTTACATTTTGCTGTTACTATAAGCTCTATAGTAAGAAAGAAAAGTCTATATTTTAGTTATGAATATCATAGTTTGCCAAAAAATTCCATTTTAAATTAGCTATAATCCATTGTTATCTACTTGAATATTAATGAATTAAATATCTTAGTATTACTAAATCCTTTTATTGACATTAGAGCTTGAACTTACTAAACAAGCATTCTGTCAATGAGCTCCATGCCTAGCCCCGAATCCTTTCTGTAGAAAGCACAATGACAAGAAAGTGATTTCATACAAATATCAAGTGGTATATACGATCTGAGGATTGGTATAGGTGTTAAATATTAGGTGAAAAGAAAATACAGAAGGAAATAAAATTATGTGCTTTGTGAATATGGATCTTATTCTTCAAGAGAATCCTCTAGATATAAGCAGATCAAGTATCTAAGATTTCATTGAAAGAAAAGGCACAGAAAGAAAGTCTATACTTGAAATTAATGAGAAGCATAGGACATTTGATGGTATTTATATTTCCCAAGATGCAATTTATAGTGAACAACTGTAAGTTTAGCAGAAGGAGCTACAAAAAGATAAGATTACTTAGCCCACCCTTACTGTTTTCAATATTTACACAGAAGCTAGTAAAAAATAAAAAAAAAAAGCTGAATGATAGATATTCTCCCCGTCATTCTATATTAGAAGGTTAATGGCACTGATTGGTAACTGAACATTTGTATCTTCTTTCATATATATGTGTATATGATGTATCTTAATAGAAATGATGCAACCTTGGACTCACAGTGATGACTCAATGATTCAAATCAGTGTTTTCTTACAGAAGTTAGGTTCCCAGCTGCTAAGTCAGTTGGTTCACAACCACCTAGAACTAGAACTTCAGGTGATCTGGCATTCTTTTTTTATGCAGATACCTTCATATATATAATATATATATATATATATATATATATATATATATATATATATCCACTCCTACATATATAGTCATGCTAAAAATAAAAATAAACATTAAAAAAGAAAAGAAATTATACAAACCAATTCAAGGTCCTCATACAGATTCTGCAAATTTCTGAGAGACATTTGTTAAGTTTCTGAGAGTCGCAATATAGAAGACAAGAAAAACTGATTTAATGATCAATGCAGGAAGGGGAGGATGCTTACACTGGTAAGAGCTTGCCTTTGAATAACCTGATTCTATTTCCAGGAGTATACTGTCTTGGGACAGTTTTGCAAACACTACTGGTACCATTACTGTATTATAACATTGGGTTGTCATTAAGATTTGGATTGAGGAAGCCAATGGAAGTCAAGGAGTAGCATCTGTGAGAAAGACTACTACAAAGAAGCCACAATTATTGTTTCTCATGAAAGACATAATCACACCAAGAGAAAATTGTCTCTTTCAGATTATAAGAAGCATAATGGAATGCCATAGAAAATGAGGCTAACTGTCATAATGGACTTAGTAGGGGCTAGCCTTTCATTTACTCAGTATTATTTCCATAGAAAGAATTAAGGGTTCTTAAGCAATGAGCATGTCCAGATACCCTTCCAGCTATATGTACTTTTGTGACAAAATGAAGAAGCCAAGATCTGATGTGTGCAGATGAGTGTGGTGAAACCAAGGTCATTTTGAATTTAAGAACAATCTCCTTTTCTTAGATTTCTGCTCCTCAACCTTCTTAGTGATGATCATTGGCTCCTGAATGAGGACAATGCCTGGCATGCGACAGCCTGTGCCATGGGCAGTCCCTAGTTTCAGACTTCTTACAAGAAGAAACTTTTCTCTACACCATTGCTACCTTACAGTTTAAGAAAAATGAATCTTTTAAATATTGTTTGAAACAAAAAGAAGGAAGGAGGGTGAAGAACACTTGCCAGAAAGAGATGACTCTATCTGGTTTCTGCTAGTTCTAGAATTTAAATTGATAGAGGGTTTGGAAATGTAGACCTTATTGAGAAGTTGCATTTTTTTTATTTCAACAGCGAGGTATAGTTAATATTGCTTTAAAGTGTCTTCACACATACCATGAGGTTCCCCAACACTAATGACTTCCAGAACAATCCTTGCACCTCTGATTATGTCCCATTAGGAAGGAAAACATATAAACTGTAAAGTCACCAAAAAGGATAAATATTAATATATTCAGACCTACACATGGATATATCCATTCCCTGGGAGGATGCAGGGCAACCATCCTGGAAAGCTGCCATGACTCCCAGAAAAGGAAATCAAAATGATCAGACGCACTAATCAGAAATGTATTTCACCACTCTCATATCTCCACTTGGCTGAATTTCATAACTGTTATGGCCACTGAGTCGTCTCTGTTTACTTTTTTTCACAATCATAGCTTTTAGAACAGTTAGTATGTTCCTCTCTGACCTCTTTATACTGGGTGTTTTGTCTGGGGAGAGGTAGGAAGAATCATGTGCTGACCATTTTACAAGGTACCAGACCTTATCAATTGCATCAATACCTAACAGAACATGGAGATGTGTACATTTCAGAGATTCTGTATTTTGAGCTAGTTCCAGTAATTAGAAGCTGAGGTATTCTATGTTGATGAAAATGTAGGTATTTTTTTTTTACAACAGAAAGAAGAAAAGTCACTCAAATTTGATGACTAGAGAGAGGATCTAATAATAGAATACTTTTGTTATCTCCTCTGAAACAGGCAGTATTTTCCTTCCTAAGACACTGCCTGGCTCAACGTTCCCTGGTGCCTTCTATAACATGCAGAGCGATACTCCAAATTCATTACAATTTATGTGAAAATAAATCCCCTTTCTTCTCTTTTCTGTTGGTTCTCCTGATGCTTGCTGGAAATCTCAGTGACTCATCTCACATTGGACAGGTCTATTAGCAATAGTCTCCCAACAATCTGAGTCCTTGTGTGGAGAGGTAGACTGCTTGCACCCACAATCTCCTGTTACTATGTAGCAAACAGGTAAGCTTTTCTCAGTGCCTCCCATTCAACTGTGGGACTCTTCACTATGCAATTTAACCCTTACCTCACTTATCAAAGCTGACTACAAAAGAATGCCCTGGTGGTTAACAGGCATTCAGCTAATATTTGTTGAATGGATGAATAATGATAGATTAAAGAAAGTTAAGGAGGAGAAAATCATTCAGTATCAGGAATACTGAAGCATTATTTTTTCTGGAAGAGATGAGATATTGAAAAGACATCTGCTTATATTGAGAGCAATGGAGCAGTAATGTATCACACACACACACACACACACACACACACACACACACACACAGAACAACATCAAATCCCAAGTTACTTATTTCCTTTTTGATGTAAATGATTTTAGCTAAAATTTGTAATAAATTATTCTGTTAGGGATCCTATCTCTTATACTCCAATTATTTCCCATTTATTTTTCAATTATTAAATAATTAAAGGCATTTTAATATAAAATGCTAATAACTAGACATTCTTTGAGTAAATCATAAGAAAATTCAGTTTTTTATATGTGCCAGGTCATAGAAAAATTATATCCAGTATGACTACAATAATAACTAATCTCTCAATCAGTAATAATGTCCTAATTTTAATTAACACTTCTGTGATTATAACAGTGCTGAGAAACCTTTTTCCTTATATTTTAGAAAATATGATGTAGAATGATACAGAATTGAGAATTAAATAATCAGACTGTGTTTATACAGAATTCATTGGTCCTCTTTAACTGACTTCAACAACAGAATAAATGAAAGAGACTTAATGACAGAGCAGTTTTCAGAAATAACAAATAAAAGTATAAACACTATATTTTATTATGATCAAGGTCACTTTAAATTTTTATTTCATTTTTCTTTTATATATGTAAGAAATTCAGCATGGTGCTTTGGTATGTATGAAGAGAAAAGTGATTGCTATATTTAAGCAAATTAACAGGTTAAAAATAATGCAATAATGTGGACATTACATCTGAAGCTATACAATAGTGATGCAGCTACACTTAGCATTTAAGAAATCCTTCTCAACTATTTTCCTACATTCACTCTGCGCTCTTGCTTTCTTGTCTCAACAGAAGTCATGAGGTAAAAATGTCAAACATAGGTACTTTTCATCCTAGCACCCATCCCCAAATTACCAACTGGATATTTTCTTTTTTTCGTGTTCATGTATATGATGTTCAAGGCCTTCTGTTAAATTTCATCAGCTCTGTGAAAAATCTCTGTCTACAAAGCTGTAAAGATCAATGAGTAAAACACGTAGGTCTATGTATAATACCTGAACATTAATGAACCATCACTGGCAGAGACTCTATCAAACACCTTACCATTCTTGTGTTACCTCCTGATTCTGATGGGTATTCCCAATCAGGGGAATCTTCTATTATTTCCAGTATTAAAAATAAATTTTTTAAATACAGCATCAAATTGTCAAAAATTTTACTATATCAAGACCTATTTGCTACTAGGTTTTTAGCAATGATCCTGTGTCTATTCCTTGTATCTTCCTTCCGAAGCCATCTGTGTCCCTGAGCACTCATCTCCTAAAGTATTCTTTCAATTCCATGGTCCCCAGCTGTTCAGAGTAATGACATAATGACCACAAAGTCACAATAATAGCATCATAAAAGCCTGGCAGCTATGGGTATAGATATTTTGTCTATTTTGTAAAATATCATAATAAAAGGGAATGGAAATATCCTGATGGGAATTATGGTACACCAGAAAAACAATTGAACAAGTGTGAAGTATTCTTTCCGTATTTTTTTACTCGCAAAATAGAAAACCTTCAGAGTTAGTAGGCATTGCACAGGTCAGAAGGAACAAGGGAGTCTTAATGGTGATATTAGCCAAAACATAGACAAGAGAAGGTATGGCTTCTACTGCTGCCCTAAAGTATTCAGGGAATGGTAGATAGAGTAGCCATCCATGTTCGATCTGGGCAGATGTTTAAGAATCTGTCTCTGTGTAATGGCAAAGTCTAGATGTAACCGTAGCATCAATAGAATATACTACATGACATAAGATAGGGCTATAGACAATAAGAAGCAACTTAGTTTTTTTTTGTCTCATTTGTGTAGAGAATATGAGAGTTAATTCATGAGAGACAAAAAATTCAAGTGGAACAGTGACTTGTATACAGTAGGAAGTCAACATTTAAAAAATATATTGATCATCTATTGTTTTTAACCCACTGGCATAAAGGAACATTTCAACACGAATGTCCCTTTTATGTTTTGATGAATATGCCATTTTGGAAAACTCATTTAATCTCTTGTACTCCAGTATTCACTTTTATTGGTAATAATTTTATATCCCTCAAGTATTAAGGCATAACCTGTGATAACTTTGGTAAGTGTCCACTATTTATCACATGCTCGACTGCTGTTAATGAGAGATTCTCTCACCAATGAAAGTATAGCCACATGGCTTGGCTTTTTAATATTCATAAAAGTTGAAGTGCCAAGGAAGATTTCAGGTTGAAATATTCTGAGACATTAAATAGCTATACATGCCTCCCTAAGTTTCACTTGATGGTGATCAGTGTTCATAGGATGAAATACAGGCTGATTATTCATGAGGTAAGTGACATATTTGTTCTGCTCATAGACTAAGGATCAAGACAGATGATCTATGTAAGGCATCCAGTGTAGAATTATGATCAGCTTGGCGATGATCTCCATTACATAAAATGACTATTTTCAGAGTGCTGCATAGCAAGCAATAGAGAAATACATTTCTGTGAGCCACTGTTTGTGGATCTAACACCACTCACACAGTTTTACAAATAAAATCCTCTTACAAGACACTATTTTATCATTTCCTCCCAATTTATTATCTTTGGCTTGTTTTGACCCTGTCTTGCATAATTGAAGTGTGCAAAACTTTATAATGAGAACATTAATATTCTTTTAGTTGCACAAAATTATTATTAGAATGTAGTAATAGTTTTCAGAAATAAGACCATCAAATGATGGATTAATTAGAGTGCATGGCACATGACATTGTTAAATGAACTGTTACATATCTTTGGTACAATGACATAGAAGTTACTGAACTCTGGCTTGAAACAGTCACAACCTAAACTGCATACACACATTTTCTTTTATTGAGTCGTATTTCGCACGTGTAAATAGGATTTCAGTGCTGTACACACTTGGTATGGTTTCTATTTATTTAAATACAGTAGGTTATTGTGAGACAGCCAACAGTGAGATGCTGTGACTCTGTCATAACTGTGATTCAAATTATTTTCCATTCAAACCACAGACATATTCTCCCCTATGCTGCGTAATATTCTCCAACCACTTACTCCCGATTCAAGAGCTATCTCCACACACTATAGTTTGGAACTTAAATACACATACATAACTGAGTCTGAGGAGGGAACACATGCATTTACAAAGGGATTCTGTTTTGACAACATGTGAGGCTACATTCATCACAGAAACAGTATGCGACAGATGCCAGGCAAGCCTCGTACTACTGTTCATGAGAAAAAGTATCATGGGATATGTTCACGGTTAAACATTAGAACTATGTAGATTTCGACTGTAGCCTAGCAGAATCATCATCAGAGAGACCGGAGAGGCATTATTCAGAAACTGATGGGAGCAGATGCAGAGTCCTAGAGCCAAACATTAGGCAGAGCTCTGGCAGTTCTGCTGAGGAGGGAGAGAACTATCAGAGAACCAGAGATATCAGGGATTCAACAAAAAAACGGCTCACAGAAAAACTCAACAGGAATCATGGGGGCTCTCAGAGATCAGGGAGCCTATAAGGGTCTCACCTAGGTCCTCTGTGTAAATGTTATGGCTGAGTAGCTTGGTGTTCTGGTGGAAATCCTAAGAGTGGGCATGGAGGTTGTCCCTAATTCTTTTGTCTATGTGTGGGCTTCTTTTCTTCCAACTGGGTTGCCTCATGCAACCTTGATGTGATGGTTTGTGCCTGATTTTATTGTAGGTTCTTATGCTGTGCTTTATTGATGTCTCTGGGAGGGCTGTTCTTTTCTAAGGGGAGGCAGAGGAGAGGGTAAGTCTTGGGGAGAGTGGAGGTGGAGGGAAAGTCTGGGGGGAGGGGATGGAGGGGAAACTGGTTGGGTATAAAATATGAGAGAAGGATACTAACTTTAAAAAATAAATAAGTATATAGATTTCTTACAAAACGGAGAATCAGAATTCAAATCGTGTGTCTTCCAGCACCACTACCTCTGCATGTTTGAAGTGACTCATGGTTTTGTATTTTCAGACCTTCCTTTATTGAGTTACAGTATGTGAGTGACAATTCCTTAGTATAAAGCACAGCTCTCTCTTCTATGTTCTAATCCAGCCCAGTCTTTTCCTTCTCCTTCCCCTTTTAGCATACATGGTACCCGTACATGCCGCAGTGAAGCAGGAAGGCATAGTTCTTTCCTAACCCTATGCCTCTGACTATGGTAATCTTACATCTTTGCATCTAAGAAGGTGTTCATCCTCTTCCTAGGATCCAGGTCAAGAGCAGCTTTTCTCAAGAGGTCATCAATGAATCTCCTGTCACACTTGCTTTCTGTAGGAGTGTTCCCATGTTTCCATGTACCTCCAGGCATCACGACTCTTTCATTTCAAAGCTCTACCTCCTCTGTGGCAATGACTCTATTAATACCTAATATGTACACCACTATGCTAAGATGAAAATTCATGTTCTGATTCAACTGGCTGTCCTTGGCTGGCATAGAGACATTTAAATTTCACTTGGAGTGATTTTGATGCAGAAGTCCAGGCCACACTTTGAAAAACTATGCAAATGCAACAATACCCTAAGAAAACTACACTAACCAAGAAGATCCAAGTCCGAGCTATACTTTTGTTTCTAGACTTCTTGCACAAAGCAAAGCCTCATTATGGTGGCCTAATTAGCATTGTTAAAGTATGATGCCTTTGAAATGCTGATGTGTTCCCCTCCAGGCTCCTCAGCCTCTCATTTTTCCCTTCTCCTGTTTCCTGGAATTCAACTTTATTGAGTATTGGATAGCTGAATTCCACAACTATTTATTTGAAGTAAGTTAGGAAAATTTAAAATTCAAATACTCTGGAATTTCTCATTTTTAATTTCAAATCCCCAGACTCTGCAGCCAATTACTCCTTCACACAAGTTCTCTGTCAGAAATAAGCAGACAGTCTGATCCCACGGCAAAGCAACAAGAAGCTAGTTATGCCTATTTATAATTCACTAGACGTGGTTAGTGACTTGCATGCAATGTTATTAGCATGTAACTTGGGCACAGATGTCACTGAGGGCATTGTGTAATATGCTGTACGCACATTACTTTGCTTTCTAAAATAAAAAGAATTCTAAATTTAAATCATCTAGGTTGCTGTATGACAACTATAGGATGAAAGTCTATACTCGTTTTAATCCTTGAGTCTATGTGTGGATATAAGGTGTGTGTGTATAATATACCTGTATATAAATGTGTGATGTATGTCTTATATTTATGATGCATGTGTGTGATGTGTGTTTGACAAGTACGATGTGTGATTAGTAGCAGGTGAGTGTGTGTGTGTGTGTGTGTGTATGTGTGTGAGTACATATGCATGTGTGTGATGTGTGAATTATGTGTACAACTGGTAGTAGCACATAGTGCAATGACCCTCAGACCTCAGTGGAGCTCAGAAGATAAGCTTGAGTACTGGTTCTTTTCTTCTACTTCATGCTTACCACTGCATATGTCAGGGTCGTTGACCCTTAAGTTTCTAGGCTTTTCTGTCTCTCCCTTCTATCTCCCCATGGCAGCACTGGCATTTTTTGGTTAGTTCCAGGCCTTTGCATGGGTTCTGGAGATCCAGCCTCAGGACCTCATGCTTTTGTGGCCATGCCCCTGGTCCTGATAAATTTGTCCTAATATAATGTATCTTTCTTTTCCTCCCTTTTTATTATTTTTCTTTTGACATTCCTATGACTGTGTATTTTTTAAATTCCAAAATGAAAAATATATTTTATAGTATATAAATAATAATTTTATTCACATATGGATACAGTTATCTTATGTATATGTATCCATGATGTATACATATACCTTAGAATTATATAACTACTAACTGAGAATTACATAGATATTATTTGAAGTGTTAATTTTTTGGTATCTTGAGCATCTATTTAGTATCTTCTAGTATATGTGATATGATTAGCAGCTACAGTCACTGTGAGGCACAGTAAGTGTTTGCAGTGTATTCTATGAGAATGTTTTCCCTGCATCTATGATCTCAACATTCACAGACGGTTGCCTCTGCTTACAGTAATGGACATGAATTTCCTCCCACTGAGTGGGACACAGGTCCAATTAAATTAATCTGTTAGTTACCTCTAAGATATAAGTGCCCCTATTGTACCCTTGGGCACATTCTGCCATGCTGGCCACTGACATTTGTGGGCTTTGTCACTGGTTAGGACTCTTGCTTATGTTTCTCACTTGGAAGCTTTCACCAGCACCTGTGCCATGATGAGAGGTGGTCCTTAGAGAGGAGGCTTGCACTTAAGTTCCAGTTCAGTGCTGTCATGTGTCTGGTGTGCAGCGACCTCAGCAGTAGGGTCTTACCTTCATGTCCTGGTAGGCAACCAAAGCAAAGGCAATGGCCTATATGTTTTGGGGAACTTTTAAACTCCCCTGTATAATAATTTTAAGGGAGATTTCCTGTGCTTGGGACTGGATAGCACAGATAATCTGCTGTCTTTGATGAGGCAACTGTCAAACTAAGAGGCATGACTATATTTAATATATACAGAATATATAATTCATAATGTATATTTTAAATTATAAGAAAGAAAATCTACCATCAGTAGTTCTCCCTACACATTTTTCCATTTTCCCCTCCACAGCCTCTGTATCCTGTTAAGTCTATTCTAAGCAACTGGAGTTATAGTCAACAAATAAGTAAGAAGATGTAGCATTTATCTTTCTGCTTCTGAGTGACCCTACTCAGACTCTTGCTTTCTCCTTCTGCCTCTATACCTGGAATACGTCATAACTTCATTTTTTATAGCTGAATAAAATTACATTATATATATGTCAAATATTTCTTATCCATTGATCAACCAAATGAAAGCAGTTGTTTCCATTTCCTAGCTATTGAAATAGACCCAAAATGAACATGAATATAGTATGAACATAGCTAAAGTATCTGTAGATAAATATGTTGAATCCCCTGGGCATATGCTATGGAGTAGTAAAATTGATCATATGGTAGATTTACTTTCGTGATTTCAAAATCTAACAAAAAAGAGTATGTTGTGCTTTAATGTATTGGTCAGTTTATAGCAAAACATTTTTAAATTTAATTTTCTTTATTCTTTGAGAATTTTATGATGTGTATGCAATGCAATTTGATCACATCTACTATCCAGTGTCTCCTTTCAACTTCTCCCTCATTTCCATTCTGCATCCCTAATTCCTAACTTTTTGTCTTCTTTATAACTCATGGAGTGCTGCCACTATATGCAGAGGCGAAGGACCATCCACTGGAGCACTGACAATACACCATGGACCAGACCCCTGAGGAACACTGAGTCTCCCTCACCCAGCAGCCATTTTGTCCAACAGCTCTCATGAAGGGGGTTTGAGTTTCTGAGCCTGTCATGCTATTCATGCTAAAACATCATGCAACTGGCTTTATTTGTTCAGGTCTTGGGCAGGCGGTCCATAGTTGGTGTGAGGTCATGAGAACAATTCCATCATGCCCAGAAGACACAGTTTGCAGTACTCTTTATTTAACTCTAACTCTTACAATCTTTTTATTCTTCATTCATAATTTTATCCCCAAATAACAGATAAGCTTGGAGATGGGGGTTTTAGTTTTCATGAAAATCTAGAACTCTGCCAAATGCTTTCTTAGTCCTTGATAATGTGTTGAGCCTTTCCTATCATTTCAAGAAATCCTTTTTCAGTCCTAAGTACTTTATAATTGGATACTCTGGAAGTGCATGTGGTTTTCAGGAATAAATTACACCCCAAATTCTTTGTCTTTTTCCTGGATTAGTTTTACCTACCAGTAAAATCCCAGCAGAACATCAGTTTCTGAATGTTTACACTCACTTTTTGTGTACAGCAGAATTTAGAAAAATAGTGGACATAATAAGTTGCAGATACATTTAGTTTAATTCGCAAGTGTTTAATTGTTGGACAAAGTCTTTCAACATATTGATAGCATCTAAATATACTATTCTGTTATTGAATAACTGATGGCTATGTTTTCAAATATGGCTATTATAATATTTTCCATCCTTGAGGCATGGCAGTCATCAATCTACCAGTGATGTCTGTCTAATGCCACTGCTGTTGAATCTGAATTGACCATAATTCTCATGTAATTAAGAGGATAAGGCTATATCACCAAAAGAAATGTAGCTTCTGCTTGTGGTTTGAGATACTCATCTGGCACAATGAGCTGCCACACCACACTGTGAGAAAACCTGGACAACACAAAAGACTTACAATGAGCACTCTACACAATAGTTTCATTTCTGTTACTGAAGAAATATTTAATCAGAGGCAATCTCCAGACAACCTCATTGTCCCATCACTGAGACTATTGGCCTCTGTACCCTCCTAGATGAGAGTCCAGACACAGTGGGACAGAGGGAAGCCATGGCTGTACCTTGATGAAATTCCTAAGGTACAAAATCTATAGTTTTGTTTTATGTCACTACTTATCAAGTGATTTGCTTTGTAGAAACAGTGGTTAAAAGCCCAGATTCCAGCTTTTGTTCAGAAAGGTCAACTAAAGACTAGAACCCTTAGCCACCTTCATTCATCATCATAAGGTCCACATGGCTGTAGCATCCTATGTTTGAACAAAGGGTGGTTGAAGTTCATTCACAGTATTTGCAACTCTTCATTTTATATTTTGACAATCATTTATTCACTGACATTCCTGTCTTCTTCCAAATGGCCTTTCACTACACGTTAAATAGGTTTATTTCTTTCTATTTACTGATTATTTTATTTTGGTAATGCCAAGCCTCTTCACCTACCACCTAAACAAGGTTTTCACTTCACCTGACCATCACGCTGCATCCTTATAACACATTAGGTTTTGGAGAGTTTCTGCTTATTTAGTACTACTAATTTCTGGAGCTCTTAGTGTGTGTGGTTTGCCTGTCACTCTCAAGTTTCCTGCTGATGTGTGTTTCTACTTCTAAATTAACCCAGTGAGATCTCTTTATCTCCATAGATGAGAGAGCAGGTTTTACTAAAACTGGGACATCTAGTTTCTGTGGAAGATTGATCCTTCGTGTGACTAAGGACAATATAGTTTCTAACTGGTCCTATTGAAGTGATGTAGACAGGTTATTTTTGTAAGCAGTCTAATTATCATTAAAATTAAGTTTAAAAAAATGAAAAATGGTTATAAAAATACATAGTGACTGATTTGGAAAAATTCATTATTTCCTTTATGTGTCTCTATGTCCATATCTTAAAAAAAGATTCAAAAGGAAATAAGTTCATCAAGAAACTGAGTTTCATTCAAGTGATGTGAAATATAGATTTTCTTCATGCAGAAATTTTTAGATAGCATGAATATACAACTGATTTGTGGAATAGCTGTGGGAAAAATGTCTCAAATTCAATAATCCTGTAAATGTAATAGTATCATGGATTCCAGTCAAGAGAATTGAATTTCTAAGTGGAGGTGACACTTAAAGAACAGGACAAGCTTTTATCTACCTAACGTGATAACAATAACACTTACTAAATCACAGTGAGTTTTACATGCTCATGCTTTTATTGGAAGGATTTCCATAAACTTAACATCGAATGAGATGCTCAACTTAAACTCATAGCCTGAAAAAATAATTAAACAATTTGATTTTTCTCAGGTTTAGAAGAATTCCTCAGTTGGAGTATTTTTTTTAAAGCCCGAAGGCAAAGCCCTGCATTATTACAACATGCATGTCCCCTCTGTTTTGTCAGGTGTGTATTGCAAAGGTGTTAAATTTATGATCTAGTTCAAAGGTGCAGGCAGTATTCATCAGTCTTTATGTCTAAGGCTGTAGATGTAATACATATAGGTTTGAATTCACTGTTGGAATTAACTACCATTGGCAATCAGTGCCTTTGTTACATACTGCAGTGAGGGAGACCAACACTCCTAACATGAGTACAGAACTGTCACTTCATTAGCTTTGATGAAATGCCAATGGCAAGCAGACTCTAAGCAAGAACATGGTGGCTCCCATCTTTAGTGCTATGAATATGGAGATGCAAAGAACTTTTAAAAGTTGGTCTCGGAACATGATTATCGATCCACTCTGCATTTCATATGTTCACTGTACCTTTCAAAGAACAAGTGAATGTCTTCAAAAATGCAAAAAAAAAATCACTTAGAACCTCAATACATGATTGATTGTTTCCATTGAAATTTCATACCGTTGTTATAACCTTCGCACTGCTGACATGGACCATTACAATTCCTAGTTATTGGAAGTATGTTACAAATTTTGGATGTCATGATAGGTCTCCTCCACTAGCCTTCTCAAAGTCCTCAATCCTTCTAGTCTCAATTCTATTGGAAGATGACTAGTGGCTGTTCCATCTTCTCCTTCCTAAAGTGTCAAGATGGTGGGAACCATAAAGAGACTGTGGGAAAGTCAGTGGTGCTTCAATATCTACCGGTTCTTTATTCTTCCTTTCTACTCTGAGGTGAAACTGTCAATTTGTGTCTAGTAGCTTCACCTGTAGGGTTTTCTATCTCCCTTTAATTTCTTTTTGGAGTTGCAAAACAACTCACTCACTGGAGTCATGACCTCTCAGAGGACTGAACTCTTTCTTGAGGTTGTCTGCCAGTGAAAATAGTCCTCATACTACATAAACCTCCCTAGAAGTACCTTAAGTATTCCACCCACCCTGAAGTGCACACATTGTATATGGTGACCATCATAGGCATTCAAATGAATCCATCTTTTACACTAAGAAATTATAAAATCTTAATGTTTCACACGTAAATCAAAACTTCAGACCTGATTTTTTTAAATTTTCATTTGCTACTAGAGCATATATATCTAAGTAAATGAAACTTATATTTCCATATCTATTACTTGTTCTGATATAGAATTTTTTATATTGAAAAATGGTAGCAAAACAAATTCTCAAAATTGTGTAATTTTTTTTTTTTTTAGAAGGGTGATCTCTGAAAATGTTAATGTCTCATGGGGTAGATAGAAATGCGGCAAACAGCATAAAAGTTTGTTTGGTCCAATTAAAGGTGTTAAACTTGGAGCATAACTGGGTTTAAACCAAAGACTTCTCAAAAGCTAATTACCATGGAAACAGCAGCTGCATTTCTGTACTTTGGAGATTGCATAATAACTCTGAGATCTATTCATTCACTTTTTCTCCTAGACAAGATCAAAGGAAAAAGATGGTTGGAGATCCTTATGCCTTTATGCTCAGCAGTCATTAATGCCATTCAGTTAATCTGTCTCCTGAGCATAGTTTGGTACAGAGCCTTTTCTGAATCCATTTGAAAGTTTCAGAATTCATTGTGCCTTATAAAACAACAAGGGCTAATTATGCTGTTCCATCTATTGAACTCCATTGAAACTTTACAGCTGTTACCTTGTGAACACCTCTGGAATTTATGCTGAGGATAATACAATGGTTCTGGTAAGATAGCAAGCACATGGCTTCTGTTTCACGATTCTTCCAACTCTATATTTATGTGCTGACTAGCCATCCAATGGTACTTTTTATTTCTGACAGACTATACATCTCCTATTTAGTTTCCAGAATTCAATGTTAGCATTTCTTCTGATTTGACTTTAGCAAACAAACATGATTTGTTTTATCTACCATAAATATTCAAATTGTTTATAATGTTGAAGTCATGCTTTCATATATTTCTTTTTACTTATTTCTTTCTCTCCTTTATTTCAAGTCATATATTTTTTTCTAATTCTAAATCTCTCTCTTCTTTCTCTCTCTTCTTTCTCTCTCTCTCTTCTCTCTCTCCCCTCTCTCTCTCTCTCTTCTCTCTCTTCTCTCTCTTTTCTCTCTCTCTCTCCTTGGTTTTGGCAATGCATAAAATATATTCAATAGTTATAAAAGCCATTGTGAAATTCAACTCCTTCCATGTTGATTAGCTGCTCTGACTGTATGGAAGGCCACTGAGTTTCACAGTCTTTGTGTCTAGTCAATTTCATGTCTTTTATTTGTAACATTTTTTTTCATATAATAAAGCTTAAAATAAATTTTAAAGAAAGGCTTACACTAAAAGTTCAATTAAGGAGTCATGTCTTAGAAAAAATTCTGAACTAATTCTTGAGAAAATGAATGTCATTTTATACCTAATTAGCGACACCTTTTTGTTGCAAATGGCTCATCAGAGAAATCAGTAAAATAGTATATTATCATTTAAAAATTAAGTACTGTCCTTCCTATACTGTCATGTATCCACTTTCACTTAGGAAGTGCTTACTTAACCAGACTTTGAGATGCTGGGACACACTCTGGGACCTTCTTCAGACCACACTGTCAGTCTGTCACTGAGCTGGTACATCTTGAGCCATTCTGATTGAGCATGGCCAGGGAACACAGATTTAGATTAAACTCAAATTTCGTGTTCCAACATGGAAGCAGATTGGTGTAGTTTTATAGTTTTACAGAACAAAGAAAGTCTTTATCACTATTGCTCTGTAGTACAGCTTGAGGTCAGGGATGGCGATTCCTCCAGAAGTTCTCTTATTGTTGAGAATGGTTTTTGCTATACTGGGTTTTTTGTTATTCCAAATAAATTTGAGAATTTCTCTTTCTAGCTCTGTAAGGAATTGAGTTGGTATTTTAATGGGGATTGCATTGAATCTGTAGATTGCTTTTGGCAAAATGGCCATTTTTACTATATTAATCCTGCCAATCCATGAGCATGGGAGATCTTTCCATTTCCTGAGATCTTCTTCAATTTCTTTCTTCAGAGACTTGAAGTTCTTGTCATACAGATCTTTCACTTGCTTGGTTAGATTCACCCCGAGCTATTTTATGTTGGCAGCCAAGTACATGATTTGAAACTGAAAATGGACCCCCAGACAGAGCTATTAATTTAACAGGCTGGCAAGCAAAGGACAGGTAAGATTCTGCACATAGCCTTACCAACCTAAGACATAAGTACATTGCAATTGATAATGCAGATTCCACAATGGGTAAGGAAGGCATTTGTCAGAATGACCTAAGACAGGCTCGGTTTTGTTTGTGAAATAAAAAAGTGGGAGATGTAGAGAGCTTTGGGGGCTGCTTGGCAGGAATCTGACATTGGCCAAGGACAAGGAAATGGTTTGCTTGGCAGAAATCTGACATTGGCTAAAGACAAGTAGGCTTCAGGCAGGAATCTGACATTAGGCTAGAACAAAGAAGTAATTTCAGGCAGGAATCTAAATCTTAGGCTAGATCAGAGAAGTAGGCTTTGGGCATGAAAATGACTTTGGGCTAGGACATGGAAGTAGGCTCAGATATTTTGGTCATCCTACTAATTCCTTAAAAATGGGGATTATGGGATCTATAGATACATAGATAGATAGACCTCAGAATATCTTTAATACTTCTAGTTTCAACAAGGGTACAATATGTAATACACTGAAGAAAGAACACTATCTATAGAAATAATATTAGAAAAATTAGAGAAACCCATGGAGAAACATGAAACTAGATCTGTATTTCCTAACCTGCTTACAAATCAACTCAAAATATTTTAAAGATATGGTGGTTTGAGTAGGAATGCCCCATAGACTCATGTGTATCAATACTTAGGCCATAGGTAGCACAATTAGGAGGTATGGCTTCACTGGATTAAGTGTGTCCTTGTTGGAGGAAGAATGTCACTGTAGAAGTAGATTTTGTGGTCTCACTATTCTCAAGATAGGCCTAGTATGGCAGTCTCATGCTGCCTTCGGATCAAGATGTAGAACTCTTAGCTCCTTCTCCACTACCATGTCTGTTTGATTTCTGCCATGATGACAAAGGACTATAGCTCTAAAACTATAAGCCAGCTCCAATTAAATGTTTTTCTTTATATGAGTTACCATGGTCATGGTGTCTCTTCATAGCAATAGAATCACTAAGACAAAGGTTATTATTGTAAGACTTGAAACTAGCACTCCCAGAAGAAAGCAAAGATATTCATGGCATGATCCCAGCACAGGCAACGAGTTTTGAAGTACAACTCTAAATTTAACAGAACAAAAATTATTTAATGCCAAACAAGATTCTGTCAAATAAAAACATTATTACCTAAGACTATGTTCCTAAGAGTGAAAAAGACAATCTACAGCATAGAAGAATATATTTGCCAGCCATTCTTTTGATAGATAATCAATATTCAGAAGAGATCAAGAGTTCAAAATATAAATAATTCAAGAAAGCTGTACAAATGTATAAATGATTATAATAAGTACTTCTCAAAAAGAAGAAGAAACACAAATGGTCCATAAATATAAGAAAAATAATATTCCAGAGTCTTAGCCATCTGGGAAATGACAATCAGTATTATATAGGAAGTCTATTTTGTACCAGTGAAAATGAAAATTATCCAAGGAAACAAAAACTAAAACAAAACAATACATCCTAGCAAAGTTGTAAAGCAAAGGGCATTCATATGCACGGTGGGTAGGAATTAAATATGTTTCAGAAAATTGAGTACTGAATCCTCAGCATCTAAAAGCACGGCCTCCACGTATTTTAGATGTACCCTACCACCTGGGTCCATCTACAACGCAAGTAAAATCAAATGTGAAAATGATACCTGCCTTCTCATGTTGACAGTGGGTAGATTTTATATACAATCATTAAGTGATGGCTTCTGCTTACATGCACATCTACAGAAGATGGGACTGCATAATAGTTTTATGTCAGCTTGACACAAGCTAAAGTCATCTGTAAAGAGAGAACCTCGACTGAAAAATACTTCCGTAACATGGGCCAGCAAGCCATTTTTTAAATTGGTGATTGATGGGAGAGAGTCCAGTCAATTGTGGGTGAGACTACCCTTAGGTCAGTGGTCCTGGGTTTTGGAACAAAGCATGTTGAACAAGCCAGGGAGAGCAAGCCAGTAAGCAGCTTACTTAATCAACTCCATGGCCTCTACACTAGCTCCTGCCTCCATGTTCCAGCCTTACTTGAGTTCCTGTCCTGTCTTTCTTCAGTAATGGACTGTGATGTGGAAGTGCAAGCCAAATAAACCCCTTCCTCTCAAATTTGCTTTGGGTGATGGTGTTTCATCATATGAATAGTATCCCTAACTAGGAAAATGAGTAAAAAAAAAAAAAGTCTATGTGTATACTTATACATCAGAGTCTTTTTTACTCCAAAGGATGAAATCCTGCCATATGCATGAAAATGAATGGAAATGGAAATTATCATATCAAGTGAAATATGACAGAGTCAGAGACAAACAGTACTTATTTTCTGATATATGTAGAAACTAAAATAACAACAAAAGGCCTTGAAAGTGTAAGAGGGTCTACTGGGGCCATGGAAATGGACCAGAAATAGAGGAAGCAAAAGGAAAGAAGGCAGAAGGTAGAACCATAAGTTGACGTGAGGAACACATTGATGGGAATGTCACAGCAAATCTCATTAATGATTAGTTAAAAAAGTAAAAAGGTAAACTACAGTATCAACTAAAGTGGACCTTTCATATCTTCCAGAGACTAATCTACCAACCAAAGAGCATACATGGGCTGGTCCATGGCCCCTGGCACATATGTAGCACAGGACTGCTTTGTCTGGTCTCAGTTGGAGAGGATGCTCCTAATCCTGTAGAGACTTGATGTTCCAGGGATGGGGGATGCTGGTGGGGTGTGAGGTGGGAATTGGTGCATGAGGGGGTTGGTGGGTGGATGGGTAAGGGAGATGGGTGGGTGGGGGAGAACCCTCAGAGGCAAAGGGGAGTGGGGATGGGGTGAATAACTCTGGGAGGGGAAACTGGGAAAAAGGGCAACATTTGGTGTAGGAGGAGCTAAGGTGGGAAGAGTTAGGAGAAGAAGAGGAAAAGGAAGAGGAGGAGTTAGGAGAGGTAGAGATAAAAGGAAGAGGAGGAGCAGGAGAACAGCAGAGATGTATGAGCGATGGAGACGGATGTTCACGTGTCTGTAGCAGTCAAAGGTAGTTGGTATACCTAGGTTGGGTGTTGGGTTACACTTCTGATTGTATGGGAATCTTGTTACTAATCATTGCCAAATATATAAGCTTTGATTAATCTATAAGAATTAGAGTCTAGCCGGGCGGTGGTGGCGCACGCCTCTAATCCCAGCACTTGGGAGGCAGAGCAGGCGGATTTCTGAGTTCGAGGCCAGCCTAGTCTACAGAGTGAGTTCCAGGACAGCCTGGGCTACACAGAGAAATCCTGTCTCAAAAAACCAAAAAAAAAAAAAAAAAAAAAAAAAAAAAGAGTTAGAGTCTCATTCTCTTACTGGGCCTGCATAGATGTCAGAATGGTCTGGTCAATGCCCTGCCTTGTGGAGACTGTGGAAGATTGGCAGAGCCATCTCTCACGCTGGCATCTAGTGGGTGGCAGGGCTGGTGTTTCTGGCGGCCAGTTCTAGCTGCAGCACGCACATGGCCTCATGGCCTCCGGCCAAGAAACATGGCGGCTGGCTGGGCAGAGCGGCTGCAGCTTAGATAATCTAGTCGGCCTGAGCCAGAGGCTGTTTTAAATAATTGCCACAACAATTTGGAATATAAATAAAATAATTTAATAAAAAATTTTAAAAAAGAAAGAAAAAAAGGCTGTTTTTTCTTTATATGACATTGTAGAAAGGGCAAGTGTATAGCAATTAAACCAAATTGTAGATTCCATAGGGTGTTACAGAAAAGAGACAATTTGATGATAACAAATATGATTACAAAGAGAAACTTTGGGGCTGATGGAATTCTCTACATGTATGTTATTTATGGAGCTGGTGACACAACAGCTGACATTTGTGAGCCTCTTACAAGGCGAGTTCTAAATGGGTAAAAATGATCAGTTATAAGCAATATCTCACTAAATCTGACTTTCAAGTAGTACAAATCTATCAACATTACAAATTCTAGATCAATGTAAAGAGATATTCAACAATTTACAGATTTTGATTAGAAAGAAGAATATCTTGTATTTCAGGAGATAACTTTTTCAATTGCCTATTTTCAGTTTATTAATAACATTTTCTTGTGACTTGCTTGATAAATAAAAATTACAGATTTGTTTTAAAAAAAAGTCACATCAAGCAAGCTTCCTGCTTTGTTAATTAAATTACAAGTTCATTAAAATAGTTTCTATACACAGTGGTGCTTAGTTAAGTATAAGATTCTCTAATGAATTCAGTGGTATCATAATCACCCTTCCTTAGGTTATAAACTATTTTTTCCCTGCTTGCAGTTATGGAGTCACTATATTTTATGTCTTGTCGTCTAGTAAGCAATTTGATAATTTAGGAAGGTAATGGAGATTAAATCCACTGCTTTAAACCAATAACTATAATTCACATGCATATTATAACATAGAGTAGAGGTAACACCTGGAAATGTGATTCGCCAGCAATGCCTTACCTTTGTGTTGGGGTCACATAGCTATTATCATAAGCCTCGTAGGTCTGGTCATCATATTCACCCCCATAGCCATCATCATACCCCTAAAATATAAAGAAATACAATATTTTAAATTAATCAGTCTGCTTTGACATATTTATAATTTCTAAAAATTTATGTCCCATAAGCTTAGGATAATTTTCATGCTTGATTATATTTGAATATATTTACAGTTTCTACATAATCTTAAAAAACTAGCTTTTTCTCCTTTTTTTACTTTGTATGCCTTTGTTTTTAAGAGAATGAAAGAATATAAAGTTGTGTGGGTAAGGAGCTGGTGGATCTGGGAGGAGTTGGAAGAGAAAGATGATGAGAAAAACAGATTTGCATATATATATATAATATATATAAAAACTTATAAAGTATGAAATATATATAGAAAAGATTTAATATTTGTTAACTAAACTCTCAGTCTATCAATGACACAGAAATGCCTATTGTAAGGTGCATTTACAATTTTAATATATAATAAAGATCAGTTAAGCAATTAAATCTAATTCTTCCTTTTCAGAGTATCATGTTAAGAGCTACAAAGAGATGTTCTTCTGGCAGAGGACTCTATGTTCAGGTTCCAATATCTACACTAGGTGTAACACCAGTTCCAGGGGCTCTGGCATCCTCTTCTGGCCTCAGTGGTACTTGCACTTATGTGCACATAACACACACACACTGACACAGATAGCACACATAGGCAAAATTACAAATAAATTACAACAAAAATAAATTATAAGTATCTAGGAACACTAAGCTAATAGTGGTGTAAAGTATTGGTGACATTTCTACTCAAAGTATTGTTTCCTCCTTAATATTAATCATTAATATTAAGACAGAAAATTTAAAGTATAGAATCCATAAACTGTGATGAGGTTTCAGGTTGGGAACGTGGAGTCATTACTGAAAAGGTAAGTAAATAAATGAATGAATTATGAATAAAAGGAGAGAGAAAAAGGAGAGTGTGATTAAAGAACTCTTTAGTTTGTTATAAACTTTTATTGTTTTTAAATCTTGTAAGTAGTGTGGTGTGCCAAGTTTGATGAAACCACGCTGACAGAATGCCTGGAGATTTGTCATTCTGGAGCATGCAAGCAGACTAGCAATTACATGTTGTAGCTATCAATCACTCTGCAAGAGAGAGATTCAGTTTTATGTCCCTGGTGGTCATTGACTTTAAACTCTACCCATTCATCCCGACTACTCCCCAGGTCTGCCTCTAGATCTTCGCTGTAACATTTTCTCCCTGAAACATTCTTGCATCCTACCTACCAGTTCATGCCTTCACTTTCCTCTGGGGACTTACAAATCTCTTACATCTTGCACCAGAAACTAAAAATGAAAATTGCAAGTTGTAAAATTTTTCACAGTCATTTTGAATATTTTTTTTAATTTTATTAATCAGATGCTAGTATTTTATCACTGAAGGATTTATTTTTAATGTTCAACAATCTGTTTCCTTACTGCTGTCATTTTTCTTTGTTTGATGCTATTATTTATAAAATCGCATATTCTGAGTCTCAACTCTGTGTCGTTAATTGTCTCATTCATTTTTCTGTCATTGTATTTTTGTGTGAAATATGAAAGACTTCCTCCGTATAATTTTTTAATTATTCTAATTTAGATATCTTTTTTCTTTTTAAAGTGAAATATTCTGAAGTTATCTTCAGAGCAGTATTCATGAAATAAAGTGTGCAATTAAGATCATTTATGATAAAATAAAGGATTCACACATGGATTATTTCAAAAGCACTAAGGGCTTTGTGTCATCAGGGTGGGAATTGTTTCTTTGTTTTTGTTTTTTTTTTCCAGTGAGCAATGCTCTTTCAGTCCTTCCTGATATCATTCATTGCTCTCTGGTTCACATAGATGCACTACTAGGTCCGAAGGTGGGTTAGTTTTCCTAATTTCTTTGTGTAGTCCCTACTGGCTCTAACTCACAGTGATTCGTCCTGCTTCCTACTTCATGATCCACCATGTCCGGCTCCTATAACCTTGTTACCATAATTCCTTTAAAACAGGTTCATCTTTTCTGAATTTCACCTTTCTTCTGATATATTTCCATAGTAATTTCTACTGGGAGGATACATGAGAGATTCTCTTTCTCTCTCCAACTTCTTTTATAGTCCATCTCCTCACTGCCCCTTTTGTTTAGGGACAGAAGTTGAAATATTGAAATTGTACAAAGATGATAGACCGATAACAGATAATAGAAACTCACTTATCCTTTACCTACTGATTTACAAATTGCTGCCATATTGCCTGTTTGTATTATATGTTCTACAGAGTATATGGTATTACATATTATATACATACATATTTTTAAATCATTTATAACTCAATCCTTGAAACATAGATAAACTGTAGTATCAATAGTAATCATAATCTTAAGTAGTCTTACCTGATTTTGTGATAAAAGACATAGTTTATTGCTTTTAAGTAGTAAATATTATTTAGAAAAAATTAAAATTTAAAGACATATTTTTACCATTTTCAAGATGATTCATATAGTTTCTGACATACAAACAAATACATTACTTCATGGAATTCTTGAAGTTATTATATTGATGATTAAGGTCAGTGCAGTAGTTTGAATTAGATTATCCCCTCCCCCCACAACCAGGCTTATACATTTGAATGCTTAGTCACCAGAAAGGAACACCATTTGAAAGGTGCTCACAAAAAGTTAAAAATGACACAATGGAAAATGAGTTTGGGGAAATCATTTTCAAATCAAAATTTGTAAGTTCTGATTCAATGTTTTCATTTCAACTACTACATATTGATGTTGAAATTCTCTTGTGATTATATGAGAAAGATTTTATTTTCTTCCCCATTTTGAACACTTTTCCGATTGTTAGTGGCCTTTCCTTTTGTCGTTGTCTTTTATTAGATTTTAGTTAACATGTGTTAGCTTTTCTCTGTTACTGATTTCTAGTGTCATAATTCTACAGATGCCCTCAACACACACTGCTCAAAGGCATCCCTCCTGTATCTACCTTCCTCAATCCTGCCTATTTGCTCTGAACCACAGGCACACATCCATGTGGAATGTTTTACTTCAATATATGAGATTTTGTGCCGCACTTGTTTCTCTGTGCTGGCTTATTTAAGTTAATATCTTCCAGTTACACCCTCTTTACTGCAAATGACAAGATGGCATTCTTATGAATAGTTGCTGAATGGTACTCCATACATGCATGGGGCTCTAAATTTTCACTGTGGCTTGCTCTTGCAGATTTGTCTTCCATTGTGTTGGGTACACAGGTAGTTCTTTTAATCTAGAGACTTACACTCTTCAAGATTAAGACCTCTTAATAAGGTTGGTATTGTAGATTAGAACTGTAATGTATCTTTTTATCCTACATGATTCTTCTTATTTTATTTTTACTTGATGAGAAATTATTCATATTCAATATTTATACGGGACATTTCACTTTGGTTATACACATGTATTACGAATGGGGTGTGGAGAGGACCCTCACATTGTGTCTACAGATTAAGCAGTTATTATCAACACTGGAATTATATTTCCTCTTTGGTGAACAACAGTTCCCAGTCTAGTTGGATCTTCTGAGAGCTGTCATAGATATAGCAAGCCTGAACATTATTCACAGAATTTACCACAATGGATAACTAGAAGACTGATTTGCACTACGACAGGTCTCAAAAGGTTTGAATATCTAGTATCTATGCTTTTGACCTTCACCAAATTTTACAGAAACCATGTGGTTGCATTGCTTTTTCCTTTTAATAGCAGATCTTTATACTCTAGCTTTGAATAGAAACAAGGGGTTGAGAAGAATTCTGATATTATTATCTTGAATTAAAATTTTATGTTATGGAAGCAGCTAGCTGAGGCAGGGGTCAGTGTAGATTCCTGTTTTCATGGCCCTGATATCCTTCCCTGTTTCTTCTATCAACTGTTGAAATTCTGCTGATTCTTCAAAGACATATTATATGATGCTTCTTAAGGAAATACTTTTTGCAGTTACAAAGACACAGTAACCTCTGAGTGATGATAACCTGTTATTTGCTCTAACTGATACCTACAGTGTATATAATGTGTGTGTGTGTGTGATTTTCCATTTTTTTATATTTTTCAGGTTTTAGAATTTTGGCTCATTTAAACAAAAAAGAATACACCACAGTTAATGACTGTTTTAGGTCTAGTGGTATTTAGTATAGTATATTCCATAGAGTACCCATATGATAAATCTATATTAAGTTGCTAATGTAGCACAAAGAATATTCTTTTACAGTTGGGTTAGAGTTGGCTCAAATCAATCCAAACCCAAAGAGAAATACTTCAGGTGGTCAGATCTAGCAGTATCACCTCCTTCCTCAAAATAATGTTACAAACTTTGTCTAGAGAGAGTATAGCATTTTATTTTCTCCTGTACATTTTTACTTTTGAAAAAATCTTACACAGCAAATTCTTGAGTAGAGATAGCTTCTCTGTTAATCTACAATTTTATAATGTGCAAGGTTCAATTGTTCTTCGTAATTAGTTACTAATGAAGAAAAAATAAATGTTGACATATACACATTATTTTTCTCTTCTAATACTTGGCCTATTTTTAAAAGCAACTTTTAGTACGAAGTTTTCATAAGAATGAATATTCATTAATATGTTGTGTATGTTTTTAGAGTTTAGAATAAATAGTTCTGCAAAGCAGCAAATGCCACTAATTAGTCCACAGCCTCAGAAAACAACATGCTTGCTGATATTCCATTCTAAGCATTCAAAAGAAAGTCTTAAATTATTCATAGGTCAATTCTTCCTCCATAAATCTGGCTTTCTATAGCAGATGGAAGAAAATAAGGATGTTCTAGACATTGGGCAGGAAGATGTTATAGCACAGCCTAAGGGGCAACACATTCCAGCTTCACTCTGGCTTCCTGTGGGAGTTCCTAACTAAATTGCCAAACCAGGTGTGGAAACCCCACCCACATGGTTGTCTCTACACTGTTCTTATGCTGGTAAAATGTATCAATTACTATATAGTCTCATTGCAGTAGTTTAACCACATGGAAGCTGCAAAACCCACCATAGCCAATACAAGATTCTTCAAGAGCCATTTACTCTCACGGTCATCATAGAAGCTGGGTTTGAAGAACATTTTGGACGATATAGAGGACATATGGACCACTTGAGGGCAGGCAGAAACAGAAGTTAGAAAGAGAACCAGAAAAAAATCTGATTTATGTAGAGGTTATACCAGAGTTATCCCTCTGCCACCGTTTCCTTGGCAATTTGGATCAAGAACTAAGAATCTAGCTCAGTTTAGGCTCATATGTTTACTTATTCCATCGATCTTTGTTGAGCATCTAGTGCATACTTGAGACTCCTCTAAACCTATCCTGTAGGAGCTGTAGAATTTTCAAATTAAAACAAAAAAATGTGTCAGGAAGTGCATTGGTGTGGGGCCACCCACGGAGCACAGAAAGTTCAACCCTGGTGGAGTCACTGAAGAAGACTGACGCTTCCTCCACCAGGTGTCAGTTACCAAAAACTTTCCACCTGGGATGGAACTTTCCTAGGGTCTTCCATTAGTGCAGGAGTGTTGGCTAGTTTGATCTGCAGCTTGGAAGACATATGATGGAGGGCATGTTTGAGAGGAGTTAGTGGAAGGGCTGGGATTAGATTTGCTCAAAACATAGATGCATGGAATTCTCAGCAATCAAAAAAGGGATAATCAAGAGAATCATATGTGAAGAAATGATCATAAAGGCATGGAGATACACAAAGGTGGAGAATTAATTTAGCTGGTTGTTTTCGAGAAAGGACTGCTCTAATTGTTTTCCAAGCCTGCAGGAAAGATGCAGCAATAAAGTCCCTGTGCAAAATGACATACACTGAGAAGCCAAGCAGGGTTAAAGTGGCTGGCCAGCTATGTGAACGACATTGGCTTGCTTCAGTTTTCTACAGTTTCCTTGAAAGAAAATACCATTCTATTTAACCTGCAAGTACCTTGTGTCTAACAACACACTTTATTTTAGATGCTGAAAATAGCACTGAAGATTTCAAAGTCTTTAAGTGGTATTTCCAAAAACATACAGAGTATACCTAATGTCTTAAAATCTTGAAATCTGAGAAAGCTTTATCTGATGTGACTTTCTTACAAAGGATTAGATATTTTTATTGGAAGGGAGAATATCAACAGAGAACCTCAATCCATTTTTGAGTTGGTGTTAGTCTTTAGGCATGGGGATTTAAAATTGAGAAAGTATGTACTGGAGAGTTAGTGCTGCCAGATACAATATGCAGGTAGTAGTTGAAATAACCATGGCTATGGAGAAGGAAGGCACAAGGCAAGACAAACCATCAGTGGAGACATCCAGAATCATACTGTAAAGCAGAAGACCTCAATTTTTAATGGCCTACCATCTTCAATAGAGATTTTTATTAGTTTGCTTCATTTTAACATAGACCATTGAGAATTTCTTGCTGTATTCTTATGACCTTTACTGCATGATAGTAAAAAACTTTTAAAGACCAGAAACATAAACAGTATATTAAATATCCCTTTGGGCTGGAGGATTGGTTTAAGGGTAGAGTGATTATTTAGCACAAGCAAGGACCTGAGTTTGGTTCTCAACAGTGAAAATAAAGTCAATAGAATAGAAATAGAGTATTTTTTTTCTTTTCAAAATTACTGTTTATGTGTGAGAGAGACATAGACAGAGAGAAGGATAGAGATAGATAGATAGATAGATAGATAGATAGATAGATAGATAGATAGTAGATAGAACATCTAGTCTTCCATGAAGTCAGAGGACCACTCTTTGCAGTCAGGTCTCTGTTTCCATCATGTGTGGTCTGAGGACTGAGCTCAGGTAGTCAGACTTCAATAGCAAGTTATTTTATCAATTGAGCCAACTCACTGGCCCAGAAATAGGTTTCTAATCACTACAAATTTATATAGTTATAGGGTGTGAATATTTCATGTCACTTAAGAAAAGGAAGTGTGAAAGATGGGGAAACCTAGCTTGAGTTAGGGGAGAAAGAAGTTTCAACATGCCACCGATGGTGAATGCAAATACAATAAAGCACATTTCTAATAAATAAATAAATAATAAATAAATAAATTAAAAACTTAAAAAATACATAAGAAAAAGTTTGACAGCTCTAGGACAAAGAAATGACCAATGTCTGAAAAACAAATATTCACACAAGTTTGAATATTATGCACAATTCACTATATTGCAAACTGACATAGAACTTGGGTTTCAGCTCAGTGTAAACCATTGTTTAGTATGCATGAGACCATGGGTTTAGCCTCACAAAGCATAAAAATCACATGTTTCTGTATAAATGTGTGCAACCTAGATGCCAATTAAAAATAAGTAAAAAGGAGAAAAAAAACCCAATTCTCATAGAAAACAACTTAAAAACTACTCTTGCTATGTATTTTGGGAAATAAGCATTCCAAATGGGTCACTGACAGTGCAACAAACCTTTATGTACTGAATCTTCCAGTTTCATAAGTTAAATTGGACTACAGGAAACAACAAAGGTTGAAATTCCAGTGGTCGAATGTTAGCAGTTTCCTGAAATACAATGTAACACTAATAATAAAATATACAGATCTGAATTTTTTTAATCTAAAGGAAACTGAAGAATGTCTTGAAATACTTGGTACTTGTATATTATAATGACTTAACCAAAAATAATTCAGACTTTTAGATTTGTTCATTTTCATTGTATGAATGTTGAGTCTACGAATGTGGGCCATGTGAATTCAGTCACCTGTGGAGGACAGAAGAGGATGTTAGAATATCTAAAGATGGAGTTACACGTGGTCCTGGGCTGTCTGAGGTGGGTGATGGGAACTGAACCCAAGTCCTATGCCAGAGCAGTGTGTGCTTTTAACTGCTGAGCTCTCTTTCCAGACCTCTCATTTGGAAGGTTAATTCATATGCAATATCATATTGACTTTGCTATCTACTTACATTTTATTTACATTTTAAATGAGAAGAAATGTAGGTGATAGATTTAGCATTGGGTCACCATCCTCATTTCCTGTTTTACATTATGGAAAAAGTCAATGGATATTAAAACGGAACAAATAAATAAATACTGTGTGATTTAAATAGCAAGCAAGGGGAGAAAGAAAATAAACTCAAACAATCAATAATAATAAAAGCCATAAAACATTCTAGAATTAGGTAATTTAATTATGAGGGTCAGAATCACAAATCTGTCACCAAACGTTAAAATGCTTGGCACTGAGGCAGTTTGCCAATGACGACCTTTAATATTATTGAATGTAATTAGCCAGTCAAATGGGAACTTGACATTTATTAGTTAAGTGTGGTTAATTCTTAAATGCATGTTCCTTTCTTAGCTTAATGATGTAAACAATAAAAATGCACAGACTGCCTGCTTTGTGTATCAGCCCTTCTGACTATATATGCTCATGTAATAGCCGTAATTTTAAGACATACATAAAATTTTATAAAAGAAACTACATAAAATGCCAATACTTTACAGTCACCACTTCATTAGTACATAAGCGGTCAATGTTTATGACCAGTATACCTTGTCCATGGGTCCACACATTTAAACATTCCTGTTCTTAAGTCTTATACGTCCCTAGTTATTTGCATCACATACTATGTTTTGACATTACACAGATGCGTTTCTGTAAAATAGATGTGGTTCTAATGGCATCTTCAAATGTATTTTACATCCAAAGAATAGGTTCCAGTTAGGACATGGTAGTGATGTCTGGCTACCGCTCTGATGTGCAACTTTTATTGCTAACCAAGCAAGCGTGTTTTCTTTCCTTGGGAAGTCATGATGTACTGAAAACCACTCCAAAACCTAGGACACATACGCTCAGCATGAAATGCCGAGATTCCCAACACTCTAGCTCTTAGGGGATAATACTTAAATTTGTGAAGTCTTTCACAATTCAGTGAATTCAGGAATTCAGTGAAAGAGGCATCAATGAAAAATTCTATGATACCATTGCTCCTATGTAGAGTGAAGCTATGGGATGATATTCCTGAATGTCGGTATACTCAATACACTGCTGCAAGGTACGTGTTTCTGATATACCTTCTGTGGAATGTAAACTACCCTAAAAGCCATGAGAATACCCCTGACAGCCCAGCATACATGACCAGTGTTCTATATTCACACATTAATTCGTGAGGAAGCTAGTACTGATTCCAAAATCCACTGGATAAGATAAAATAACAAACGTATGAGGAACATATGGAGGAAGATTTACATATATAATATTATATTATATTATTATTATATATATTATATATATCTTCTCTCTATATATAGTTTATACACACACACACACACACACACACACACACAACACACACATTTTACTAGTGGCATAAATAGTCCCAGACAATAGAACAAGTAGAGAAACAGTGTCCTGGTGTCTTTGGTATACCAATAAGAAAGCACATGGACAGGAAGAGCCCATGGCAGATTGTGTCTCACAAGAGTATCTTTCTGCATCAATGACTCACAGTGTTGAGAACAGGCAGATTATTAGCCTGTTTCCATGTCTGTGTTATATCTGAAGATTAGGTTAGCAGATGACAGCAAATGCCATCACGCTTATTTAATAATTATAATTTAATATCTCTCTCTCTTTTCATCAGTCCTTTTCTTTCACAGATTCCTATACTTTAGCTGTTACAGTGTTACTCTTTCCTATTATCAACAATAGACATCGTCACCCATGGCATACTGTCTCCTAAACGTAAACATATATCTTTACTGAGGTTCTTCAGTTAATGCAGCATCTTAATATTTTCCCTCAAAAACATCAATTTCAATCCAGCTTCTTGGCATTAAAAACAATGACTGAAAATTAATTTTTAAAGTTGCACATGTTCCTCAGCTCACCTAATTATTTTTGTTGATCAAACTAGTGTGACCTAGGTTTGCAATCAGGTTATTCTCAATCATTAACAGCTGTCATAATTCTCTTTTAGTAATAAAACTGTATAAGAAGGATGGCATTACAAACACCACATTAATGAAAATAATAAAATTTGGTGTTTGTTGGAGACAGAGGAAAACTTTGTTAATTAGAGAGTCTTCCAAGGTTATTATTAAAATTAAATCTCTTGGAACATTTTAGCTATTTTTTCTAATACATTACAAGAGGATATTAACATTGTGGTTTTTCTTTTAAAGATTCCATTCTCAGTAGGGTCTCTCTCTAGCCCTGCTCTCATTAACGCTTTTAAGCATGTTACAAACCCAACAGAGATATGTTCAGTCCCGTTGACCAATGGATCTGTGATCAGTAAGGTGCAAGTGTTTTAGTCCTGTAGTTCCAGGTGCTAATGGTTTTATTTCAGTGTGGTGATGCTCCCTGTGTTTCATACTGCTTCTGCCTTGGAGCTTAGAAGTCAGTTGCATAAGTCTCCAAGGCTGACTAGCTCACTCAGCTGCTAAAAGACAGAAAATTGCTAATGCTGCCGGAGCTAAGAACAGGAACAATCTTGAGAAGGCAAGTAATGCTTTTCATTTGTAAGAACCAAAAGGTTAAAAGTGAACACAAGGGCAATGACACAAGTTGAGATCTTGTTATCATAGGAGTTCAGGAGGCTGGGACACCATGAAGGCAGGCTGTTGCAAAAGAAACAGAAGGCTGAACACAGATGCTCCAACGTTATAACAAATCAGCGGCTGTTCACGTAGTCAACTATCTTTATAATTTGTTTAAGTTTTAGAAGCTATGTTTTGTGGTTCCTATATACTCAGGTAATATTTAATTCATTTCGAATTTCTGACATGGTAAAAGATAAGTTTATAGTCTTGTAAACAAACAAGTTGTTTAACATTGAGAGATATATAGATTTGAAAGGATGGTTTTCAGATGATAATAGAAGCTAAAATTCAGAACATAATTCAGGTATAGAATTATAAGCTCTTTAGTTAGGATAGGAGGCCGAGTACTTTATCTAACTGACAAATATAAGAGACTAGATGTTAGTTATATTTTACATATTTGTTATGGTTATGCTCAATTCATGTCTGAAAGAAGAATCTTTAAAAAAAAAATTTGGACCGAAAATGTGAGATGCTGGGGACTGGTTCTAATGCTTTGAATTAATCCAGACCCCCCAAATCAGAAATCTGCATGTCCAAATGCTGAAGGTCCTTGTCCTCAATTGTTTTTTGACCCATCAATAAAGAGCCAAGGGGCCAATGGTTGGGCAAATAGACTGAGGCAAGACTTTGTGATTTGCACGGAATAGGAAGCAGGAAGAGAGGAAGGAAAGAGGGATAGCCCTGACAGGGAAGAAGAAAGACCAGAGCTAAAGATCCGCCAGTGTGTGAGAATCAGGGAAAGTGGCTACATGGGCCACTTCCACAATTGAGTTTGGGGTAGCAGAGATGAAAAGATAGATTTTAAACTGTTAACTCAGGAGTGCAAGAGGTGGGTGTTTGCTAGCAGCGGGAAGGATTTGAAATGCTCAACCATTAAGCTACTCAAGGTATATTAAAATTACCTGGTGTGGTGTGTGTGTGTGTGTGTGTGTGTGTGTCTTTTCATTCGGGAATTCAGAGCGCTCTTAGGCAGGTGTGCTGTGAGACCTTCCAGGAGCAGTTAACAGGCTCCTGCTACAGGAGCACAAGCATGAGAGCTTGAGTTTGGATCCCAAGCATTCACATAAAAAACTGGGTACAGAGGCATGGCAGTGCTGGGAGGCTGTACTGTACTGGGGACATCCTGGGTGTTCCAGATGAGCTCCAGGTTTTCTGTGAGACTCTGCCTCAAAAACAAAACAAAACAAAACAAAACAAACAAACAAAAAACTAGACCAAAAGTGACATAGGAAGACTCTCTACTTTGACCTTTATCACCTACATGCCAGTACGCGCACACACACACACACAGACACTTGAAAGTATGTTGATATTTCTACCATTTTTATTTTTGTTCAGAATTCCTTTTGGGTATCTGGGTTCCTTGGTACTTAAAAGCATTTGAACGTGATGCAACTACTTAATATTATTCTTTTCAATCCTTCCTAAAAGTAGGAATTCAGGTCTTTAATAAAATTTTTCTAATTAGGAAGCAACTGAAAAACCTACTGCTTCCATTATTAAATAAAATGTTTCTTGTATTTTTTCTTGTGACTGTTCCTTTCCAGTAAATTATATAAACTAAACAATACAGACATGTAATAACTAAACCGGTTTGGTATTGACATTTTTATGAGCTTTTCCTGATATATAAACCAAGATAGCAGACATTTCTCCAAGAACAAGGCATTTATAACTCTTCTAGGATCCTGGTGATTAAAAATTAGGATGTGGCAGTGTTCTTTTATGCATCTTTAGCCTTTTGCTACTTACATGTGCAAAGCTAAGTTGTCTTTTAAATGGGGTTCTGATCTTATCCATGGCAGCTTTATTAATCTGATTTTCCTGAATTTGTTTTTCCTAAAGCAGCAGAGTGGACTGATATATAAAATATTATTGTTCAAGTTAAATACAACGTTAAGAGTAAATTATATCACCTTGCCTGTGTAGGGGCTCCAATCTTTAAAATTAGTTTCAGATGTGATCCATACCCTTCTTTATGAAATGAGGTTTTGTACTTTACCTATACTGTTCATAAACTCCTAAGCAAAAGCAATTCTGTCCAGGTCTCTTAAGTAGATAGGATCACCAATCCTCTAGGCCTCCAGGCCTCCAGGCCTCCAGGCCTAGCATAGTGCTGATTTTTAATAGACTGATCTTGAAGATATTCCAGCCATGCCTCAAAATTAATGAAGAAGGAAACAACAGGACCAGCCAAATAATAGGCAAGGCCTTACTTAGAGTTGACCATTCAGTTGACAGTGTTAGCAGCAGAGGTACTACTACTGTTGGGTTGGTACTACTGCCTGATTGATTCTACTTTAAGTTTTACATGGCATTTCTTTAAATAATTCTATTTAAAGCTTTTTAAAATTCATTGTATACAACATTCTGCTTTCTCAAACATTTCCACATAACCACACAACTACCACTGTTCAAGCTAAAAATATTCAGAGGCCATATAGAAACGTAAACATGCATCAAAGAACAATTTAAATTGCTATATTTTCAGCGTTACTTATTTTTATGAAGTGATACTTTTCTTTCTAAACCACAATTTAAAATTTTAAATTATATTAGTTTTCTTGTGTTTGTGGGAGGGTTGGGGGGAGTGTATGTGTGTGTGTGTGTGTGTGTGTGTGTGTGTACATAAGCCATGAATGAATGTGGACGTCACAGGACAACTTGAGGGAGTTGCTTTTCTCTGTAAACCATGTTTATTCAGTATGAAACTGGGGTCATTAGGTTCAGCAGCATGTGCCCCACTGAGCTATTTCAGGGATTAAAAAACAAAAACAAAAAAACCCCTGTATTTCAAATCAAGCAACTCCCTAAGAGACTTATCTTCGAATATATTCTCATTACAGTGGATAAAAAGACATCAGCATGTGCATATAACTGGACCCTAAGCCAAAAAAAAGCAACAAAATACAGCAAAACAAAATGAACTACCCACCTAACAACAAGAAAAACATTAAAAAAAAAAAAAACAGTCAAAAGGGCAAAACAAGTAACAACAAATTTGAAGTAAAGACAAGGGAGACTGAGAAAGTGCAGGTCTGATGGCTGTGGGTAAGGTCAGGTCTAGTTAGACAGCTATGGCCAGAGTTTTCCTCTTTATATTTGGATGCATACCTCTGAATCAAATTTCCCAGTCTCCAAATCTGCATACCACATGCTTTGCACATCCATGTTTACTGCTGCATCAAACACTATACCTAGGAAATAGAATAAGCCTACCTTCCCATCAACAAGGATTAAGAAAAAATGTGATGCATATATACATATTTTTATTCAACTGTAAAGAAAAATGAAATCGTAACATTTGTTACGCCTCACATCAACAATCTACTTCACCAGAAAGCATGCTGAGGGGAGGGAAGGATTAATTATTCTGTTAATGAGAAAATATTTTTCCTTCCCAGAAGGCTTCTCCCTTCCTAGATGCAGTCATTTGCTGCCACTTGTGAGGCTTGACTGTTTGTTGGATATCAACTATCGATTTATAACTTTCCTTTCTCTTCTTTTCGATCCTTTTCTTTTAGATAGTGGCTGAAGCCCTGGCCTGCTTTCCTGTACTTCTGAGCTTTTTACTTGGTTTCTCTGACCCCATCCCTTTCTGCCATGCATCTGCTTGCAGGACTCCAATGCTGAACCTGCCTGTCCTTCTCTTGGATTTGAACTTAAGGGAGCATGGCCCCTTAAGGTTCTCTCTTTCTTTTGTCTATTTTCTCCAGGGACCTGCCAAGGCTTATAGTTTGCTTGCTCCATTGTTTCCTTCTCAAATTTTAATCATAAAATTGTCCTCAAATTTCCTTCTGAGTCCATTACAAATATTTAGTAACAAGACTGAGTTCCCACTGAGAGGGGTACTCCAGTATGACTGGTAATTTATGGCGTCCCAGTTGTCCCAATAACAATGAGCATACAATAATGTACCACTAGAATTGCTGGCTCTTCCTGTTCCCCTGGCTTTTCTTTCTCAGAGCCTCTTTCTACTTCTCTCCTCTCTCTGTCTTTCAGGCACCTTCCTTCAGCAGGGATCACAGCCACACTGGGCCTTATCTGTAGGCACACTGTGTGGTCACAAGCTGAAAAAGAAAAAGAAAAAAAAAAAGAACTGCTTGGCCTTAGTTTTGAAACTCTGAAAGAGGTTTGTGCTCAGCTTAGGTTGGGTGTTTCCTATCAATATAGCTTGTGTGTCTGTGAATGCTACCTTATTGTAATGCCACTCCCATGAGTAGAAAATGTGGTATTCTGGACATGTAAATCGAATTAGTAAACTAGGCATAAACACCTTTAAGGAGAGAATGCCCAATTGCAAATTAGTAGATTAGCAGAGTTAATGAATGGAATCTTTTGCTCATTTGTATGTGGTGCAAGGATGCTTGTTTTCCTCTTAGAGCTGTGGGGGAAGGGCTAAGAGGAAGGAATAGGAGAGATGCAAGGAATGCCCAGACCTCTGTTCTACAGCACAGAAGTGTGGAAGGTGGTGAGGTAGGTTCACCATCACCTTGGGTGGTGCGTCCACATTGCCCGCAGAAATCCTCAAACCCCACTTTATTTAGAAAAGAATTGCTTTCCAGATGTAATTATATTAAAAATTTCTATAGGAATACCACCTAAATGTCTCCTGAGAGCAATGAAGGTGTGATCAAAGATGACACATAGGAATGCACATGATGTGAAGTCGAAGCAGAATGGAGATGATGTACCCAGGTTTGAAATGCTGTTGCAAAGACAGAAGATGTCTCTCAACATGCCCAGAGAAAATATACTGTGCTGACACCTTCATTTTGGACTTCTGGCCTCAAGAAAAATGGTGTTTTTCCTGGCTAAGCCATAGAACTCCTGGTAGTCAGTCACCATAAATCTCATTAGAACAAGTTTTCATAGGTGTGGTAAAAAACTGCAGGTAAACAATGGAGAAAAGTTCATGTTTGCTCTTGCTTCCAAGGATTTTAGCTACCAGCCACACACTTCTGTCACTTTCAGTTCTGAAATAAAGCAGGGCAAGTTTGAAAGGTATGGCTAAGCTCATGCCTTGCAAACAATCTGGAAGGAGAGGGTGGGGAAGAAGTAGGCAAGGGCAAAAACACTCTTCAATGCTCAACTCTGGTGACTTCTATCTACCCCTTGGGTCCTACCTCCTAAGATACCGGATCCATTGATGATATTAGCACCTATGTTACCCAATCACCTCTCCATAGGGTCAGCAGGGACAGGTCAAGCCACCAGTGCATGAGCAAAGAAAAGCTAAGAGTGTTTTGAGAAGTCAGTAAAAAGCAAGCCTCTCAAATTTAATGCAGAATGCATTTCTATTCCAAAATAAAAACGATGGCAGTGATCTTCAACCCACGAGTTTAGTGGACAGAACATGTTGAATGTTCTATCATTGCCCAGGTTCATTGTTCAGAGTTTTGCATAACGATTTTTATAACAATATAATATTTATGATAGAATCTAGTATAATGTAATATCAGTTTGAGCTTGGATTATATTTTTACCTATTTTACATCTAATGAATCACTATTTCATGAGACTGTACATGGGTTACTTTTAGGCACTTTCTTCTTTAAAAGAATGGCAACTATGGGCTTATGTTATCCTGTGTACAAATGAATTATTATTATTTTTTTAGTTCAAAGAACTGTAAAAAATTGAAGTTCAATAGTAATCAGCTAACATAATTTTTAAGGAAATGCTTTCAAAATTACTTTTGAAAAAAAGTTTAATAAAATCTTTTGATATTTGCATGCTTCAGAATCCAACTTTGTGATTTAATTATTTTGTATTAGTGATCAAGCATTGACAACTGTTTAAAGTTTCCTAAGGTACAGAAATGAACAACCAGGTATTACATTGATGAAGAATTCAGCCAAGGAGAAGAGTTCTTAATGTGTCTAAAACTTCACCAAAGCCATTCTACCAAGAAAAAAAGATCCTGTGAGGAAATGTAGGTACCACAAGAACCGAGGCAGCTCTGAGAGCCTCAGCCTAAGGTGAGGATAAGATTCAGTAGAGTCTTTAGAAAATCTTACTGTATTGGCATGGAGGACTTTACTGTAGAAATGGGAGTGGGTAATACAGAGCAAAGAGAAGAAAGAACAATAAATCACATTAACAATGTTTGAAAAAGTCATCAGGAAAGCATTATTTTATAAGTTTACTTGAAATATATATATATACACATACACACATACATACATATATACATATATACAATATATATATGTAATACAGAGCAAAGAGAGGCAGGAGCATTAAATCACATTAAGAATGTTTAAGAAGCCATCAGATAAACATTATTTTATGAGATCATTTGAAATATATATACATCTATACACACTCATATATGAACATATACATATAGACATACTTATATACATATATAATCATAAATATATATATGTGTTGGCAGACAAATATATACAAGTATATGTATATACACACACACATATACATATATATATATATATATATTTAAGTGGAGCTATTTCATATGAGGTAATAATGTTTGCCAAAGAATTATAGACTATCTATCAAAAATCCAAGTGCCTAAAATGGAAAATATTCATTTGAGTTATTGGTCAATAGTGGTAGAAGGGTGTCCAAGCAATGTAGGCTGTTGCATTTGTCCTTGTTTTCCTCCCAGGACTTGAACATATTTGACCTTATTGCTGAAGATACCACACTCTTCAGACACAGGACTTGAAGAAGACAACCCAGAAGTAAGTAAGTTATAAGCCTTTTCACTGAGGAGTGGCTGCCATGATATCTGTAAGTTCTATGCATGCTGCCAAGGGTGAAAAGCAATCACTAGTCTTAAATAGCTGTAAAGTAGTCTGTGAACCGCAACAGTGACCTGCCCAGAATGGTATCCTAAAGTTGCAATAGTGTATCACTTTTACACTGGGGCTAACCATTGTAAAAGCTTTCTAACTGGCCAACTCAATGGAAATAGATTCATGCCTGTTATGGAAATTTAGCCAACTACTAGAGAGGACATATGCCCAAGGGGAGATACTACTAATTCCACTTTCTTAAACCAATCTAATGTCTAGCTGTATTCTAAAATACTTACTCTTATGCCCATAAATAAGTGTAACCTCTCTCCCTCATCAAGAAGGTTTTTAGGGGAGCAGATGGAAACTATTTCAGAGATCCACAACTGGTCAAAATGCAGAGAAAAACATATCGTTGTGCCCAATCCCAATTATTATATCTAGATATAACTCCTACACCTAAGGCTTATAGACCATTATGAATGAGGGGCCAGAAATATTCTAAGAATGAGAGGACCAGAATGCCTGCTTGACATAGTGTCTTCTAAACTTGACAGGGAAGTTGTGCCCATGCAATCTTGACAATATATTGTTGGTTAAAAATATCTGCATAATAATGTTGAGGTTTGGTCTATGTTTTGTAATGCTAAACACTGATCCCCTAGGTCTGGTTGCTTGCAGGATGAGGAAATCCTCAAGTACACTGAGTGATGCTACATAAATTGTTCCTTAATTTAAAACTATTGGTTGAATAAAAATGCCTACAGCTTGCAGATGGACAGAAGAGAGGCAGGCAGGACTTTGCTTCCCAGGTTTGGGGTCTGAGACAGAGACCATGAGGAGAGAGAGAAAGGTGAGCTAGGATAAGGGACTGTGAGAACTGGCCATGAGTGCCAGCCAGTCTGAGTAAGAGTGCTCAGGTAGAACATGGCAAGTCATATCTTAGGGTTATTGATAAGGAAGTAGACAAATAGCTTAGAGGGTTGATACCTGCTCAGCTCTAATAAGCTTTTAAAGCTTATTATAAATATAAAGATTTTGTGTCTTTTTTCTAGGAACTAGATGATCAAAGGTAGAGTAGAACCCCCTAATTAATTATTATCATAGCACAAGGGCAACTGCAGTCAATATGCCAAAGAGAATAGGCAAAATTTCACAAGGTCCTACCATGAGCTTATTTCAAGTCAAAAATAGATCTGCTTCCTGTTACTCTAATTGGTTTGCATTTTTATCTCATTATCTCTAAAATACAATAGTACAGAATGGTCACTTTGCAATTACTACCTTTCACTTAGCACAACTGTTTTAAGCCTCATCTCTGTTTTAGCATCCCTCAGTGGCCATTCTTTATAACTGAATAGTAGTCCAATTTTCATTGCTGTTCTGCTCCATTCGCATCTGAACATAATGTACATATGTTGCTACCCCATTGCTGGAATGTTCTGTAAGCTTAGTTTGAGCTGGCAGTGTTCCTCAAGCCATCTACATTCTTGATGATTTTCCGTTTTTCTATGATTTATTAAATCTCTTTCTATGATTGCTGACTCAAGCATTCTCATAGCAGTTTTACATTTTTGCCAAGGCATGTGAAGATTTCTCATTAGAAGACTAAACATTCATGACTGGCATGCTTTGAACTTGTGATCCCTCTGGGATTGTAGGCCTGCACTGTAGGCTGGGATTGTAGGCCCAGCTGTGATAATATTATTAATTGTTCCCATATAATAAAGGATTCTCTTCATTGCTGTTGTACGCAACACTATTTTTTTTCTGATAATACAGCCAATGTAATTTTCTCTAAACACATTGAAATATGATCGACAGACCATAATTTAATATTTAAAATACTCAAGCCATCAGCCACATAACTGCATAATTAGTTTTAAACATTTCTTTCAATTTCCCACCTGGCTTGTATTCATTAAGACTCTTCCCTGCATACCTACTATAGTATTCCCAATTATATATGGAGCCTAAGTAACGATCTAATTTATATCTCTGTTTATTTGTCTTGCATTGTCATTTCATAGTGGGACCACATCATATGTAGCCTTTTATCCCCAGATCGCATTTCTAAGGATTGCGTATCATATCCATTTGTGATATGTAGGTTTTTCAGTGTCACGAAATATCACATTTTATACTTCAGTTTAGTTTTCTATCCATCAGGTGATAAAAGTACTTAGATTCTTCCTGCTTCTTGATTTTGTAAATAATGCTGCCTTCGGTAAGTAAGGAGGCCCAACTTTTGAGTGAAAGTTTTTATCAATCCTAGATATATTTTAATACATAGAATTATAACTTAATGTGATTACTCTATTTTGAACTTTTTTTTCAAAAGATAATAGGGGCATTATTTTCATATCTTTTACATAAATACCTTGACATTTCTACCAGTAACACCTTAAGGTTCTTTTGACAAGTATTAGATAAAAATCATCTTTTAATTATTTTTATAGGCTGCATAGAATTATGCCTTTAAAATTATTCAAAATGATAATAATTTTTATTACATGTTTTGAGTCATCAATCACACAAGCAGGTTTAACTGTACCAGATCATTGTTTCCTTGGGAGGGCGTTACTGCAGGATCTAGCTATCAAGCTCATGCCCACTTGGACCTTACTATTTGAAGACAAGCCCTGCATGGAACTCCTGATCCTCCTGCCTCAGTCTTCCAAATGGTGGTGCTATATGCATAACGGCTATTCCTGTGTCACCATTTGATTTAAATATCTTTTTTTCCTTTTTTCATCTTTTTCTCAATTAGATAACAAAAGGACGTCAAAGGGATATAAATTGGAGAGAAGTCAAGATATCATTATTTGCAGATGATATGACAGTATACATAAGCAACCCCAAAAACTCTACCAGAGAACTCCTACAGCTGATAAACACTTCAGCAAAGTGGCCGGATATAAAATTAACTCTAACAAATCAGTAGCCTTCCTCTATACAGGGATAAATGGGCTGAAAAAAATAGGGAAACAATACCCTTCATAATAGTTATAAATAATATAAAATATCTTGGGGTAACTCTAACCCAATAAGTGAAAGATCTCAATTCATTATTAATTCAACATTTCTGTGATTTATATTTTCTCTCCTCTATTGTCTTTCAGGTATAGTTTTGTTTCCTTATCCTGGTACTGCCTTTATATAATTTATTTATCTGGGTTATCACAATCTTTCCTGTGATGTTATATATTACACTTAGAAGCTAGAAGTTATATTTCAGATTGATTCCATATCCTCCTTCATGGACTGTCAGGGCTTTGTGATATGGTTTACTTTTTTCAGTTTCTTATGCTCTGAAATATTACTGTTACTTTTGTCTAAACAATTAATTATCACGAGGTGATATGACCATCCCTCTGTATCTTGGGAGGTTTAGTTGCAGGACTCCTGTGTGCTCAGATGTTCAAGTTCCTAGAATAGATGGCATAGCATTTACATATATACTACAAAACCCTTCCTTCAGTATAAGTTACCTCTAAGTTAACTTATTATATCTAATTCGGTATATAGTTTAGGAAATGCCTAGAAAATGGCATGTTAAATGACAGATAGAACTTTCTTTCTGCATGCTTTTACTCTGCAGCTGAGGACCTCTTGGCTGTCAAGAGCTCCCTATGTAGACTTTGTTCCCAGTACTGTGCTGTCTTAGTGCAGATGCACGTTCTCATCTGGCAGACTGTGTTCCTCCTGCTTAATGAACTGTTTAAAATGTTTTCTGTAGTTTCAGTCTGTGGCTGATGAATTGATTCGGCTTTTGTATGTCTGAATAAATGCTTACTTCATTTTCATTTCTGAAAGATATTCTTAAAGTTACAGACCTCCAAGCTGATGTTGATGTTGATGCTGATGCTCTCTCTCTCTCTCTCTCTCTCTCTCTCTCTCTCTCTCTCACTTTCTTTCACTCTCTGGTTTCTTTCAGAACTTTAGAAATCACTCCATCACTGTTCACACATCATTTAATCATTTGTTAGAGAAATCTTTTTTTTTTTTTTTGGACTTGCCTAAGATGCCTCTTTATTCTTTTTCATTCAGATTTCCCATTGCAATATCTGGAAATTACAAAACTTTACCATCTTCTCCTTCCAAGTATTTATACATCTGGAGTCATAACCTGTATATATTATACAGGTTGGATTCATTCACTTAAATCCTTTTATGATCATCCAATCAATATTAACATCATAATACCTCCTCCTCTTTATAGACATTATCCACTTCTTTGTAGCCCTGCACAAATGCACCCTTATTTCTGGCGATGTTGAAGATGTTCTATTTATTGGCAGTTGATCCATTTAGTTCTGATGGTTTTCTTCCTGCATCTAGTTCCAAAAATCATGGAGCCTCTTGACACTATAGTCTACAGAGTTTTCATGAAAACTGAAAATGTTCAGGCATCACCTTATATAAATGTTTTCTGTCTCTCTTTTTCTTCTCATCTCTTTTTCACGAAGTTGTGAGAGAAACTCTCTTGTGTTCTGTTAGCTTTCTTTGCTATGCTTTGTGATAAATAAATAATTTATGTCATTCTCTTTTTTAATAGACAGAAAATTAATGTCTCCTTTTACAATACCTCATCTGTTACTAAATCAATTCAGCTTACACAGTCCAGTTTTCACCTCTGTTCTAGAAACTTGGTCATTGCTTAATATTTTTAGTGAAGTTTTCATTATTTAAATTTTTCTGAAACTAGTAGAAGAGAAGGTGGTGAAGAGCTTTGAATATTTGGGCATAGGGGAAAAGTTCCTGAACAGAACACCAATGGCTTAAGAGCAAGAATTGACAAATTATACCTTATACAATTGCAAAGCTTCTCTGTAAGGCAAAGGACACTGTCAATAGGACAAAGTGGCAACCAAGAGATTGGGAAAAGATCTTTACCAATCCTATATCTGATAGAGGGCTAATATCCAATATATACAAAGAACTCAAGAACTTAGATTCCAGAGAACCAAATAACCCTATTAAAAATGGGGTACAGAGCTAAACAAAGAATTCTCAACTGAGGAAACTCGAATGGCCAAGAAGCACCTATAGAAATGTTCAACATCCTTAGCCATCCAGGAAATACAAATCAAAACAACCCTGAGATTCCACCTCACACCAGTCAGAATGGCTAAAATCAAAAACTCAGGTGACAGCAGTTGCTGGCAAGGATGTGGAGAAAGAGGAACACTCCTCCATCGATGATGTGATTGCAAGCTGATACAACCACTGGGGAAATCAGTCTGGCGGTTCCTTCAAACATTGTACATAGTCCTAACTGAGGACCCAGCTATACCACTCCTGGGCATATACCCAAAAGATGCTCCAACATATAACAAGAACACATGCTCTACTATATTCCTTGCAGCCTTATTTATAATAATTCCCAGCCATAAGCATGAAAGTACCCAGATGTCCTTCAACAAAGGAATGGATACAGAAAATGTGGTACATAAAAAATTAAAAAATATAAATAAATTTTTCCCTCGTGTCTTCCCAGATCTTCTATAACTTCCAACCTAACCAACTTCTTGCTCTTTCTCTTTAAAGCCTTAACCCCCAACAATGAAACTTAAAAGAAAAACAACTAAGCACCTACAATGTGAACAGATTATAAGTCCAAAGTGTGAGTTCTTATGTTAATCTACAGAATCTTCTGCACAGAGCCTTACCAACATGTACCTAAGACAGAAGTACATTGCTTTTGATCATAAATATTCCATGATGGTTAAGAGAGCATACAAACAACAACCAAAAAACAGCACTCACATATAAAATTCAGTACTCTTGGGTGGCCAGCTCCTCCAGGGTATGGACCCTGGAGCATGGCTGATAAACCCAGTGTTACTCCAGTAGGGAAACTGTCAGACACTTCTCTTGTGTTCTGTTAGTTTGTCTTGCTGTGCTTTATGTTTTATGTAAGCAATTTTCAATTGTTCTCTGTTTTTAATATACAGAAGATTAATGTATATTAAAGTCAGCCTGTAGGTTTGGAATGGAACTCTGTGCCCACTTCCTCTTCATTGTGCTGTTTTCTCTGACTTGAACTTCTGCTGTCACTGTCTCTGTGGACTTCTATGTGCATCAGTCCTGACTTAGCTGGAAGATGTGGCTTCCTCGGAGTCATCTGTTACCTCTGGCTCTTACAATCTTTCCATGGGCATCTTGGCACTTTACAATTTCTGGCTAATATGAATATAGCAGCTGTGAACATGGATACATGAACACGCATGTGCACACACACACATACACACACATACATACACACACACACAAGAATGGTGAAACTGGATCTTGTGGTAGATCTACAGCTGTGACAACTATTTTAGTGTCTCTGTTTACTAATCGAACACAATGCTAGTTCTGGGTCAGTGTTGAAGAGTCAGTTCATCTCTTTCTTGTTTATCAGGCTTCGATAGTGCTTTTGCATGTCTGGAATGCTTTGTTGATTTATGCCACATGAGTATTAGGTGTTGGTGGCTTGACACATTTTGTTTTCATATAAGGGCTCTAAGATTTTCTCCAGGATTTTAGGTGGGGGAACAGTAGCAGTCGGTTTATTTCTCATTATTTTCTGCAGCTTAGTAAGTCCTTCCTGGGTGTTCTGCTCACTGTACTATTCATAGTAAGTGTCTTTTTCCAGACCAACTGTGAAGGGCAGTCACAGGCCTGTGTAAATGCTGGCCAATGATGTCTTCAATGTTTCCATACCGTGTATCCTGAGAATTGGTTATTTTTTAGTCTTTCTCTCTCTCTCTCCTCTCTCTCTCTCTCTCTCTCTCTCTCTCTCCTCCTCACACACACACACACACACATGCCTTGCAGATTTCTGGAGTTCTCTCTGTGCCTCTCCTGCTTAATATTCTAGGGGCCTCCATCTACATTGGTCTCCCTGGACCCATCTCTGTATTTTAAGTTCAAGATTCCTCCAGCTACTTATGTTTCTCTTCTCTGTATGTCATGGTCTGGCTACTCTCTCAGGACTACAGACTAATTAAAGCTTCTTCTCACCTGTTCCATTTCTCCCAGTGATCACTGTGGTCCAGAGTGACAGATAGTCAGAACTGCACTTTGTTTTGCATGGTTTGCATGCTCTGGTTGTTTTCGGTAGGTTAAAAGCTATGTTGTGTTCACATTTACTACATTTGTCCAAAGCATGCGTTACTTTCATTCTGGCTGGAACTACACTGGATCCCTTTCCCCTTTATCAAGTATGAATACTTGAGGTTCTGTTTTTGTATGTTTCATTAGTACTATCTTCCATGCACAGCTCCTATGTTGTTTGTGTATATTATACAAAAAATATTTTGCTAATTTGTGGGAGTCAAAGATAAATCAAAGTTTGGAGTTGTTCTGTTTTGTCCCGTGACCTTTCTGTACCTTGACATGTGGATAGGCAATTTTCTCAATACCATCTCAATTTGAATTTGTAGAAAACATTGTACACTGCATTAGTAAGCTTTTTAAATTGAGTTAAAGTTGAACATAAAATGTAGTCTTGGGTCTGAAGAGATGGCTTAGTGGTTGAGAGTGCCCGCTGGTTTTTCAGAAGTCTAGAGTTTGTTTGCCAGGCCCTAAGACATTCAGCTCACAAAAACCTGTAAAACCATTTCCAGGAAGCCAGACATCCTGTTTTGGCTCCTGTGGTCACCCTTATATACAGCAAATACACACAGATGTGCATATTAAAAAAGAGGGAAATTATTTTTAGAAATTAGGTTTTGTTACAATGACCATATCTTCTTTAGTCAGAAAGGATTGAAGATATAACCTCATTCATTTCTTTGTTTCTAAGAGAGAACTCATCTTACAGTTAGGTAATGCAAGCCTGTGCGTACAGCTCTGCAGTGCTGGTGACTCCAAAGGAGAGCCACACACACAGCAATGGTCACCGTCAGAACGCCATGACCTCACTGGCTTAGACACTGGCCTCTTTCTTGTCCCCCTTTTCTTTGTGAATGAGAACTTGTTTGTGTACTTAATGCCTCTTCAAAAATTAGGGCACTATACCCATTCCCTTGGTATCATAGGCTTCTAACTGTATACATGAAAAGTTTCAACATTAATTCTGAACTTTTTCACATTTGGGTAATTTAAAACTCATGAAAATATTAAAAAGTCAATGCACTGCTTGTAATTCATTAATTAACATTATATATATATAATTATATATATAATATCAAACACACACATCATACTATATATCATATCTATATCTATATCTATATCTATTCTCTATATCTATATCTATATCTATATCTATATCTATATCTATATCTATATCTATATCTATATCTATATCATCTATCTATATCTATATCTATATATCTATCTATCTATCTATATAAAATCAGTGTTTTCTTTTGCTTATTAAGCCCTGATATCCTGAAAGTGAACCAAATCCCCTTCAAAATATACACCTGGTCACTAAGCCACTGGTTTCCTGTAGGTAATTACTCCTTTTTTTTTTAAATTTATAAAGCATCAAATTATTTTGAAAACATATGGGCTTCTCCATTACCTCTATCAACACAAATGACCCTGAGCTTCCATCCAGGCCTTGGAGCAATCACAGGCATCCCATGGTGGGAGTTTGCTAATCAACTTATGAACACTAGTGGCTAAGAGACCTTGAGTGTGTGCTATGAATTGTTTCTTTAAGCTGTAACTATTTTCTTCCATCTATAACATGCTATATATTAAGCCTTGAAAACTTTATTTTAAAGATCTGAGCATCTAGTAAGGCTAACACACAAACTCAGCTTTCTAGAAGAGAATTCAGCTTGTTTGTACCTGTTTACCTAGCTACAAATTATCTTGAAAAGTAACCCGTGCTTAAATTAATTTTCCTAATATTAAATGAGTTATTTTTAATTTGTTGATGTAATCATACACAATTACAGTTTTTGAAGGCAGTATAGGTGAGAGACTTCAGCAAATGTGCATTGCCTTTTTCTAAAACAACCATACTGTTGCCTTATAAAAGGGGTTGTACACAATCATGGAAATAGAAGAACAAGTCCTTAAATTTCTTGATTCCATTAAACCAAACAGAGGCCCAAGTAAGGATGTCTATGAGAAGCTGAAGGTTCCAAGAACACATGGTGTTTGTACAGTGACATATCTTCTTTAGTCAGAAGGTTGAAGACATACCTCATTCATTTCTTTTAAGTGTTCACGCATCCCAACTCCACACAAACACCAGGAATGAGTATATTCTATGACATCTCTTTAGCTATCAGACTATGAAAAACAGACACAAATAAATAAGAATTTCCCTAGGACTCTCGTGTTAGAGAAAGAAACAGTTGAAACCTTAGGGCAGCCAGAAGAGACCCCTCTCACAGTAGATTTAGTACTTGTCAGATTGCCTTGCAGGCTTGGAGCTGAAAGATAGGGGTGTGGAGAGAGGGCGGACACAGACTGCTTAGTTATGGCTATTTCTCCACTCTGCTTATATCCCGCACCTAGGATGCAGCATCTTGAAGGGTCCAGCTATTTCTGCTGTCTTTTAGGTGAAGTTTTAACGTTTGGTCAGTGCAGGTGCTGATGCATGTACAATGCAAGTTTGCATGTGTTGTACAGAAAGGCATTGCCAGTTACAGGACCTGGCCTAGGTAATTAATCAAGGCAGTTGAGTCTGAAGGTGGCTGGCACCTCTGACTATTACACATTTTAGAACGTATTTACATTTCTTCTTAGAAATCTTATAAACATCTGTTTGATTTTATACCAACAACACAGTATTTACTGTTGTAATGAGACTCTGGTCATATCAGCTTACAAAATCCTAATGGTTTATTTTAATCTAGAAGATTTTTTTTCACAAAGCAGCTCATATGTTCTTGCATATTTAGAAAATAGAATTGCATTCCATTTTGCTGAGGCATTTTGTACCATTTGTCTAGAGACTAACACTATAAATGTCAAATAGAGAACGCTTAGCTCAGGTTCATTACGCTCACTGACGGAAACTCTCTAAAATATCTACATGTGGACTAAGCGGAGCTGTCATTGCTATTTGATGCTTGTAGAGATTTATGGTGTTCAAAACCAAATTAGTATGTACTTGAGTTTTGACTTTCACACTTTCCTGTTTTGTAAAGTGTAGATACGGACACATACAAACTACATCTGCAGGCCGTTAGCATAAATCTATGCATAATTTTTCGAAGATTCATTTGTTCTATTAGGAATTATGAACATTTTGTGTAATATCCTTCGTGGCAATATAGTTTGGATCGAGGAAGCTACAAAAGAGTACTGCAAAGGATGCTAGTTTGAAGAATAAAGGTGAAACTTTTCCTTCCCGGGGTTCATGGACCATGGAGACTGGGAAATCCAGACAGGAGAGAACGACACTATAACGAGCCGTATACTGCTTGCCAGATACGTGTTGGTCCTCTTCCTCAGCTCACTGACAGACTTCTGTTCTTGGGAGGCTGCTTCCTCTCTATTTCAAATTTTCAAATCGTTTTGAAGAATTTATTTTATTATTTGTGTCTGTGTGTTGGGGGTGGGGTGGGGAGGTATGTGCAGCACCTGTGTGTACACAGAGACAGTGCCAGAGGCCCAGGAACTGGAACTACTACGTGTGGTTGTGAGCCACCTGATTTGAGCACTGGGAACAAAATTCCAAACTTTGTAAGTAGCAAATACTTTTAACCTATGAACCACTTCTATAGTCTTTTTTCTTTTCTCCCTTCCTCTTCCCTTCCTCTTTCCTTCCTTCCTTCCTTCTTCCTTCCTTCCTTCCTTCCTCCTTCCTTCCTTCCTCCCTCCCTCCCTTCTCCCCCTCCCTTCCCCTCCTCCTTCCTCCCTCCTTCCCTCAATCTCTCCCTCCTTCCCTCCTATCTTTCTCTACCTCCCCCTCCCCCTCCCCTTCTCCCCCTCCCCCTCTCTCTCTCATTCTCTCTCTCTCTCTCTCTCTCTCTCTCTCTCTCTCTCTCTCTCTCTCTTCTCTCTTTTTTACTTTCTTTCCCACAAGGTCTCACTATATAGTATGGGTTGGCCTAGAACTCTCTACTGAGACAGGCTGGTCTTGAACTCACAGAAATATACTCCCTTTCCTGTCCCACACATCTCCTCAGTGCTGGAATTAAAAGTGTGGATTGCATACTTAGTTCTATTTCTATTTGTCTCTCCCTGGTACATTTTATATGTTTGTTTGTTTTTGTTTGTTTGTTTTACCCTGTGACACAAAAGCCCAGAATGGAGTACTCTCTGAACTTGGATCAACATTCTTCCCTTACATGTCAGACATTTTTATTCCTTTTTTCCCTCCACAATTAACCTAGAAGCCTGAGTTTTTGTTTTCTCCCTGCTGGGGGCTGCTGAAATTTTAGCATGTTTTGACTGTTGTTTTTTCTTTCAAACTCTAGTAATTTGTGTTTGAGTTTCTGGCTGTATTTTTAAATTATTTTAAAAGTGATACTAAGAATCCCCCAAAGGGACTTCAGTCTCCCTGGTAATGCTATCATTACTAATGAAATGCAAGTCTAGATATTAAACAAGTAGTAGAGATATTAATAACCATGTATTTTGTGGTCTAATGTTCCTGTTTATACATAATCTTTAACGATTTAAAATGTAAAATGTATACTTTTTAAAATCTGTGTTTTCTCCTTCACTCATTCATTCATTCTTGAGATTATTTCTCAAAGTCCTGGGCTGCTGCCATCCTGCTATCTCAGCTTCCTGAGTGGCTGAATCTAAAGGATGTTTTCAGTTCACTTCTTGTGGTCCAGAGATGTTAGTGACCATTCTAACGTAAATCCAGGACTTGCTTGATCAACTCTGAGATTCAGCCATAGGAAAAGAAGACATATTTTTATCTTCAAGTTTTGTTTCAAAAGAGACTTATTTTTGTTGCCTTGTATTTCCCAAACCAACCAAGGCTGAGTCTTAGCCACCAACACTTTGGGGTTATATATAGAAAAGAACAAAGTCAAGCTGCCAGCTCTAAACAATCAGCATGCAAAATCCTGCAAGCAAGAAGCAGTGAAGGCTATGTCACAGACTGAAGGTTCTGTTCATCCCTTTTTCTCAAAGTCCTCATCTTCAAATACAAGACCCAGAGGAAGAAGGAAGGCAGAGGGAGGAGGGAGGAGACCCACTCCAGGCATGCCTGCTCCCTCTATACTCCTAGTCAGGTTCTTCCCATGATCTACTCTGCCCTGATAGCAAACTGGCCTTTCTAATACATAATGGTGTGAGCTCCCTCTTTGCACAATTTGCTCATTGTCTGTAACATCCTCCAGAACAAAATAAAGACTAGAAACCAAGCTGGAAAAAAATCAAAGGGACCTCTCAGAATCGAGTTGTAGAAAAAGTAACTGAAATTCAAGGCAACTGGTATTCGTCTTTTATTCTGTTCTCTCGTGCGTCTCCCTTACCCTGCTCATGGAAAAGGCTCTCTTAATTCTAGAAAGAATCTCTTATTCAATGCTGGAAGCTTCACATGTCAGTAAAAGGCCGATGGCCAATGAGCTGAGGCAAGTTTTGAAGGTGGAAACATTTGGAAGAGAGAGAGGATTCTAGGAGTGAGGCAAAGAATGATGGATTCACCTTGAAACTCCGAAGAAGGCTGGGACTCACATGACAGGGACTAACAAGCCCTGTGATAGGGCAGAGCTAGATAATCCATTTCCTTAGATGAGCAAGTTGAGAGTCTGCCAGGTAAGGCCAAGCTTTCATAATCATTGAAGGGTCCCTGTCATTATTGGGATGGTGATGGCTTATAGAAAGTCCAAAGAGTTGCAATTAATATTATAGACTGCTTGAATAAATGGCTCAACAGATGTTCATACACATTTTGTGATACTGGGCAAGTGTTCTGACATTTGAGGTACATATAAATACCTCAATATTAGCGTTTATATATTAAGACCCTTATTGCTACTATTGTTGTATATTTAGCTTTTATACTGTGGACAGTATATGCAGGTCTTAGATTTACTGTAAAGAATTTAAATATTGCTCTCAATGTAGACGGGGTAGGAGTCAATGGAAGTCCAAAATTTCCTGCAGAATCTGTACTGACTGCAGAAAATATGAGTTTCTAAGTAAGTTCAAATCAAGGCTGGGACATAGATCAGCGATGGAGCACTTACCCAATATTCATGAGGCCCACTATGGGAAAGAAGACAAACATGAAAAAACAAACAACTAAACAAGCAGAAATCTATATTAAGATTCAGAAATTCTGATTAAATAGTCATTAAATGTAATAACCTTCTAAATGTCATTTATTACATGTCAACAGACAACTGAAAATGAGTGAACTTAGTAGTATTAAATTTTGATTAAGCCACCAGATAACTTAGCAGGAGTATGCATTTTTTTTTTTTTTAGCTCAAATGGAACACCATGTTCTTGAGTAATTGGAGATTGATGACACTGCTGTAGCCCTTGAACTTTTCGCTTGTCCACAGCATCTTTTGTCTGTTTTACTGATAGTGAAGAGAAATGATCATGTAAATAACATGTTTTTAAAACCCATTTTGAAAGTTTCATGCATTTTAATTTAGTCTGATAGCAAGCAACTGAGGTCAAGTACACTTATGATTAAAACACTTTCTCTTTAATCAAATATAAAACTTGAGTTTGAGTGTTTTATTTATTTTTATCTTTTAGAGGCATAAACTATTGATATATACATAATCAAATTTTATATACATATATATTATATATATGAATCTGTGGGGTGTTCATGTACATATGTCATGGCGTATTTGTAGCTTCTAGAAGACAACTTTGCAAGACTTGGCTCTAATTCCACCAGTAGTTTTGGTGGTCAATGGTTTGTATTGGGAAGAAAGTCTAAATAAAAGAGGACCAAAAAAGGAATGAAGCAAAAACCTTCAAATAAACATGACAACAGTGTGTCAGTTGGTCCTGGAAAAATCCATGAGGATTCTATTTTCCATCTGGGGGAGAACAATGTAGAATTTAAAAGGGAGAAACCAATGGAAGTCTCATGAGAAATTTATATATGGGGAAAATTGCCTAGGATGCCTGTGTTATCTGGTGATGGGACTTCAAAGAAATCATATGCTTCTTTCTCCTTCATTTAGAAGTAGTTATGACAGTGGTAATGTTCCAGGTTCTAGTCTTGGTAGTGGCCAATACAAACATCTCATAAATGTAAGACGATTGTAAACGTTCAATTTTATGTCAGTTTAAAAGTGTTTTCTTGGAGTTTATCCCTGGTATAAGAGCAACTACCAAAATATATTCATAGCAGCTTCAAGAAACATACTTAGGATTTATTTGACTCCAGAGACAAAGCAGTGTGTGACTCTAAGAAATGTGCCCTGAGGTAACTCTACCAGCTGCGTAAGACTTTCGCACATTTTTGACATCATACCCTCACTATAAACCAACTAAATGGGTACTTTTTTACAGTATAAAATAAAACAAACAAACAAAAAATAACTCAGAGAAACAAGAATTCTTTTAAGACCTTATACTTGCTCAAATCACAGCAAATTCTAGGATCTAATGGCAGTTCAAAATATAGTGCATAGTGATGTGTTTATAAAAAGACAAAGAGAGGGGGATATGTTCTATGGAGGTGGGAGGGAAGGGGGTGCCTCGGTGGGTATCCCTTCCCCTTAAGGGACCAGCTACATACCAGCTATATGCTTGGTATAGTATAGAATATAGTTATTCAAGGCATAGGGAGGGGAGTTGAGAGGCTAGCAGAGGCAGAGAACGGCAGAGAGAGAGAAAGAGAGTAGAGAAGTAGAGAAATAGAAAAAAGAGGCCAGCCATGAGCATGTGGAGAAAGAGGGGGCAACCCTACTTGAGCACTGAGTCCACCACATAAGTGCTAGGATTACATGCTTGGGCCTGTCTTACTAGTTTAATGCTTTTCTTATTGGAGTCACTGAGTTTCTGTAGGTTATTCTCACCCTGGAAACGAGTACAGCTATGACTTGCTCACAATTTCCTCCTAACAAATGGCTTTTCATTGACATCTTAGCAGATAGTTCTGAAGCCTAGGTCTGACCAGTTTTAGATAGTATGAAACTGTTCACAGTGTGATGACTAATGTTATGTCTTAAGTTTACATTACTGTGCTTAAGAGATCTATAAAACAAAAAAAATGTCTCTAACCTGTAAGTCCCACTTGGCCAAAGACAGATACCTTCCTGGAATGCTGGGGGCTGTTGTTCATTTAACAAAAATCAGCTACCTTGTGTTTTTTCTTCTGTAACAAGCTTGGTTGCCCCAACTGCACAGATGTGTGCTTGATCACAGATAGGCAGGAGGTATTACCTACGCAGGAAGTACATCACTACGTATCCTTGTCCATGACTGGACCAAAGTGGGAAGTACTCAGACTGTGGGTTTTGCTTTTTATAAGCCCCTGACTAATTCTGCTATGTCATACTCTGGGAATTATGGGTATAGACATGGCAGATACACAAGGTCCTGGCCAATATTTAATAAAGCTTTATTCAAATCTGCCTCAAAAATTGTGGTAATGGTCTAATTCTTGCCTAGTGGTAGTAATATAAGTATAACATGAGTGTTGCTAGCCAGTGTTATTCATATAGGATGCAAACTGCTTGCATCACTGATTACTCTGGAGTGGTCCATGAGCATTCTTGTTTGACAACAAGTTATGTTTCATCAGAACTATCTTCACGCATGGAAGATATCCATCTCATTTATGAAGCATAATAGTCTTTCCTTAAATCACAATTTCCTTTATGACAGAGGATTAAGAACTTGTAAATTGATATAACCAAAGTTGTATAACCAACTGGCCTGTACTTTAAAATCAATCACTGCCCAAAAGTATGTTTAATAATATTTATTTATTAAGTCTTAATGTCTGCTTTGTACAACAAAAGCATTATGAGTTCTAAGATATGTATACAAACTGTTCTTATAGTAATTCTTAACTCCATGTTAGATGGAATTACTTTTCCAAAAATAAACAATAAATAAAAGCAAAAATACAAATACTTATATTTATGTTATTAACTGCACCTACCAGTATATTTAAAAGTATTTAGATAACTTTTGTTAAATGAATTTGTTGTATACAATGTGATGTCAATTCTATTTATTAATAGAACTAAAATTTTAGATTATTTAGAAGATAAAATTATATTTTTCAGTTCAATTTGGTAAGAGTCATTTATCTGATTATTTAGAACAGTGAATGATCTATATTTCTGCTTAATTACAGGATTTTATCTAAATCATTATTGGGTCACAAACTGTATTCCCTATGGATTATACTTAAAGCATAATCTTCATTGATAACTTTAAAAAGTAAGGTGAGATATCTTGCAGTAAAACAATAAACTTTACCAATGTAAAACCTTCAAAATTCGTCCAATATTAATTCTTAGTCATTAGTTCTAGTCATGCACTTCCATGGTCGTTATTAAATCTATTTATTAAAATAAGGAAAATTATAAGAAATGAAATAAAATTAGTATTTTCCAGTTAGAATTTCTCCATCTTTTGCTTTTTCGGTTATAGTCTGGAGAACAATTGCTACAACTGAAGTTCTGGATAAGAAGGATGATTGCCTATACATTTTTTCATACTGAGAACTTTTACAGAATAGGAAGATAAATGGATGATGGCCAGGAAGAATCTACATGTCCTTGAGTACTTAAAATATGTGCCAAACTAAAAATATTATATCAGGCAATATTAGGAAGAAGATACCTTTTAATAACAACAACAACAATAATAACTTTTAAAAATGAAATACAATGATATCATTTCTCTCCATCATCTTTTCTTTATCCAGCTTCTCCCAAGCCCTGCCTTTTCCTCCTGGTCTCTCTCCCCCTAATAGTTATACATATTCAAAACAGACTATTCTAGTGCTCAGCATTCCTTAGTTGCCTGTTACTCTTTGTCTAGGGTTGGGACCCCACCCTCATGATTTCCCCTTCTACATTAACATATCTGTTGGTATTGTCCTTGGTCAGATCTTATTAAAGTATTCATATTGTTGAGGCATCTGGGTGAAGCTGCCCTTTGGGCAGGTTTCCTGATCCTCTATATCTTTCAAAAATTTCTTCCCTATCTCCTGCTATGATCCCTGAGACTTACTGGTAGAAGTTATAAGGTAGATTTATCACTGGTGCTGGGTAACCCCCTATTAACTAGTTGTTTTCTGTACTTTGAATATATCTCCACTAGGTAACAAGGAGGAGGTGTTCTGGTTTTGCTTTGGGTTGAAGTTTTACAGCTGAAAATCCAGTTTGTCATTGGCAAGGAAATCAGTATGCCTAGTGTTGACTGCTGACTGACTGATGGCACCTTGACTTGCTGGTAAGTTACCTTCTAGGCAGTAAGGCAGCTATCCATAGACTCAGTTTCCAAGGCAGTTGATTTGTTGTCAAAGTAAGTCAGTGGCTGGTTTAGCTCTTGTCTTATCAGATATCTATCTGCCTATCTATCTATCTATCTATCTATCTATCTATCTATCTATCTATCTATCATCTATCTATCTATCTATGTTGTTATATCTGAAGTAGCAAGGGAATTAATTATATGGTGGTTAAATATGAACTATTTGAATAAATCTGACTCTCAAAAGATCTCAAATGAATTAAAATAGACTTTCTCTTTAGAAAATATGTACTGACTGGAATATGGCAAAGTTCATTCTCTTTAATGCAGAGAAAAAGCAAAAATTCCTGTCTCATGTGAAAATAGGTTCATACTATTCATGTATGTATCTAGGGGTATAGATGTTTGGACAAATCCAGGTTGGGTGTGCTTGCTGTGCCTATTATCTCGAAGCTTCTTGGATTAGATTCAGGTTATAGTCTGTTTGCATTGGGAGAGGCAGAGAGAAAGCACACAGGAGCCAAGATTTTCCTCACTTTACTTATACTAGATTGTATTGGATAGAGCAAGTCACATGACCAGATCTATTGCTAAAGACTAAGGAAATATTCTGCGTACCATAGTTATAGAATTATGGCAAACATATGCATGAGGAATTTGACTTCAAGGGCATGAAAGAGCACAGTTGCTTCAACTACTAAAGTTCAGAGGAAAGAAAAATTGCATTGACTATGAATAATGTGTTTATAAGAATGAAGTCTTCAGCCTTCATTTTCTTCTTTATGGCTGAATGATTATTACTTTTCCTATCAATGAGTTATACCAAAATTGCCTTAAGTATACATTACATAAAGTCATAACAGAGAGAATAGGAGTATGAAGGTTATGATAATATAATTTTATAGAGGGAGAGGATTTAATTCAGTGTGAAAGATGAGCTAATCAAATCATTAATAATGTTTCTAATTATTAATAATGTCATTAATAATTTTATTGCAGTCATTATCAAGAGACATGAAACAAAATATTTGTAAGAGCGAGTCTGAGTCTTAAAAGCAGTTATTGTAGACATTAGTATTAAAAGCAGTTGTTCTAGACTTACTCAGTAAATGGAAGGTTATTGAAGAATTTTAGTAAAATAAACAAATATCTCTGATTTTCATCTTAGCAATGCTATTCAGGTTGTATATTCACGATGAATTCATTACCAAAGCCATAAAGGCAAATGAAATCAGACTCGCCATTGGGTAATCTTAGAGCTCCATGGAAGCACATGCTGTATTCCATAATTAATTCAAATACAGCCATGTTTAGTTCCATGTACACTAAACATTATGGACCATTTAAAAGGGTCTGAAATATATTTGTTAAACAGAATGGAATTTTTGACCTTAATCTGTTTTTTTAAGATTTATTTATCTATATGTATGTGAGTACACTGTACTGTCTTCATACACACCAGAAGAGGACATTGGATCCCCATTACAGATGGTTATGAACCACCATGTGGTTGCTGGAAATTGAACACAGGTCCTCTGGAAGAGCAGTCAGTATTCTTAACCATCTCTCCAGCCCAGGCCTTCATTTTTATAACATTTTATTTATTCCCTATGCATCTTCACAACTGCTTCTTCTAAGATGTCTTTTCTTATCAGATGCAGTTTCCCTCATCCATTATGACCAGCACATACAGTTTCAGACAATGCAAGCCCTCTGTGTTAGTCTCCACAAAGGGCTGCAAAGCACTTCTTTGAACCTACTGTTTGCATGGAGCATCTACTCTCCATCTACTTAGTAAAACAGTAAATAAATTCCGCTATCAAATCTCATTCTGTCTACATATTTTCTCAGGTTATATAAAAATAAATTTGAATTATAAAATAAATACATTTTAATTTTGAAATGGAATCATATAACTAGGGAGATTGTCCATTTGAAAATGTAGTATACGTTTTCTCTAAAGATTCTTTATATGTATTTATTCTCTAAAATGACTTTCTTTTTAGTTTACATACAACCATAAAATGAGCAGATTCGTGAGAGATACCAGAGACTACACATCCCTGGAATGTGCTATTAATAATATTGTAAACAACTGGATTATTATGTTTTAGGGGGAAAACAACATTTTTTATCAATAGTTTTTGAGAGTAAACTACACTTAACTCGATAATATTAAGCACTACTATTTTAAAGTATAAAATGTGAATCACTGAAGCAATTATATCACAACTCCCAAAGTTCATTAAGAGTGTTAGAAAAACTAAATTAAGAATGTCTCAATTAAGTAAGTTTCTTTTTATTCAATTAAAAATTTAAGCTCTGAAAAACAATAACCCTGTCATCAAATCCGGCAGTAACTGCAGGCTTCTGAGCTACGAATAATTTTTGAAAGTAGCTATTCAGACTAGAACAACTATGATATTTGGATGCAGAATTAGTTATATTAAGTTATACATTATTTAATTTGCAGATGCATGCATATTCTTAAAGAGTTTTAGAATTTTAATCATCTTAAGCTTGTGTTCTGATATATAGCTTCTTTTCAGAAAATGAAATGTATTATTCTAATTGTCATAGTGATTGGATGTTTCAAAATTACACTTATTTATTTACTTTTTGTATAAGTGCATGGTGCTGCATGCATGCTTGTGTCCCTGGGTGCAATGCCATGGATGTGGAGATCAGAGAACAGTCTGTAGGAGTCAGTTGTCACCATTGTGTGGGGGTGCCAGAGATTGAACTTAGGTTTCAAGGCTTGATGATAAGTATCTGGTCCTAGGAAATCACCTCAGCTCTGGATGAGGACTTTAATCTATCTATTCCCATTTAATGATCTTCATCAAGAACTGCATTTGTCATTCAACCAACATACAGACATATTCACTTTCATCATTTTGAATTAGTAAGTAAATATGATTCTACAGAAAAACACAGCACAGGTGGGGAACTCTCAAAATACAAGGAGTTTCTCTGCTATCATTTAATATACATTTGCTATAATCAATTTATAAAAATATGATCCACGGAAATGATTTGAATGATAAAGGATATGACCAATAAAAATAAATAAATAGGTATTTATTTTTAAATATTTTAAATATTTTAAATATTTTAAAGAGTATTATTGAAATAATGCTCATGTAATTTCTGGAGAGAATGAGTTTGAAAGAGTGTCAAATTGACACTATTGAAACTTTTACTCACAGAATCACAATTTCATGTGGATCACATTAACAGAAAGTTCATTGACAGCATTACTAATCTGTGTTCCTACACAGTGAAGCTAATATTTCTTTTGTTTCTTTTCATTTGTTTGTTGCATGATTTGGAGATATGGACTAGAACTTTCCTTGTATCCTGGAATGCTTCAAGCTTGAAGTTCTTCTTCTGATTTGTTAGAATGTTATATTTTTGTTTATCAAAAGCATATTTATTTCTATGTTGGGAACTGTTTTGTCAAGATTTCTATCACCTTGACACAGCTTAGTCATCTGAGAGGAAGAAACTTTGAGAGGAAGAAACTTTGAAATCTAGCTGTAGGACATTTTCTCAATTACTGGTGGCACCATTGTAGATTGGGCCATCCCTAGGCTGGTAGTCCTGGGTTCTATAAGAAAGCAGACTGAGCAGGCCAGGAGGAACAAGACAGTAAGCAGCTTGCCTCCATAATCTTTGCATCAGCTCCTGCCTCCAAGTTCCAGCCCTACTTGAGTTCCTGTCCTGACTTCCTTCAGTGATGAACAATGATGTAGAAGCATAAGCTAACTAAATCCTTTACTCCTCCAGTTGGTTTTGGTCATAATGTTTCATCATAGCAATAGAAACCTTAACTATGAACTGGAGCAGGTACAAAATAATAAAAATTTTAAAAGTGTGAGGTGTATTACATACTATACCTAAATGTGAGACCATGTAGACTTATAAAAGAAAATTTTTGCCTCTTACCTAATCAAGAGAACAACTCATAAGGAATATTCTCATTCTTTAGGGAAACATAAATTTCATATAACTTTAGAATGTACAAATCTTAGAGGTGATCATTATAATTTTTAGGATCTTATCTCACAAATACAGTAAGTTGAAAATGAAATTGGGTCATTTTTCTGAAAAAAAGAAAAATATGAATTTTTTCAATGCTATCAAGAACACTTGAAGACAAACTATACTGTTTGCAAGCTTATATATTTTATTTATTTATATGTTTATCATATTTTAGCTATTACATTTTTAATTAATACATGTGTATTATATTTTTATTTATATATGTATTTATATTTCTATAAATATATATAACACATTAATATTTTATATTTAATTTATTATATTTATATAATTATATATTATATAATTTATACTTACATATTATGCATACATATGTAATAATTTTATATACATATATAAGTTTTGTTTATATTTATATAAAACTTATATAACTACTTATTTATATTTTATTCATTTATAGTTTATATTTTGTATATTTAAAAGTTATACCATTGATAATAGAAAGAGAAAGAATTTGAACCATTTATTTTATAGTTTATGTGTATTTAAAATAGAAGAGCCTTTTTTTTTTTACTATGAAATAGTAACAGTATAAGATAAATTTCCTTTTCTCAAGGTGGTTAACTACTATTTGTTTTCTATCCCATTGTTTTGTTAGTCGTATTTATGAGGCAAACACAGCAACTAATGCTTATATCTGCTTTGCTACTAATTAGATTTATGGCTATAAATTGTGCTAAGACAACATGCATAATGGTCACAATCAGATTTACTCCCAAGTTTTTCTTTCCCTCTCATATATGTACACACACACACACACACAAACACACACTACAGAAGGGAGATTATGATACTATTACCACCCTTAAAGCAGGACCAGCAGTGTGTTGGCCTCCAGGAGTGTTGATGGTTGCTGTAGGCACAAGTCTTCTTTGTATTACAATGTACATGTTTTACTTCAGGGTTCTCCTTCGGGAAATGTTCTCCCTGCCAAGGTTCATGGCTCCATGATAATTAGGAGCAGCATGATTCCAGGAAGTGAGAACGTGTGTAATGTTCCTCAGAGAAACGTTAACACCCTGACCTCCAGGCTGGGGGAGGGAACTCTGAAAACATGAGTTCAAGAATATATAATTTCTTAACTATGCAAAATATAAGAATGCAATATGAATTGTATGAGAGCTTTCACAGACCTGAAAAAAAAGAGACAGCGGCACTAATGAGTCAATATGGGGAAAGGAATAGTTAAAAAATAAGGCTCATGTTACAAGTAATAAAGAGGCATCAGGAGGTAGGGGAGTAGTGATCTCAGGATGGGTTCCCACTCAGCTAAGCTTACTGTTGGTGTTTCCAGAGGTAGGGAAGATCTCTGAGTTCAGAGATAGTGCTGTGTTAAAAAAAATATACTTGCTGTCTGTCATTTTGTAAGCATAAAGTGGATAAGGTCATAAAATTCTGATTTAAGTGACTGTGAAAATGCAAAGGGACCCTATGGTAAGTAACTGAATAGATATGTAACAAAAAGTCTGGGCTTTGATCTGACAGAAAGAGCTCTACTTAGAGAGAACTGCTTGGAGAGCTAACAGCTCTTTTAGAATTTTTCTAGATGGTTTTCTGGCTTTGGTCAGAAAACCAAAAATCTTCTAAGAGTCCTAACACAACTCTGTTAGAATTCTGTCTAGCAGGAAACCCAAGAGTTATTCAGAGAACTATTACAGCTCTTTCAGAATTTTTCTAGCAGTTTTTCTCACTTTGATAAGAAGACCCATAAGCTACCTAGAGAACTGTACAGAGATCTGTCTTAAACAGACTATAGACCTGTCAGCTTGTACCCATCATTGACTTCGAGTCAATTCTTCTGCTGCTCTCAAAAACCCCTTCCTCAGGAGCCCCAAGCTGAGGCTGGCCCTTGGCAACAAACAGACTTCTGATCTTATATAATAACTATTATGTTTCACTTCATGATAAAAAGACTCAAGCTGTACTACAGAGCAATAGTGATAAAAACTGCATGGTATTGGTACAGAGACAGGCAGGAAGATCAATGGAATAGAATTGAAGACCCAGAAATGAACCCACACACCTATGGTCACTTGATCTTTGACAAAGGAGCTACAACTGTCCAGTGGAAAAAAGACAGCATTTTCAACAAATGGTTCAACTGGAGGTCAGCATGTAGAAGAATGCAAATCGATCCATTCTTATCTCCTTGTACAAAGCTCAAGTCCAAGTGGATAAAGGACCTTCACATAAAATCAGATACACTGAAAGTAATAGAAGAGAAGATGGGGAAGAACCTCGAATGCCTGGGCACAGGGGAAAAGTTCCTGAACAGAACACCAATGGCTTATGCTCTAAGATCAAGAATTGATAAATGGGACCTCATAAAATTGCAAAGCTTCTGTAAGGCAAAGGACACTGTCAATAGGACAAAATGGCAACCAACATATTGGGAAAAGATCTTTACCAATCCCACATCTGATAGAGGACTAATATCCAATATATACAAACAATTCAAGAAATTAGACTCCAGACAACCAAATATCCCTATTAAAAAATGGGTACAGAGCTAAACAAAGAATTCTCAACTGAGGAAACTCGAATGGCCAGGAAGTACCTAAAGAAATGTTCAACATCCTTAGTTATCAGGGAAATGCAAATCAAAACAACCCTGAGATACTACCTCACACCAGTCAGAATGGCTAAGATCAAAAACGCAGGTGATAGCAGATGCTGGCGAGGATGTGGATAAAGAACACTCCTTCATTGTTGGTGGGATTGTAAGCTGGTACAACTACTGGGGAAATCAATCTGGCGGTTACTCAGAAAATTGGACATAGCATTACCTGAGTACCCAGCTATACTGTAGCTTTTAAATAGGATTTGTTTACTTAATTCTTATAAGGGTATGTGAGAGATATTGTGAAGAAAGTGGTACCAAGGGTGAGAAAGAAGAAGAGTTTTAAAAATAAGAACCTGCTATTCTTAATTAAAATATTTGTTGAAAACTGTTCTATTGCTTCAACATAATGGATCCACTATGTCCCCTATGAAACAGTTTTCTCATGATTTATATATATATATATATATATATATATATATATATATATATATCAATAATTTTATATTAAATCATATAGAATAATTTATAAATATTATAGAATATTTTTTAAGAATTAAAATCACACATAATCCTTTAAAGAATTTGCTAGAAAGTAGGCTGAACAATTATTAGATAGGTTTCACAAGTAAGGAATTTAGAGTAGGAAGAATTTACATCATAATAACTAAATTGTTATAAACACAGTAGAGGTCCTGAACTAGAATAGGAACTAAGCAGGTAGTCTTTCTTTTTTTTTTTTTTCTTTTCTTTTTTAATTTTATTTTTTTGCTTATTCACTTTATAACCCGTCCCAGTCACCCCCTCTCACAATCCTTCCCCATCTCTTCTTTTCTGAGTACCCCCTCCTCCTGTATCCCCCACCCTGCCACTTTAAGTCTCTGAGAGGCTAGGTGCTTCCTCTTCTATTGAGGCCAGATGAGGCACCCAGCTAGAAGACCATACCCCATATACAGGCAGGTAGTCTTTCAAATAGACAGTTTTCTGGGTTCTAGTCTTAAATCCAGAAACAAATATCAGGATTTGAATACTGTTTCTAACTCTCAGTATGACTTAGCAGACATTCATACAGGTAGACAGACAGACAGACTGAGATTCAGACATAGACACATTCACAAACATGAATGACTGTATACATACACATATAATGCATGTATATGTTAGGAATGATGCTTTGTTGCATAATTTTTTAACACAGAGTAAATTATTATAATATTATTTCTTCCTATAATACAAAACTAGTATTTAGTAGAGATTTTGTTATTTCTTTTTATATGAATTTATTTTAATATAGTTGCTCAGAATCTTATGTTTAAAAGTTATGTGTCTGACAGCATCTGAAATAAGAGATTTTACAGAGATTTTACACAGCTTTAACTGTGCATCAGTCTATTCTGCTTCCGTATAATGTGCAGCTGGACAAGATACGCTACTACCGTGGAAAACGGTGAGGTGGAAAATACACAAAGGTTTATTTTATCCAATTACTTTTCTTAGACATTTACTTTGTTTTCAACACTTGACTGTTACAAATACTGCTGTAATGAACATCTGTGTGCATGAATCTTTGACCTCATCTATCTCGCTGCATATTTCTAGAGATAAATTTAATTTCCAAAAGATGTCTATCTCTTTCTAATATGAAATTAGTTATGCTTTTCATCATGATTACAGTTTTTAATCTTCTTGTAATTCTGAAGTATCACACATGACAGACTCTATTCCAGACTGTAAATAATTTACAGTCTTAAGACTTCTAGTTTTTCATTACAGATGACAACCATGGACTTACTCTCCTTATGGTAGATTCCAGTCAATCCAGAGGATCTGACAGTGACTGTTGCCTTCAATAAAGCTGTACAGAACAGGTCTGGTTATAGTCACTGCTAGCCTAAGGAAGGGTCAGCTGAACTTAACTCTCTCTGCCGAGCTATAAGCTACTGGATATTGGAACAAACAGAGATATTTTCTTCAGTTTTGGTCCAGCTGACAAACCCACCAGATGGCAAAGGACAGGTCCAAACCCATGGTCACACAGAAAGCCCTAGGTAAGCTTAGAAGATAGATCACGAAACAAAACCAAAACACATGCATGTGGGAAAGGCATTCATGGTGGGAGGCTGATAAAGATGGGGGACAGTGAGAGCAGGCAATGGAGACAGTAATCAGGATGTGCTACATATGTATTTATGAAATTCTCAAAGAACAGATCAAATAAAAAAATAAACAAACAATAAAGTTAGTTAATCAGTGTAGGCTTCTCAGCTTCAACAGAAAAAGCCAAAAAAAAAAATCATCATATCATCATTTATGGGTGCACAATTTAACAAACATTTAGAGACAACCTGGATCCCATAATCAGATGTGTTGTCACATGGTCCAGAAAGATTATTTGCAGTGAGTTCTAAGAGGTCAAGGAGGATCTAGTTAGTATTTCCTCAGCATGCTGGCTAGTTTTGTGTCAACTTGACACAAGCTAGTCATCAAAGAGGAAGGACCCTCAGTTGAGGAAATGCCTCCATGAAATCCAGCTATAAGGCATGATCTCAAGTAGTGAACAATGAGGTAGGGCTTAGCCCATGGTGAGTAGTGTCATCCCTGGACTGGTGGTCCTGGGTTCTATAAGAAAGCAGGCTAAGAAAGCCATGGGGAGCAAGCCAATAAGCAGCACTACTCCATGACCTATGCATCAGCTCCTGCCTCAGGTGTTCTGCCCTGTTTGCGTTCCTGTCCTGACTTCCTTCAATGATGGACTGTGATGGACTGGAAGTGTAAAACCTAAATAAACCTCTCCCCCACCCCCTAAAAATTCTTATTAAGCAGTTCTCTCTCTTCTTTAATTAAGTTCTTGCCTCTTTTCTCTTCCAATTTGTCAATTGTTCTGGGCCATGCTGAATCCAAAGCACTCTTAATTCTTCACAAAGATCTAGGTCCTAACGTGTAATGGCTCTCAACACTAATGAGAAATTTCCTGTTTCCTACTTTATTCTACACAGATTCCTTTGAGAAAGTTTTTCTTGCCTGCTTCAGGAATTAAAATCTGTGCTACTTTACTATGTAAAATTTTTGAAGCAGACTGGAATTTTTACTATTATGTTTACAGAGAGGTATGCTCAGTTCAGTAAACCTGTAAGTCTGTATACTAAATCATGTGGCCACACAGCTACTCTGTGCATAGCTCTAAATTCTAATGCACAGGTACATACAACATTACAGAATCTACCACTGTAAGGGACATGTTAAAATATTAGTAGAATCATACTAATATATTTGTTATAAATAACTTTGATATCAATTTTAAGTCAAAAAATGATCATTTGCAGGAAGTTATAAAATAATGATCTAAAGTTCTTACAAGATAAAATTCTCTATTAAACATTGCTGGTTAAAAACATGTCAATTTGCTTTTGTGTATGAAATACTAAATTGCACTCTACTGTGACTTATATTGACTATGACTAAAACAAACATTGAGAAACATAAATTACTGAAAATTCCTACTATATTTAGCAGCTAGAAGAGGCTTCATTTCTGATGGTAACAGGATGGATGCCATTTTAAAGCAATTATTTTCTCAGTATCATTGTATCTTAATGAGAAGAAGAATGAATTTCTATTTGTTGCCAGCTGGAGCTCAAATGTAGCTTTATTTAATTATGCAAAATACTAATCTGAAAATTTGTTAGTACACATTTAACATTTAATTGGGAGCTATTTATGCAATCTTTCACAAGTATTCTGAGTTGTCTTTGTAAAAGATATGTGTTTAGTTAAGTAAAACCACGTTTTTGTGTAATTTCAAATAAGCTAATGTTATTTAAAATAAAAATGCCACGTTTCCTTTAATTTTAAAAATATTTAAAATTAAAACATAATTACATGATTTTTTTCCTGTTTCCTTTTGTCCCTCTAATCTGTATCATCTTCAACCACTCTTGCTCCTGTTATGACATACACCACACACACATACACACACATACTCACATGCACATAGATATAGAGCACACAGATACACATACAGAATTATACATATGCAACCACACACACATACATACATACCAGGCACACAGGCACATACTCAGGCATGCATACACACACACACACACACACACACACACAGGCACACTCATAAATACACAAAATATAAACTTAGAGTCAGTATAATGTTACACACATGTATGTTTTTAGTGTTGACCATCTGGTATTGGATAACCAACTGATGTGTTCCTCTGTGAAGAAGACTATTTATCCAGGGCTCAGTATTCCTTTATTGTGTCGAGTTGAGACCTTGTGAGAATCCTCATTTCCATGGCAGCATTAGTGTTCTTCTGCAGATCTTGTTTAGGAAGCATTTGATTGAGACTTCATGAGTACTACTTCCCTGACATTTCTAGGATATGCAATCTAGTAGCAGGCATCATGTTCCTCTGATTCTTACTATCTTTCACACCCTTCTTCTACAAAGTTCCTGAGCCTTGAGTGCTGGAATTGAGTTGTAGGGATGACGTCTGGATAATTATTTTCAGTAATGAGTTTCACTGAGGCTGAACTGGCTTTAACAGATGCAGAATATTCAACTGTGAGGATGGGGAACAGTCCTGAACCTTTACAACAGTTCTCAAAATGAGCATACACAGTTTGTGTTCCGTGAACATATTTTTGTATGGGCTTACCATGATACAGTTAACAATGATGATATGTAAATGTCATGTGGGAAAGACTAACTTTTCTGAACTCAGATTCTTAGAACTGGGATGATTATTAAGTACTTTGACACTTTAGTATGTTCTTAAACTCTGTTTATTAGTTTTCTCATCTGTAAGATTTTGAAGATGACAGTAGTTATCTTTAAATTTATATAAAACAGGATATATCCTGGTATTTCATATGCTTAAAAATATAAATGGCATAGTAGCAGCATCTTATAGACAACTGACATTCAGTCATTAATAAAGATTTTTGGAAACACAATCAATTCATAGGAATGTGCAGATCTTAGCAACTAGCTAAAAAAAAACCTGCAAAAAAGCAAATCTTGAGTATTCAAGATGGAAAAGAGGAGGAGCAGAAAAGACTGTACAACAACAAGGTAGATGATATTGCTAAAACAAAATAAAGGAAATAAAAACTGGAAGAAAATGTAAAGTCGAAATTATATGAAATAATTAAATAGGAAAGTATAAACAATTTCAAAAGTAAGCATACCAATATGTAAGGATTAAAACTATAGCATTAATGATCTAAAACAAACTTAAGATTTATTTCCAAGCCCTCTTTATATAGCATTAGCCAAAAGAAAACTTAAATTGTTTTAAGATTTAATTCGTGTTTGTTGCAGATTTTTCATAACATATATCTCTAAAGCTTTAGGCTATTCTTACAAGAACATAGCTCAGTTGTCATAATTATGCAATTTCCAAATATCTGATGACCAGAAGAATAATTTTCAAGTTGGAGTTTGGTTAGCAAAAAGACTTAATTTAAGATGCATGAATATATATATGTAAATAGAGAGATGCATGTGCATGTATGTAAGTAGAAGATTATGTGTATGTATGTAACTAGAAGACAGATGTGTGTCTGTGTGTGTGGAACTAGAAGATGCATGCTTATGTATATAACCAGAAGATTATATATACTATGTAACTAGAAGACATGTGTGTATGTGTGTGTGTGTATGTGTGTGTGTGTGTGTGTGTGTGGTATGTGTGTGTGTGTGTGTGTGTGTAACTAGAAAATGACTCCCCTGTGTGTGCCTGAGTTTGTGCATAGAACTAGGGGAACCTACATGAGCACACTCCTGTCCTTCCCTCCATTCTAATAAGGATGAAGTAGTAAAGGCTCTACTATTCCGCATTGTCAACCACTGAAACTCATTTTCTTCACATGTTTGTCTGTCCACTGCTCTTAAACAGCAACACTAGCTATTTTAAGCATTGGATACCTTCTATGGTTTTCTCTGGATATCATACTCTCTTAATAAAAATAAAGAGTGAAGAACAAAGAGAGAAGGAAAACATGGATGATCTTAAAAGCACTATTCATTTGAAACAGGTAGATTACAACGTGATAGCAAGGAACGAGGGAAAATTTGTTTGCAAACTGTGTACTAGACTAAATTTAAAAATAAAAAGTGTGTAGCTAGCTAAATGGTTCAGTAACTATATATCTTTATAAACCAAAATGATAGTATTGATTACGATCATGAATTACAGAATCTCATGGACTTATTATAAAGCTCAGTAAAATTCCTCAGATATATTTTCCAAAGATAAAATACATGTATTTACCTACTTACGTTGCGCTGGTTGCTACTGAATTATTTCGAGCACATAACCCCTTGTAAAAACAGTGACATTTTGAATCTGAAAGGTTAGAGACTGTCCTGACCGAAATGACACTTGCACTTTCTATTTAAGGCTCTTTTCAAAAGATGTCCTAACGAACACTACAATAAATCTCTTTAAACTTAAAATGTAGGTAGGAGTTCCTCATTGGGTAGTCACCGGGCTGCTTTTGTTTTACTCTTTACTTATTTGGAAGTATTTGCCCTTTAGCTTCATCAAGATTTCTAATCCATTAGGTTTGAGAGATGTTAAGTGTGTGCATTTTCAGCCGCAGTTGCTGGGGGCCATTAATCACTGCTCTCACAATCTGCCTTACTTAGGACTTTCTGAGAACAGCAGCGTAGGAAGACAACAGCAGACTGAAGCAGCAGGAATGATTCTTCAACCGCAGTTCACCTGAGAAAGCTCCTCGCCGGCATTTTCCACCTGATCCTCAACATGACTCCCACTTAAGAAAAGATGGCAAACAATAAGTTAGAGAGAAAGAAAGATGGCTCTTTCTTTTAACCAGTTCTAGTGGCAGGTTCATTTTTTGACTTTTAAACCAAACCACCACACGGTCTTAGGACTAACCATCTACCCAGCTGCCATTGCCAGATGCAGCGGCTAATTTTCACTTTGGATATTTTTCATTTGTGCTGCGGAGCAATCGTGCTCAGTAATTTACCGTTCAAGTGTGATTCATCAACCTTTGCCATCAAGCATAAATAACTTTGATTTGTTTTGTTTTTCTTGCATTGTGGGAGAGCCTGTGTAAACACCAGCATCCATTTAGGATGTGTTTCACTTGGTGGGGCACAAACTTTTAAGAGTCCAGAATTGAAATGCTTCTTCAACAGCTGCAAGATTATTCACATTTCCCCACCTTTTAGGTCCTATTATCATCTTATTTTATACATAGATATTGATTTAATATTCATTTTTGTGCATTGTCACGATATATACTGGCCTCTTTTTTGAATATGTGTGTATCATATATATATTCAATATATATTCACATTAAATATATAACATATATTGTTTCCTGCTATTTGAATCAGAATATGTTCAGGTTTATCGCTTTTTACATTTTAAGAATTACTTTTTGGCCTTAAAAACAGCATCCTCCTCCTCCTCCTTCTTTTCTTCCTCCTCTTCCTCCTTATATGGTGATTTCTATGTTTCTTTTTCTTTTGTTGAAAGAAAATGTTTTCCAATCACCTTATATATCCTGATTATGGTTTTCCCTCCCTCTACTCCTCCAATTTTCTCCCATATCCCTTCCCACCTCATTTCTGTCTCTCTCTCTCTCTCAAAAAAAAAGCAAAAGCAAACAAGCAAATAAACCTCCCAAAACAAACAGAAAAAAAAGAATCACTCCTGACTCATAAAAACACCTCGAATAAACTTGAACATTGTAATGTTATTATTTTCTGTCATAATCTTCCAAACCATCTCCAATTTTTTTGGATTCCTTTTTTTTTCTTTTAGTTCTGAAATCACTTGTTTGAGTACTTGCATCTTAGCTAATTTTCTTTACTAATATATGCTGTTTAAAGTACTGTGTTAATTAAAACCCTAAATTTCATTCTGTACCATTTTTTGTCACTGGGTCGTCCATGTTTTCTAGTATTTCAGCATCACATCCTCCTTCTGGCACTAGTCACAGGAACTAGGTTTTGTATTATTTTGTAGATTGAGGAAATATGTTCAGAAGATAGCAAGATTTATTTACTTTGGAGTCTCCATGAATTAAGATTGTGAATAATTGCTCGTGCATGAGAACTATGTGCAGCTGCATAGTTACTGTTCATAAAAATTAAAATAATTGTTGTGTATGGTCTTGTTAAGATTTCCTCCTCAGAAAGCTTGTCTATGTCTGCAGCCGTGGGATGTTTCTTGCTGTTTTTGTTTCTTCTTTTCTCCTTTTACTTTTATTTATTCTAGAGTACTCCTCAAATATTAATAGAGTAAAATATGTTAGTTTTAAATGTTGTGACCAATGCGCTTCCTTTCTGTACATGAATAGCTACTCTAATACTTGATGTGCGTTGAGTTTTTGCATCGGTTTTTACTTTTATTTGCCTCTCATGAACCATGAGTATTTCCTTTCTTGCTAATTCTGCAGGATTGCATTTCTTCAGTCTTCATTCTCTATAACATGGAAATTATACTTTCAACTTTTATTTATTCATCTTGCTAAATTATTAAATTTTTAATTAGTCATGATTTCCATACTTAATTTATGAAAGTGTAAAGTTACCAATAGTGCGTGCTTTTTGTAAAATCACACATACGACCATTTTAATTACACCCTCTGGTTCTTTCCACTGTTACATACACTGTAGATTTAAATGTGCATTTGTGTTTTGACAATTTTAACTTGTTTGAGATACAATTATTTTATCATAAATAGTCAGGCTTTCTGTTTTTAGTGAATACTTTAATCCTGTTATCCATTCTTAAAATTCATTATTTCTATCTGCATTATTCTTAGTACTTCAAAATTGGGTTAACGGTTGATTCATCAATTTTTAAAAATAAAAATGATATCAAATATTTGTGTGTGAATTTTAGAGATGACGCATACACTTCTACATGTATAATTTGAACTCTGGGCACTTTGCTATTATTTACATCACCATAGTCTATTGTTGCTGATGAAAAGTCAGAATGACTATTTTAAAGTAGATGTTGAAGTCTACCTCTTTTAACATAGCTGCAGTCATTTTGTATTCAGTCTCCATTTTGCTCATAAGGTGAAATTAATTTCAGGTTCTCAGACTCCACTTTCCATATGTAATTATCAATCGCTGACACTGTAGAATGCTACTAATAAGACAAAAAGTTATGGTTGAATTACTTATGGTTTAGTATTTCAGTGTTCTGAAATCCCCCTGTTTACCACCTGTCTACCATACCTCTTACCTCACTCAGGACTAATCACCTTAAAGATAGCTGACAGTACTCCATCTAGTAAGCCAAAATGTTGTACTGCTCTTCTCTTTGCCTTTTGAACTTTTGAACCTGTTTTGTCTGTTTGTTTGTTTGTTTTGTTTTTGTTTTGCAGTAGAGATAGGTACCACAATTAGACTCCGGAGTTGTTTGGTTTTGTTTTGTGGTCCTGAATGTTCAGTTTTGAGCTGTGCATTGAGTAAACTACTCTTGCTTAACTGAGATTGATGTTTGTATGGTTTGTGTGACAATTCCTGAACCCTAACAATGGAAAATGCAAACTCAGAAATCCTTAAAATCATCTCCCCTGAAATCTAAAATCTTGGGCTTGGAAACCCTCTAATATCGAAGTAAAACTAAGTTCATTCTGTTTTATAATTCAGTTTCTGTTCCTCAATGATTGGGTTATACCCCACTGTCTTAGTTAGGTTTCCATTGCTGAGAAGAGACACCATGGCCAAGACAACCTTTATTGGGCTGGTTTATAGATTCAGAGGTCCAGTCCACTATCATCATGGCAAGAAGCATGACAGCATCCAGGTAGATACAGTGCTGGAGAAGGAGCCAAGAGTTCTACATCTTGATCCAAAGGCAAAGAGGAAAATACTTACAGTCTCCCAGGCAGCTAGGAGGAGGGACTCAAAGCCCACTCCTAAAGTGACACACTTCCTCCAACAAGGCCAGTCCTACTCAAATGAGACTACAACTCCAAATAGTGCCACTCCCTGGGGCAAGCATATTCAAACCAGCACATCTACTTTTAACCTGAACTACAAATGATTCTATAGGATCTATTCCAGGAAATGGCAACCATGTCTTTGTTTCAGGGGGTTGCTATGACCATCTGCATATGCTTAGGTTCTGCTTCTGTAGCACTGCTTATTTACCTGCCAAATCCTTCATTTGAAAACACTCTACTCCTGAGCTGTAAAATTCTCATCTTCCCCATGTCCATCGCATTTGTGAAGACATAAGTTTCCTCCAAATTTGCCATTTGGGTCCGTGGTCTTTTATTCTTGTCTGGTGGGACTAGCAGCATTTTCAAATCATCAACAAATCTCATATAGAGCATGTGGTTGGTGGCTTGATTGAATGCTTTGCCCCCAGCTGGTGGTGCATTTTGGCAGATTTAGGAGGTGCCTTCTTGCTGGAGTAAGTTTGGCACTGAGGGTGGACTTCGAGAGTTTAAAATCTTTCACCATTCTCAGTTTGCTCTCTGCTTCCTGTTTGTGGTGGTTAAAATGTGAGACTGCAGATTTCGTTCCAGCTTCCATGCCTGCTGCTCACTGCCACTACTCTGTCATCATGGACGGTCGCCATGTGGAACAATAAGTCCAACTACTTCTTTCTTCTATAAGTTGCCTTGGTCATAGGGATTTTTCACAGCAATAGAAAAGTTACTAATACAGAATATTTTGAATAAAAAATATAATATGTACCTGTATTCTAAGACTCAATATTATTAATATGTCAATTCTCTAAATTAATTTGTTAACAATGTAATTTTAATTGAAATTATAATAGTTATATAATTTGTGTATATGTGTATTACATCTCCAAAATTCACATGCAAAGATGCATATTCAAGAAGCACCAAGAAAATAATACAGGGTGTTAAGACTAGTAATGTGCGTTTCCTGTACACCTAATTAAGAAACAAACACAATTTTTCAAAGATTTGGTGATTGATATTTTATTTTTTTCTTTATTTGAAAATAAAGAAAAGAGGACTTCCGGTCTGGGCCTGAGCACGGAACAGATCCCAGGCGGCAGCTCTGCATCCAACCTCACAAAACCTGGCGGAAGTGAAGCTCCCAGAAGCTCTAACCCAGGCAGTATCTCAGGTAAAATGAAAAAAAGACAAAGGCCTCTAGGCAGCCTCCACCTCGCAGGTCCCGGGCCGCTGCTGTGTGGGCCTGGGGCTTGCTGCTGTGCCCCCCAGATTTTACCACACTTCTATACTTAGAGAAGGGAGGAGATGTCAGGGGCAGCCCTGCTTATACACTGAAGGCCTAAAATCAGCCATAGGCCTAAAATCAGCAATAGGCCTGACATGCATACATGCTAATACAAAGTCTTGGGTCTCTGTGGAAAAACACTGAAACAGATGGCTATAAGCTATTGTAAACAGGCAGCTTTTGTGGAAATTTACCAGCCTGAGTAGTCATAGACCTTGTAAATAGGTAGCCTCGGCGGGTAGTACCAACTTAGATAAGGACAAGTGAATCACAGGCAGAATCACAGTGACCTGTCCCTGAACCTTCACCCAGATGATACCCTGTTCTGAAAGATATCTGTACCCCCCCCAACACCTACCCTCTGGTGTCATCCCCTTCCCCACGTCCCGCCTTTTGGTGTTTATAACCCCTGTGTGAATTGATTTAAATAATTAAATAAATAAAACAAATATTGTCAATAAATAAATAAATAGTAAATAAATAACAAAAAAGGAAAAGAGTGGTTCATAGTAAAAGAACTCAAGAATAAATGTAAATAATTGCATTTACATACATTTAATAGTGTACCAATGCCTATATGCTAACTTGGTATGTGACAGTGGACATGAATGCTATATTTAATAACAGTTCAGAGAACAGGCTTATACAGAAAAAGAACTTTGAAGTCACTCTCATACTCTTTATAAAGGCTTTAAATAATTACCAAAATTTAATAATGTGAAATCTGGGGTTAGCAATTTGGACCACAGTTTAGGAATGCATACTGCTCTCGCAGAGGATGGTTGATTAGAGCCCAACATCCAGGTGGCAGCTCAAAACCGCCTAGCTCTCTCCCTCTCTCATTTTTTTAAAGGGAATTCTACACTCGATGTGGCCTCCACAGGCCCCTCACACATGCATACATACAAATAAAAATTAAACTAAAAATCTTTTAGAATGTTAAATATCAAAATATTAAAGAATATAGGAACCACTATGTTCATGAGAGCATAGAAACAGACTTTTCAAGTACGATATGTTCAAATTATTAGGAAACCTTTTATTTGTAAATGTATAATGATGCAGTGAAATTATAAATATTTAAGCAGAAACTTACCTAGAAAATAAACAAGTGACTTCTTAAGGAGTGGAAGTCAGGTGATCAGAATAGAGATTCAGAAAGAAAGTCATATTGTTTTATTTTTTCAAAATGCATTGAATAAATCAAATGAGTTAATGTGGCAGCTGAGTGCATGGAACTGTGACATTTTCCTTTGCATATCATTTACTGTATTAAATATTAAAATATTACTTTAAAAAATAGAATCTGAAATATAAGCCTTCTTGTAAAAATTGCACCATAACACCACATATCTAATCACATACACTATAAAAGGGGCGCAAAATCAAAATGGTATAAGCTTTGTGTATTATAAGAGCCCTGAGTATGTAAACTATGGTCATTATCGAAAGGGAAATAAAAGTAATTTTAAATGTTTAGAGATCTAGGAATAAACTCACACACCTATGGACACCTGATCATTGACAAAGAAGCCAGTTTTGTGGACTTGGTGGTCCTCACAAATGCCTCATTCTCATTTATTCATTGGGGAATCATTCCTTGACTAAAATTTGAGTAAGTAAAGAAGAAAATCTTAGGCATAGCTTCATTCATCCATCCACCTCCACATTTAAAGGGATGAATAGGAGGAGACAATGTATCTTAAATGTTTTCTCTCTCTCTGTCTCTCTCTTTCATGATTTTCATCCTATATTTGGAGTAAAATGTGGTAGGGACAGTTTAACTATTATTGAAAACTAAAGTCTGTAAATGGATTCATCTTACACATGTTAGAGTAAAAAAAAAAAGTAAATGTTCCTGAGGGACCATCAGTGTTTTTCATATTCAGTAAAGAGATATAGACATTGATATACATCAATTAATATTAATTTAAGAATATTCAATAGGCCAAGTAAAAGACATTTTTACATGTTAAGCTGTAAAGAAAGCTGAGTCCAAAATGCTATTAAGCAGGTGTGCCCTAGAAGCCAGCATAGTCCCAATGACAGTGAGCATCAATATACGTTTCTGAAATACTGACCAAAAGGGAAACATGACTTCTCAATGTTCTGATCTATTTTCCTTTAAATACACATCTGAACCATTGCCACAGAGTCCTACTATTGGGGGAGGGGCTCATTCAAGATTAGCACTAAATGAATTCTATCCAAGGTATTTTAGGTTTGTGTGAGGAACCATCCAAATGTTTGTATTTCAGTGGCTGTAATTATAACTAAAGGAATTATTGGATACATTATGGTTTTAAATGAACCAAGATGTTACAGAAATGTAAAAAATGTCCCATCTTTTAGATGCTTGGAAAATTAAATTCAATTTTTTTCTGTCATGGTATTTATATAGATGGAGCAACATATGAATTCATTTTGCTAAATAATCATGCAAAAAAATATAAGGTTAAATGAAATTCAGTTTCCTTTGACACAAACATGTATTTGGAGCAGTTTGCAAAATGAAACATGTATTTCTTCATTTCCAGAACTGGATTAAAAATGACCTGTAAGTAATGATTTCCTGAATACAAGTTTCATCTCAATTGAAGCCTGTATATTTCACTGGATGGCCTGATAAACTACTACAAGTAGCTTGTCACATTGAAGCACTGGTTGCCTTCACTCTATTTGCAGAAGTCAAAATGCACTAATATCAGACAAATGCTTTACAGTCCTTGCATGTAGATGGCGGCAGAGGAAGCATAATAAATCAATGGAACAAATTGTGGGCGCAGTAATGTGGCTTCTGTTGTGTTTCTCATTAACAGCAGTGGCAATTGAAGAAAAGCTATTACTGCAACCAGAATTCTTAATGAGATTTGCTTCCAATTAGTTTACTGTCCAAGTATATGCTTTGACATTTGGTTAGCTAGAAACTTGGGCAACTCTTCATCTAAGAGGATATTATTCCACACAAGCTGAAATGATTAGTTTTTCTAATGTCTGAGCCAGTTATTGTAATTGTTGGCTGCAACATATCTTAAGGCAACACTGACCTTCAGACTCCTGCTTTCCTCTGGGCTGATGTCAAATCAATAATACAGGAAAAAAAAAAAAAAAGCCCTACAAACACTCTAAAAGCCAAAGTTTTATTGATATCTAAACTAATACAGTTTGCAAACAGTTTTTATTAAACTTTGCAAACCACTGTTAGGTTAAAGTGTTGCGCCCAGAAAATGTCAGGCTCAGAAAATTAGCTGACAAATGTGATGGAGCTTCTCTGACACATTCTAGTCAAGACCCAGCTGACACACCTTCTCTTTCATCGCTCCAAATTATGATTAAATACTGTAACATTTTTTTATACTGTAACTAGAATTAAAGCTGTATGAATACTGGGCACATCCTGGGATAGCAGTCATTAAATATTTTCAGTTTTATTAAAGTAAGACTCAGAATGAAAGAAAAGTCTCTTAAGTATTACAGGATAAATTATAGGATATCTTCTACATATAGGATATAGCTTGTATCACAGTATCTTAATAAAACAAATGCTCTAAATTGTTGAAGTAACTCTCCAACCCAAATAAGATCAGTCAAAGAGAACACAACTCAATAATTATAGATATAAACTGCACGCCTAGATTGGGCAGATTAACCATTACACTACTCTATTCCCCTTATAACTTGTGGTTTTTCCAGGCCACATGCTTCTCCTCCATTGTCCTTCCACCTTTTCTTCCTTCTCCTCTTCCTCTCCTTACTCCTCCTCTTCCTCTACTTACTCCTCCCACATTAGCTCCTCCCCACTCGCGGGAAAAATATACCCTACACTAAATAATAGTAGTAATAGCATATATGAGAAATTTGGGGGCTGGAAAGATGTTGAGTCAATAGGTAAAGAGCTTATCTTGCAAGTATAAGGACCTGAGTCTCATCTCCGGAAACTATATAAACAATTACAGTGCCCTATTGTTTGTCAAAGGGAAGCAAAGATAGGAGGTTGCCCGAGGCTTGCTGATCAGGAAGTCAAGCTTAAGTTGCGAAGGAACCCCAGGCAAAGGAGAGACACACCCTATCTCAAAGAATGTCCCAGGCATTTCTGAGGAAGAAGGGCGGCGCGGTTGTCTTAAGCCTCCACTTGTGCACATGCGCATGTGTGAGTGCACATCCACACACACACACCCCCAAGAAAGTGTATTTAGATAAATTATTAAAAGGAAACTGTTTATGGAAAGTTAAAAATAATATAAAGTGTTACCGATAAGTTGTTAATACTTTAATGCTAAGTAGAAAAAATAGCTTTCTAAAACATTTAGGTTTAGAAAAGTAAGCCTCTTCTTCGTGGGAGTCAGGTGAATAATTCATCACAGTCTAAAGATCAAAGCATGAGGGTATTTGAAGGTTACTTAGGAAAAGTCCTCTTTACTTATTTCCTGATAACCGCGGTTTTATTATGATCTGTTAAATCCAGTTTCTTTGTGTTTGGATTTTTTTTAAATTTATGTCTAGTTTAAGGACATTTAACATTCTCCTTTTCTTCTACATTTCTTCCAGATACCTATAGCCACAAAGTTGCAAATCTTCTGAGATCTTTTACTCCAAACCTGATACTTGCACATTTCCAATGTAACAAATCTGAAGCCTTCTAGATCCCCTATGACATGTCTTTTAGCATCCTCTACTTTTATGTGAATGTAAAAGATGTTGTAGTTTTCAAGTTTTATTATAAAGATCAATACAGTTTTGTATTTCCCTCAAAGCAACTGGGAATAGTCTTTGCACCTTTCACAATTCTTCATGAAAATGTATGTCATCCTGCTTTTTTACTGGTGCATATAACATGAATGCCAGGGTGTTCTCTTCACAAACCATTTTGACTGATTTCACCTACTTGGTGAAAGAAACAAATAGTACATATTATAGTGTGTGAGAGAGATGGTTCTACTTGTACATCTTGGTTTTGTGCTAGCTCTTGAATATTAACTGTAACTTTATGTTTCACTGTGCTCCTAACCTGTTCTAGCAATTCACATTTCCCCTTAATTGCTAATTTTCATGTATATTACAGGCATGCAACTTTAACCTCCCTAAAGACATCTATTATTTTTTGGGAGTGACTCATAATCTAATTTAGCTTGCAAGAATCATAATTCACAAGTTCCACAAAAGATTCGACTATCATATACACATGTAAATTTGAATAATTATACACAAAATCAGATTGATCACTAAGGTAGTTAGAAGAAAGTATGATTTATAAGGTAAATGAAAGAGCAATACAAGACTTAGAATATAAAATATTTTTGGATATTATAAAAATGATATAAAGTACAAAGAGAAAAATGATCCAAGATGAGAGTTTGCTTGGTTTCATCAGATAGATAGCGTTTAGATGTTAGGAGATTTATTCTTCTATCCCATGGTCAAAATACGAGGTTTAGAATTGTCATCCTACAATTAAAAATAAGTAATTTATGACTTTCAGCTGGATGGGGGACCACTGAATTGTCAGGGATTGGTCAGAGTCTATAAACAAAGGATTCCTGAACCAAATACAATTGGAATTACTGCTAAGTGTTTGCTGCTCATAGAAATAGACCCTTGAGAGGAATTATTGAAAGAGTTTATGCATGTCATTTTCAAAATAGTCACAAATATTTGGTACAGTTTATCTGTCTTGCAGATCATAGCAATAATGCATGAGTGGGTCTATCACGGTGCTTGGGTCACTGCTCATCACTTACCTGCCAGCAGAACTGCTTTTATTTTTATCAGTATCAGTTATATTGAACACTATAGGACTTAAAGCCAGAATATTCAGGAATGACTTGGTTACTTAATCTTAACCAAGAAATGTTATGCCTACTAGATAGACTATGCACCTAGCTTGCATTATTACCTTCTTCTTTGTCTTGCTTTTCACTATAACTGTGTAGACTCTGATGGAACACTGGGTTCGGATCCCACTCCCCAATGACAGCGTGAACAGAGCTAGATACTGCATTTACTCTGGTGGAATTATAAGGTTTATAAGAGGAATCAATAAAATTACAAGTTCCTCAAGGAGGACTGGATGAAAATTGACAATTGCTAATTTTCAAGTCCTATTTAAACAACAGATTCTGATTTTAAAAATCATATGACCAAGAACTGTCACATGGCTTCTTCATGGTAAAATATGTTCTTTATTCAATAAAGGTCAAGATTTTCAGCTGCTGTTGTCCTCTATTTTTTAGTGTAATGGGAAAATACAACACAAATCAAATTAAATTGAACAAATACAGTTCTTAAGCTGGTCAGCAATTTTCAAACTCATACATATGACATTAATATGGCTTTGGTTTACATACAATTTAAATTGTACTGGCTTGTTTGGGTTCTGTAACTATTGGAAATTTAAATGATACAATGAAAATTATGTTTTATCTCACCATATAACATTACCCACTATATTTCTATGGCTTTAGCAAACATAAATGATACAATGATAATGATGTTTTATTTCACCAAATAACACTAATCACTATGTTTCTGTGGCTTTAGCAAAGGTAAGGGGTTTGGGGTGATCTTTCAGAAGTTTACAGTGACTTTTTAATTTACCCTACAGTTTCAAGGTATGAAATTCTTCCCTTAGTCAATGAATATGTATATGAGGAAAAGAACTGATCCCTAGAGCATAGAATTTCATGAGCTTTGTTAGAAGATGATGGTGTCTCATTTCAATATTGGAATCATCCTTATAGGAAGAGGAACGGTAGGCGTAGGCACACTCACAAAGAGAACACACACATTGATAGATGGAGAGGATGGTCTAACTGGGCTGTAACAGTACAGAATGCAAAGAGTCGATCATAAAATCAGGAGCCAGTGAGAAGCAGAGTGGATTTGAAGCCAAACTTTCAGGGAAGTGGCTATTGATGTTAGTTTCAGACTAACAAACCTAAGAATTTGGATCAAACGAATCCCTACCGTCTAGTTTGCAATAAGTTGTTTCCATGGGTTGGGAGTTGGTTCTAATGCTTAATCTGGCCCCCAAATCAGGAATCTGCATATCCAAATGCTGAAGGTCCTTGTCCCCAATTGGTTTTTGATGGATCAGTAAAGAGCCAACACCATTCTCCAGGTAGACTGAGGTAGGTCCTTTAGATTTGAACCAGCAACTAACTTGGAGAAAAGGAAGGAGAAAGAATCGTCATGACTAGGGGAGAGGGATAGGACAAAAGAGCTGCAGGAAAGAAAGCCAACCAGCCATGTAAGAATTCAGTTAAGTGGCCTCTGGCAACTTACCTGATTGGCCTGGAGTAGCAGGGGAACGTTTAGGAGTCTCAGGAGTACCAGAGGGGAGTGTTTGCTGGCAGAGGAAGGTTTAGGGTGCCCAGTCTTTGAGCTAGTCAAGGCATGTCAAGAATTAACTGGTGTGTGTGTGTGTGTGTGTGTGTGTGTGTGTGTCTTTCTTTCTCGAATCCAAAGAGCTCCTGGGTGGGTGGGTGGAAGCACGACCCACTGGGAGTCAAAGCAGTGTAGCTAAACTCGCTTATATATCCATGGCTCTAAGAAACATCAGTATCATGAGTTTAAATACAATATCTCCAAGACAGGTTAGTTTACCGTGAAAGAATGGATCTATTAAAATGCAAAATGTCAATTATGCAATAAAACAAAATTAAATCATCATTTCCACTTTAGGTGACATTTAGGTCCCTTCCACATAATAGGTTTTTCTCTTCTTTTCTTTTTTTTTTTTTTGTTTGCTAATGTTTTTGTGTGCAAAGTAGCAAAGTATTTCTTTCAAATGTTCTTCTTAGTGCACGTGTGTGTGTGTGTGTTGTGTGTATGTGTGTGTGTGTTGTGTGTATGTATGATCAGTCTATAGTTCCTAGAAATTAGTTAGCAGATTTCCATTTTTGGTGCTTGTATTGGTAACATATAGCTCACTCCAAGAATGAATGAAGGCAGTGTCAGTATTTGCTGAAACATTAACTAAGGACACCTAGTTATAAAATCTACTGTAGATGATATATAGCGCTTCTTAAAAAAAAAAATCCAAAATACAGCCTTTTTTCTACCAAGAATGTAAATACTGCTCCCTGAATGACATTTCTCCTGCCAAGTGATATTTCTTGAGAATCACATTTGACAGTAATGAAAAACAGCATTACTGTTGCTGGTGTTCGAGTTAAAAATAGCCCATAGAAAATGATAAGATAAAAACTACTGTTTTGATTCCTTTGTGCTCTTAGAGGAGTCTAATACAATTTTAATACACATTAGGTTGAATGATATAGTCTTCAATTTGCCACTTATATTGTCAAAATATCACATTAAATGTCCTGCTGTACCACAGTAGCATGACACACAAATGGTACACCATGTTAGATCAATCAATCAATCAGTCCCAGTAACATAAATATCTACTGGTACATGACATTTCTTTTAGCTATGTGAAAAAGTAAATTCTTCTTAAAGAAACAAATAACAATACATTTAAAAGATATCATACATTGATTTAAAATAGACTTTAAATATATTTGTTTCAGGGGTTTTATGGGTCTTTAAATTTCATATATTCATTTATTATTATGAAACAGTTTGGTTATTTTTTTGGGTATTGGTCATATTAGTATCAAGTCAAAGTTGTGATTTGTAAACAGTGCCCTGCAAACTCACACTGGTGACCTTTACATAGACTTGTAAGACATTGGTGCATATTAAGCACAGTCTCCACTTAATGAAGGTAGAGCTTTCTATTTTAACACTCACTTGGAAAACCAATTAACTCTGGCCTTATTGAGCCAGGAAACAAAATCAAGTGTTAAACATTGGTGATGGACCAGGCTAAGTGCAATTAGACTTCTGATATGCTGATAGGCTCTGTGTGTGTAGTTTTATGTTTTGATTAGCAACATTCATAGATTAAAGACATTAATTTATTTTAAGGCATTGTCTTCATCTTCCATCTCAAAACCCAAGTCTTAAATCATAGAACCTCAAAAGTACTACCCAATTTACATAGAAATTCTACTTATCACTTCACACTCAGCTTGCATAGATAATGTCTGTTAAGATGCCACTCAACTGTCCTTCACATTAGTTAACATTCCAAAATAAGACTTATTACTCTTAAAATAATCCTTCAGTTACTAAAATCAGAATATTATGCATAGGAAATACCTTGAAGTAAAAGAAAGATGACATAAGGGTCAGATGTCAGACAAGGGATGAAGAGAGGGAATTCAAGTCTACTTAAATTTCTGAAATATGACATTATGGAGCTGGATGGTAATGGCCGAAAAGACATGTGTCAACTCTGGCAGTAAGATATTGGGAACAGAACTTTGGCACTACATAGAGACCAAGGACTGGGCATCAGGTTGGCAAAGGGTCCTGGGCTCAGTGTGGCAGTTTTGGATTTAGTCTGAGTGAAATATTATTCAAGAGTATATTATACCACATTCATTTATCAGACAATTTGACATTGAATCATGGAAATGAAAAAAAGTTAGTGGAGAGGCCTTGGGAACTGGCTCAGTTGGCAAAATGCTGACCACAGTAGCATGAGAAGGTCCAGCAAAATGTCCAGTTATGACTATAAGTGCCAATATCTCAACACTAAGGATGTAGAGACAAAAGGATGCTTATGGTTTGCTAGCTATGAGAGACCCCATCTTCCAAGAAGATGTGTGGCCTCCACACACATGTGCAAACACAGTGAGAAACACAAACTCATAGGTGGGTATATGCACACAAAGCCGTTATAAATGTGTACCTCCTTTTGTGGATGACTAATGTAATATTTATCATAGTCATCAAATTTCTGAGAATGTTGTTACTAGAATTTTTTAGGATCTAAAACTTGTAGGTAGGAAATAAAACTGAGCTTCTAGACATAAAACCTTGGCAGAATAAGTAGCAAAGATTATACCGTAAGTCTGTTCTTTGCCTAGCAAGGCTTTCCTTTGCTTGTTATGCTTACTGATCTTCCCTAAGATGTCTTAATAGATTGATGGTTAGCTAACACACACACACACACACACACACACACACACACACACACACACACACACACACAAATATCTGTCCTTACATACGAATTACTTTATCGAACACATAGAATCTTGGGTAAACACATATTCTGTAGTAGGATTAGAATATAATTGCCATAACTATCTCCTCTAAATTCTTCCCCTCTTTTAATTTTTCCCATATCAGCTTGTTTTAATGTTGTGTATTTTAGTTGTAATGTCTTTCTTCATTTTTAGTACTTGAAAAACTTTTAGCCTTATCAAAAGCTTGGAGACACTTAATTTTTGAAATATGAAATAGTTTGATTCATACAAATTATCTAAGGGGAATGAATGTTTGGATAAGGTCAAAGGAGAGCATGAAACAATAAAAAAATTGAGAGGCCATACCAATTTCAATGAATTCCAGTTTCAATGAGTAAGTTAAATGAAACATTAGTTTTATATTACATTATTTCTCCCAGTTCAATATAATAGAGTGAGATATGTAATCACATAAAGGCTCACTGTGTTACGTGTTATTTTCTTCTTTCCTTTTCTTATTTTCCTAGTCAAGTTCAAAATTATTCTTCCCCTTTCAATGCTAGACATAGATGTCTTATAAATCATTATCAGCACTGTCTTTTCACCATGATGCCTCATCCTACCCATTATCAACTGAGGGTACTCTTCTTTCTGAGATTAAACAAGATCCACACTTGTTTTAGTTTTTCTCCAAATTTGTAAATCAGAATAAATTTGGTCTTATTCTTATTGGCTAGGAAGGAAAATTTCCAGTTTCCCAATCCTAACGTTAAAAGAAAACCCACAAAAGTAAGTGTACATAAAAATTTCTGAAGTTAAGTCACATCTAGAGGGAGATAAGGGAAAGTTTTTTGAGAATTAATGAGTTCCAATTGAAATGAGATAATGAAATGATACAGACAAGATCTGGACATGAGCAATCCAATTCAGATCTGGGAAATTCAGAGGTCTGAGTTGTGAAAAATAAGCATAGGTAAATTTTTCTACAAAATGAAAGCATGGACTGCCACCAATAATTTTGCCATTTGTTTACAGGCAATGCACAGGAAGATTGTTAACTTGCCCAAACTGGAAAGAAAAGACCAAGATGCAAGCCCAGGGACTGTGTTTCCACAGCCTTTCTTTCTGTGCCCGACAGCACTTGGTTTTAGCACTTAGAGTTAATAGAGATGTGTTTTGATGATAGCTAAGGGGCTTCATTGGCTGTGAAGAGAGACTTTCTTTTGAAATGTGCTTTTCAACATTGGAATGGAATAATATAGAGTATTCAAAAACATTTCATTTAAATTTGACAAAAAGGAAACTAGTTGCTGGAAAAGAATGATTTCATAGATTTTCAGTTATGTATTTTCAGATATGTATTTTCTTAGAATGCCCTCATGCAAATATCAGACTATGCCATATCATGTCTGGAGAGGTTCATGATGAGTCTTGTATAAGCAAAAGGCTTTTCTGATGGATTTTAAATGAATGGTTGAGAAATGGAGAAACCTAGCATCTCTCCACTTTTTCGTGAATCAGGGGCTAGCCTCAAGTTTTATCCTCAAGATTAAAAGTTAAAGAAGAGATATTGTTGAATAAAGTTGTGGCTATTAAATAGAAACCAGAAGGACTATTTTAAGCATTTAATCGAATTAAAAATGTGTGTCATGAAGAAAGTTTGATTCTAGGAAGTTAATTTTGTGTCTATTTATGTATGAAAATAATTGAACATGTCCAAAGAGAAATCATATGCCAGAGAAAGTCCAGAAATTACATTTTTATTATATACTTGATTTTATTATCACTTTAATATTAAAATTATTTTGGGTAAAATCAGAGGACAAATTATTTAATTAGCTAAAAGGATTCAGAAAAATAGATGAAATTTAGATCTGAAAATGGAGTTCATTTGTGTTGAAGGGACATTTTTCATAAAAAAAATGATTTTGTAGTCATTAATAGTGTATTTCTCAAAGAACTCTCACCTGAAAATGTGCACATTTTCTTTTTATGAAATGAAACCAATTACTCATTTAAAATAGTGTTTCTATATGAAGAAACCTGTTTTATATTTTCAGGATTGATGGTATGCATATTGATTTTGACACATAAACCCTGCTGTAATTGTATATCTACTCTTAGTGACTGATCTACTCTGCTAAATGTCTTCCTCATCTGTGTATATTTACACAAAAATTATCTTGAGCATTTTTATAAATGGATTGATTTTGGCACCTATATTTCTGTAAGGCTAGGCCAAGGGGAGATGTTGAAAAGTCTCTATGAGTTAAGATGATCAATAGATGCTTAATCTCTAGTACTAACAGGGCTTGCTTTCTTCTGCATGGCCAAAGTTTGAGGATTGCCTCCAGGATAATAGACCTCCCAAGTCAGATGCTTCCCCCCCCCCCCCCCCCCCGGACTATGAAGGCTTCCTGGCATCATGGTTGCTTCATTCTCTCGCTATTTGAAATGACTTCTTCCTTTTCACCCTTACTGTGCTCTTTTCAGTCACCCCTGGAAGGGAACTCTCTATGTAAGGGTAGCTGTGTGGTCTACACATGAAGTAATCAATAACTGGTTACGATGTGACTTCCTCTTTGTTTAATAAAAACCTGTTAATTTCTCAAAATAATTAGGATACAATGAATGATTTCCTTTCTGCCCCTGAGAAATTTATTTGCATGTGAAGTTCAAAAGTTCTTCAGGGAGACATTTTCTAAAGTTGTAACATACCATCTCACAAGTTTCTTGAAAGTACTGTACGTTTATTATTTTCTAGCATGAGTCACAAAAAGCTCAGGAGAATTAAGAGTGCACCTGTGTGAGGGTTTGAACAGTTATGTCCTTCCCCCCATAGAGTCATCTGTTTGAATGTGTGGCCCATGGGAGTGCCACTATTAGGAGGTAAGGCCATGTTGAAGTAGGTGTGGTTTTGTTAGAAGAAGATTGTCACTGTCGGGTCAAGCGTTGATGTCTCATATGGTCAAGGTATGCCAGATGTGGCTCACATTCTCTTACTGATGTTTGGGGGTCAAGATGGAGAACTCAGCTTTTTTCTCCAGCTCCATGTCTGTCTGTGTGTGGCTGTGTTTCCCTCCATGATGATAAAGGACTAAACTTCTGCAATTGTAGGCCATCCCCAGATAAACGTTTTTCTTTAGAAGACTTGTCATAATCATGGTGTCCCTTTGCAGCAATAAGTCAAGCTGTCTCAATATGTCATACGAAAACAGACTTCTAGACTTCTAGCTAATGGTTTATGTTCTTTTCTTCAGCTATCCCAAATTGACTAGAATATAATTTCAGCAAACACATGTCAAAATTCTGCATAAAATTTACTCCACTGTTAACTCCATTTGTAAATATAGCCCTGCAAGTTCAATAATTAAACAAGTTACTACATGCTGTTTCTTCGTTGGAATTTTGTAGTTGAGTTTATAATTCTAGCTAGCCTATATTCGAGACACATAATCTAGGTATTTTATTTATAAACTGTAAGCATACATGGAAGAGGTTTGTAGCTATTCTAACTTATTTTTCTTTATTACTTGCTAATTATCCAGGATACATGCTCATGGTCAATCTCCTCTCATAGCAGTCTCCTCCACTTCCTGTGTCCTTTTTCTCTCTCTTCCCTCTGCAACCTCCAACCAGGTAACTCAAAACCTGCCTACCTCTAATCCCTCCACTAATTGGCTATCCCCATTTTATTTAACCAATAGTTTTAAATTAAGGAAAAAGGTTTGCACAAAAAATCTGAGACATGTGTGGATTCACTTGTAAGCAACTAGACCATCAGATACAGAATTGAGACTTACAATACATAGGAACATACCAAACCTCAATTCTCCCTTTCTGTCTAAATAAAAAGGCTCTTTTTCTTATAAAAATAAACATTATACAGTAGAATAACTATGAAACAATTATGAAAATTATTAGGTAAAACTTACATTCAAGAAGTCCAGTGTATTACTATTACTGAGTCTACTACTCAGGAGAAAGTACTCTATTATCTATTCTTTCCTGGTGAGTTCAGAGTTCTGAATCTACATCAATTTCTATGCTAATTTCCTCCACAAACCTTTGTATGGGCAATATGATGGAGACATTTTCTCAATTGAGGTTCCTATTCCCAGATGATTCAAACTTGTGTCAAGTTGACAGTGTTAGTTTAGACATGCTGAAAGTACATTTTGCTTTTGGTGGCTTTATGGATGCATACTTTAAAATGTAATTTATAATTAAATATGTAAATAACATTTAATAAATAATTTAAGATATAATATATAATTTTAAAAAGTCTCTCCCTCAAGACCACCAAAAACCTGTTTTCTAAAAGATACCACTTTCAAAAAGCAATCACTCCAAATATTGGGATTTCAACATTTGAATTTGTAGGATGAAAACCACAGCAAGTATATAATTGAGACACTGCATTATTTAAACTGTCTCTTTTCTGTGAGGTAACCTTGTGTATCTTACCTGGAGATGTGACTGGTTATAATAAATAAACATGCATTTCACATGAAAGGCAGATCTGGGAGTCATCTCCTATACCCAGTTCTTTGTTGTTTGCTTAAGCCTCTGGATTTCCTGAGTTTTTGAGTTCTTTTGAAACCCATGCTAGCTGCATGTTGTGATCAATGTTAGCTCATGCATCTACAGAAGGTGTAGCTCTCATGTAAAACCCAAAGGATCAGGTGTTTTAAAGGAATATAGAGCAAGATTCATACTTCGAGCTAATGAAATGTTAGTAGGTTTAACTGAAAAGAGCAATTTAGGATTGCTCAACCTTAGGTCCAAATATACAAAATGGGTTATATTTTTTGTACTGTTGAAGTTAAGTTATGTGTTAGAGTAAGGTTTGTTTACCTCCATATTATATGTTTTCTTTCTTCTGTGTGTATTTCAGGAGTTTATATAATTTTGTGTAAATGATATGATAAAATAAAGACTATAACCAGGCATCAGAAAGTTTGGCTGTCCTACCTGTCTTGAGAAGCTGCTAGATCTGTTTTCCACAAAGGAGCTCTTAAAATACTTAGCCCAAAGGAAAGCTGTTAGGTGTATGTATAAAAATGCTCTTAAGATTCCTTCTAAATGGTAAAGTATCTGTTTAGGAAATAGCACTTTGATGTTGGGTTAAAGACTGCAGATAGATGACCACATCCTTTACAATGGTCCAAGTACAGAAAGGTACAATGGAAAGGAGATGTGGCTGATGTTGCTTGCCACATGAATAAAACCATGTGTAAGATGCCATCATAACAGCGTTCTGTGTCAACTGGTCTTGTGTGATCAAACAAAGACTTTTAAAAAAGGTTCCCCTATGGAAAAGAATGCAATTTATAAATGCTTCGGAAGGTTTATTTTTGAGTCCACATTTTTATCACCATAACCACTGTATACTGACTGAAGCTAATTTTTGTAACTTGATGTGACAGGAAAGATAGCACAGAGGTTCCTCCATCTTGTATTCATGCTGAGGCTTTTTCAGGTTTAGCTAGAATTTGATTTTCTTCATCTCGATGAAGAAATTTACCCGATGAGTGGTAAAATTACCCAACTTAAGTCTAGGGACCTGATATTAAGATACATCAGCTAACTTATTTTAGCTTCCGTGAAATTATGTGCTTGTACAAACCTTCCCCTCCTGATAACCGCTTGTTTTAGCTTCTGTTATGCTGCTTGCTTACACAAAACCTCCTCCCTTCAGCTGTTTAATAAGATACCAGGATGTGGTTTTTTCCTCTACAAACCCCTTAATTTAAACACGCAGGAATATACTTGGCGTCTGAATACCTGGCTGGAGTCCTAGCTGTCTGGAATAAAGACTCACAGTTGGTTATAAACTGTCTAAGTCAATGTCTCTAGTGGGCTCTCTCTAATGCAGATCGGACATAATTTTTTTTAATCAGTAGCATAATTTATGCTTTTCTCATTTGTATACAGCAGCTACAATATGATGTTTCTTATTGCTTTTTCTAAACACCATCTCTTTTTACTATTTCAATGGTTTTTTTTTTTACAAGAGTAGATACTTACAGGGAAAAATCAGCAGCCTGTTTACATTAGATATCTGGAAATATCTATGAAATTATAGTTTGCAGTGCTACTGTTGACATTGGTATAAAAGATGCCTGTAGCACAAAGCTATTGAATTTGGTAACAGTGCTTTTCAGTCTGAGAGACATTTTCCACATTATCTGCTTTTCTTTCTTTTTTTTTTTCCTGGAAATTTTTCACAGCTTTTGTTGTTGACCAAATTCAACACCAAGAAATTATCAACATGTCCAAAAGCACAATACATTTGAAAAAAAACGACTCCCTTTTCATACCCTGGAATTTTCTATTTTCCAGTGTCACATGTTCAGGTACCATCTGAACATGTTCACATGTTTGTTTAAAACAAACAAACAAACAAACAAACAAAAAACAAACAAACAAATGAACAAACAAACAAACAAAAAACCCCTAAAGATGGCCTATCAGTCAGCAAGGCAATCTGTAACCTTCCTTCTAGATTCACATTAAACCAAACTGCAGCATATAATTCTCCACCATTGGTCACTAGAAATAGTAGAGAGATGGGTTTTAAGGGCATGAAAAGCTCATCCAAGGACAAGTGTGGTCTCTTTGGAAAATGCTGTAGTGATATTGTCTTTGTGCCCACTAGCTCTTCAATAAAATATATTCCTGAGACAAAAGGACCTTTATTTTCAATATTTTTGAGAAAATGTCTCAGTTAGCCTGAGATGGCCTCAAACATGCATAGGTGACTTTGAACTCTTAATCTTTCTGCCTCTACTTTCCAGTGCTGAGGTGACAGGCTAGAGTTACCATTCCCTATTGGAATGATATAATATAGCTCAGGAACTCTTAAAAGCACATGTTTAAAACTACCCCTTCCTCCTTCACTTTCCTCTACCCTTCATGTGAATGGTTTTCTAATTTTCAGATGATGTCCCAGGGCCATCGAAACAACTGGAGTTGACAATGGTGACTGCAGATGGACCAGTGAGTTATAGAAATGGACCAGACCAAATATCATCAATGCAGATGGCTTGCTCTGCATCTGAATGTTTCTAAATAGAAAATCATTACACTTTTATGTTCTGTGCAAACATAACCTTCACCCATCCTTCCATTCACCTCAGGAGTATTTCTGTTTTGCCTTTTAAATCACACATATTATTTATGTGTATATTGCTAAACATTAATAACTTCAAAATATTCAGAATTAATCAAACAGATCCATTTTGAGGGGCCAGATATATTCTAACTTTTGGAATCCAAATCTACAAAGGGTTTTTTTCCCCTCAATTTCTACAATCGAGTTATTTAAAAACAAATTGTGTGTTTAATCAGCATCTTAAATACAAGGCTCAGGGACTTGCATAACAAAGCAAACATGTAAATGCAATCACTTAGCACCATGAACCTAATTACCATAGAGAGAATGAATTCTTTCACCTCTGGTAGTTTAAATTTTGGTGTAATATTCTTTATCATCATTGAGGTAGAAAATACTCTCAAAAGCATATTCCTCTTGGTTTAAGGGCATGTTTTGTATTTAAAGTTATGCTTGGCCTTCTGCAAGCCATTGCATGGATGCCACTATACCACTGTCCTTAGCAGACAGAATTTGGTTTGTTAATGGTATTTACCATTTAATTTTTCCAATAGAAAGGCTGCACCAAAAGTAAGTCTGATTTTCCAAATAATGCTGAATTTTCATGAAACCTTATGCTTTTAAAAAAGATGAGTAAGTTAATTGAAAAGACTAATTATAATTTTCTAACCAATTTATCAATCTTAAGGCTTGCAAATTCCTCACAAAAGAGTATATATTGTTTTCTGTTGAGAAGACTACTTATGTATTTTATTTGTCTCTACCATTCTTTTCTCCCTTGTTTCTGTTTGAAGAGAAAAGTATAATAAATCTAGATGTTCAGATCTTAATTTGCTTTATGCTGAATTCTAGAATGGGATAGCAGTCTGGAGCAAACACAGTTCTGAATTATTATGTCCCAGTTTGCAAAAGTTTTATTCAAAGGAAGGAAGAGAAGAAGGAGGAAGGGAGGGAGAAAAGAGAGACAAAGATACATAGAGACAGAGATTCACAAAGAGACAGAGGCAAAGAGAAAGTGAGCCAGAGAGCTGGAGACATGCCTTCTTTCTCTTTATCTACTCTCCACTTACAGGTATTTTGTCTTTCCTCCTTCCCATTTATATTTTATCACCTTTTTTCTTTCTAAAATTTTTCATTTCTTTCATACATATAGAGAAGGATAGGCAATGTATTTGTTAGACCCCTGACTAGAAATCTTTTTGTCAGAATCATGCTTTCATTGATCATAGACTTTACCTTTATAAAAAAAACACTCGGTTTAGCAATCTAATTTTGAAAATGTGAAGTGCTTTGAGCTAACAGTTTGAATTTGTTAGCTTTTGTTTTAATTTGTTTTTATTTTATGTATGTATTTGTTTGTTTATTTGCTACATGCTTGTAAATGTGTGTTTATGGGTGGGTACATGCATGTGATTGTAGATGTCTGTGAAGGATAGAATATTTGGGTATCTCAGATCTGACTAAGTTACAAGTAGATGACAGCAACATATGATCTGTGAGACAAGTTTGGATCCTCATTAAGATCACTATGTTATTTTAAACACTGACCCATCTCTCTCCCTTGCAGCTTCTAATTCTACAGAGATTCCCTGCTGATACTTCAGCTAAACTCCAGGGAGATGTAAAATCTAGACATCAGTGACAGGGTGTTCATAAGCAGTTAAGAGTATTTGCTACTCTTCTATGACCCAGTTTCAGTTCCCAGCACCCATATGGCAGATCCTAACTATCTTTTATCTCTAGTTACAGGGAATCTAATACCTAATTCTGGCCTCTACAGACATGAGGCATACACATGGCTTAATTATATCCATATATATATATATATATATATATATGAATGTATCCAAACATTCATGTGCACACAATAAAAATAAATCAATCTTTAAAAATATAACTTGAGTAGTAAGCATACTATATAATTATAAAAACCTATCTTTTAAACTTAGATGCATATAATGTGATTATAAATGTGAGTGGTTTCAGTTATGTAACTAAGGAAATGCTTTGTTTCCTTGATGTGCTACAAGTGTTCTAAGACTAATGTAAACATCAGCAGGTCAAGAAAATGTTACAGTCTTGTAATGAATCGGTTAACCCATTTTATAGTTCTGATGACCATCATATATTTTCTCAGTGGTTCATGGACACTTGAAGATATTTATCAGAAAGACAAAAAATATGAGCAATAATAAAGCTTTTGTATTGTTGTCCTGGAGTTTTAGTTACAAGCAGGTTATTAGAAAGGAAATAATCATTATACTCAAAGTCACCTCAGTCAGGAGAAATGGAGAGGACATGAAGTGTGCTCTGGTCCACTTTCCTTTCATTATCTGTCATGTGGAATCAGAGCTACTTGGGAGATTTATTGCTTTGGTAAAAGCTCAGATGGTGACTAGTAATAATAAAATTAGGACATAAACTCAGAAGGAAGAGACTAGGTTGGTCCTGGAAGAGTTAGGAGAAGTTAGAGGAGGGTGAATTACATCAAACTGTACAAATAAGTTTTCCAAGAATAAATAAATTTCTTTAAAAAAAATTAAGAAATATAATTATGGTCACAATAAAGACCCAAGTCGAAGGCAAGAATTTCATAGATGATGAATATAACGCACCTAATCTTAGTATAGGACAGAACATTCAAATGTTTACCTTCATAGTGAAGAAGCTTGACCATTTTCCTTTCATGTAGTGGTATAATCTCATAATTCCATTTACGGCAAAGTAGCTAATCCAAGAGACTCTGTAACTGCCTCCTCTGTGGGCATTCTGTTGGCCAGGGTAGAAACCTTAGAGCATGTACTCCATCAGATAGGATACTTGGTTAGTATAGAACAGACACCTACCAAAGGAAAAGTCACATTTTCCCCCATTAAACATACCTATCTGACAAAATTATAGGAAGATAAGGTAGATACCTTTTTTAATTTTATGAAAATTATTTTTGCTTTATTATCTATCTACTCAGATAAAATTAAGAGGAACGTATCCTAAGCATGTAGAAGAGAATGTGCCCATGGAATGAAATCTCACTGTCTTACATGCAACAGATGAATCCAATGTGTATTCAGTCATCAGTGCCATAATTAACTAGAGAGATGCAGAGGATGCTTATGACCTCTCTCCAATTACCTCATATAGATCGTCAATTGGCTAAAAGTAGTCACATCAGAGCTATACTTTTATTGCATCTATTAGACATAAATCATGGATGGAATGCAAACACACACATGTGCAATAGATTAATAATAGTCAAATTGAACTGCCTGAAATCATCTTATTGCTGGGTCCAACAAGGGCCCCTGGAGCATTGCCAGACCATTGATTCCCACATGAGGCAGTGGTTGCTACTGGCCTGAAACTGATTTATTGTCTCTTCTATTTTTCTTTCAATCTCCTTTTCTGGGAAAAATGCTCTCCCATTACTCAGTGCTATTCACTTCCCAATAAGTGAATGCAGCTCTCAGTAACAAGGAATGGAGATTGTCATGAACATGTGGAGGATGAGAAACTGGTCTTTTGATTGGCCCTAAGAGCTATGGGAATAGGTCTAGACAACATAACCATAGAGGCCATAAAACCCTACATGGTCCTTTGTACAAAATGTTCATTGTGAGACTTGGCCTTGAATTTTGAATTATGAGGAGATACATACTCTCTGGTCCAATGACTGCTGCTTTAAATAGCCAAGGTGATCTTGCGAACACCAAGGATAGAGAGTTAAAGGGGTCTCAAGATGAAAAGGTATGGATAGAAGAAGGAAGTATCTATGAAATACAAGCAAATGATAAATGGGTCTATCTTATAGGAGGAAGGCTGGTGTATGATCTAGAAAAAAAATAGTATTAAAAGGAGAGTGACATGAGACCATGGATTCACAAGGGTGAGGAAACAAAGACTGGAGAACTAAAAATTAATGTATCAGCATATAAAGGTTGGAACCTTGTTCTTCTGGCTACTTGAAGGATTGGGGATGACAATACCTGGAGAGATATTAGAGAGATCTAGCTACTTTATTAAAACTTTGTAAAAACTTATTTTAACCTTAGTAGTCTGTCACCTTTCTGTTTTTCCATGAAAACAGTCACTAAAGACTGCTGTCTGCTGTACCAGGAAACCAGAGAGCTGTACCCAGCTACCCGTGAAGAACAGACTATGTAAAAATCTATAAAGAAATGTGCTTTTTCTTGGTGTTTTAGTTTCTAGTTTAAGGAAGCATGTGTTGGAACTAGTGATCCAGAGTTCATAAAATGTATGTAAATTTAAAGGATTTCTTAAAAATATTATTAACAATGTTCAAAGCCTTGATGACATAGCTGTAGTGAATTAAAGACTGGGTTCAGGCTCTCTGGTAGGGAGAAGACGAAAGAACAAAGGGGAGATGGAAGGAAGAATGGCGAGAATCCTCAGACCAGGAGAGACCACGAGAACTGAAAGCTCACATCCACTTGACTCTGAGTCATTATTAAATCAGCACTGCTCCTATTCCTTTCTCAAGACCCTCCTCACACTGAGGCTGGGCCTTGGCATCTTATTCCTTTAGGAGATCAAAAAGTATTCACATCTTAATTACTTGGCGTTGACAAGAGGTTCAGAGTTCTTCACACATTGCAGATACAGTTCAATGTTTCTTGCTCAGAAACAGATTATTCGCAATGTAGATCTCTTTCTATTGAGCAATAAAAGAAGAATTTGTCTACTAATGTCACAGTCCTTCTATTTTCTGGCACATGTGGCCATAATGACATATTAAATGAATTAAGAAAATGTATGTTTAACTATAAGTGATGATCAACTAATATATTTGAAACAGGAACAGAGGCTGGAGAAATGACTGTGCAGTGAAGAACATCTAGTGCTCGTGCAGGGTCTCTGGGTCATTCACAGCATCCTCATGGACCTCACAACTATCTAGGACTCCACGTCCAGAAGATCTGATGCCTTTTTCAGGCTTCTGTGGGCACTGCATGCACATAGTAACATACTCACAGACAAAATATTCATAAATAAAAACTGGACAAATTACAATTTACAAGTTTGGACATCTAAAACAATCACTAAATAAAGACAAAGCATGACTACTAAGTGTGCCTACAATGATTCAAAGTGCACATTATTTCTCCCTCATTTTAACAGTGTTTAAAATAATAGCAAATGCACATACTTCTTTACCTGCACAACCCTTTCATCCTGGTGACCATCTTTCTCTTCCATAATAACCCTAACCCTAACCCTAACCCTAACCCTAACCTAACCTAACCACCTAACCCTAACCATTACACTGACAGCTACCGTTTTGGCCAATGTATGGTCACAATAAAGACCCAAGTTGAAGACAAGAATTTCATAGATGATGAATATAAAGCACCCAATCTTAGTATAGGACAGAACATTCAAATGTTTACCTTTATAGTGAAGAAGCTTGACCATTTTCCTTTCATGTAGTGGTATAATTTCATGGAGGATGTGAAGACATATCAAAATGGACTATTTAAAGTAGTACTTATACATGACTATTTAAACATTATCAATATCAAAAGGCCAGTGTTACTCATCAAATCGGAGGTCACCCAGAACATATCACCAGTGACCATCTGTGCATTTTTCTGACAAGAGACAAACAAGGCATTGTCTTCTATAAAGGAACTAACCAGTCTTACTTAACAGCTCCTAGAAATGTTACTATTTTCGCTCAGTCATGGGCTAGTGTGGGCATACTTGGTTGCATTGCTGGAGCTGCTTTCCAAGTGAGTGAGTCCTCAGTACTGCCTTTCAAGGAGCTGATGAGGCTCAGAAGTTTTAATCAAGGAGAAAAGTGATTCTTACTCTGCTTCTGTGTGGGAGGAGAGAAATCACACTTTCGACTCTGGCTAAGTCCTACCATAGAAAATAATCTTCAAAAACTGAAATGGAGGTAGAAAGCTTAATCAGGAGACTTCAGTGGCCACCAGGACACTAGGAACTCTAGCCTTATGAATGTTCACGCTATTCAGAATTATACCTAAAAGTTAATTCTTTAATCAAAACAAATAGGAATTTACATTGGACTTGATAACACATCAAAGCTTCATAAGCTCAGTGTATTTTAGTTCTACTGACACCAAGGAATGACAAGTGTTTTCATTTATTGATGATATTGTTTATTTTTGAAACTGTATTACGGCCACAACATTTCTAGTTCTTTGAAAATTCCCATATTCCCTCCTCATCCCTTTTCCTTCAAGTCCATTGCCTCTTTCTCTCTTTTCCTCACCAATTATTATTACAATATGACAATAATAATGAAGACACACATGTATGTATGTACATATATATACAGGCATATATACATATGTAAATGAATAAATATCTATCTATCTATCTATCTATCTATCTATCTATCTATCTATCTATCTGCCTACCTACCTATCTATCTACCTGTCTACATATATTCCTAAATAGAACCTGTTAAGTTCTAGTTCTATTTTGAGTAATATATAATGTTACTTGTATGTGGGTTTTCATTTTTAAGGTGAACCTAATATCTAACAGCCTGCAACTGGCAGCTACCAGCCACAACTTTAACTTATTCTTTTTCAGATTAATCTCTTTACAAGTATCAAGTATTCTAAAAGCAGTAAAACAATGCATCAGGTATTTTTCCTTTGTGGGTGATACCTGGTTGTATTTCTACAACCATGCTTTCCACGTGAAAAATATTGTGTAAAGACTTCTTGAAATTATTTGTTATATAAAATAATTTGATTTTGGAGTTTTGGTTTCTTTGAAAAACACAGAATATACTATGGGAATATGTTTTCATTCTAATCCCCGTGTGGGATATAGGGCTGCTTCGGGCTGTCCACAGCAGCTGACTATGATTTGGCTTGTGGTTTAGCAAGGGTGTGATTTTGCCAGGAGCAGATGGTTTCTGTTATTGTGTGACATTGAGAGTTCTTGGGACTTTTCTGAGAGTTTATAATTGCTAGGGCCCCGGGAGGGAGGCAGGGTGGGTTGTTAGTTAGTGGTTCTTTGCTGTTGGTTGCTGTTGTTCTTGGTTTGTTAAGTAGTCCGGCACAAGAAAAAAAGAAAGAAGAAATTAGATATCCTGACTCTGAAGATCAAAGTTGCCCCAAGGAACTTGCTGCCCCAATCAGCAGGAAGAAGTCTAACAATAATATCTCCCCCTTTCCTTTCTATACTTTTTCTCTGTTATATAATGTTAGGGCATTAACTGTCCATTAAGCATGCAGAAAAAGAATGGAGAATGTCGAGGAAAGATGAACCCCCCCCAAAATAGCAAAGATCGGCTACAGTTCCTCAAATATCATCTTTAATATTAAAATAAAGCAACAAAGTAGAAAATAATGTGCCTTCACAAGGATTAAGGTCTCTCTCTAATTTTATTAGCACACCAGTCAATTGGCTCGCCTTGGTGCCATGGTGCTGGTGCGCATTCTGTGGTGTGCATTTGAAGAGGACAGGATGGACTACACCTACCCCGATGAGTCCCATAATGACGTCTTCCATACAACCCTATGAATCATGCACAAGAGCTAACATTTAAAAGCACAGTCAAGGCAGCATTTGTCATAAAACATACTCATCTGAAGTAATAATTGCTCTGCTAAGGGCACGGCCTTATATAAAATTTCTTGAAGAGATGATTTCTATTGTTAATATGAAGATAGAACTCGTACTTTTTCAGTAGTTACTAAGTGCAAGGTCTGAGTACCTTTCCATATTTTCTTTTGTATGTCACTAGTCTGGGGTGTCACTAGCTATTGTATTCATTTATGATCACAGCACCCGAGCTTTAAATGAAAGCAGACTTTGTTCCTTTTCTCATAGACTGACAGATGAAGAATATACAGTTTATATTCTTAGCTGCACAACAATATGCACCTCATTCTGTGTGCTATTAGCTTCTATGGCATGCAGAATTACAACCTGATTACTTTTCTCCTAGGTTTTATCTGAAAGTGGGCTTTTGTAGCTCCCCAACCCAAAAGATATTGAGGTTCTTTGTAATAGAACCTATGTCAAAACAAGGTCAGGACACCAATTTAGCAAAAGGTATCCAATCCTTGTTGCATACTCAGTATTCTAGTGACATACACATTGCAGAACAAAAGTTTACTACTGTAGAGACTGACATTGCCCAGTATCCTAGCTGGCTGACCCATGTTTCTGCTATGCACTGGGACACAAATGTTCATATTTGCAACATGTTTTGAATAATGACAGTCTATATTAGCTTTGCACATGTAACCCACATTTCACAGGAAAGAGGGGGCAAGTACCACTTGCTTCTCATGAACTGGTAGCTGTGTCTCAACTATTAAAGGATCTGAAAAGCCCACTATGGGAGACAGATGGAACTGCTGACAGATTTGCTAATAACTGTCCATTCCTAGTGCTGGCAAGGATGTGGAGACATTGGAATCCAAGATGCACCATTGATGGAAATATAACACGAAGCAGCAACTTTGGAAAAAATACCTGGTGTTTCCATAAATAGTTAAGTGCAGATATCACACTGTCTGATGTTAGGTATATGCAAACAGAATTGGGAATATTACACCAAATAAAAATTGTATATACATGTTTATAATATTATTATATATAATAATAAAGAATGCTGCTGTCCATCACCTTGCTAATGGAAAAAGTCAAATGTGTCATATCTGTAAAATAGATTGTTGTTTGGAACAAAAAGCTGTGATGTCTTCCTACACAAGTGACATTGTGTGAGAGACAGACACCCTACTCACTCCATTCTCCATATATGAAATGACCAGATAGGCAATAGAGGCCCACAGCAGATCAGGTTATGAAGCAGAGGAGTAAACAGTTGAGAAGGAGGTTTCTTCTGAGAGTAAAGCAAGTTGTCTTTAATGAGATTATCAGTGGCTGTGAATATGCTTAAAACATCCCCAAAACACTTTAAAGGGGGAATGTTTAAGTATGTTACTTATATGTACAAAAGCACTAGCAGGTTATTACAACTTCAGTGTATGAAGAAGCTGGCTTGAAATAATGTATTTCAAAGCATATTTACATTAATCATTGTTCTGCACTTTATCAAATAGTCAAGGTTTAAAACATCTTGGTAAAGTCTGAGCTATTATACATTGTGTCTCACATTTTATTTTACAGCCTTAGATTTTTCTTCATTGCATTTTGTTTTAATATGGGTTATGCAACAATATTTTTCTGACAGGTAATAAAAATAATGGCCATTCAGTCGGTTTTCAATCTGTATTTTTAAAAACATATTCTTTTGCTTGTAGGGAGATGAATGAAGAGGCGGAAGCTGTCTTTAGTTTAGAATTCCAATCCCAGTTGACTTTGGGAAATACAGTACTGGGTCACAGGCAGAAATCAATATTCTTTAAAGGCCTCAAATTATCATTTTTTTCAAAACCTATCATTGTCTTTCCCTGGGAATATAAAAATGATTTGTTAACTGGAATCATCCAACCTCTCACCCTAACTCTCTATTTTATCCTTCACTTTTAATATTTGGCAAGGAAAACCCTGTATGGTATTCTTCTCTTCAAATACCAGTTTCCCACTGTTTATACAGTATAATTTTCACCATGGATCTTGCCTTCTGTCACTTTTCCACTCCATATTGCATTTCTGTATTTACCTTTTATTTTAAACCAGTAAGTGCTTTCTTCTTCTTTTCTTATACACTCCCACTGTGATCTTTGTGAAAACTGATGGCCAAGTTCAGAGTATTCCTGTTAATAGCCTGCCCAGTTTTATTGCTGATAATATAGACAGGTAAACCAGAACTGCCTGCCGCCAAGGACCTTGGGATTCCACAATTTAATCTCAATGAACAAAATAGTTCATGGCACAAAACAGAAATTCACCTTACAAATAAGTGAAATTATGAATAAAGGGTACAACTAATGACATCAATATATTCTTGGCATCTATAAAAAAAATCTAGACATTCCTCTTGTTATGTCAATTTGTTCCATTCAGAAAACATGTAAATCATGGTTTTCACTATACAAATATCATTTCTTTTGTCCTTGCCTACCCCACATATTCTTTTTTCTTACCGTGAGGATTAAAGCCAGAGCTGCATGCTTGACAGACCAGTGATCTACCACTGAGTTGATTTCTTAGCTCTACTGAACACCTTAGTTGAATATTCATTTCTCTTGACTTTCATTCCATATTTTGTTAAGTTTAGAGCATTGTGCAATGCATTTGGTAACTGTTCAGCCAATGTTGGATGAGTTAAATTAAACATTAGACCTCAAAATGTTCAGTTAAAATCACACATGTTCTAAAAAGGCAAACCTTGGTCTTCCTCCTTCTTCTTGAGTTTCATGAGGTTTATGCGTTGCATCTTAGGTATTGTGTGTTTTGGGGCTAATATCCGCTTATCAGTGAGTGCATACCATGTGTGTTCTTTTGTGATTGGGTCATCTCACTCAGGATGATCTTTTCTAGCTCCATCCATTTGTCTAAGAATTTCATGAGCTCATTATTTTTAATGGCTGAGTAGTACTCCATTGTGTAAATGTACCACATTTTCTGTATCCATTCTTCTGTTGAAGGACATCTGGGTTCTTTCCAGCTTCTGGCTATTATGAATAAGGCCGCTATAAACATAGTGGAGCATGTGGCCCTGTTGCATGTTGAAATATCTTCTGGGTATATACCAGGAGGGGTATAGCTGGGTCCTCAGGTAACACCATGTTCAATTTTCTGAGGTATCGCCAGACTGCTTTCCATAGTGGTTGTACCAGCTTGCAATCCCACCAACAATGAGTATCAAAAGATTCAACCAGAGCTCCCAGGAGCTAAACCTCCAGCCTGAGAACAGACCGGCAAGCTGTCCTCTGAGAGGCTCTAACCAACAGCTGACTCAGACAGATTCAGACATCCAGAGCCAAACAGTGGATGGAGCTTGAGAACTCTTAAAGAAGAATAGGTGGAAGGATTGTGGGCCCTAAGGAGATAGGAACTGCACAGGAAGATCAACAGAGTAAACGAACCTGAACCCTTGGAGCTCTCAGAGACTGAATCACCAACGTGGAGCATACCTATCTACACAGATCTACCTCCATGGGCTGAACCTAGGCCTCCCTGCACATATGTCGTAAATGTGCAGCTTGGTTTTCATGTAGGTCTCAAACATCTGGAGTGGGGGCTATCCCAAAACATGCAGCCTGTATATGGAGTTCGGTCTTCTAAAAAAAAACAGTTGTTCAGTTATTCATGGAATATTATTTTTTTATATCTCTTGTATTCAGTTTGCAACTACTTCATTGAGAATTTCTGTATGTATATTCATGAGGGATACTGGACTATAATTTATATATTTTTGTTGGGTTTACACTTGATTTCACTATTTCAATATTATTTGCTTTGTGAAGGAGCTTATTGTGGTTCTGAATTTTTTTAAACATAACTCAAAAAGTGTTGCTTGTTTGAAGGCTCTATAGAATTTTTGTATAAGTATATCTGACCCTTGGTATTTTGCTTGTTTGTTTATTTTCATTTTATTCTGTTTGAATGCTTTTTAAATTTTTTTGATTTGCTGAAAATAAAAATTAAAAAAAAAAAAAAGAAGGAAAAAAAAAAAAAACAAAAAAAAAAATCACACATGTTTTGAATTTCTCTAGGTATAGGCTGATGTACATAAGTACCACTCTGTTAGCATGCAACGAACTTGAGTAAGGAGGTCAGCCGACACTAAAGGCCATTTGAAGGAGGGTCATGTGGAAATCAATCACTTTAGAAGCTTCCTAAAATATATACGTATGTGAAAGAAATCTACATAGAGCTACTCAATATTGGTATTTTGCATGTATATTATAGTTTCAGATTTTGTGCATTTAATACCTTATTTTAATATGTGTGCATGTATGTGTTTCTTGTTGTGGTTTCCCTGTTTTCTGTGTGAGTGTGTGTATGTGTATATATATGTATATGTATACATTTATACATACTTCTGTGTACAAATATATACATATATGTAATAACTTCTATTATATAGACAGTTATAATTCAAACAATTACAGAGTTAAAATCAGTGATTCTCAATGTTCCTTATGGTGTTATTTTGCAATCCCCATCAAAATTCCCACCCAATTCTTCATGGACTTAGAAAGAGCAATTTGCAAATTCATTTAGAATAACCAAAATCCCAGGATAGCAAAAATTATTCTCAAAAATAAAAGAATTACTGCAGGAATAACCATACCTGACCTCAAGGTGTATTACAGAGCAATAGTGATTAAAAACTTCATGGTATTGGTACAGAGACAGGCAGGTAGATCAATGGAATAGAATTGAAAGCCCAGAAATGAACTCACACACCTGTGGACACTTGACAAAGGAGCTAAAATCATCAGTGGAAAAAGGACAGCATTTTCAACAAACAGTGCTGGTTCAACACCAAGTCAGTATACAGAAGAATGCAAATCGATCCATTCTTATCTCCTTGTACAAAGCTCAAGTCAAAGTGGATCGAGGACCTCCACATAAAACTAGATACACTGAAACTAATAGAAGAGAAAGTGGTGAAGAGCCTTGAGCACATGGGCACAGGGGAAAAGTTTCTAAAGAGAACACCAATGGCTTAAGTTCTAAGATCAACAATAGACAAATGGGACCTCATAAAATTGCAAAACTTCTGTAAGGCAAAGGACACTGTCAACAGGACAAAATGCCAACCAACAGAATGGGAAAATATCTTTACCATTCCTACATCTGATAGAGAGCTAATATCCAATATATACAAAGAACCTAAGAAGTTAGACTCCAGACAACCAAATAACCCTAATAAAAATGTGATACAGAGATAAAGAATTCTCAATTGAGGAATATTGAATGGCCCAGAAGCACCTAAAGAAATGTTCAACATTGTTAGTTATCAGGGAAATGCAAATCAAAACAACCTTGAGATTCCACCTCACACCAGTCAGAATGGCTAAGTTCAAAAACTCAGGTGAACGCAGATGCTGGCAAGGATGTGGAGAAAGAGGAATACTCCTCCATTGTTGGTGGGATTGCAAGTTGGTACAACCACTCTGGAAATCAGTCTGGTGGTTCCTCAGAAAATTGGATATAATACTACCTGTGGACCCAGCTTATTACTACTGGACATATACCCAAAAGATGCTCCAACATGTAGCAAGGATACATGCTCCACTATGTTCATAGAAGTCTTATTTATAATAGCCAAAAGCTGGAAAGAGTCCAGATGTCCTTACACTGAGGACTGGATAAAGAAATTGTGGTACAAAATGAGTACCACTCAGCAACAATGACTTCATAAAGTTCTTAGGCAAATGGATGGAACTAGAAAATATCATCCTGTGTGAGGTAACCCAATCACAAAAGAACACACATGGTATGCACTCACTGATAAATGGAAATTAGCCCAAAAGCTCATAATACCCAAGATACAATTCACAAACCATATGAAGCTAAAGAAGAAGGAAGACCAAATGAGGATGCTTCAGTCCTTCTTAGAAAGAGGAACAAAATACTCATGGAGGTAGAGTGTAGGAGGGACTTGGGAGGGAGAGAGGAAGGTAGGGGAAAAAGGGGCCATGATCAGGTATGAGAGGAGATGGGATGATTTACAGAGCCTCAGAAATTTGAACAGAGATATGTAGCAATGGGAACTGGGTGTAGGCACCAGTAAGTTCCAGATGCCAGGAAAGCAAGAAGCTCCCAGGACCCAACAGGGATGAGATTAGTTGAAATGTCAAACAAAGAGGAGGGAGAGCCTGTAGAGACCATTTACAGAGGTTAGGCAAGGACCCTGGTTGGGGGATGGAGTCACCCACTTATCTCCAAATGGGCTCCTGTGTAAAGGATATAAGGGACAAAGCATGGTGCAGAGAGAGAAGGAAAGGCCATTTAGGGACTGCCCCACCTAGGGATCCATTCCATATAGAGACACAAAACCAGACACTATTGTGGATGCCTAGAAATGCTTGCTGACAGGAGTCTGTTTTAGTTGTCTCCTGAGAGGCTCTCCCAGATCCTGACCAATACATATGAGGATGCTTGCAGCCAACCAAAGAGTAAACAGGGTGTTGTGGATAGCCCCAGCCTTGTATTTTGATCCTAGTTCCCAGTGGATAGCCCCAGGCTTGTATTTTGACCCTAGTTCCACCCTTCTGGGAGGGGCTGCAGAGGATGATTGAATCTGTACACAGATGACATCTTGTAAACCTTCAGTCCAATTAAAACCTGTAAAATAAAGCCTAGAGCCAGAGATTGGGCAGTAGAAGGGGAGGCAGAGAAAAAGACTTAGGGGAGGAGAGAGTGAGAGAAATTTGATATAAAAGGCAGAGCAGGGGAGAAGAGAAGGAAGTCACCAGGGGGAGCAGAAGCAAAGGAAGAAGAAGCAGAAAGAGCAGGAGGAAGTTGAAGCAGAAGGAAGCCGAAGCCAACAAGCTGGACAACCACTTGGTCTGGATAAAACCACAAGTTATAAGGGATCTCATAGCCGGGGATTAGAATTGTGTAGTGGTAAATCTGCCCAATCTAGGAGTGCTATTTATACCATAATTATTGAGTTGTGTTTTCCTTGACTGGTCTCATTCGGGTAGGAGATCTTACAGCGACAAATTTGGGGGTTAAATAACTCCATCTACTACAACAGGGAGGGACCCATGGCTCCAGCTACATATGTAGCAGAGGATGGCATTGTCTAGCATCAATAGGAGGAGAGGCCTTTGGTTCTGTGAAGTCTCAATTCCCTAGTGTAAGGGGAATGTCAGGGCAGTGAGGTGGGAGTAGGTGGGTGGGAGGCAGAGCATCCTCATAGAAACAGGGGGAGTGGGGATGAGAGAAGGTGGCTCTGGAGGGGGAACTGTAAAGAAAAAAAAAGAAAAGGAAAAAAAAATACATTTCCTTATGTGGTAATTCCCCATCTGTAAAATTATTTTCATTGCTGCTTCAAAAATAATTTTGGTATGGTTATAAATCATAATGCAAATATCTGTGTTTTCTGACCCATGTGAAAGGGTCATTTGACCCAAAGGGTCATGAACCACAGGTTGAGAACCAGTGGTTTAAATGGGTGCATATGTTAAGATTACCCATAAGGAGCCGGGCGATGGTGGCGCACGCCTTTAATCCCAGCACTTGGGAGGCAGAGGCAGGCGGATTCTGAGTTCGAGGCCAGCCTGGTCTACAGAGTGAGTTCCAGGACAGCCCAGGCTGCACAGAGAAACCCTGTCTCGAAAAAAATCCAAAAAAAAAAAAAGACTACCCGTAAGGAAATTCTGGGAAATTTAGTGATTCTAAAAATACAAAATAATTTCAATATATACCTAACTTGTTATATAGAAAATGAAAACATTTAAAAATATGTATTTATATTTATTTTTTACTTCAAAACCTTTTAAACACAGAAAACAAGTTGCTATTTTATTTAAATACTATGACATAGATATTTATGTATTACAGTTTTCGGTACTGTATAGAAATAAAGTAAATTATAAAATGCATTTTCTCATGATAAATGTATCTTAATTTTAAACATATACTGAATAAAATGTTCATCATACAAAATATACTATGATCACTTAAGCAAACTGTAGATTGAAGGAGTTGCAAAAATGGTTCAAATTTTATCTTTTGTTTTGTAAATTATATCTGAACAATGGTCTTTTAATGAGTTCTTACTTGAAAGGGGGCTTTGGTTTTGCTTAAAAATACACGGCATGGATCTTATTTCTTAGGTTATAGCAAGTATGAATTTCGTTTTTAGCATATGAGATCCTTATCACATTCAGGTTTAAAGTTCATTCAATAAAACAACTAACTTATTTCTACCACTTGATGGACAGGATTTCTGGGTTACGTAGTATTTAGCTTTCAATTTTATTCCCTAACCATTTAACTCATTAAGATATGCATGTTCGTTATTCAATAACAAGACATATAAATCAGCTAATATTATGTCAAAAGCTACAATGTATTTTAAGCAGCATCAGAAAGTCTTGCTTTTGCTGACTTTATCCTAAGTAATCAACAACACTTCCATAAATTGATATGTTGAAGATTTTTGTATTTCCTTTTTGGAGTATTCCAGGTACTCTTGATAATATTGCTAAACAGCTGGTCAAACACCTGCTGCAATACGAGCTCCCACAGTTGAACGAAGCAGGTGACTGATTCAGTATCATATGCTGGGCTGCAGAGGGCAGGTGCTGACAGCTGAATCCAGAATATAAGGCAAGAGGCCTGAGATGTATACCTTTTGAACAGACTTCATTCTGATGCAGATGTCACCTTGCCCACTTTTGCTACAACACTGTTGACACAACTGATTCATTCCTCTGCATTTATTTGCTTCTATATCTAAAATCTGAAAGCTAAGCATGCTCTTGACTTGCTTAATAGGCAGGCAAGTCAAGATGCAGGTAGCAATGCTTGCTGTATTTTAAGATTAATGTGTGTGAAACTTCCTGTTTACAAATGAAGACAGATGTACTAAAGTTTACATTTGAAAAGGATATTCTAGGGTTTCCAAACATCCCATTCATTCTTCAATGAGTTGTAGATTATATGTCTACTCTAAGGCATTTTTCTAGTAACTGAAATCTAAAATCCCTGGACTGCTTCAAAACCCAGCTGTCATTTATATATATATCCCTTTTATTTATGTCACAAGCTTTGCATATCTTACTTCCCTCTCGAAGTTAGCAAATGTGAAGATAAGATAAAAATTTTATTTACATTTTGAACTTCCATTAAGTACATCGAAGAGTGGCCAGGAATTATTTGCTGTATAAATGTGAATAGTTAAGATAATAGATCTTATCAGAAATTTTAATTTGAAAGATGCAATAATTTAAAACAAACAACAACAAAAAAATAGGGGGCAGTGGAGTCTTCCTGGAGTACACAGGAGCAAGGACCCTAGAGATGTTCTAGTGATGGGCTTGGTTAAGTAGGATGCCTTTGTTGGTGAAGTCAAACTTACAGCTTACCTCTGGAAAGATTGAAATAACTTATGACAACTGAAAGAGTGTGCCATGCATACTGATCATCTGGTAGAAATTAACCAGTTAGCATTTAATTAACTGATGATCTATAGCTTATCCTAATGCCTCTTGAACAAGTTGCCTATAAAAGCCTCTTAGCTTCTACGTTTTCTTCAGACCTGAAATGATATCATCAGTTGCCTCATTAATGAATGTGTTAAATGGAATCTTTAACATAGATTCAGGTAATGTTTGCCTAAGAATAATGATTTTACTTATTTGCAATTATATTTTAACACTGATATTTCATTTATTAAAATAATTTCTCTTTTTGAACATCACTCAATAATTTTATACAAATGTAACTCATTCTATTTTGAATGATGTTGTGTATAAAAATACAAGATATGCTGACAAGATTCTTTTGCTAATTGGAAATCTCTTTAATGAGTACTGAATAATGAATACTTTCAGAATTTTCTTTAGATTATTAACAATAACTTATTTTAACATTAACCTACTAGACAGAGAATATACCTGCCCTTAATAATGACTTTAGATTTCAATAGTCTGATTAATATCCCTCAGGGAATTTTTTAAGCTAAATCTTCCCCAAAGATACAGAATGAGCTTTCAATGATATTCATAAAACAATATTAATGTATATTATACACCATGATTCAGCCTCTACCAAATTTTATAGTAGATAAAGATCTCTTAAGATCTCCCTTTTGCTTCAAGGTTTATTAGAAATAATCTTAACCTTATGGCAGAAAAGGGTTAGCATGCTGTGCAGTGGATGCTGCAGGGTACCATGGTTTATTGTTCATGATGGAGGTGCCAGGATATCTACATTACTTTAGACAGGTTCACCAGTGTCTCAGTTAGCTAAAGATATCTTCAGTCTAGAGAGCACAAAAATACTACATACTAAGCCTTTTACAAGCTCCTTCTAATATCTGTGCGTCAGTGTCTGGTAGATTAGGTTTTACTGCCCTGAGATTTACATTGAATATAAATTTGAATCTCCCTAACTCCCAATCCCTGAGTTTGAGCTGGAGCCTCCTGTAGAGAAGCATTGAGATCTGAATCTGTTCCATGGGTTCACTGGGAATATGAAATAAAATCAACATGGATGTCTAGTCTTAAGCCTGAGAAGCTTAGGCCATCCAATCAGTGCATCACAACTAACGTTTTTAAATAGCAAATGGTATGTTTTCACGGGGAACATTTGTACATACTTCAGTTTGGTTGATTCCTGCTCACTGACTTCCCTCCTCGCTTTGTCCCATTTCTCTGTTCTCTGCTGTACATTTTTATATCCAGTGCCCACACCTCCTCCAGTTGGCTTTCTCATGTTCCACCCCCTTTTGTTAAAATCTGTTTTTTTTTTCCCCAGTCATATGGGCACCTTTCTGGTTTCCTGGGTTTTACCCAAGTTTCTCCCACTTGAATTCATACACCTAACAATTAGAAGCTTGGATTTATACATGAGATCTAATGGTATTCATATTTCTGAACCTGGGTTAATTTTGTTTCCGATAATGTTTTCCAGTTCCGTCTACTTTTCTGTCGATTTCATTTTCATTTCTAGCTGAATAAAATGTCATTGCTAACATTTAAGCAGGGCATATTTAAACTTTTTTTTTTTTTTGGCTAGCTTCTAGTTACTACTGTTAGTCTCAACTAAGTGAAAATATGAAAATTGAAGAAAAATATGGTCATTTATATTATAGCACAGAGAAAAAGCATTAGTGAGTATCATCAGTAAATGATGAACAGGATAAAAGTTAATTAGAGCTTGAACGCTTCAGCTAATATTTATAGTTTATTATGTCATGTGATGCTGATTAAGCATGTGAGTATTATTTAAAATAATACTCTTAACAGTGAACATCAGATATCTCTTCTTTGATAGGTTCATCACAAAATTTAACTGGGTATCCATTAGTGAATCCAACAATGGATTCCCTCCTCAACACCCATGGACACACATATAACCCTGGTTAAAATCAGCAGGTCACAAAGTCAAAGAAAAAGACAGAAATATTGGAAATTACGTGCAGGAAGCAATCAGGTTAACAGGGAAAGAGGTGATAAGAAAAGGTTGAGATAGAATTATTAGAATACATTTCATGCATGTATGAAATTGTCAAAGAACACATTAACAGAAAAGTTATTTAAAACACACAAGAGTTGTGTTCCCTAGGGAAAATAGATTATTCCAATGTAAGGATCTAGATTGCTTTGTGATAGTGCGCTACCTACTTTGTAAGAACTCTGCTCAATCTAGTTGTACCAACTGCTTAAGGAAGACGGAGGCTCGGGTAGCACTGAGAATCAACAAGACCCAGTCATTTAACCACTGAGAAGACTCTCAAATAACAACTGAGAAGACTGTGACTTATCTACCCAGACTGCTTATCAGAAACCTATAAATCACTTTCTAAAAAAATAGGAACCCTTCCTTAATGACACCCCCATCTAGTCTTCACCACAGAATTCTGAGTAGCTCAGGGTATGCTCATATCCAGTCCTCTCCAGAATCTTTCAACAAGGTCATTTATCTCCTATGTGTTCTTTGTTTGTTTTCTTTCTTTACATTTTTGTAGTCAGTGAACCACAAAATACATGTATTTTATTTTTTTGTCTAAAATTCTGTTCTGGTACAGTGAAAAAAAAATAAAAAAGGGCCAACTAACCAAACACACAACAACAACAACAAAAAACCATACTAAAACCACACCAAACAAATAAAAAAAATACCATCCTACTTTCTACCGTTGGAGTGGGAATTTTGATGCCATAAGGTAGAATACTATCTTAAACAAAATTTCATATTGATCAACCTAAAAGTGAAAAATTCTCCTAAGATGGCTGCATTTTTAAACAAGGTTTTACGAAAGCATAAGGTGAAATGAGATCTAACAGGCAGGTTGAATATAGTAAGACTGATGCCATCATAAGCAGGAGAATAGGACTTAGATAAAATAATGGAAAGAGACAATGTAGGCCCCAGAAGGAACTTCTTGGAAGTTAAGGGTTGAGGCTCAAAAGACCACCAGCCTTTGGAGGTTTTCATCTCTAACTGTACTGCTTACAGTATCAGTCTGGGTATGTAGTAATCATCACCCTACGCACACAAATGTAATTGTGATAAATGAGGAATTTCAGTTTCATTCCACATATGTAACTGGATCAAAGATTATGATGTAATATGCTTTCTTACAGACAGGATTAGAATATTAATATAGCACTTATAGAGGTACTGTAATTAGTATACAGTTATGAAAAGGTCTATTTCATCTATTAATCAAGTAAATATAAAGCAGGCAAACATTGACTTTCACACCAATTAAATACATTTTCCCCTTTTAATTATTGCTGATAATACCCACTGCAATTAATGAAGGTCAAATCAATCACTGATAGCAGGTAAATTTGCTATCCTTGGAAATGATTATGGAAATGATAGGAAGAAATAACATGAAAGTGAAATATACTGTGTCTCAACAAATTCAAGATTCAAATGGTCTACGAAAATCATCTAAAACTTAGAGTTTGATACAGAGAATATAATCATGTAGTATATATACAAAATAGAACACTACCTAATTGTAAGGAAGAATGAAGTCATGAAGTTTGCAGACAAATACATGAGTTAGGAAATAATACACTGGGTGAAGTATCTCAAGTCCTAGAAGACTAACCTAGATATTCCCACTTACTTGTGGATCCTCCCTTCAAATCTTCAGATGTGAATACATAACCTGGAGTAATCACAGAATCCAGGAATGCAGAGAAGGGTTATAGGGTGGTGGTGGGGGGGGTTGAGACTGTAGAATCGAGAGGGAAATAGCAGTTTGTGAGTGCCATAAAGGTGAAGATGAGAAAAGAGTAGGGCATATTTGGGAAGAGAGGTAGCCAGAAGGAGAGGGAGGGAGGAAGGAGGAGTAAATAACATTAATAATATTTGAAAAAACCCTCTAGGAATATTACTATTTGATATTTACCTAAAGTAAGATGTGCACATGCCCATATATGAAATTATAATAGGCCAAATGAGGCTTTCTCCATAGGGTATATTCTATCCAACAAAAGCTAACTTCAAGGCATGGAAATTTTCTTTTCAAGCTGTTGGTCAGTTGAATCCAAGAAACCTCCATAAGACAACATGAATTGTTGTAGCTGCTCTTGGCTGTCTCTGGGAATTTGAAGGTAAATCAACTAGGTATAATTCCTAATTCCATTCTTAATATTCATTTGTATGCATACAGATAAGTATAGCTTTTACTCTTCTCTATAGAAGCTTCCTTTTGTATCAGATATTGTAGAAAGCCACAATTATTTAGACTATAGAGTACAACTGTTCATTATATACATATATTAGGTAGTTTTATGTCAATTTGACACAAACTAGAGTCAGTAGAATAGAGTATGACCCAATTGCAAAAGTGCATGCCCATGGATTGGCAGAATTAATGTAGTAAAAATGGCCATCCTACCAAAGGCAATCTACAGATTCAACACAATCCCCGTCAAAATCCCAACACAATTCTTCAAAGACATGGAAAGAGCAATTCCCAAATACACCTAGAAAGACAAAAAAAAAAAAAAAAAAAAAAAGAAAGAAAAAAAACCCAGAATAGTGAAAACTATTTTTAACAACAAAACATTTGTTTGTAGGCAAGGCTGTTAATAATTGATGGGGATGGACCTAGCCTACTATGGGTACAACTAATCCAGGGCTGATGGTCCTGTGTTCAGCAAGAAAGCAGGCTGTACAAACCACAGGGAGCAAGCTAGTAAGCAGTACTTTGCTGTGGCTTCTGTATCAACGCCTTCTTCCAGGTTCTTACTCTGCTTGAATTCCTGTTCTGATTTCCTTTGAGGCTCCACTGTGAGGTGGGCGAGCTGAATGAACCCTTTCCTACCCAAGTTGCTTTGTTTGTGATGTTTCACCACAGCAATAATAATCCAAACAACAATCGGTACATCTACAATGTAAATCCTATACCAAAGAATCAGGGACATTTGAGGATGAGGAGACGGAAAGGCTGTGAGAGCCAGAAGATCAAGATGTATGTTGTGAGATAGTGAATTCTATATGACAGGGTAGCTACATAGATGATACATTGACAATCTAATGGCCTAAACAGGGTCTGAACAATGACAATGTCAGTTTACTTGCCAAAATGGATGAAGAAATCTGACAAGGCCCAGACCTAGATGAAAACTATAGGCAATTAATGATTGTTTAGAGAGGAAAAAATCATCTCCCCCAGGGATAGTCTCTGAAACTGGTTATCCTATACCAATTAATCAACTATAAAAATGTATGCTCTCAGAATATATATATATATATATATATAATATATATATATATATATATATATGTGTGTGTGTGTGTGTGTGTGTGTGTGTGTGTGTATAATATATAATGTATTGTATGTAATATATATTATTTATTTATACATACATTATATGTATGTGTATATATATATGTATATATATATGTATATATGTGTATATACACATATAAAACAATAACAATTAAAAAAAAAGACAATCCAATAACTGCTTAAATTTGTTTGTAAGACTGTGGAGTTTCTACAGTAGGGGCAACAGGAAAGTCATAATAAAGACTACGATGTGAATGCAATCTATATGCATATAACAATGTAAAATCTACCTAGCATACACGACACTATCAAGAGCAACCCTGATTCAGCTTTTATATATGCTACCTTAGCTTAACGTTTGACATATACAATTAAAAAAATAAATAAATAAATTTCTCTTTTGAAAAATATCTTTTGGTTTTTGTTATTTTTTTGAAGAATAAGTATCCTGTAGTAAACATACACCTTTTGGAAATGAATTATTTAGCAATAACAGTAACACTTCTATAGGGTTTTTATCTGTGTATAATAGTATGTGTTTTGTGTGTGTGTGTGTGTGTAGAACATTTTCATATAGAACTATAATTGCATGGTACACTTGATTTCATTTCATTATGCCATTTACTATCAAGTAAGTATGTGTTCTTCATTGTTTGCTTTACAAGAAGACTGGAAAACTATAACCCATCAATGCAGACACAGCTGAGAGGCATTAGAACTCTCAAATTCTTGGCAGCCACAGTCTATAGATAAACGTCTATGCTTCACTTCTATGAAGAAATTCTGAGTGCCTGGCACTTGGTTCTTACAGGGTCCCCAGTGAGATGGTCTTTACTCTCCACGCTACAACCCAAGTCATTGGATACAATACTGCTTTTCCTCTTTCTCACCTTTAGCACACACTTGATTTTGTTTCCTGGAATCTCCTCTCAAGTAAACTACTTGTACTCAAACCGTTTGTGTCACGTTCTGCTTACATCAAAACTAAAAAGATATGTATGAATGTCACATTCAGCCTGACTCACATGTGGGCTCTTGTCCAAGTATTTCTTGTCTCGATGCCTTTCTTTTCTGTTATCATGTGCATTTTTTGTGCAGCTTAGTTCTGCTGTTCAAAGAATGTCTGATAATTCCATTTGATTAACTGTCCCTTCAGGACCTCATCTGTGCTTGCCCTCTCCGATCTACATATTGTACATAGTGTCAGTTCTGAGACCTCTGTCATGTGATTTGTCCCTTGATTGTCTAAGCTTGATTAATATGATGGCCACATTATTGCACTTGTAGTCAAAACAAAGTTTACTCATTTCTCCATCTTTGCAATGATCTTTATTTTTTATTTATCTGAGAAAATGTGGATGAATCTGAAATAGATTTTTGTAAATTCTTTATGTATTAGCTGAATATTTTGTAATTTAATTTACCTGAAAAAACATTTTGTATACTTTTAACAGTGTGTATTGAAATCACTTTATTTTGAAGGATAGCTGGGAAATGTTTTTTTCAAGGTATTTAGGAGGTTTCTCTTTCTGCTTAGATCTGGGAAGAAGAGGAAGGATTCAGAAGATAGATGTAGAACATTCCTTCTTCCCAGACTCCTGAGCAAGTATCTGGCTTTTTAAAACCAACATATTTCATCCTGCTTTTCTATAGGCATACAAGTGTATTTTTCTGCTCAGAAGCCACAGCAGTGGCTTTTATGACTCACAGGCACTGACAGAGGTCACTGCTCATTCGTGGAAGTGGTGATGGTAGGAGGGAGCCTGAAGGATAATTTAGTAGTTGCTTCAATCCTTCTGCTTTGACACTTGGTAATGATAGACTATCTTAAGAAGAAACAGTTTATCTGTTCAGATCATGAGATTGGTTATAAAAGACAACCCCCCTATCTCTCCTTCATACTGTACTGGTGAGTCTTGCATGGACAAGAATACATTAAAAACTGTTGAATTGCTTTGGGGCATACTTACTCTTCTAATCATAGTAATTCCGGTAATGATAATAGAGTAGAGCAGACATTAATCATGTAGGTAGCCTTTCTAGAAGTCTAGAAGTTTCTCCGTGAAACTCAAGGATTCAGTAATTACCTGAATTACATATTTCCAAGAAAAAAAATCAATGAATTTTACCTTTCAAAAATTCAACATTAAAAATTTAGAGTAATTTAAAAATTCTCTTTTCCATGACTTTACTATGTTCCATGTAATTTAAGTCATCCCTTAACCCATCAGTTACTGTTTTAAAGATGGTTTCAAATGAAAGTTAACTTAGGTAACTTTCACAAAGATTTAACAATAAAAACAACAGTTAAAATTATTCTCATCACTTTTGAAGAAATGACATGTTAGTTACGCACTGATCTTATTGCCAGAGTACATGCTAACAACTTACTTATACACACAGAGCTGCCCTTTGTAGCTTTTGAAAAATGATCAAACAGTATGGTCTTCTGCACTTCCAGCAGGAAAATGCCAGTGTGAACGGAAATCATTTGTTACAGCTTCTTACTACAGAATGAGGATTTTTTCAGACAAACAAAACCCTTTGGGTTCATAAGATATACTCAAGAGTTGATAGGAATCTAGTCAATAGAATCTTGCTGAAGGTAAAACCTGAAATTTGTTGTACAGTCATAGGCATCTTATGTAATATTGTCATGCTGGACCACTTCATGTTATTATGCTTGCATAGCATTTCAGAATTGCTGTAGGCCGAGTAACATGGATTCACTGGAACAATGAAGTGTGACTTGTCATCACACCATGAATTTTTATTTTTCACATTGTGACAGAATTGCACATGTTTTGTTGATTTTCTACCCCTGATTCAGTTGAGTGAGCTCTCATCCAAATCATGTATTTCCATTTTTCATTCTCTGTCTCCCTTCTCTTTTACTGAAGCAGGGTTTTGTAATGCAGCTCAGGTTTGCCTCTTACAATCCTCCCCCTTCTGCCTTCCAGTGGTGAAGATTACAGATGTGTGCGTTATACAATATGCAACTCCTCTACCTCTTACAGGATGGTTGTCTGTGTCTACATGTCTACAAAAAATTCTCTCAGTAATTATGAAGATGAAACAATGACACTCATCAATCTAATTCTTTTATGACGTGATGGATCCTGAATGTCACCATCACACTGATGTTACTGTCAACAGAATAGTCAGGAACTGGCAAATTGTAGTTTGCTTACATTTCAATAATAAGCTTATGTGTGGTTTAATCAATATATCTTCTCTAAAGTACTCTAGATGAAATATTTATTTAGAGTATTTTGTGACTAATTTTATTTGATAATTATAATAATATACTCTAATTACTCCTACTTCCTCTTCTATCTCCTTTCTATTCTTATCAGTACTACTCCTTACTGCCTACCACTCCCTTTCCAAGATTGATGACTTTTGATTTTGGTAGGTGGAGACATCTGCGTGACCATTGGATTGGACCTATCCACTGGAGTCTGGTAGAGTTATTGATGGGTACACACCAGAAAGCCATGTTTCCCCCTCTCCATGAATTTACCAGCAGCAAATGGCTTAACAGTGAGAGGTAGGGCTGTCCTGAGTGTTTTCTCCATCCATACCTCCCTGTTGACCCCCTCTACTCTCACATTTGTGTACACACAGTGCAGAAATTTATAACTACTATAAATCCATTATTTCAGGCCCTGTGTCTTTGCCAGGAGATGGCATTTCACAGTCCTTCTCCCTATATTCCTGCTTCCACTGTCTCCAATGTAACCACTTCAAATTTTATGAGAAGGTAATCTGCAACACTCTCTGATCTATTGATTACTTGGAAAACAATAACTTTTTAATTTACTGTAACACCATGAAAGTGGAGATTTTGCTGCATTTTTATTGAAGCATATAGAGAAATTAAGCGTTCTTTTTTTGTTTTGTGAGAGTGAAATCTGTCTATACTAAGTTTTGAGCTTAAATTTTAATACCAAAATGTATTGTTTCTAAATTTTTCACTGTAGTTTTTTTTTTACATAATAAATAGTTTCTATACAAGGAGTATATACTGGCCATATTCTCCAAGAAACAATGTAAGGACTATAAGCCAGTTGTATAACTTCAAACCTACAATATACTTGTGTGTGTGTTTGTGCATGTGTTAGAGTATGTGCATTTATGCATGTGCATATATGTGCATATGTGTATATGTGTATGTACATGTGCATGCATGCATTCATGTGTGAACAAAATGGAAATTTAAGAATTGATAAAGTTAAGACTGTTTTCAGCTGCAAATAATGATTGGGAAAGCATGAAAAATACCCTCATTAAAGTTATTTGAAGTACTGTGGATAAGAAATTCAGTAAATATACACTCATATGTATTATATATAATATCATGTATACATGTATATGTATACTTATTACATATAATTATACAAGTGAACATACATGAAATAAAGGAAATACCCAAGAACATCATATCATTAAAGTGTGTGATGACACAGATGTTAATAGCACCAGGTAGGCAGCCAAAGAATCATTTTCTATGATGTCTAAGGGAAAGACTTACTATTAAAAGAAAGACAAAAATATTTCTTAAGAAGAAAACATGCAACACAAAAGGTTCCTAAGTAAGACTATATCAAGAGGAAGGGAAAAGTGAAACATGGTTGATTGTGAAAAAAATCATAAAATATTAAAGAAATAAAAATCAGGAATAAGCTAAAAAACATAAAAAAGATCTCAAACAGACATGATGAAAGCCATCTGAACTCCTTGTATTTCTCCGAGGGAGGTTTAAATATTGCCAAACTGTGTATAGGTAAGGGTAGTACAACTCACTTTGGTAGACTACATACTCTTCAAGTTATTTCACTTGGTAAGTCTTTCAATCAGTGTTTTGGTGATATGTTAATAATACAGAAATTGGTTAAGTGGCTATATAATAAAATAGATATTTGGAATAATTGAGTTAAGCATTTAAAACACATATCAGTTATAAAGCAATAAAATATAAGATATATAAGTCTAAGATGTACAAACAGAAATAAATAAAAGACTATTAAAGGTAATTAAAAAATGAACTAAGTACATAGGTAGGTTGTAAATTAGGACAGGGTACTCAAAATCATGCAGATACTAATTCTTTCCCAGATAAAATTAAATTCAATTTATGTGTAAGGAAGCGAGACCACAGGATGTTAAGATAAACCAAGATGAGAAGGATTAGCCAAGTTTCCTTGCATAATTAGACATTAATTCCAAAGCTCAAAATCAAGTTGGTGTCCTATTGACTATCAAAAGCTAGGACAGAGACTGCAGAGCTGGAAAATCAATCTATCCGTATCACAAGTCCTGGCTTGGAATGAAGCAAGCTTTTCACATTTGTGGAGAAATGATAGATTGTTAAGTGTCTTTCACTGATGTAGTAAATAAATTTTAATGTGGGGCAGATGGAGCCCATGTCTGTAAGCATACCATGGCAAACTAATATTAAAGGAATCAATGACATTTACAATACCTTAAACAATTTAAGATGTCAAAATGGAAAATTATTTACATAAAAATTATGTTCTGTAAAAATTCCTGGAAAACCTAACATTTAAAATATACTTTCTACTTACCCAATATCACAAAGGAGAGTGAAAAGAGAAACTCATAAGCCAGTGAAAGTATTTGACAACAAAAAATAAGACACAGAATTTTGTATCTAGAGCTCTGGAATTCATAGAGGAATCTCTTTTGTGTAATACAAAAAGCACGGAATCCCCAAGAGAAACAAGCAAAAATCAAGCAAGCATTTAGCAACAGTCAGGCAATGAATATATAAAAATATCACAAATATTATTAATGAGAAAATGCAAATAATTACTATAATACGGTTGCTATATTGTTTCAAGAATGTGGACAAAGACTATAGAAATATACAAAAAATAAGAAATCTGAATATTCTTATTCCTTATGATAGAATATGAGCATGGTAATATTATTAACAAAAGCATATGTGTGTGTTTGTGTGGTTTGTGTGAGAAATGGGAGAGAGTCAGAGACAGAGAGACAGAGAGGGCAAGAATGGAAGACTGTTCGAATGTTTTTTTATATGATGATGTAATTTTAGAAATCTGTTACACACATCAGTGAAAATGAACAAGCTGTGATACATGCATTGATGTGATTAAACCTTAAATGATAAATCTGTTTTGTTCCCTCTGAGGCTCAGAAAGAACCACAAAAGAGCTGAAAGCATGTGGGAACCAGTGAATGGAGCTGTGCTGAAACAGACACCAGAGCATGACATGAGCTCTGCGCTCAGGAACTCACTGTTCAAGATCTGCGTGATGTCGGGCCCACAAACGTTTCATCGTGGATCATGAAGAGCTCCTGAGGCCCCACCCCTCTCTGAGGGATGACTGGCAGATGTTAGGGAAGGGATGTCACACTGAAAAGTAGCCCATGTTCACTACATAAGACCATAATATTAGCAGGAGAGGATCAGGATTGAGAGAGAAGCAGGATATTTAAGAACTAAACGCCATTATATACAAGAATGAAGAATCAAAGAATATGCATAGATTCAGTTATCATTCATGGAGTTCAAGAAGGCACACACAGGAGAATTGTTTAGGTACATAGGGATGTTGAAAAGCTAAAAGAGAAGCAGGTGGTGAGGACTCAGTGCTCCGGGTTAGAGTCCAGGCTGAGGAGGCATGCTTGCAAAGGCCAAGTGAGGCTTTCAGGATTACAATGTTCTTAATGTGAGTTTATCAGTATTCGGTTTATGAACATTTTAATCTTTACTATTTATATTTTAATGAGAATGACTACAATGTGTTTATAAGTTTTTCCACAGTAATGGAGAATAATGGCAACAATAATGTTGTACAAATAGGATTTTTGCATTTTTAATTTTTGGAAAATTGTCTTTGGTTATATAATGTAATATGCCAGAATAGTTGATTCATTAGTATGAATTTTTTTCACAAAAGAACTATTAGGTAGCGTTCAGTATACATACTTACAAAAATATCTCTTATGGCAGTGAATATTGAGAGTTAATTTTTGACAGGATCTAATATTTACCATCTTCTGCCAAGTAAATTACATAAGAATTCACACTGATTAAAGACATAAGTTTGAACACAATATACAATTTTACTGTTTAATTGTAGGTCAGGATCTAATTAATTTTATTTAGATCTCTCTCAGATGGATGTACATTTTATTCAAATATCAATCAAACCAATTGGCATTAGTGAAGTTTTTCTTTATGCTTCTTTGCTCTTTGTCTCTATACATATGTTGAATGTGGTAGAGAAATCTGGGTGTTACAAGATTAAAGAGCTCCACATGAGAGAGAAGGGTAGCACTCCATCCCAATATTTGAGATCTTAGTGATAGGATTGAAAGAAACTTGAACATTGGATATAGCATTCCAACATGCCTAGGGTTAGTCTGGTCTGGATGTGTACCTCAAAGTATCTCAAATCCACCTCAGCACCAATGCTGGGGTCCTGGAGGAAGGGATGCTATGATATCAAAGCCCCTGGGATATATTAAGTCCTTCTGATCTGGAGAAGGGATAGATTTTGTTTCAATAGTCTGGCTAGTTTATAAATGTCATTGATTTATTAATTTTTCTTCATCACTTGTTTTCAAAACTATACAAAACAATGAAGAAAAAGTTGTACACATTGTTCCACAGAGGTCACATTTTAGTGGAATACACAGGATCATGTATATATAACTCACTGTATTAAATGCCATCTGACCTAAGCATGGCCTTTTCAGGAAGGAGTTAGCTCAGGAGTAGAGGTAACAATTATGTGAGGTCAAAAGGGTAGATTCCACGACCTGTAAATGTGTGTGTGTGTGTGTGTGTGTGTGTGTGTGTGTGTGTGTGTGAAGTCTAAAACCTACAATCATGGAGATGTGAAAAATCCAATAATATAGTGCAGTAAACAGACTTTGATGAAGTAGGGTTTTCATTTTAGAATTAAGGTATGGTGACAGGTGGGTAGAGCAGGGAGTGAGTTAATCATGAAAGGCCAATATCAAAGTAGCTGAATAAACCTGTGCCTTAGGGCATTATAGGAGCTACTAAGTGCTGCCTTTTCATTTGATTCACCCAGAATCCACATCTGCCTGAAAATGCTGTTGCTCATGAATTGTACATCATTTCAGGAGCGATTCAGTCTTTGCTCTGAGATTTCAGTCACAATTAAGTATTCATAAGTATGCCCTTCCTGGATGATAGGATCCTTGAAGACATTCCCCATATTCCTAACAAGTATTGATTTATTCTTCCATTACATTGTAGCATGCCTGTAACATGCCATTAAAATCAGCCATTAAACAGTCAGCAAACACCAAGAAGAATTTTTACATTTTTCTCACAACTTGATAATTAGTTTGATTTTCAATTTCTGTAATAGTTGACTTTATATAACCTTTAAATACATAATTATTTTAGATTTTAAGTCTCCAATATTAAGACTAATAATTTCTTATTCATTATTAATTAACCATTACTAATAAATAATTGATACATTAATTATTCATTAATTGTTAATTAATTAGATCATGGTATTTTAAAGCCTTGGTATATGTTATTGATATCTCCCTGCTGGTTTTCTATAAAGCTAGAAAAATCAGGTTCTGATTTTTAAGAAATGCCCGAGAGGGTGCCATCATTTAAGAATCTGCGATGTGGAGTGTACTGACAGTTGACAAATGACAGTTGACAAATGAATGGCTCATGTGAAATACCTGGTTGTACAATGACTGCCAGTCCTCACTGTAGGGCCTCTGAACCATCTCATTGAAATTCATTTGTTGCTTCTCTGCCTTACTGATGGTGGAAGCCTCCAAGTGGTCTTAATGTCAAATCTAAGGTGCTAAATTTTATGGTAAGATCAATTTCTACAGTGTTTTTACTGCTGGATACATTTTTTTTTTAAAGGATGCATTAAAATTTGAGTTTGTCTAAAGAACGGTTGCTAACAGGTTTTTTTTTTTTTTTTTTTTTTTTTTTTTTTTTCGGGAGAAAACAAGCAGTGTGCTTGGGTGAATATTTATCTGGCTGTGCCTCGCAATACTAGATTATTACAGATGGCAAGGGCAGAGCACTCCAGTGATGTGACATGGGGGAATTTATCATCAGAAGGAGGTGGTTTCTTAGACTGTCGGCATTACTGTCTCTACGTTTTGGTAAAAAATATGAGTACTCTAGTTCATCTATCATTTAACAAGACACTCACATGTGCACTACCTTCAGAAGCTCTGAGGAACATTTGATCATCCGCCCCCATTTACTGTAAGTCTGCTATTGTAATGGACAATTTAGCATGTGCTCTACATCATATGCATATGTAAAGGAAAAGAGTGAAAGGCCCCTATAAGACAAACTAAGCCCATGTAGATGATTCTCTTTGAAAATTGATGAGTCTGAAAATTGTGATGTTCTGTCTCTTATTTCCATATGGTATGTATTGGAAAAGACTGACCTTAGATAATTCACAGAAATTAATGGAGACTAATGACTGATGACTTGGCTTAAACCTCAGCTCTGTGGCTGGTTCACTGGACAATGTTGCTGGTTACTCAGGCTCTCTCTGTACAAAACATATCTAAGACTTAAAGGCATAACTTAAGTCTCCACATGAGCAGCACCCAGACAAACACCTGCTCTGTATTTAGTGCCATCATGTTACAGCCTGGAAGCCATCACTCTGCCCCTGAATTCTTGCACAAAGTTTGGCTCTGCTGCTTATGGTTTAGGTACTTTTGTTTTTTGTTATAAGGTTTTTGTTTGCTATTTCAGTGTTAGAAATTGTATCTACCCCTTAACTGTTTGCTTCCCAATTTTCTAAAATTTCGCTGAATCATTAGTTAGCACTGCAGATGTTTAGGTAAAAGTTTCCAATTGGTGTCATAACAACTTTTCCAAAAATCTAGTAAGTCATGCCAGAAAATATCAGATAGTATCATAGAGGTCGGAGTTTGGCTCTCACATCTTCTACTCAGCTGATAATACTCATGAGATTTGTTTTTAGTTTATGAGTCTTATCAGCCTGGCTTTTGCCTCTTCCACATTCATAATGAATAACACATTAGCTTCATAGACAGACCTATCTGCCTGTTTCTAGACAGGCATCTGGTATATTTATTGAAATATTTAGTTCTAAAACTCCTTAACGGTGGAAAAAAATCTGCTTCCTACTTTTACTGTGGTTGTGAGCTTATGTGTGCAAAAATCTTGAGAGACAATAGAGACATGAGGAGTCTGACTATAGTTTTGCATCCCTCATTGACTCTGCCTTTAGAAAATATTATATATAAAATGTGTGTTTAGTATATGAATATATGAAGAATGGTAAAATTGCTGCTTATAATACCGACTCAGAGTTTGCTCTCTTTTAGTGTGCATCTATTTTATTTCTACTTTTGGTCAAAATCCTTTGAAAGAAATCTTTTAGCATAAGGCACTTACCACAGTCATTATACTTTTATGTTTATTACTTTAAATTATATTCATGAAAAAAATAGGAGTTGAAAATCCATCCTTTAGGCAATGCAAAGTTGCTTGGAAAAAGAGATGTGGCACAATCACTTGAGTATTTTAGGAAAACCAACCTAAATTTAATATTTGAGATGGAAAATCAATGAGGAAACAAAATGACACCTTGTAGATTGTTGTCATAATAAAAGAAAGCAAATCAGAAAACTAGGTAGGCTGCCTACAGACGTTCTGTCTATCAGTTTCTCCATACCCAATCTCCCAGTCTTATCCTTAGGTGCAAGGAACACCAGCTACAGCCTTCCCTCACCCCTGCCCACACTGTCCAGAAATGTCTCAAGCCTTTCCTTCTTAACCTCCCTTTTCCAACTTTTTTCTTTGTTCCAGTCCCAACTCCAGCAGGCCCTCCTGCTAATCCAAGGGACTTTACTCCTTCCGAAATAAGTAGACTAAAGTTATACCCAAATGTTTCATACTGCTTCTGAGAACCATTTCTCCAAGTCTCTTCTACTGTGTTGTAGTTGGATATCTGCTGTGGTTTCATTTTTCCATCTGACTTTACCCACAAAGGATCACAAAAACCTTCTTTTCCAACCTTCAGTCCCTCATTTCATCTCAGTATCCAGCCTCCAGCATGAGAAGGCATCCCCTGTAAACACATCAGCTGAGCAGGCCAAGAAAACAGGCAAAACAGAATGGTTGTAAAAACAGAATCCATCCTTCTGCTGCATGTAAGAAACACACCTCAGTATCAACGATAAGCATTTCATCAGGTTGAAGTGTTGGAAAGACATAAGCAACAAGCTGCTCTACTTATTTTAATATCTAATAAAATGAACATCAAACCAAAATTAATCAAAAGTAATAAGAATGGAAACTATATATTCATCAAAGGAAAAATCCACCAAGATAATATATTAATTCTTAATATTTATGCTCCATACACAAGAGTATTCAAGTTTGCAAACCAAACAAAGAAACATGACAACAGCTTAAATCACATATTTAACCTCATATTTGTACAGTCACTATGGAAGTTAATATGGCAGTTCCTCAGAAAGTTGAGTCAATATACCTCAATATCCAGCAATAGCACTCTTGGAAATATACCCAAAGGATGCTCCTACTTACCACAAGGATGCTCAACTATGTTCACTGTGGTTTCATTCATAATACCTAGAAACTGAAAACAAACTAGATGTCTCTCAACAGAAGAATGGATAAGGGAAATGTGCATTTATACAATATAGTATTACTTGGCTGTTAAAAAACGGGGGGACATCATGAAATTTTCAGACAAACATGTAGAACTAGAAAAGTCATCCTGAGTGATGTAACCCAGCTCTAGAATGATAAATATGGTATGTGTTCACTTAAAGAGGGATGTTAGCCATTGAGTAAATGATAATCAAACTATAATCCATAGACCCAGAGAGGTTAGAGTAAAGAGAAAGGGTCTAAGGAGGACTCACGGATCTCTGTGGGAGGTGGAAATAGATGAGATTTTACATGCAGACTGGGTGTAGTGGGGATGGTAGTGGGAGGAATCTGGTGAGGGGGTAGATGAGGTGAACAGTTAGAGTGTTCCAGAAGACAATGGGGATAGGGTGACATTTGGGGTATGATGTGGAAAACCTCGTGCTGAGGCAACTTTTCTGCAATCTATAAAGGCGATTCTAATGAGGACTCCTAGTAATAGAGGATAAGGACTCCCAACTAGTCATCTCTTGTTAGCTAGGAGAGTCTTCTAGTGGTGAGACTAGGTTACATTCAACTAAGTTGTTGGCTAAGGAGATTTCTTGAGAATCCCCCAGCAATCCAACCTGCTGCTCAGACAAATGTGGCTCTCTGTAAACACACAGTGGGCATCTTTTCCAAGAACAATACTCACACAACTCATTGAACATGGAGATGTTGATATGCTACCTACATGGAGCCCGATGTTTATGTCTCTTTGGTGCGAGAAGGTATTATGCAGGCTACCACAAGAGAAATGTGGATGGCAACACTTCTGCAAACCTTTTGACTTATAATCTGTCCTTCCTGCACCACACACTAAGGCAATGATGGCACAGATCTTGTGGGAATAATCAACTGATGTCGGAATTAACCTGAGGGCCAATTCAAGAGAAGGAACCCATACCTTACATTGCTTGAGTAACCAAGAACCAGAGGCTAAATAGCCCAGAGACATAGGGTAAAACTAAATACTACTGGTCTAATAAAATGAATCCTAATGGTCCTCTGCTGTACTCACAGATTGGTACCTTATCCAGTTATCATCAAAGAGGCTTCCTCTGGCAGTAGATGGGAACAGATGCAGAGAAAAGAAAGGGATAGGATATAAAAGAAAAGAAGAGAAGAGAAGAGAAAAGAAAATGAATTCTAAGTTGGGAGATGTTGGATGAGAGCTATTTCGATACATAGCTGTAAGAGAAGAGGGACTTTTTAAACAGAAGGGTCCCAAGTAATTGCAGTATTTCAAACATGGGTCAGTAGAGTAAAGAAACCTTTTGAACAGTTTTGGAAATAAAGATAAAACTGTGTTATGACAGCCTGTTGAAAGCCTAGGATTGAAAACAAAAGAGAGGGATAAAGCTCAATGACACTTATTATTTTGTAAATGAACTTCAATGGAGGTTATATTTCAGAAAGGGAAAGATAGAGTGATTTATTTTAGAATGATAGGTGCTACATAATAGTTTATGAAAACTATCAGATACTGCCATTTAAGTCTGAAGAATATATTTTTCATGCGAAAGAATGTAATAAGGAAGATCCAGAGGTGAGGAAAAATACTTTTTGAAATCATATTTGGAGTGATATATGTGTGACTCTGGTCTATTGCAGATATTTTGCTTAAAGGGTTTCCTTGTCTATTTGTAATGCAAGCAGAATAGATTCCTTTGGTAAATAACAGAAATGAAACACAGCGTCTCTTTCCTTTTTAAAATAGAAAGGACTACATTTTTTTATTATCACATAAGTCCCTAGAAAGCTGGTTCAAAACATGTTTTTTTTTCTTCTTTCTATTGCCTTCCTCCTTCTTTACACAGCATTATGCTCAGATCTACTGAACTTCTTTTGTATGGGTACAGCCTTAGAAAAAGTGAGCACTATACTGTATGAGGAGATTACATTCCTTTAAATTATTATATGTTCATATGCATACGTGTGATGTTTATGTACATTCATATGGGTCCCCACAGAGGCCAGAGGAGGGCATCAGATTCTCTAGAGATAAAGTTACAAGTGATTGTTAGCTGCCCCATGTAGGTGCTGAGAACTGAAAATCTTTTTCTCGGAAAAAGCATTATGAGCTCATAATCTGTCCAGTATGGACAAGGATATCCTCAGACGATTTCAATAAATCCTTAGATTAGGAAGGAGCTACTCTGATAAACAAAGAAGATAAATAGTGTCACTTTAAGTGTATGGACAGCTGGAAAAAAATAGAGAAAGTGTGTGTGTGTGTGTGTATGTGTGTGTATGTGTGTGTATGTATGTATGTCTTTACATGCTCCTGCATGCATGTGGCCACATGTGTATCTTCTAGAAAGCCATCAAAATTTTAAGGGGAAACATGCAAATGAGAGACATTTGAGTTACATTACAGATATATCTGTTTGCAGGAAGGACTCAAATAATCTCAGATGTTATGCTCCTAACATAAACATAAACATCCCAGATGTTTATGTTCCCTAAAAATTAGGGAACAGTCCCTAATTTTTAGACAGACACAGAATATTGCTCCTTAAGGGAGGTTATATGAGTCACATAATGACTTGGAGATCCTTTAGATAACATTCTCTAAAATACTACTAACAAAAGTATTTAAACTGTTGTGAAATAGAATCCTCAGGACATGATAGAACTGCTGCACTAGTGAACTCACAGAAACTATTCACCCAGAAGGACTTGCACAAGATCAATACAACCATCATCCTAGCATGAATGGAGGGGATCATGAGTCTCTGTATGTACGTATGAGTTTGTGTGTGTATGTGTGCATGTGTGTGTGTTTATATTCTGTGTGCAATATATATATATATGTGTATGTTTGTCAACAACATTTGGACATAGTACTTGAGAGAATTATATATGTGGGGGCATATTATCTAGTCTTTAGTCCATCATCTTGAGGGGGAACCCATAGTGGCTAGAGCAGCTCAGACTTTAAAGGAGGAGCCTGTTTTAGTGCTGCACACATGGTAGAGACCAAGAGGCAAAGAGCTGAGAGCTTGCCCCATAGGCAGGCACAGTCATTGAAGTCCTTCCCTAGTGATCTATTTCCTTTAGGCAACCACTCCTTTGAAGGCTCCACAGCCTTCAAAAGAATTCTGGATGTTTGGTGTCCATCATAAAACAAGATAAGCCTGTGGAAGATATTTCAAGTTTAACCCATAGCTAGATATAGTTTTCAATCTTACCATGAAGCAGGCAAAAATATGAACATATTATTTGTGACATGCAGAGCCTTTGAGAACACCTGAGAAGCAACTCAAACCGAAAACCTTTCACTCATTTCTAATCCTGAGGCCATGTGCATGAACCAAAGATGGAAGTAATACTGTCTCAATATACTAATATTGTTTATGCAATGTTATATTAATAGTATTATAAGATAGATGGAGAACTTAATTTTCAAAACTAATGATAAACCAACTAAACTCTAGACTGCATCCCAATATTCTAATCCTTGTACTTTTCTCCTTGTCCATAGAAGATTCATAAAAAGATCACAACAGGGCCTAGAAAAGACTTCAATATTATATTCATTTGATATAATATTTTACAGTAGGTAGCAGTAGCTGGCAGCCATTGTAAAGAGGAACAGAGAAAACCCACTTTTGTCACTGCATTATAAGAGACATTCATCATCATCATAATTTTCTGGGAGAGGATTGGATTCAATCCTGAGTGTCATTGCCAAGAGAAGAATTCTCATCTATTCAAAACTGACTAGAAATATAACACATTAGTAAGATGTCTCATTCAGACCTCAAGTTACAGGGTAAGAGTTCCATTTAAAGAATGAGTTTTTTTTATTATTATAATTATTTGTGGAAGTAATTCTTATAGTTGGGCTTAAATACCACCAACTTCTCTGAACTCAGAATCACTGAACTCAGAACCACAGTAATATGATGCCCAGCCCATAGCTTTGTGACACATTCCATTTACCTTGCAAGGCTTGGCTATTTTAAATATTAGTTACATTTCAACAAACAAAATCCTGCCATGCATTCTGGTAAATTAGTCTCTAATAAGAAGAGACTAAAGCATGAAACTCTAACAAGAATGCTTAATGGAATACAAATATCTAATCTGGGGCTCTAATAAAAGTCTCTTCTTTTTGAGTAAAGGCACTTGCGTATTAAAACAGAAGCCATCATATGTGCCTGCCCTCAAAATGCATTATAGATCAGACTCATAATCTTCCCTTCCACAAATGGCAAAAGAATTGATTTCAATTACCATTTAATACTGATTTCCCCCTCCTGTCAAAAAGTTCTCTGTGCACATGAAACTGGAGGTTGGTGTCTTGAGCTCATTTACAGAACTTTTAAAGACTATTGATTTATCAGTGAAATTTCTAGTTCTCTCATAGTTATTGGAAGGATACCTCAGGGGCTGAATTGGATGACAAGACGGGCCAGAATGCCGATAGGCTTAGTACAGACAGATGAAAAGAGAAGCTCTCAAAATTTGTCAGAATGCATGTTGTAAATTAGGTTAACATGATTGATTGTACTAAGCCAAAATTTCTCATGTAGCGTCGGCCTGAATTTTAAATATCTCTTCTTCCTGCCTGCTTTTGTGCTTTGGTATGTGTCTTTGATGTCTGCACATTAACCTTTAGAGAAAATATAAAGTGGTTTAAAAATAAAATGGCCCTATGCGTTTGGAAAGCATGAGATGTTATGCATACCTAAGGAGACTTTTTTTTTGTTTCAACTCCACCAGCATATATTACGAGTATTTACATAAGTACATACAGTATTACATAAGTATAAACAGTATTTATTTTTTTGTAGAATTGTATGCTCTTACTGGCATTTGAAGAACACAAAGTCCTTTATTTTCACTTTAATTGTCTCAAAATTATTATGAAAAGGACCACTTTACATAGGCGGTGGCTTTTCAACAGTGCTGACATCATCCTGAGTAATTGCAGACGCACCTTGTAGGCAGGCACAAGCAGTGCTTCCGTTAAACAACCTCTCCCTGTCCTGTGTCTACACATACGTTTTTTCTATAAATGTTGCACAGACTTATCTCTATAGGAACAGATTCAGTCTTTGTGTGGCCTTAAAAGATACAGGTTTGCATTCTATTAGAAAAAAGTGCAGAATTATAGAGATAAAGTCTACATAAGAATGTTTTGTTTGAAAAAATAAATCACAACCAGCAGCGTTTTAAGCTTAAAACCTAGAAACATTATAAAACCGCAAAGCTATATCTTAGTTCCCTTCCTTAAAATCTCTCCCTCTTTACTCCCACAATGTGTGTGTGTGTGTGTGTGTGTGTGTTGTGTGTGTGAGAGAGAGAGAGAGAGAGAGAGAGAGAGAGAGAGAGAGAGAGAGAGAGAGAATATGAGTCATTGCCTTACACCTTGTTTAAGGCACAGGCTAGGCTGCTAGCTAGCTGCTTTAATATCTTCCAGGGATTCTCTTGCTTGTGTTTCTTTTCTTGCCATGAAGCACCAGGACTGGAGATGTTTGCAGTATGTGCTCAGCTTTATGTATTTATGTGGGATTGGGAGATCCAAACTCAGGTTCCCATGTTTGAACAGTGAGCACTTTACCACTGAGCTATCACCCTACACCCTTCTACTATTTTTTTCAAAGCATAGTCTCTGATAGTTTATAACATAAATGTGATTTTTTTTTTAAAAAAAAATTCTGTGGAGGAGAGAAAATACAGGATGATTTTTCTATCTCCAGTTACAGAAAAATAGTTGTTATTATTGGTATCTTATTACTGATCTTTTTATGTGGATGTTTACTACTTCTTGCTGGTTCTGTGACAGATTCTGTGCACCTCTGTTCTTTCAGAGTTGTGCTGAATCATATGAAGAATTTCCAGAGCAGAGATTCTGTCCAAGAGACTTCAAACCTCCTATAAACACATGCTTCCTGGGCCAGCATTGCCATTCAGTCAAAGAGCTGGCAGATCCCTGCACATGAATACTGGGTCAGGACACCAGGTGGAGTGCTCGAGCATTTCTCAGGTTTCTGCATCAGAACAAGAATGATACTCAGCTCCTGCAAATGAAATATTTCAGAAAGCCCAACAGCCATGCCTCCGATTCTCCGCACACATAGTGCACATGATTCGTGAAAACTGCTTAGTTTTCTTGCTGCTTCACTGCACACATGTATCTGCTGGCTTCCTGGATCTGTGTTGTCATCTTTAGCTTTCTTTGCCATGTTAACTACATCCTATTCTAACCTCACAGCCCAGGTCATATCTCAGGAAGGTTCCCCAAATCTTCTCCCTTGGTTCTTTTTTCTTTCTTTCTTTTTTAAAAAAGAAGTTATTATATTTAGAATTTTTCATACCTATTGAAGTCAAAACTCAAAGACACAACATTATGCAGAGTATATATACATTTGAGAGGGATATAGACAAAATTGACTTTGTTGAATAAGTGACTAGAAACTTTGAGAAATATGCTTTTGGGATATTAAATCCTATTATTTAAGGCACATAGCTGAGAGTCCAATGGGAGTAAACTCTAGCTCCGACTTTCAATTCTGAAAATGTGAATTCTAAATTTTTGTTGGCTTTGTTCTCTTTTCTATTCTTCCAAAACTTTGAAAAGAAATCATAATTTTCTCACAAACACTAGTTTATTTTTCTGAAACTTGCAGGTAGATTTCTTTCTCTCTAAAAATTTCTTTCTTTTCTTTCTTTCTTTCTTTCTTTCTTTCTTTCTTTCTTTCTTTCTTTCTTTCTTTCTTTCTTTCTTCTCTTTCTTTCTTTCTTTCTTCTTCCTCTCTTTCTATCACAGTTAGAAAGTTACAAAGCCTGCCTCTGTTCGCACTCTCCTGTTCCATTTCTACTGCTTTGTCTAATGTGCTGTCTCACTAACTTGTTCGCTCAGATTCTCTTCATCTGCCATGAAGATACTTTTCCTGGCTCTTCCCTTACCATTCCCTGATTATGGCGATTCCTCTGCTTCTCAAAGGTTTGCCTAAAATCTCCTCTTTAGAAATATTGTCAAACACTCATAGCTATGAATGGCAATGCCTTTTCCCAGAACATGAGTAGTGTTAATTAGACATGCATTTTATGTTATTCTGTATTCTTATTACTTTAATATTAACAGTTTCCATATGTACTTTAAAAACATGTATGTTTATAATATTTCTAAAAAAAATATAATAAGTAGATTAATGTCATTGTTGCTACTGAGCAGTTTACCTAGAACTGGAAAGAAAAATTTAAGAAATATTTTCTGCCTTTGGAATATGTAAAGTATTGTAAGTGGGAAAAAATAAGGTATAATGACTTCTAATAATTGAGTGAGTAAGAAGAGAGCACTACACAGCGAACTCATAGACGATGGTGGTTATTGGACCAACATGCTTTCTCCCAGAATGATACAATTTTCCAACAGTCTTTCCAAACTCTGTAGGTGGAATATTTCTAGCATTGGTTTACTGGGAGTGTTCAGCCAGTTCTCTGAGGTTGGAAGAATTCATGAAGGGAAAGCAAAGATGTGTTAAATATTGACTGGGACATTCAGTCACTGCCTGCCTGATGATGAAGTGCAGGAAGTCTGTGTATGTACAGGTGCATAGTCTCTGTGAGCTTATACTAGGTAGGATTCTGCTGTACTGTTTACTGAGAGAAAGACCAGCATTGGAATGACAGCAGAGCCTCTGAAGTCTGAAAACAACTCACTCTAAGCTTTTGTTTCCTTCTCTAGTAATACAGTGAAATTAATAACTCATTGGTGGCATCTGCATCAGCCTGCGTGACTTAATATACCATAGTTGGAGCCAGCTGTTCCTTCAAATGTTTCATTTCACTTCTTCCAATGGGTTAGCCTCTGGTAGATCTGATATATGATATATATATCTTGGGGTTATGATATATATGGGTTAAAACAGCAGTCTCAATTACTGTAAGCATTTTTTTGTCAGACCAGCTGCTTGGAGTAGATTTGATTACCTACATGCATTCTGTGTGGCTGGAAACTTAATGCTGAGGCTCAGCAGAAGAAGGCGTGTGTAGGGAAGGAATTGGCTCACACTGTGATTTATAATAAAGGGAACAACTTTTGAGAAATTTTATCTGAGAGTTAAAAACTCCTTTGAGATTTTCACCATCAACTCAGCATGACGCTATTATTTTGTTATTGAGACACTTAAACTTTTGTTTTTCTTACCTCTTACAGAGGAATCAATAGTTTCAAAGTGCAGCCCAAAGCATATAATATCCCAACCTGGAGGCTTAGCAGACTCATTTGAAACTTGTATGTACCCACTCAATTAGTTTTTAACAACAATAAAGACTAAAATATGGTCAGTGATAGGTTGTCATATAATTTAAGAGATTAAAAACAACAAAAAAGAAAACAACTGTATCTACCCAGCCTTTCCTGTTATCATGTTATGCTATTGTAGAAATAGTGAGATGCCTGTCTAGCTATATTTTCTACCTCTAAATACTAGTGTTTCTCCATGTATTCCTGCCAGTCTTCTAGCTCCTTGGTCCAAGTATTCCTAACATCTGATGTCATATAGTTACTTAGATTTGTGAACTTTCACACAGAACATTCCCACAATGCCAACTTTATATGTTAGTAACATAAGGTCAAATCGTTATTGGCTATTTAAAATCAATGTTGTCTGGTTAATTCACAAAAAGATAAACATCTATAGATTAAACAAGTCCATAGTTGAAAGGTATTAAGAAAACCAGAATGTCACCTTTGGAGGCAGTTTGCTTTTATTCAGTACCTACAGTCCTGTAATTATTCCATACATACAAAGCTTAGAGATGCCTATAAGTGTTTAGGAATATTTGTTGTCGGAATGCACAGCGTATCTATGCAGCAATGCCATGACTCCTGCGGGCTGAACACCTTCAGTCAGCAGAATCTGAAACTGAAGTCTGACCTGTCCACTCGCACCCTGGTTCTCTGCCCCGCCCACCCTGGATCTCTGCCCCGCCCACCCTGGATCTCTGTCCCACCCACCCTCCCCATTCTAATGGATAACTTGTACATTCAAGATACCAGCTGTGTCTGCTTGTAAAAGCCACCCAACTGGGTTTGTTTAATGGTGACATTCTCTCATAGAAGAAAGGGGATCAAGGGTCATTGGAGCTCATCTGACTATCCAGTCACCCCTGTAACAAATTATATGCAATTCTACCCTAATTGCAAGTGGCTTCAGGAGACAGGTTTGATTACACAGCCTGGAGAAGACTTGTGGAAGGGGATTCTACTTATACAGCTACAAGGAAACCATGATCTATCCTGGATGAAGACTTCCTTGTGTGGCTGCTTTTGGGTTACGCATGCTCCTGACAGTTACCGCTCATCATGAGCGCTATAAGTAAGCCCATTTATACTAATGTGTGCCTCAGGAGGAACTATAGTGCAATGAAACTTTGGTTGCCACTGGGACTTTTTAAGGTGGTGGAGTGAACACTGTCAAGTTCTGCCCTTCCCCACACCCCCCAGGAGAAAATCCTGGAGATAGAGGGGTATGGGAGGAGGATACTTAGAAATACTATATTTCCTATTTACTTATACATTTCAGTTCAGAATGCCAATTGCATATCTTCCAAACGGTGAACTAAAAAGGAAGTCAAGGCGATGGGAGGCTAGCAGCATGCTCTATATCTTTGTTTATCAGCTTCCCCCCTCATGCTTATTAGTTTCCAAGTAAATTCCCTGATCGTATGGCGATTTGTATCCTGCTTTATATAATTTGTAATTATTTCCAATTTGAAAGCGGATCGAACTTTTTAAAGACAGGCATATTTCAGCAGAGTTTGATTCTTCACACACACAAGATAGCGTTATCACAGGCACAACATCGATAAGATCGATTCATGAAAGAAAGCTTCTCTCCAAGTGTTCACATGTAAATCCGTGGCCTAACTTCTGCTGTAAATGACATTAGTGATCTGTAATTAAAATTACATTCTCCATTCACAGAATGGAGTTTACTTTCGGAATTGGTAAATTTAACCCTTCCTCGGTGCTGATTTCTTGGGAGTACTTACATATTCTTCATAAGCCTCATGAGCTGGAGGTGGGGGTGCTCTGTATCCTGGTACTGCTGCCGTCCCCCGGGCTCGAGGTGTCGGAACACCTCTAGCTATTGGGAGCACTGGAAGAGCTCCGCGGGTGACAGTGGTCCCGCGAGGGGTCAGAACACCTCGTCCAGGTGGTGTGGTGGTGGAACAGCACCCCCACGGCCCCTAGAAGGAATAGGTGACATGCAGATGAGGTGACATGAAGACAAGAAATGACTTTCTCAGTCTCTCCTTCTGAGAGATATTACATAATTTACAAAGTGCTTTGAGCCATATTAAAATAGATTTCTTTAAATATTATGACTTAGTTCCAATGAAAACCATACAACCAATGTGTTTCATGCAGTGTATTTTGAGATTTCCTAATATATAATTTGAAAAGAAAAAAAAATGGAAACAGAAAATGAAAGTCTACCTTGTTTGTATTCTAAACTTAGAAAGACAAACCAGCATATTGTCTGAGATGTGACATGTTGGCTACTGAGACCAAGTGTGTGTGTACTACCTCCATGCTTGGGGTTTTTTTGACAATGATCTTTAGTGTGGTCATATTTCCAAAAAATCCTCATCTTAATAAAATATGATATTCTGACCAGAATGGTGACATTGTATAGTTACAGTAGCTAAAGTCTCACAGTCCTGATTTATCAGCATTCCTTCCCCATGCAAGCTGGAGCAGTCACTGACATATTTCTACATGATAACTCGAGGGTTGCGGAATTAGTGCTCAACAATGAGAAGGCTGATTGAATGTTCCGTACCACAGACTTAACACAAAAGCGATTGGAACAAAAGCATGAGATCAAAGGATGCAGCCATTTTTATAACATCCTAAAACCTTTAGAAAGGATGTTTATCTGTAGTCTTTGGGCAAATACATGGTTATTTCACTGTGTATTATGTCTGAAAGTTGGCCTCTTGAAAGCACTGCTATCAGCAGGGCCACTAAAGCTTTCAGGAAAATGATGATCTTTGGCACACCGGCAATCACAGTGTTTGCCTGTGCCTTTGCATGGAGGCGCAGGTTATACTTTCGGCTCTGAATAGCCATCAAACTGGCTCTTTCTTCCTGGAAGAAAATGAGCTTTAGGAATGAAGAATAAGAATGGTGGCAGAGCTTTTTAAAATTCCTAGCTTACCCGACTAAGAGTAGATAATTTCACGTGAACTAAATATACAAAACTGTATCCTAGATCAGAGGACATAAAGAATCCAGAGCTGTGGTACCCTCTTTGAGCACAATGGCTGGGAAGACAAGATTATGTTACCATAATAACATAAAGACATCTGCTAAGTGCAATTCACCTTCCCTGAGCATGTGAGTTGTCATTTGCATTTCAGATGTTCGAACATGAGGTATCCAGCTTTTGTGATGTTTTGGGAGGTTATAGAATCTGTAGGATGGAGGGCGGGTCTTACTGGAGAAATTAGTTCTCTGTAGACAGGCCTTGAGGTTTATAGCCCAACGCCCATCCTGTCCACTGCTGAGACAGTTAGAGCTAAGCTGTTCCAGTCACAGGTTCACATTGCTGAGTCTTTCCATACATTATGGACTACATTCCCTTCAAAAGTTGAACCAACATAAGTCTTTGTTTCCTCAGTTAAGTTGCTGCATGTCAAATATTTGTTCATAACAATGAGACAGTTAACTCACACAGGCTCTGAAGCCCGTTTCTCACAAGTTACATACTCCGAGAACTGACAAAGGCAATAATAATTACTGCTGAGCTTAGCATTTTAATACTATCAAATGGCTACATGTTGATAATAAACTACATGTGTTGACTATGTCCATGAATAACGGTGGATAAACATTTTAATTACATAGACCAAAAATCATAATTGTTCCTAATGGATGCTATCTAGATTTCTGAATCTATATAATGTTTTTGCTCTGCAATGGCATCATGCTGTTATTGATTCTAATTTTTCATTGCATTTCTTCTCCAACCAACTTTCAATCCCTGCCATAGCAAACCCCACTCAGTGCCTGTCTCATTCTCACTTAATATGCTTGGTCCTTTCCTGGCAATATTAACATCATTGCCTTCTCCCATGCAACTTACAACATTCGTCATCTATTTTAGGATCCCATCCAGGGCTTAATCCCCAGTGCAGGATTCTTTTAGTTTCTGACTTCTTCAAAGAACATTTTCTGCATTTAATCTTCACTTCCTGTTCATTTCTGAACTGAACGTCATCTCTTAGTTCTTGTTTCAGCACTCTGGGAAAAGACTCTTGGCTAAACCCACCAAGCTCTCAGCCTACCAATTTTCTCTTATAGCTCCCATGACCCTGTGCCTCCTGAGTTATATTTAAGACTTCCCTGAACTATTATCTGGAAAATGTTTCTGTGGACCTTTATTCTTTTCTCTACTCTGTCTCTCTGTATTTTAGGTGCTGTTCATTTTCAGTCTTGGGTAATAGGTTTGCCATGACTGTCTCCTCATTCAAGATGTAGGTTCTTTCTCCACTTCTTATCTCTGGACCCAATCAATGGCTCTATTTCTTATCTTCACAGCAATGTGTGAGATCCTTTCTGAAAATGAGATATGACCACACCTCTCTTATACTCCATTAGTTCTGTATATCAGTTCTTAATATTGTCCACATTATTCTTCAAAATCTGCTCTTAATGATGACAGTGATACAGTATTTAAGAACTTTAGAATAAATATTTACCAAAGGTAAAGTCTATTCAAATTTGGCAAAGAATCTAAGCCAAAAGAAGCATGTCTCCCCTAAGGTCCAATCAAGCACTCAATTCCATATGATAATAAGATGGCAAAGACTATTACTATTATATGCTTTCAAGATTTCATAAGACACATTAATTCTTTTATGGAATGAAAGTCTCAAAGAATACAGAAGACATGTGTGGCTTTGTTTGGTGTACCAAATATGTGGTTAAGGTATTCCTGCTAAGTTACTATAACTGTAAAAAGTTATCTTTCTGAAAAACAGAAGTAATTAACCTAGTTAAGATGACTTGCAAGAATGCTGCTTCAGAATCTAACAACACCAGGCTAGAAATGCAAAAGTTTTATAAAAGACTGGCCTCATAAAAAGTGTTGTATCTGTCAAGGAAGTGCATATCAATGAGCAAATGACTCTGAAAACTATTCCCAGGATACAATTTTATTTTTGAAATGAAACATGAAAAGAAGCTCTAGAAATTTCTCTGGTCTTTTACTTGTTAAAATTAATTCCCCCAGAATTTTCACAATGATCTATACATTGTTAGTTTCTTAGTATTCCATTTGGAAACATAAGATTTTTCTGATAAATGAACAAGGCTTTAAAATATAAATAGTAAAACCAATGGCATATTCATAAAGATTGAAATGTTTGGGGGCATTGATTGAAGTTGCAGAATACCTTAGCAACCCTAAAATGAATTATATGTGACAGATGAAATATTATTTTAGGTTTTGTCCTTTGAAATATATATAAGTCAGTTATATAGTGAAGGAAGTTAATGAATTATGCAGTCTGTGTGTGAGTCTGTGAGGTGTGTGTGTGTGTGTGTATGACGTAACTTTTAAACAGAAAAAGGTTTATTTTGGCTCCAAGTTTTATAAATTCCAAGGCAGAATTGTGAAGACTTACAGTGTTCAGGTCTTTCACAGAAGTCTAGACAGAGTGTAGGGGCTCCCAAAATAGGTGGGGTTAGCGAGATGGAGCAAATAGATGAGGCAGCAAGATGGACCAAATAGTTGGGCAGTACCAAGATGAACCAAAGCTATTGGCCATGTAGCAGGATCATGACAAAAAGAAAGCCCAAGATGCAGTGATAACTAGTTCATCCTTGAAAGGCACTTAACACTATGCTCTCAGACTTCCCAATATGCTTTGCTTACTGATATTTCTATTCTGCCTATGGAATCGATGTTCAGGGATGTTAGTCTGAGTTCTCTTTCTTCTGTTTTGTTTCTGGTTTTGTTATTAGAATGTGTATCCATCTTTGCCTTTATGCACATTGATGTTTTCTGTTAAAAACTCAAAAAAGCCAAAGACCTACAAAATGGAAAGAATGTGATTCGGTTCAACTTGACAAGATTATATGCATTCAAGAACTATGTACACCATGAATTAAATATGTACTTTTTTCATTGTGCAAAGACTTTCTTAGTTTTAAAAATAAGCAAAGAACTATATAACATCCTGGCACTAATCCTGGGGACAGAAGAGAGGAGCAGAAACTCTGGTTTCTGCTTTAGTTTTTAAGGATAGTTGTTAAGTGCTCAAATCATGAATTCTGGAGTCAGAATGTATTTTAGGTAATTTTTTAATATTCTACCATTGGGTAGAATGAAAGTTGCTTCATTGTTTTGTTTTTGAAACTAGTTTCATGGCTGGCCTGCAACTCATCATGTAGACCAAGCTATCACTGAACTCCATTTTTCTCAGTCTCTTGAATTTTGGGATTAAGGGCCTGGACTACCACACATGGCCCACCAAACTTATGTTCCTCAATCCCTTACTTGTAAAAGTAGTTATCTCAAGTTTAAAGAGAAACGCAATGAGTTAATGTGTGTAATCATCCCATGAGTGTAGATGAGCCTTATGCACTACATAAGCTCCCAGTCTTACCAGCTTGCAGTGTGAGTGTGGGTGAGACTGTTTAGCTCTATTTAGAATCCTGAGAGAGAAGAATAGCAGAGGCCTGCCGTCATCATCTGCTTTCATCATTTGTTGTTAACACACTGAGAGTGAGACTCATGTACCTTGATGGAGCTGTGGGAGTTAATCTGATTCCCCTGCCTCGAATACCTCGGCCTCGGCCAGACTCTTCTGAGCCATTCAAGTAAGACAACTCCCGAAGTTGTTCTTGACGAATTTCATCATTGTAGTCCTAGGAGATAAAAACACAACGAGAAGACATACTATCAGAAACTGTGTTCTTAGAACTGAAACACAAGTACAACACAAACACTAATAAAAATGTTGAGGATACCACTCAGTGATAGAACATTTGTCTAGCATGTGAAAGACCCTAAAATCTGTCACAAGCACTTCAAAACAGAAGAAAACAAACCAGGAAAACAGCTCTGGGTCTAGTTTCATTCCTTCCCTCAAAGCTCTGAGCCAAGTGCTCAGGAGCCTGAGGTGGAAAAGGATGTTCCCAGGGAGACCAGGGACTGCTGGAGAATATCTGGAATTCAAGGTCAATCTGGACAGCTTTATCCCTTTGGTCTTAATGGACAGCCTCCCTCCTGAAATGATGCTAAAGAGAGTCACAAAGTAACACACAAGTTTTACAGTCACAATCAGGGACTTGGGTGAAGCACTTGTCTTTATCTTTAATCATTTCCTCATTTAATATCCATACACACACAAACACACAAATACAGATACACAAATATACACACATAACTATATACATACACACAAACACACACATTGACACACACACATACACCAACACACACACACACACACACACACACACACACACACACACACACACACTCAAACAAGGAAACTCTGGATCCTATACCTTAAAATTGTTGTAGAGGTTGAGCCAACAGAGATTACATATGGGACCCAGTCTTGAGATAAAGGTCCAGGGTGTCAGCAGACAGTGGCCATTTAGCTCAGTATAAAAAATGTGTGTATAAAGTCACTGAGGTACAATGAAGAAAGACAGTCAGCCACACATCTCTTCTGGGCAAGGTTTGGGGAATTCTTGATGCACAGCTTTATCTCATGCTCCAGAAACTGTCTTGATTGAAGCTGAAAGGAGTAATCATGCCGAAGCATTTATTTTCTTATTTTTAACATGTTTCTTTAATGTGTATCCTCTTCAGCACCTGATTATAGTAATGTTGGATTTACTGCTGCTGACAGAAGAAGTATAAAGTGTAAACTACAGCTTCTAAAAAGTTGTATGTTATTTAATTTCTACCTCCCAATCTTTATGTTCACGTGTCAACTAAAGTGAAGAAAAAAGATAAATAAAAGCATGTCTATTACTTTACTAGAATTCAGAACAATGTTCCTGCTACGGTGTCCAAACAGCTGGCCATCACAATGGAACGTGAATCCCATAATCTACCCATGTAAAATTGTTGGTTGCAATTCTGTATCTGAGGCCTTCTCTGTGTGGTGATTCTGTATTTATCCAGAGTACTTATGAATTAAGAAAATATAGACTGGCATTGTTACATAGCAGAGAGCTATGACAAATCACCCCCTAGTTTGTTTGGGACTGCCAGAATCCATGCCTTTGAAAGTTCTAGTAACCTTGACCTGACCTTGGTTGTGTGAAACTTTTCAGCTAATTACAAGTGTAACCAAAATGAGTAGAAAGTGCTTGTGTACTGGAATTTGAGCCTTTGGCCATTGGAGATTCTTATGTCACAAGGAGGGAAAATCCAGCTCAGTTTTCTGGAAAGTAGAAGAATATGTGGAGAAATTCTAGTCACTCTGCTCTTTTGCAATCCTTTCGAGGTATCTAGAGGCCCTTCAGAGTTCTCTCTTGGTCAAACTGGTAGAGATCAGAAACATCAGCAGCAACCCTCTGAAATCTATTTTTTCCACGATGAAAGACAATAAACTGGTACTTTAACGTCATTAAGAATCTTGTGTCGGTTTGATCTAAAGGTGTCAACCACACAGGTGATATGTCAGTGTAGGATGTACAACTTGTGCTACAGAGTCATGCTTAAATAGCCACTGTCCACTTCTTTGCATGAGAGTTCTTGGTCTGACATATTACCATTTCTTTCTTGGGCCATATGCAGTGTCAGATGGAATTCAATATCTCTGAATACAGTATCTAGGGATCATAATAATTTGAGCCACTCATTGAATCTCTTTGTTCAATGTGTACATTTACTAGTTTGGTGACATTGTTATTCTGCTGCTCTGGAGAAATCTACTATCAGGGAAACATCAGCCAGGTTGGTTTGATGAATATTTCACACCAAAGAATAACTCTTAATATAAGTAAAACCACTATTGACAATGTACACTGGGTTCCTTATGGACCTAACTAAAATAGTCCCTTTAAGAGATTAGTCCCTTTCTAGGTTTATGGTGACCAAGAGAATAGAATCAAGTAATTACAAGTGTAACTGACCAAGAACTGCAGTTGCTACTGCAGTTGTGACATACTACATCCCCCAGGCCATGTTATCAAGAGCCTCTCTCATCTCCTGATGTTCAAATAAGTTCGTTCCAGCAGACACTGGATTCCTGTGTTATAAAGACTCCTTTATGGTACTGCTAAATTGAAGTATTGCTCTTAACTTCATTATACCAGAGAACCACAGAAATTCACACTTCTATTTCCTTGGTTTCAGATAAGTAAGCGTCCTTCTTATTTCTCACAATTATTTTGATATTGTCACAATAGCATTTTCTCTGATAAGATCCCTCCATGTTTACTTGCCTTTTGCATTCACTTCTTCAAGGACTCAAGTGGAAATATAGGATTCTGAAAACATCAAGTTTCTAAGATCACAGAGACAAGAGCTTTGGCAGATGCATCTGTATTAAAGCTGTTGGAGGCTATTCCATTCAACATACCCGATATTGTGACCATTAGTGTAAATGCCATTCTCCTCATTCAAAAACAGTGATAGTTAGAATATTAGCCGCATTACTGATAACTAAAAATGCAACACCTTGGATTTAAAGTAAAACAATATAATTTATTTAAAGCATCACTTAATAAGAAAGTAGGAGAGAGTCATGGAGGTTGGCAAATATGAGAACTGTTGAAGACAGAGAATAGAACAATTTGGTTTGGACAGAAGAACTATGACAATAATACACTGGTTGCTTTTTATGTGGTGAGATGTGTGGAAAAAAAATATGGAAATCTAACAGTTTAAGATTGTATAACACACTTTCATTTTTCCTGTAATTTTGAAAGTATTTTGCCTCTTTCAAATTATGAAATAATGACATGTAAACTCACGATAAATTTCATCTATTCCTTCCCTTGAAGAGGATAACGTTATGAAACAATTTCCATGAAATGTATGTGTTCCCTTTTGCCTCTCCGATAAGGCCCTCCCACTGTGCTGGCATATGGTGTAAACAGTATAAAAAAAGCAGCGAGCAGAAGGATGTTCGGATGTTCCTAGAAAGGACTGATGAGCACAGTCCGCACATTAAATGTATATGCATAATTTCCCAGTTACATACAGTCTTTTCCATCTGCTGTGGTGGCATTTTGCCAAAATACAAATTGGGAAGATTATTTAACTTACATTTAGATGGCAGGTAATGGCAGGTGTTAATAGGCAACCTGGGGGTTTAGTCAGGGACCGTTTTACTGCCAAATCCTCTCCATTAAGACTCCACAGGCCCTGGTGCCACACATTTAAAACTGTGGAAAGAGCTAGTAAGATGCCTCACTGAATAAAGGCACTTAATGCCAAGGTAGACATTCTGAGTTATCCTGGAAATCTCCATAGTGAAAGGTAATTCTCCTGAAGGATGTCCTCTCCCTCCCTATGGTTGTCATGGTACCAGCACACATGTACACACACACACAGAGAAAGAGAGAGAGAGAGAGAGAGAGAGAGAGAGAGAGAGAGAGAAAATAAATACATGAATGTAAAATATTGAAATGTAACTTGCAGTCCTTTGGGGGTTTACAAAGAGGACTGAAGAAATATCAACATCTAGAAACCGTATAATGAACAAGAACGTGAAAATGAATGTGGCAGCACATAACTAAAATTCTAGAACGTGGAAAGTAAGACATAAGATTATGAGTTAAAGACCACCATGTCTTACCAAAATAAAAACTAAATAAAAGAAAATTATGGGCTCTGAGCCCATATCATATTTATAACTGAGCTCAAATGGATGGGAAATGTAAAATAACAAACAAACGAACAAACAAACAAACAAAAAAACCCCAAGAAACCCAAAACTTCAGTAGACATTGTGTAATAAAACAAAGAATTAAACAGCTTTATTGAGACAACACAGAACAAGCTTTACTCAGTAGAAATCAGAAAATCTATTAGCAAAATAGAATCAAACAAGAGTAAATTAAAATTTGTTAGGAATCTGCTCAATGTATGGCTTTGTGTAAAGTTCATATAAAACCTCGATACTGGTATTCATCAAAGAAAATTGAATATCAGAAATTCAGAATGTCTTTGACTTTGAGACTTAAATTGTTATTGATGGCAGCTTCTGATTTCAAATGTCTTTTACGTTTGTTTGTTCCTGCTATTAAAATCTCATTATAAACTATTCAAAAATCATTATAAATTGTGACAAGAACAAAACAGATTGAATGCATGTATTATGTAAGGTTATTAGAATGACTGACTTTCTTTGTTATTTATTTTCTTTATAAAACACTAGCTACTGACATATGCATTCTGCCTGTAAAGACATATGTAACAAATAACAAAGAAAAATATTCGTTGCAAGATTTTTAATTTCTGCTAGTCTAGAAAATCAGGCACATCCTCAAGATAGATTTAAGATACTAGAAAAATACTCATTTACTATAGATGTCAAATTTGAGCTGCTACAAATATCGAGTTTTGTTTATCAAAGTAAAGTCACTATAAGCTTGTTTATTAAATGTTGTTCTTGGCATATTTATAAAATATTCCAGCATTAAGGAAGGGAATTAGGCACAGAGACCCACCTCTAGCTAAGGAGATATTGGAATTTTTTATTGTATATTTTATTTATTTACATTTCAGATGTCATCCCATTTCCCTCCCTAGAACCCCCCATCCCATACCCCTCCTCCTCTTTTGCTTTTATACCATTTTAAGTACATGCAAGTATTAAGGTCAGGACTAGGTTGAGGAACTAGCAATACAATAGATGCAAAAGTCAAGGAACAAGCAAGACAATAAACCCAGATAATCAAAGAATACACAAGCAAGAAACAGTCCCATAATCATTCCTGTGTTCACTATTTCTAAGGGCTTATCAGGATGACCAAAATATCTGAGCCAACGTCCCTGTCCTAGCCCAAAGTCATTTTCATGCCTGAAGCCTACTTCTTTGTTCTAGCTTTAATTTTAGATTCCTGCCTGTAATTATTTCTTTGTTCTAGCCTAGGATTTAGAGTTCTGTCTGAAGTTACTTCTGTGTTCTAGCCCATTTCCTTGTCCTTGGCCAATGTCAGATTCCTGCCAGGCAGCCCAAAAGCTTTCCACATCTCTACCATGCCCCATTTTTGCATAAACCAGACTGAGCTTGTCTTAGTTTGTTCTGACAAGAATTCCTTCCTTACCAATTATGGAATATGCATTATCAAATGCAATGCACTTATGTCTTTGGTTGGTAAGTGTCTGTGCAGAATCTTACTCGTTCTTGGCTTGCTAGCCTGTTAAATTAATAGCTCTGCTTGTGGGTCCATTTTCAGTTTCAAGTCATGTACTTTGGCTGCCAACCTGTTGATGTAGTTAGAGACAAGCTTTAACACATGAGCAGGAATTAAAGTATTCCCAAACCAAAAGGGGCTAGCCTGATCAAGCTATATTTGCCATTCCTGAGGTTCAACAAAAATGGAAATACTGACCTCAAGTCATGGATAATTTTATCAGCATTATCTGCAGCATCAAAGCTCAACAGAACAGCTTTCTTTAAATTCATAATCTCACTATGCAAAGCTAAAACATCCAGAGAGGTGTTTGAATTATGACAAATACTCTAAAGATATCTTTAAACTTTTTTCAATTTATAATGACTATCATTGTAAAATTTAGAAGTAATACCACTCTAATGGTAGTTGTGATGACACTCAAGATGGCTTCTAACTCTTAAACACTGAATCTCCTTCCAATAAGAGTTAGGAGCCATCTCGAGTGTCATGACAACTACCATTAGAGTGGTGTTACTTCTAAAATTTACAATGATAGTCATTATAATTAGAAAAAAATTATTGGAAGTTTATTGGAATTTGATAGGGATAGAAAGACAGAGAGAAAGAGAAAGAGAAGAGAGAGAGAGAGAGAGAGAGAGAGAGAGAGAGCACAAGACATGAAATTGGATGGGTAAGGAGTTGGGAGAAAATCTTAGAGAGCATGATTATGAAAAATACACATTATTCAATAATAATAGACTTTAATTTAATCTTTTAACATATGCTAATTTATCCTTATAAAGAAAACTCTTTTAAAAGACTTTTTACAATAACAATCCAATGGTCCTCAAAGCCTTTTCAACGAAAAATCATGATGGAAAGCATAATTTGAGAGAAGTGTGTAAAATATCAGTTCATAAACATGGTTGATACGATTCACTGCTGTCAATAATCCTACAACCTCAGGTCTCCTTGTAGATAATGTGAAATTCTAAACCAAATTTTCCTTAATGTCTGTATCTTTGATGTTTTGAAGCTTACACTTCAGTTTCAAAGTTCACAGATATTTATAAAATGTTGACTAACCACCACTCTGAGCATATTTGAAGCCTGCTTCATAGGACAGAATTGATCTCTGATACTGCAAACATGGCAAAAACCTGTCTGTGAGGTGGTGGTTCCTGGGTGGTGTAAACTACATGCACTGTTTTGCTAAATGTCACGTTGGCAAAATGCCTTCTAAATATTATGTCTATACCAGTGATTGTATATCACAGCCTGGCTTCAAATTCTCTATCTAGGAAGAGAACGTATTTCTGATCTTTTATCCTCCATCTCCTAGTGCTGAGATTAAGGGTGTGCCGCCATGCCTGGTTTATGTTATACTAGGGATTTGTACATGCCAGGCAAGACTTTACCAAATTTGCTACATACCATTTCTTGTAGTCTTTAAGTAACTGATATTTCAATAGTTGATATGTGGGTCTCTGAAGGGAGAGAACTATCCCTCTCAAAATTATTCATTATCACTCTAAATCATTTTTAAAGTAGTTAGTTTTTTGAAATTTAGGAAACTTTTAATATGTTCTAATATACATTTTCCTTATTTAGAATATGGATATAATACCTTATTCATAAAAGACTATTTTAAATGAATTATCAGTTCTGCTAAGAAGCACACAGGAATTTAAATGCATGGTAATTATTAATGCAAGAAGCAATTTGATTATTTCCAAGCAGTTTGAAAATCATTGCAGGTAAATGAATGATCCCATCATGATTTCAAGAGAGTGAGAAGAAATTGCACATGCTTGACACACTTTAAAAAAGCATGTCTGGTATAGTACTGTTTTCTTCAAGACCCAAAGAACTCTTAAAAATCAATGAGAATAAAATAAGCAGTCAGGAAATATGTAGAAGGTTGGATCCAATGTTTAGACAAAAAGATGTAAATGGGAAATGAGCGTCTGAGAAGATGTTTGACAATATACACCTCCCAAGAGATTCGAATTAAAACAGTCATGTTAGTCAAACTAACATTTGGAGAATCTATACTATTATAATACCAGGCCATGGAGCACCAGAAATGTCTGTTCCTGGTGGTAATTTGAAACAGCACAGCCACTTTGTATTATTACAGTTTGAAGGCTTTTTACAGAAATTATCATATCCTACCCTTAAGTGGAGAAATTAAGCCTTCCTCCCCTACCTCCTGGAAGTGAGAAGTGAGTCAAAAGACTTTCAATCACACATTAACCTACACAAGGTGATTTGAAAATGCCTTTATTCATGAGCTTCAGAACTTTTAAGCAACTATGATGTCATCCATGAGAAATGGGAAAGCTGGTACATGTAGACAAGTGAATGCTCACTGTAAGTAAAAGGCAGGCTGTAGAATTTTGTGCTTGATACTAAATAAAAGACAATTAGAAAGAAGTACATGGATGTTCATTCATGTGTAAGTCTGGAGCTATATAGATATCTCTTAGCTAATTATCATAGATAGGACCCTAATAAAGCCTCCTTCATAGAAACTGTTGACTTCCAAGCAGTCTAAAGTGCATCACAAGTAAACTGAAGACATCTTACGAGATTGCACCTTGATGAAGGATAAAGAATTGATACCCACATGTACAGCATCAGGGGTTAAATGAGGAACACAAAGCAACTCATAAATAGGAGAAAGTATTTTAAATGCTTCATATTTCCGACCACTATTCAGTTTTTAATTCATTCTTGTTCTGATACACTGGTGCATTCCCATGGATGTAGAAAGTACATCATCCCATATAATTAGAAAGAAAATGAAGAATGCAGGTACCAACCAAACTAGCAAAAACATTGTCTGCATAGACAGGGTGGAGTCAATAGAAAGTGAACAAAGGATATGTTTTCATAATCAAAAGATATTGTACGGTGTCAGAAAAGGTCTAACAAGAGAAACAAAACAGTGATTGCTAGCACAAGAGACATGGGCTTGAGGAGCTCACATTATAACAGAATGAGCAATAAATGATCGTTTCGTCATTGTGGGCAGGATGGAAATTGACTGTGCAGATCTTGATGAGATCTAAACTCACAATACTGTTAGACAAAACTGCCATGTAAAAATTATTTCTGTAAACCAGCTGGCTCATAAAACCATTTTTTTCAACTTGAATGCATTATATTATATAATATTTAAATAAATACCTGAGGTAATAAATACACAAAATAAATAAAAGTCATTAATTATAACATGTGGAATATAAAAATTGATATCATCTGTTCTTACAAATTAAAATATCACATAGAAATTAACTTTATGCTAAATTAAAAACTTAGAAGAAGTGTCTGAGCCACTTATAAAACAAAGGCAATGAAGTCATTAAAGAATATGTTTAAAAATGGACAATTAAAATGATACCTGACTAGAAAAGATGTCGAATTATAATATTCAAAAAACTTTACAGCAAAGTAAAAATATATGTTCAAATGTCTTTATATTGAACTTACAAAAGAAGTACTATAAATTTCCAGGACATTGGAAGGGATGAAAGATTTTTTAAGTTAGTTTGCAAGCAGAAATGAACTTTACCCACAGAAATGCAGTTGTCTAATTTTTTAAAGAAATTGCAATTTACAACACAACAAACTAAGAATAATATAAGCCATTTCATATGTGGCAAAAAATCATTTGACAAAAAAAAATCTAACATTGAAACAAAGGAGGCCACGTGTTACAGAAAATAAGTATATAGGAGTACTGGCCAACTTGTAAAAGGCGTCACTAGAAAATCTCAATAAAATAAAAAAGTTAGTAGGACAGACTTTTTCCTTCACACTATGAACAGTGTGGGCCAGTGTTCTGTGATCTTTCCTCTTAGCCTCAGACTACCTAAAGGAACTTCCGAACTGCTTGGAAACACAGTAAGACAAGAAGACACAGTTATAAACCAAAGCAAGGGAAATGGTGTTGCTTTGTGTTTTAAGAGTCTCTCTTTACTTACTTGAACTATACCATTTTCCTTAGTTCTATGTTGATAAATGTCAATAAGACTCAGAAATAATGGGATGAATTAGAGGTAGGACATAATAGAGGTGTGGATTAAAATAGTTAATAATTACAAGTAGGCGTGGTGGTGTATGCCTTTGCTCTCATCACTCAGAGGACTGAGATGGAAGGAATGGGAGTTCAAACCAGCTAGGCTACACAAAGATACCTTGTCTTAGAATGCCAACAAATCAAAAACAAACTTTAAAAATTCTTATGTTCATCTATTTAATTAATTATCTTTCATTCATGGTTTCAAAAAGGCGGTATCTTATGTAGCTTTGAATCCAAATTATAAAAATTTATTATTTGCTATTAAAGGGATCATTAAAACCTAATAAACATCCAGGCAGTGGTGGTGCACACCTTTAATCCCAGCACTTGGGAGGCAGAGGCAGGCAGATCTCTGAGTTCAAGGTCAGCCTGGTCTACAGAGTGAGTTCCAGGACAGCCAGGGCTTCACAGATAAACCCTGTCTCAAAAAACAAACAAACAAACAAACAAACAAAAACCCTAATAAACGTCAAATAGTAAAGAGACTCACTATTTTACAGGTAGGAATTAGTCCTTATTTAATGTGCATATTGTTATATTATCAATATATACATTTTGAAAGAAAGATAATTCAGATTATTGCTATGTTAAGGAATAGTAATTTATAAAATTGTATTGAGTAAATGCAATATGCATAAACAAGAGCTCTCTCAAATTTATACAGATAAAACTATAATACTTTTATTAAGAAATTTATATTCTTTTGGGGGAAGAGAAATGGCTAAGCAAGTAAAGGTACTTGTTGCTCTTGCAGAGGCTCTGGATTCTGTTCTTAACACCCACATGGCAGTTCTCAACCATCCCTAACTGCCATTTGACAGGATCTGGCTCTTTTTGACCTCTGCAGGCATAAGGAATGCAAATGGTGTACATATGTACACATAAGCACAACAGAAATACAAAAAAAAAAAAAATCAAACAAAAGGTTTAAAATAAAATCCGTGAGGTTATAATGTAATAAAATTTTATTTATATTTAATAACATTAGATGGAACATTTGTAAGATATTTACTATGTGGGAGATGTTCTTTTTTGATAAGTGGTATGTATCCAATCCACATAGAGCCATAAAACAGGTAGTAACTATTTACCTTTGGAGACTGAAGAAACTTTACCCAAGATTAAAACATGCTTAAAATCAGTCACATAAGGAATGTATCAGTTGTGAACTCAGACTTAATCTTTTAGTCATCCAAGAGAAACATAAGATGATATTTATTATCTACCATTTTGAAAACAGAGTTGATTAAATTCACAATGACAAAATCAAAGCATGCTCTAATTCTAATCCTCTGCATTCTCTATTAACAGGTTATACATGGGAACATATATGTATATACTTATATGTACATCCATGCAATAACCACTAGTGGAAAAGGCTATACATGTACAGAATGGAGAGGGATACACAAAAGTATTTGTAGGGAGGAAAAAGATGGGAGAAATGCAAATATAATCTCAAATATAAATAATGGAATAGGAAAACACATGGATGGGCTATTTGTTTCAAATTTTACAGCTGAATTTTCTCATCATTCATGAGGTTGTAGCTTGTCACAGTTCTATCAAGTAGAACTACATAGTCTCTACCAAGTAGAGAACTATTATATCCATCCAGAGATATAGAGGTTGGTGCATTGACTATTCCTCTCTGCCAAATCTACAACACTGTGTGCAAGCATACATCTGGAGTCAAAGGAAAGACTAGCTAGATTCCTTGTCTGTGCATTGGAATACCTTATGACAGAAAACGCCAAAACTTCCATAGGACAAATAGAGGCTTCTTGTAGAAGACAATGTGACTGCAGTCCACTCACAAGTTGACAGCCTATTTAAACATTTTGCAATAAAGCAATTCTATTTTCATTCTGCATTCATATTTTTACCTTCCTTATTCATTTAGCTCATAGAATTTAAATTTCCTGTAAAATATGAGCAGAGCTGAATGACCTCCAGAAAAAGGCATAGTCTCTTTGTCTTTAGTTATGCCTCTCCATTCTCTGGAGAGGAAACCAATATTTTCATGATAAAATTATAAAAATCTGTATATTGAAACACATAAGGGAAGCTAAAGATGAGCCTGTATAATTGTGATTCTGTTGAGGTATACACAGTTTATGTTCTAAATTTTTAATCCATAATGATCTCTCACACTTTACTAATTTATTTAATATTATTCTGTACATTACATTGTCCACATATCTTAACTGACAAACACATGAAGAGTCCTTATTTTAGTATACCAGTTTCCTATCTGATGCATGCTTATACACCCGGACCTTGGAAAACCAAAGCAAGTAGATCTCCTGTTCAGTTCAGATGCAGTTCGTAGTATATGCAAGACTTGGTGCTGGGGATTCATATATGTATTGCAGCACTGTATTTTTATATGAAAGAAATAACAAATGCCAGGATGATTTATGGTGTGTAGCATATGTATGGCTAAAGATTAAATTTTGTATTGTTTTTGGGATGATTCTTGGAGTACATAATTTTTAAAATTTTTTTTGCTACCCTTCGTTTTAAAAGACCTATTGAGAACTCTTTGGTAATAAAATATAAATGTAAATAATAAGGAATATTAGAAAATATATTTGAACAATGACACAAAAATGCAAGTCTGAGAAAAGAATATATTATTCCTCTGACAATAGTTGACAAAGTACCAGGCTATGTGAAGTAGCATTATTCTAGTTAGAGGGAAATTGTAGGGCAGTCTGCTCCTGTATAGTGTCATCATCATCAAAAATAGAATGTGAAGAAGTGCTTATTTGGAAGCCATCAAACACATAAAGAGTTAGAAACAGGAAGTCAACATCATCATTGTATTAAAGCAGCACATCCCGGGTCTGTGTGTGTGTGTGTAACGTTGTGTCCAAAAAGTAGACAATTTTCCATCAGTCATTGTTGTTTTATGTGGTTAGTATAGTTCTATGTAAATAAAGATAGAAAAATGTTTTATATATTTATATATGTAAAATAGAAAATTGTGGGAAAAGGGGCCCGCAGCGGCAGAGTCCTGGAGGCTTACACGGCCGGGTCTCACATACAGGTGAAAGGTCTGGAGTTCCAAAGGCTGGAAGTTTTGGCGATGGCAGGCCCCAATGATACAAGGAAGTCTTTGATTCCAAAAGGGTTTATTTTCATGGCAGATAGTGGATGGATCTGGATGTACCCCTACCCCAAACTCAGGGCAGACCTGAGTTAAATAGGGAGGGAGAAGTGGGAAGGGTCTGAGAAGAATGCTTAATTGGCTCCGCCCTCTGATCTTCATTAGTATGTAAATCTCTAGGGCCTGAGGCCTGTAGTCACACCCTCTTTGGGAGGGGCTGTAATGGCCTACTTGACTGAACAATGTAGGTCCATGGAGATTAGATTGCTTTTCAGGACCCTGGGTTCTGGGGGTATGGCCAAACTCCTGCCATTTCTCCCTTGGAGTCTCGGGGTTCCAGGCCCATGCCCAGCCAAGAACCAGGATACCCTTACACAGTCCCACAGGAAATGTTTTACATGTTTTATTTATCTAGAACATTTATTTTCAATATATTCCAGGATGGTGTTAGTTTGACTGCCCCTGACTATGAAATCAATGCACAAGGGCGGTTTTTGAGCACCAGAGGCATTTAGTGTTCTGTAGACGTCTTATGTACCATAATACAATACATATTACAATACTCATTTACATTTTGCATTTTCAGAAGTCCAAAGTGACTTTCAAAACAAACATAAGTGTTAAAAGAAGCATGGTCAATACCTTCCCAACAAACTATGTTGGGAATCCATAAGTGTGACTGTATTTTGAGGTAGACACTTTAGGAGGGTCTTAGTATGATGGCTACCTATGGGATTACTCCTTTTATTAGCAAGCAGGGACCAAGCCTCTCTTTTTTTTGCACATACCAAGAAAAGTCTGAGGGAATAAAGTGAGCAAAGAAACCCAGAAAGACTCCAATTATGCTTACAAGTAATGTTTGACTTTCAGACATGTGATCAAGAAAAATATTATTTATGCATTAAAGTCTACAGCATTTGTTTAGAGCATCCCAAATTAGCAAAGAATATGATAAATATTCCTCCTGAATGGGGAGGTCGAAGAGTTTTTTATTTTAATTTCAGCACTTATAAGAAAAATAACTACCAAATTTTATAATGTTATGAACAGTTATATTATGAAATTTAAAAATATTAATATCCATATACTTAGTATAATAGCTGTTTTTTACATCTATATTTTAGACTAAAATTAAAGGTACACATCATTTTTTTATCCTTCATGACTTGCTTTATATATCATTTTATAACAATAACTAGCATCATTTATTCAACTTTGGAACAATATGAGCACCACGAAATCATTTCCAACATTTGAGGATCTTTGACTTGCTAATAAACCCTCATTCATTCACAGCTTATTGAAAATCAAAAAAAAAAAAAAAAACCATACAGAGTAAATACCCAATCGAAGCGAACCACCCTGTTTTTAAAACAAGTATTTATTAGTAAAGAAGAATTTATTTCATGCTTATTAAAGATACATAAATCATGCCAAATTGTTTGATAAACTTGAGCATTCCAATCTGTGGATTTATGTAGAGTCCTCATCTATGAACAAAACTGTATCTTCCGCTTTCTCCCTGCTGTGATATGCACGCACCCTCTCTGTACTGGCTATATTTCGGATCATTTGATAAAACATCTGACAAAATGGTTTAAGAAAAGAAGGGTTTATTTCCCTTGTAGCTTGAACTACTGTCTGTAATGGCAGGAGAACTTGGAGGTATCAAGGTGTCTGATCACATCATACCCAAGTCAGAAAGGAAAGTGAAGAATTTTAGTTTGCAGCTAGCTTTGTTCTTCAGTCTTGGATAGTGGTCCAAGAGTCTTTGCATCTCAATTAACTTAATCTAGAAAAATTCCTTACAGATAAACCTATAGTTTTGTCTGTTTTTGATTCTATCTTCAAAGAGTCAAAGTTTGACATAAATCATCACATTCCCCATAAACCTATTGTTTAAACTTAATCATCGACGATATCATTAAGAGAGGCCTTTGACAGCAGATTATGTAATGGGAGGGTTTCTCTCTTGGTAGAACCTAAAGAAGAGGGATCAAGAGACTAGCTTCATTTTTTTTTTTTTTTTTTTTTTTTTTGCATCTCTCCCACCATGTGAAGGCAGACCCTCATTCTTACTAGAGGAATTGGATCAGGAATAGCGAGCTAACTCTTTATAGATTTCCTACAACAGCACAAAAGACTAAAATATTTTCTCCAATCTAGCATCAAATGACTCGCCTTATTTATTTATAAAGGCAATGAGACAAACAGGAGCATAAGGACAGGAACAGGCCTGGTCTGGGTAGTAGTAAACCTGTAAATCCAGCAACACGGGAAATCAATACAGGATGTGTGTGTGTATGTGTGTGTGTGTGCGCGCACACACACACACACACACACACACACACAATTTCAAAGCTACAAAGCCTGCTCACAACAGTCTAGACCACATAGTAAAACCATAAAAATTTAAAATTAAGTATGTTAGCAAGAGATACATGTCACTGCTAGAACACTGGATGAGCATGTATGGAGCTCTGAGTTCATCCATAGCACCAAACTAAATAAATGAACACTTAAAGGGCCAGGTTCTCATAACTGGCCATTCGTGTGGGAAATGGGCAAAAATTAATTTCTAGTCAGCATACTGTGCCAGTTTTTGGCTATCTGAATATACTGGCACATGATTATGATTTCATACATCCCCTAAAGAAAGTTAATTTGTGAGCTGTCTGGAGAAGGCTGAAAGCTGTAGGAAAGTTTTATTTCTTTTCAATCTCAAACTTCCTAACACATTCTGAACTCAAAAATAATGTAGAACTGTCACAGCATCTTCATACTCACCTAGATAAAAATAATATGCTAATGTTTTTTTTTTTTTTTGCTGTAAGAAAACAGCATCTTTTATTAATTAGAACAAATATTTCCTGTTATTTTACTAAATAACACGAGTTAAGGACTAAATCAATCAAGATATACATACTCAATAAAATATTTTATTTAGTGTTTTTAGTGACAAAATATACTAAAATATAATAGAAATGTAAAAGCACTTTTCCAAACCAGGAAGGGAAATAACAGTTAAGATATAAATAAACAAAATAACCAATAAAAATTAAAACAAAACAAACAAACAAAAAAACAAAAAAACAACCCCCCCCAAAAAAAAAAACCAAAAAGCATTTTTCCTAACTAACTATTGGTATGCATTCTCACAGAAAATAAATGTAGGCAAATAACACCTGGATCCTTAACATGGTATAATTTTTTTATGAGTTTACTTGATATTCACAATTTATTTCTATAACTTATGTCCTTATAAAACTTGACTTGAGAAACTATAAGGACACCTACAGTGACACACACATGCATCACACATGCATTCTCTTTTATACACACACACACACACACACACACACAACACAGAGAGAGAGAGAGAGAGAGAGAGAGAGAGAGAGAGAGAGAGAGAGAGCATAAAATCACAATGCTACCTGAAATTTAAAGTAAAAATGCAAATAGTATTCACTGAAGTTATTTTAAAAAGTTTTATTCATTCAATTATTTGGCATTGAAAATACAATTTTGTGGGTATGAGAGCACTGCAGAACAGCCAGTTTTTTAATCTAACAAAGGAGAGACATTGCATTGTCCCTTGCCATTGTCATCACTAGATGCTGTTTTATAGCACATGCCTTGTACTCTCTCTTTCCCAGGTTACTCTGCTGCCTAGCTGAGGGTATACAATCTCTCTATGATGTAAATTTGTTATGATGGGGAGAAGACTCTTGGGCCACCCTAACCAATGCCTCCAAGAGGCTTCTAATGCATAGCATTGTTATTTCTGATAGAAAGTCTTTCAGAAAGCATTATAATCTTGTTAGGCACAAGTCCATTTAAGCTATATATGTACACACATGTGCACACATACAGATTTTTTAAATAGGTTAATAAAGTAATGTTTTATTTATGGCTTTTATAAACATCCTTAGTGTTAAATGTCTCTGCTTTGTGCTTCTACCTATGTGTGTGTATTTCCAATCTGCTGTAGACATGCTTCTTCAGATTGTTCTTCACAGCATCATGGATGCCCTACTTGTTTTTCTAGAGTTCCATTTCTCTCCCATCTTGGTCCCTTTCTATTTACTTAGCATCTATATTACTTTAGGATATATACTTAAGTAGAAACATTTTAGTTAGGATCCATAAATTTTAAAAAAATGAGCATTTGCTTTCTGAATCTGGATGGTTTTATTCAGTATGCTATTTCCTAGTTCTGTCCATTTACTTGCAAATTTCGTTGTTCTTTACAGCTGGATATGATTTCATTTGGTATGTATACCACATTCTAATCATCCACTCCACAGCTAAAGGACATTTAGGTTGCTTTCATTTCCTACATGTTTTGAGTTGAGCAAATGGGCATACGGTAAGGAACAGTATATCTGGGCCATACAGTAGATCAATCTGCCTGTAGCTGTTTGAGTATTTTCCACGCTGAATTTCCTGGCTGCACCATTTGCTGAACACAGCAATAGTGTATGGGGGTCCCCCTTTCACCACAGCCTTGCCAGCATTTTCTCTCATACATTTTATTTATTTTAGAAATTCTCAGCAAGATGAAACCACGAAGTAGTTTTAATTACAATTTTCCAACTGAGCTGTTTACATGCCTGTTTGGTACATTTTTAATTAGGTCATTCATTTTCTTGGCTATTTGTTTATTAAGATGTAATACCCAGCAACGAGTATCTCTCACTCTGTTGGCTTCATCCTCATACATGTTTCCTTTACCATACAGGTGTCTTTCAGTTTTAAATGGTCCTGTTTTATCAATTATTGACTTTACTTCATGAATCTTAATTCAGAAAGCCCTCTCTTGCACCTTAATCTCCTTGGTTGTTGTCTTTACATTTTTATTTCTCTGAGAATTTCATACATAAATACCTATTTTATAATATTTCCATCTCCTTACTCAACTGTTACCATGTCACCTACTTCCTTGCAAATTTATAATCGCTTCTATTTAATTATATATACATATATATACATAATTATATATACATATACATACATACACACTATATACATATACATATATACATACATAGATACAACTCAGTGAGTGTATATCGACTTTATTCTCTGTATGTGTATTTAAGAATGACCACTTGATATTGAATAACTATAGGAGATTTGTCGTTGTTTCTTCTGAGGAGCAACCAAGTGCTTATAGTCAGTCATCTAGAGTGAACTTCACATTAATCTTGCAGAATAATTCTTATAAACTCCTTCATATAGGAGGTCATTGTTCTAGATTTCACATTGAATGATTCCTTTCATTGGGCAAGATGAAAGATACGGATGTATTTCTAGCACCATTCACTGAAGATAATGTTTTTTAATCAGACTGTATTCCTTTGTGGGGATTTTTGGTATTTTTGTCACCTATAGCTGACAGTAATCATATGCACTCATGTTTGGGTCTTTTTTATTCATTAATCATAATCTCAGTTTCTGAATCAGTGTCAATCTGTTTGGAGAACTATGTAAGGTTCAACGATCTACTTTTCCATTTTCCATTATCTCTTTTCTGGACTAGGCATTGTCTTCTCGGGGTGAGCAACAAAAAAGATAAAATGAAGGTACTAATGACTGAGAGATACCCAAGTAACATTCCTCCATGGCATCTGCATCAGCTCCTGCTTCCTGAGCTGCTTGAGTTTCTGTCCTGACTTCTTTTGGTGATGAACAGCAATGTGGAAATATAAGCTGAATTAACTCTTTCCTCCCCAACTTACTTCTTGGTCATGATGTTTGTGCAGGAATAGAAACCGTAAGACACAGTTGAAACCAACTCATTTAAAATGTTTAAGTTAAAATTCAGAATCAGCAAGGTTTAAAGCACTCTCTTTAAGGTCAAGATGGGACTATGATGCATGGCTCTTCACTCCATATTTTTTTCCAGTGATATTTAATGAAAAGAACTTTAAAGGTTAATCTTATAGTATTGATTTTGGCGTTCTTTACATAAGACAGATAAAACTTTCAGCTCCACCATTTCCCTATATGTCTCTATTTTCCAGAAGTATGCTGGCAATGTGCTCTTCTTATTCTTGCCTTTAAATTTGAATGCATTACTATTCCTGCATCTTTATTCATTCATTAATAAGAAATATTTTAGATAGTAATCTTTCAATAATTTTCCTCAGTCAGCTCCACTTCATAAGATCTATCTACACATGGCTATATATATGTATGTATATTTTACCCATTTTATATTGCCTTTTCCTACTCTCATCTATGAGATAGACATGTTTTCTTTGCTTACTCTCTCCTTTTTTTTCTTTCTTTCTTTCTTTCTTCCTTTTTATTCTACTTAGTATAACTAAGAAACCACATGTCCTATTATATAATTTAAACAACTAAACTGGCGTGAGACATTTGCTCACCAGTATCTGTAGCTTCTCCATGGAGACTCTTGTCAGTCCATCTCCTCTTACAGTGATTCACGTTTTACTCTCAGTTGCTGATCTATTTTGATTTTTTCATCTCATTGTCATTTATTTCACTCCAGAGGGTTTAAATTACCCCTCCACCTAGTCTATGCATAGTCTCAATGCAATAATTACTTAGATTTGACAGTTGAGTCCAATAGTTAATGCTCAGAATGTCTTATATTCCTCCATGAAATTTTCTTTGGGATAATATTTATCACACTATAATTTGGGCCAAGCATCTCCAGGAAGCAGACTGTGTTATACACATGAGCTCCAACGTTTCTACATTCTTACTTACACTGTAACAAGCTGTATGAACCTGATCTGCATTTTTATCTGAATTCAATATCAGAGTACACACAAATATATCAGAGGTAAAGTTTCACTTATTTTGTAAGATATTTGTTGCAATCTGATTTCTGTTATTCTGGAATGAACCTTAATGAATTTAAATAAATTTTCTTCATTTTAAGTCTAATATTTTTATGTAAGAACAGCTACATTGATATTTTAATAATGTCCTGGATGCAAAAAATATAATTGAGATAATCAAGCAGGAAAAAAACATGGGTAAGGATACTCATCATATCTATATAAAGCATGAATTATATCATGATCACCTAATAGCAATATTATTAAAATTACAAAAGTATAAATTATTGTTTCAAAGAACATAGCAAATCCAAACAGGATACCTCAGTCCAAGTAAATAAGTATTAATAAATCTGTCTTCCTAAACCAAGTTCTTAGGTTAGTCATATGTTTGCTTACTCAAGCAAAAACACAAAGGGGGAGAAATAAAAAGTCAGACAGGGGAGAGACAATCAGAACTCTGTCTTCTTTACACAAACAGATCCCATTCAACACATGTATCCAGAAAGTAACTGGATAGGAATATGAAGTCATGCAGAATATTGTTTACAAATAGCAGAAGCAATGCCATTCACTATGTTTAAATGACTGCCTATTACACATTTGCCTTCATAGTACCTCTCATTAGGACTCGGGTCAACTTTGAAGCCCATTTGATTCATCATTTTTCTTAGTAGTCTTTAGTAATATATTGGGGGAGGTTAGCAGGTGTAACAATGTTCTAGACCATCTTCTCTCACTATTCCCATTGTTCGTGTCATGGTTTAGGATAGAATGATGAAGAGTGAACTATTTTGTCAAAAGCATTTTTAGAAAAAGGTTCAGGCCATCTGGGTTGCTGTGTTGACTCACAAAGAACTGTACACAGGACAGTGGTACTTCTTTCAAACGTTTCAAATATCAGTCAGATTGGTTATTTGACCACATCTGAATGAAGGAACAATTTGGAGAAGTGCACTGGAAGCAAATCAAGCACCACGAGATAAGTGGAGGGAAATAAACTAGCAGGACTCATATACGAACGATCCAGAACACTCCTCTTTTCTCCTTCCTCTCCTCTGTTACTATCTTTCATTTTGTCAAAGCTAGCCTGCAGCTATGCCAACTGCTGCTCGGTAAGGGGTTAAAGACTTAGATAACAACCTTTCTGATCTTAGACCAGAGAATAAAATAAAGAAAAATGAGAAAAGCTCAACAAATATTCGATTTTGAAAACTAAATATTTGTTTTTCTTCTAGAATTATACATGAAGGTAAGTTAAAGACTCAATAAGTGGTCTCTTCAGCTTCCATGTCCCCACTGTTAGGCATCTCAGCTAAGGTTACCTGCATTGATTCCTGGGAGTCTCTTCCATCTCAGGTGTCTGGGAAGTGCTAATGATTTCCTGAATCTCCCAACCCCAGAAGCTGCAGATTTCCATTCATTCTCCTGGCCCTCTGGACTTCACTCCTGCCCCCCTTTCCCTGATCCTACTCCCCTTTTCCTCTCTCCCTCAGGCCCTTCCCTCTGTCCCTCTGCCTCCATGGCTATTTTGTTCCCCCTACTAAGTGAGATTCAAGCATCCTCGCTTGGTCCTTCCTTCTTGTTTAACTTCTTTGGGTCTGTGGGGTGTAGCATGGGTATTCTGTACTTTATGGCTAATATCCACTTGCTGGTAGGCCATACCATGCATGTCCTTTTGGGTCTGGGTTACCTCACTCAGGATGATATTTTCTAGTTCCATCTATTTGCATGTAAAATACATTATGTTCTTGTTTTTAATATCTGAATAGTATTCCACTGTGTAAATGAACTGCGTTTTGTGTATTCATTCTTTGGTTGAGGGATATCTGGGTTGCTTCCAGTTTTTGGAATAAGGCTGCCCTGAATACAGTGTAGCATGTGACCTTGTGGTATGGTGAAACATCTCTTGGGTATATGCCCAGGACCTGAGTCTTCAGATAGAACTATTTGGACTCCTCAGCCGAGGGATAAGGACACCAAACCACTGAGAAAATTTTGACCCAAAATTTGTCATGTCTAAAAGAAATATAGTGACAAAAATGGAGCAGAGACTGAAGGAATGGCTAACCAATAACCAGTTCAACTCAAAACCTACTCATGAGCAATCGCCAGTTCCTGGCATTATTAATGATACTCTGTTATGCTTACAGACAGGAACCTAGCATACTGTCCTTTGAGAGGCTCTACCTAGCACATGACTAAAGCAGATTCAGAGACCCACAGCCAAATACTGGATGGAGGTCAGGGACCATTATAGAAGAGTTGGAGAAAGGACTGAAGGCCCTGAAGGATAGAAACCCCACAGGAAAACCAACAGTGTTAACTAGCCGGAACCCTGAAAGTTCTCAGAGACTGAGCCACCAACTAAAGAGCATATATGAGCTTGACAGAGGTCCTGGTACACATGAAGTTGAGAACTGCTTTGTCTGCTCTCAATGAGAGAGGATGCACCTAATCTTGCATAAATTTCATGTGCCAGGGTTGGGGAATACCCAGGGGGGCATCCTCTCAGAGGCAAAGGGGAGGGAGAGCAGGAAGTGGGCAGTATGTGGGATGTTAAATAAATAAAATAAATTTTAAAAAATCAAAAATAAAAGAATCAACAAGGTGGAAGATTTGACCATATTGCATCTTAATTTATGCTAATTTTACCTTCCATACCTAATCTGTTCATAGTCAACAACTGACAATCATATTTTTCTCAATAGTAATTATGACATAGTATATGAGCTGTGCACTACTCTAGTAAGCTATGGATCAGTCAGTAAGAGCTGGCAGAGGCAAGTCTCACAAGTTATAGTTCATGTAAGAGTGCACAACGGAGACCAATTCCATTACTGAAGAAATGTCTTGCTTTCCAGAGCACAGGCATAGTGCAAAATTTGATGGATCTGGCTCCTGCCATACTTTCCTCACCCTAGTGAAAATGCTCACCAAATACTTTAGTTCTGTTGAATGGATTAAGATTGTTAGTGTATGTTATTATTGCATAATATAATACTGAGTGTAAGCTTGGTGTCTTCGGCTTTTATATTTGCACTTACACTTTAGTACACTGACTCAGAGTATAATATATATGTATTATATATTATTATAATTCCCAGATAAGACTTTTTTATTTATTCTATTTGTTGGTGTTATGTCTGTATGTATGTCTGTTAAGATGCTATATGCCCTAGAATTGGAGTTATAGACAGACAGTTGTGTGCTTCTGTGTGAGTGCTGGGGATTGAACCGAGGTTCTCTGGGAAAACAACCAATGCTCTTAAAAGCCTCAGAATTCAAACATTTTTAAAAACTACCTACCAGCACAGAGCAGAGTCACCATCAGGATCCCAACCTGATATTAAAACAAAGCATGATTCACAACCAAGGAGAGCTGGGCAGATGCCTCAGTAGTTAAGAGCTCTTGTTGGTCTTGCAGAGACTCTAGCTTCACTGCCTAAGAGCCACATGTGGGCTCACAACCAAATATTCTCTTACAACTCCAATTCTGGGGGATCTGACATGCTCTTCTCACTTCTGTGGGCACTGGCCATGTATATATGTGATGCACACACATGCACCCAGGCAGAAACAGTATATACATAAACTAAACTAAATCTAAATCTAAAAAAGAATCATGATAAAAACAAATCAAGCAATAGCAACCCATAGAAAATGGGGTCGAGGGTAGTTTATATACTACCAGTATGAAAAGAGTGTTTATGAAAAGAGTGTTAATAATTCATCAAATAAGAATATTAACAGAAAGTAGATGGCTATAAAGAATGCAAATTATATAAGCTAATATGTAGCAAGCATCAAGACAATACAGAAATAAAAATCGTGTGTGTCAGAGTAGATGGTTCTTGTTACACTCCCGCTTGTTTTAATATTTTTTCATTATTTTATCTGTCCATCTGGTATATCTGTGGTTTTAAACAAGTAATAACTACATTTAAAGGGGAATACAAAATTTAGACTTCTTACTTTTTCTATATATAAAATGAATATATTTTAGTCATTTCTTTTTATTTCAGTGTTATCTGAGTAATTCAAGGATAAAACGTATAAATCTGGTATATGAAAAAAAAATCCACATATCTCTAAGAAAATGACCTAAAGTGTGTTCTTTTGTTTCTTTTTCACAAACATGTGATTTTGTAAACGAAGTACCAATGAATATTAATTTAGGAACCAGGTTCAGTGAGGCCTCACTTTTTCCAGTGTTTAGAAGTCACTGCTGTTTTTGGCTGTCACCTTAAGACTGGTGAACACAGTCCATTGTTCAGATTTACAGGTAGAACAATTTTATCAGAGATGCCTAGTATCATGATCCACACACGGCATTAGTGACTGAGTTGCTTCGTGAGAAGGAGCCTGCTTATCTGGTTGAACATTCTCCTTCCTTCCAAAGCCATCCTTATCTTAGGAGGACATCCTCATCTCCTCTACCTGATGACATCATCAAGCAGACATGACCCTAGATGGATGAGGCCGGTGCCACGTGCTACTCACTGAATACATGCCACTTCTTTCAAATGCTTTGGGGTAATATCAAAAGCAACTCAGTTTGATTTCAAAAAAATTGATGGTTTATTGTTGACTTTGTTCTTTGACTTGTCAGACTGTTCTGATGCAGGAAGAGAAAGTCATGTTTGTTAACATTCTATATTGGCAAGTCATGAAGCTTAATGTTTTTGTAATCTTTTTATTAGCAAGTAGCCCAGTTATTATAATCACCATTAGTATTGATTTTATTATTATTATTGTATGTGTGTAGAATATGTGTAGGCAAACATGTGCCAGGCACATTTGTCACAGTGTTAGGAATACTCCATAAAGTGTCTTTTGTTCTTCCATCTTTTAAAATCTATTTATTTACTCCATTTACATCCAGGTTGAACCCCCTATCTCTCCACTCCTCTCAGTCCCACACTTACAAATTCTGCTTCTCATCACCACTTCTCCTTGGGTACCACCTCACCTTGGGACATCCAGTTTCAGTAAGCATATCTTCTCCCACTGAGGCCCAACCAGGAAGTCCGTTAGGGGAAGGGAATTTAATGGCTGTCATCACAGTCAGAGACAGCCCCTATTTCAATTGTTAGGAGAACCACATGAAGAGCAAACTGTACATCTGCTATAAACATGACCTTCAACATTAAATGTAACATTCTACTAAATTTGAAAACTCTTAAAATCTATAGTTTATATAAGAAAAGAAAGAATATCAACAGAAAGGTATGTACTTATGTGACCACACTGTATTCCTCTCTTTTGGAGAATGTCTATCTTTGGCAAGCTTATTTGGTAGCAGCTGATATGCTATCTGGAAAAAATGTCAATGACAATGCTTCTTTGTTACATCTGAAGTCTCTTCTTCTGTATACAGCTGTATACAGTGCATCTCTCTGACAAGAATGTCTTTCTATTTAACAGCAGTCACTGATGCTGAAAACTCCAATATATTACAAATGGTCTGTAGAAATCTCAACTGAGATCACCAAGTTGAAGATGCTAAAAATGTGTTTCTTGGATTGTGATGGTAGAGAGCAAGCTAAGATCCCAGATGCTTCTGGAATCTCCCTTAACCTTTTCTTCCTTTCTTTTTCTTTCTCTCTCATACAGTGGGAGCTAAGTTCTGTTTTCATTTTGATCAGTGATGTTGATACAATTCTGTTTTGTGTGTTACTGGGTTTCATACAAATAGATGTAAGATATATATTTTATATCTAATACTTTTAACTTGAAATATTTATTTCAACTCTGTTGTCTTTCAGTTTCTGGTCCTCCCTGGAGAAAGATTATTTTCTTTACAAGACTGAGCATGTGGAAGACAACCCATCCCCTGAGAATTTTAAGTGGCATTACCTTTAAGTTCATTTCCCTTGCAGCGAGGCTGAATGTCAAAGTGAAATAGTTCCCACCTTCCCTCTTCACATGTGTACGATCCTTTGTTTATACAAATAATCTTAAATATGTGATGCACCCAAACTAATTCTAGGGATGTCTATAATAATGAAAAGTTTCATCTTCCTGGTTCAGAACTATTTACCAGGTACAGTTATTTATTCTGTTTGAAGGATCAGAAATTATCACAGGCATATATAAATGTGCAATACACAGATATAATGGGTATTCTATCTTTTTTGTTTTTCCTACACAGACTCTAAAGAGACAAGGAGGCATGGGAATTGCTTGCCAATAATATGTTATCTTACTTCTGTTTCATCTCTCTGATCTTTTATAAACATCTTCAAAAAACGGGCAACAATATGTAAGTGAGAAACTCTGATACCTGTCAACCTGCATGAGGGGAGGATTATTTTACCAAGAAAATATCTACAGACAAAGCATCTTTAATGTAAAAAGGCAAACAAACAAACAAGTAAACAAAAAGTAGATCTAGAATTAATAGAGGGTGTCATACAAACAACAGGCAAAATTTCTTGTGAAGAAATCCTTAGAGAAATATTAAGTGGTCTTTACATACACTGGAGTTGAAAAACTGAAGTGAATAATTTGTAGCTATCTACTTTCAATGGACATTAAATGATGTACTCTAGTTTATGGTGTGTGTGTGTGTGTGTGTGTGTGTGTGTGTGTGTGTGTGTATACTAGTATTCTTGTTACCTTGTTTACCACAATCATTTCCTAGGAAGGCTCACACTCTTCCTCCTGACATAATGGTCAAGAATATAGGAAATGGGTCCTACTCTAATAGCTGTATTATAATCACTTCTGCTCAATGTTCATCTGGATCTTTAAAATGTGTTAATCTAACAGTAAAGACATTCAAAGGTGGGATGAGAAAAGTCTGCACAGAGAGCAAATTCCTGAACACTTTATAAGATTCACCAATCATGGGATATTAGCCCCAAAATAACTTTGAAAGAGCTATTCACAAGAATGCTTAAAATGTACAGTTTAAAATGTGTGAATAAAATGCATTTATGGCATCAGTGTTAGTATAAGCAACCCCTGTCTTGTGGTGAGCCATCATCTATCAAATCTATCTATCTATCTATTATCTATCTATCTATCTATCTATCTATCTATCCATCCATCTGTCTACCCATCTATCTATCTATTCTATCTATATCTATATCTATCTATCTATTATCTATCTATATCTATCTATTTATCTATCTATCTATATTGCTTTATGCATTGTAATGCTACCAAAGAAGTTCTAAAATGCATGACAAAGGTTCTCTAATTTTAGTTTCAATAGTCTTATTGATGTAAAATAAAACACTATCTGTACAATAAAGAAAATCTCCTCTTAGACTGAGGTAAACTATTTACTAAACTTCTGTACAAATCTTATTAGAAAAATGATAATTTCTATCAGTGAAATACAAATATATGTTAGTTATGAATCAAGCAAAACCTAATATTACATACGCTGTCTCTAATCATTCTTATTTACTACCAAGAATGTATAGCATATCATTTTATTTGATTTGTTTTTTACTGTTTCAATTTATTCCTTTGGGATTTAAACTCAGGTCTCCTGCATGCTAAGCAAGTGCTCTAAGTCCGTTTTTGAGCAGTGATTGGAAAGAAATAATGTCCAAAAATTATTTCTTTTATTTCTTGAGATTATAAGCTACATAATTTTCCTTTTCCTTTCTTTTCTCCATAATGTACAATTTATTTCTCCTTTCTCTCTCTCGGATTCATATTTAAAATAGTATGTCATGGTGGCTTTTAACATAAAAGATAGCTGGTATAACTCAGCAGGTTATAAAAAATAAGAAGATATCAACATGAGAAAAGTACTTGGAAAGAAGAAGGAGAGAAGAGATGGGGGATGTAGAGAGGGGAGGGAGGAAAAAATGTATCAGAATTAATGATACACATGTATGAGACTGTTACAGTACAAAATTAGTTTTAAAAAAATGGGAGTCCATATTGAAGACCACACTTGAAGTTATACAGGTGAGAAGCATCTTTAAAGAGAATCATGTCATAGTCAGTACAATAATGACAAGCAATGGATACTGAAATTAAAATGTTTTCTATTCCAGAAAACAATATTGCTGTCAAACAAAACAAAACATGTTTTCTTTGTCTCAGTTTGGGATTATAGGACTATTTGCTGAATGCCATAAATATAAATTCAAAGTTGATAGGCATCAAATAGAAAGAAACTTTTTAAAGTGCATGGAGTGTGTGAGGAGTCATATCTACCCACTTGCTCTGGGGACAGCTTCTACAAGCTGTGAATTTTCCACCTGAATATCAATAGTAGCCTGAAACAAAATTTGAGTACTACTAACATGGACTCAAATTTAAAATGATTCAGAGTTTAAGAGAATATTCTTATATTTAGAAAATGACCTCCAAGCATCACACAGTCCATTAATTATAATTACCCAGGATTTTCAAAGCACTCTCACGTATTCTAGGTAACTGAAAATACAGAAATTCTTGCTTGTATTTTAAATATTAAAATGTCATAGTTAATACTGATGATTCATTTATAATAAGGTCTTGATCCTATAATTTCAATTTGACCTTTCAACTATTCTCTTTGAATTTATAGTAAGTTACTCTTTGGTGTAGATGGCTGGCTGGACAGACAGACCCATGAATTGTAGACAAATACTAGAAAAGTAAGCATTGGTTTGTTTGACTTTGTTTTTCCATTTTCCTCCCTCTGCTTCACACATACACTAAAATCTATGCCAACCTACAAACATCACAATGGAGAGAGGTAAACTGACATTCAGCAACATCATAACCATTCTTAAAATTCTGATATATAAACCTTTATCATGCCAGCTCAGCTTTGACAGACATGCAGAATTTCTATTTATACCACTATTGTTGCAATGGCTGCTTTCTTGCCTGCTGACAATATTATATTTCCATCACCAACTAAGGAATGAGGTTTCTATAGCAATTAAGGGCACTGTCATCCACAAAACTGTGCAAATGAAGCACCTACTCATCTTCACGGAAGACATCCCTCTGTAGGAAACAAAGTGCACATGAGTCATACGTGCTGCAGAAATCACAACAATCTGCCAGTTTAATGGCAGAGAGAGCACGCTATGGCCCCTCATCCCACTCAGATGACACGTGTGTCTTGAGACATTACATTTACAGGTTGACTCAGAAAAGAAAAGCGTGAGCCAGAAGGAAATGAAACAAGACATTATGGCTACCTCTGAAGCTAATGGAAAGTCGTGAGCGATTTAAAAAGCACATAAGGTACATTTCTCAGCTGAAAAGTGGAGATTGGGAAGGAAACAGATGATGATAAAAAGCAGCAAAAGGGATCAGGACCTAAGGACAATGCTGCCACCCAGTCAAGCTCTGTCGAACAGTAACAGAAATATTCTGCCAAAAGATGGTTTCCTGAGCATCTCGGAGAGCTGCAGAACAACACAAGGAACAGGATTCCCTGGTGTGCAGTTTCTGGAAACACCTGGCACGTTTGGGCACAGAGTTGTTGGCTTTGCTGGCTTACATTTAGAGAGGAGTATGAAGTATGTATGAGGAAGTGTGTGTGTGTGTGTGTGTGTGTGTGTGTGTGTATACACATGTTTAAGACAATTTCAGTAAAACCAAGTAGCATTTACTGAGGATTTTAAGCATTTGTGACTAACTAAATGCTAAGAAGGGTCCTGTTGATTCACTATTCAAATTATCTAATTATTATCTTTATCAATTTACTGATGCGAATGCTGAGGCCCTGAGCAGGAACCTCACCCAGTCATAATAACTAAACAAAGTAACAGCGCAGATTGGTTGTAGGTTCCATACCTCCATATACCTTTATTAAATGTTCAAAGACCAGGATACTAATCAAGGTACTTTCTTTGTTATAAATAATTTTGATTCCCATGAACAATTTTATTGCCTTTTATTTTTTCCCTCAACTATTATACTAAGATAAATTCATAGAGTATAAACTGATGAACAATTAAACATTCATTGACAAAGTTAGAATAGAACCGTTGTCTCTCTTTCCATGCCCTGATTTCATAGACTGCAGTCATTTTGTCAACTTGATTGAAATTATCAATTTGTTGTCTATTATCTTCAGCTCATATATCTTGCTATTTTTTTTCAGACTACTATCTGCTATGGTCACTATTGGACTCTTAGTGGAAACCTTGGAAAAAATAATATGAATCCCACTAAAGCTACCATCCTCTTCAGCATGCAGAGATGCTCTTGAGTTTATGAGGCTGGTGTCAGCAAAGACAAAAAGCTCATGAGATCAGACTAATTCACTCTTTTCTACACAACCCTAAATTCTTGGTCACCAGACTATGGCTCTTAGATTTCACCAACATTTCTGGCTTCTGCAAATGACAGCTGGGTGTCAAGGTCTCCAAAACTCTCTGAGCCTCAGCTTTGACTGCATATTAAAATTCAAGACAGTAGTACCTTGTCTAGTTGTCATTCAGTCTGACCTAGAGACACAGCCAAACAAGTATCTGGTAGCTGATTTCCCACTGTCATGGTTACTAATGGATCTGAGTTTATCTTGTATCCACATCTGTATGTTCTCACTGTCTTAGTCTCTGATTGAGCTTCTTCTCTACTCAGATTTGCACTACTGCTCTGTATACTCCACGGTCTAGCAAAACACATGACAGAATGAAATCCTCTAGTCTCTTAATATACAAAGATTCTCTTATTCTTACTGTCGTCAGGGTCAGAAGAGAAATAGACTTCCTCCGTCTTCAACAGTACTGGTTTTATACCACTACTTTTCAGATTGAGGACTATGTCTGCATCCTTGAAAAAAAAAAAGATTTTTAAGGGTTGGAGGGATGGCTCAATATTTAAGAGCATCAGTTGCTCTTCTGAAGGATCCAGGTTTAAATTCTAGCACAGACATGGTAGCTCACAACCATCTCTGGTTTTAGAGGATCTAGTGTTTTCTTCTGGCTTCTATACTCACTATGTATGCATGTGGTACTCAGACATACATGGAGGTAAAATACTCATACACATGAAATTAAAAAATAATTTAAAAAGATATTTAGCCCCACCTTATGTCGTTGCCTGTAAGCCTTACAGTGGTATGTGCTTGTGAGTTAAATCTCGGTGTATTCCAGGGAGCTGCTCATCACCATCTTCAGTTTCCTATCCCTTATGAGCTGCTATTCTGAGTGATTGCCATCTTAATGGTCCTATCCTTGATTTGCATTGATTGTAATTGCTTCCTTTTCTCAATGCTCCATTTAAATACCAGGAGCTTTGCACATAGCTTTGTTCTAAGCCAATCTTAAATACTACCACTGCAACTGAGTTTAAAAACATAACAACCATTCATCCACCTTCTTTTCCCTGAATCCTTCTTGCCATCTGTCTTTATTGTCTATTCTACTGAGCATTGCCCTATGATCTACAATTCACAGGATGCTCTTGATAAAGCCTTTAGTCCTCTTGTCTCTTTATCCTAGCCAGACAGAAACCCAACTCAGGATCTCTGCCTGTGAGCATCTTTATTAGATACTTTTTACTGTACTCTAATAAAACACTTAATAATAGCAATATATGAGAGGATTTATTCAGACAACACAGACTATCACCATGAGGATGGTGCGGAGGTGGGATCAGGTTATGGTTGTGGCAGGAGAAGCCTACTTCTTCATTTCTGAGCAGATTCTGGAAGCATCAAAAAGTAAAAATTTCTACCCTCTTGTCTTTCTGTTAAGCCCATGACTATGTTCAACATCTTTCTTTATCCATTAACCCTCTCTGGAAAAACTGTCATAAATATAAGCAAAGGTGTACTACCTTAATGCTGTAGGATTTTATTAACTAAATTAACCATTACAACAATTCTGTTTAGGTTACTGGTGACAACTAGAGGGACAGAAAGAATGCACTTTACATTCTGTGGTAATACCAAAACATTAACTGCTCCCATTCCAACAACTGGTCCTTCTTCTGTGGGATTCACTAGGCTCTCCTACTGCTCACATCCTGTTGTCTTTCGTATTTTTCCATCCTTCCACCCTCACACTTGGCAGATAATATTGCCTTCTACTTTACAGGGAGTTGCTGAAAAGATAATTCAGAATGCAAAATATTGACTCATGATAAAAATTATAAAGGCTTGGTTGTGAGATAGCTCAGCAGTTAAGAGCACTGACACAGGTCTTCCACAGGTCCTGAGTTCAATTCCCTGCAACCATATGATGGCTCACAAGCATCTGTAATGGGATCCAAAGCCCTCTTCTGCTGTATCTAAAGACAGAGACAGTGTACATACTCATAAAATAAATAAATCTTTATAGATATACATATATATATATATGTATATATATACACACACATATTTATGTATATATAAAGGCATATGCCCAGTTACTACATTCTGCTGTTTAAAGAAATACGTTAAACTATATTAAAGTTATCAATAGTTATTTAAAGGTTTAATGTTAGATGTTATGAAATCTCAGTTAATACAAGTAGAAAACACAGACTTTTAAGCTTCTCAAAGTTAGATTTTCATGGATGTAACAGACACAAGTAAATCAAGTCTGGTAGCTCATAATAAAGTCAGAGAATAAATTAAATTGAAAACACACACATTTCAGCCAGATTTCCTTTGGCATTAACAAGCAGTAGAATAATCTACCACATACCACTAAGCTGCAGAGTTCTGTAAACCAATTCTGAAATGCAGTGTGTAATTTGTGGCAACCATCTGCTGAAATCATTTTATTTCCTGTCATTCAGCTCACATGAAATTAAAATATCGATAGAAACAATGTCGGCATGGAAATTGGAAAAGTTAATAGGAAAGTCAATTAAAGGTTTCAGCAGATTGTATAGTCTGGGCTTTATTTATTTATTATTTAGTTGGTTGTTAGTTAGTTAGTTTGGAGATGTCCATTGTTCTAAATAGAACAGGATGAAGAGTAAAATATCAAATGCAAGAGTGTAGACTCTATCAAGTAAAAGTGAAAATGTGAAGACAATTATGGGATAGGCAAATGCAATAGAGGATTCAGTTTCCCACAAATGCTGTCTGGATGCAAAGGCATCCTTACGAGCAGACAAACTAACTTCATGACAAATCTTAGGCCCAGAAGAAAATAGTGTCTAAATGTAGTTGTCAGAATATCTTGGCCTGCCTCGGGGCTTTTATATTTCAAACTATGTGCCTGCTTTTCCTTTTCCAAAGACATCAGATGTGTCTCTGATTTCACTTTTTGAAAATAACTAAAAATCCCGTTTTATGGAAAATGCTAGATATTTGTCAAGATCACTCTGTGAAGCAGACAGATAAGAATTTGTGCTCATTGTCTTCATCTCTGTCGCCAAGTCTTGTCAGCCATCTTTCAGGCGCCTGGCTTGGTGTCTTGGATCTCTGAGGTTTTCCTCATAGTCCAGATGCTCCTGTCAAATGCCCTATTTACATTCCCTTTGAGCTAACCCGTTCCAGCTGTGAGCTGCTTCTTTACCTGGGCTTACTGTATCATTTCCTTTTATTCTAATAATTTTTTTGGCCATAGGTGTCCCTTAGTTCTAAAATCCCTGGATATTCCCCAGGCTCTCTGCCTTTGTCTCTATTAACCCGATTCTACTGATATAGAGAGAGCCAACAAGAGATACAAAAAAACTACTATGGAGCTCTCACCTAAAAACCATTGAAAAAACACAGAGTAATCAATATATTCCAGAGAAATTCTACACCAGGGTCAAGTAGTTTGTAACTAATAATCATATTTTAGTTCATTTATAAGATGATTTAAGGTTTTTCTTTGTATTGTTATTAAAGTGATAGAACAACAACATATTTCAGTTGTTGAATGTCAGAAAGAATGTTGTATTCTGTTAATATTTCCATCCATGCGATAGCAAAATCATAATAAAGTTTCAGGTAAATGATGAATGGCTGTCACTAATGACATAAGCAATCATTGTCTCAGAAGAGTCATCATTTCATGAAGCAAACATCAATTAACAGAGAAAGCACATATGGACAAATCCGCTTGGCATAGAATATTGGATAGAATTATTTGAGATACAAATCTTAATTTGGAAAATACCTATTAATTATAAACTAAATTCCCAGTTAGAATAACATGAACAAAGTAATAGCTATATCTTTTTTATAAAGAAGAAATTTAAATGATTCACATTTGCTAAAAATAAAACAAAAAAATTCTTTATTTTTAATTTTGGTGTTTTCTTTAAGAAAAACACTATAACAGATAAACTGTAATAATTTTTTATGCCATGAAACAAAACACACAAAGCTAAAAACTAGGCCCTTCAGAAATTAGTTTTGAATCGCTGTTAGAAAAAGTTTTTAAACCCAGCTGTTAAAGTATGATATGAGAAAGATAATAAACATCTGGTCCCTTCTGCTATTTTTTGGATCAATTACAAGTATGAATAGTCAGATGTTTATCTAGTGTAACAGATTTATCTAAGTAACAGAGTGAAGTTGTATCATCTGTATGCATTTTACCCAGCTAACCAACTGTTAGCAGTCACAATTACATATAGCTTGATAATTTTTCATGAGAAGATGAAATAAAATCATCTATTTTAGAAGCAAGGGAAACACTGGGTTTAAGATCAATGAAAACACAATGAACTTATATTGGTTACTTTTTATAAAACAAACAGGGTTATATTGCTACATTTCAGCAAGAAACAGGGTTTTAGATCTAAAGAGTAAAATTCAGTGAAAGATAATTTTTTCTGAATATTTTAATGCATTTGCTGCAAATTTATTATTTATTTGCTTGTTAGTTATTTTATTTATTTAATATTTTATATTATTTAATTTATTTATTATTTATTTATTTGCTACACAAGTTGATTTTTATAGGAATTACATTCATTGCAATGAGATGAACTGAGGTATCCTGACTGAGGGTGATAGGAAATAAACACATAATACACTGTTGCTAGCACAGAATGCAAGGAGCCTGTACTGGGAAGCATGACCAAGGAATCCACAAGCTGGATGCAGGATAAAGGCCTTTTTGAGGACTGCCGTCCTGAGTCTGAGAAGACTACAGTTTTCCCTTCAGTAATTCCTGGGCCTGGACTCAAGATCCCTTGGAAGTTAAGCAGCAGTACAGATCTTCCCTATGATCTCAAAGGTGAACATTGCATCATGCTATGACAAGTGCCCTACAATGGACCTTCCTCAGTTACCCATGCAACCAATAGCATGTTCACTCACTGATCAATGCACAGTTACTTATGGAGTGCTTGCGGCACCCAGGCCTGGAACTGATTGCTGATGGCAGTCAATGCCTAAAGCAGAGGCCACTGGATTGAACTTCCCACTAAGGGAAAGCAGACGGTAAATCATGGAGCTAATTTGAAGAAAGAGATGTAAGCAATTCATAAAAGGGGATACAAAATGAGCTGAGAGTGCGTGCCAAATGCTGTTCAAACTTATTTCTGGTGGAAGGATTCACTGTTGAAGAGTGACATCTGAGCCCGGTGAAAGATGAGGAAACTTACAGACTGAATCAGAGAGGGAGGCAGAAACGTGATTCAGATTCTAAAGAAGAGACAGGCCTGCTTAACTTAAGGTAAAATAACAAGTGGAAAAAGTCAGAAACACAGGGAAAGAGGGGGGAGAGGTGGAGGATATAAGACCAGAGACAAAACCTGGGGTGGGAGAAATATATATGGCTGTTGAGCATAAGATAAACCAAAAGCCACTGCAAAAACTTCAGGTCCAAGATCTCCATGGTTTCCATGATAGTTTCAAAAGGATGGCCCAGGCAGCTGTTTGAAAAATAGCTTATGCAGAGACTATGTATGTATGTATGTATGTATGTATGTATGTATGTATGTATGTAGACACAGTAACATGTTTCAAAGAACTAGGGTATAAAACACTATTCATATTATGGTATAGTCACATACAAATTTCTCTGTGTAGCTATGGTATGTGTGTGTGTGTATGTGTGTTTGTGTGTGTACATGCACGTGCAGGATGTGTGTATATATGTACATATATGTATATCTGTACATGAATGAGTACGTATGTATTGTGTATTTTTGGTAAAGTCCATATTTGTGTGTATACGTGTATAATTGTGTGTGATGTATGTGTATTTGTGTACATGTATATGTGTGTATGCATGAGAGTATGTGCATACATATTTAGGCATGGTTCTTGTGTCTATGTATAAGTATTTGTGTGTGTGTGTGTGTGTGTGTGTGTGTGTGTGTTTGGGTATGTATCTGTGTGCATGTTTGTACATGTAAATTTGTTCAAATTCATTCCTGTTCTAAAGGCTAGTATATCTTGAATGCAATCTTCAGCAGGTATGTCTCACAAACAAGCTTTGATAGAAATTGGGCAGCTAAGCATCTGCATTTCTAATCTCTGGTATAGTTTTGATGGTGTTGGCCATCAAAAGTATAATCATATACTTTGAACAATTACCGTCTTGTCAATAAACCCAATCTCCTTGCTCACAGATATAAGGCTAGTGTTAGTATCACTCATGATGATACAATACATGAGGTGGTCTTCCCAGGATGTCTGCACTGGGAGAAGGAAGCATGGCCGTTGTCCTAGTTAGCTTGTGAAGGAAACAAAATGTAGTCATGAACAGCTACTCAAACCTTGCCTCCATTACAATGGCTTCTACTTCAAAAACTGACTCCCAGCAGCTGTCATCTGTCACCAGCGGTTCAACAGGAGTGGGACTTTATGAACATTTCTTCACTCTGTGCCACAGTTTTGTCTGGCTTGAGCTTGCACAGGCCTTATGCTCTCTATCACGACTCATGTGAGTTCCTACGTGCAAGTGCCCTGGTATGTCCAGAAAACACTATTGTGTTTCTGGCATTTAATAATCTTTCTGTCCCTTCTTTCTTAGTGAGCTGGAAGCCTTGGGAGGAAGGGCTGGGTCAAGGATGAGAAAGCTGGGCTGTAGAGGTTAGTACAGATGCGGCATTTGTGGCTCAGTGAGGCACTATTTGTTTAGCGTAAGCAAGGCCCTATTTATTGCTGGATTTTCAGCGCTAAAATAAATTAGAATAGATGAATAAATAATAAATTAAAATAAAATAGGAAGCAGTCTATATTTTGAGAGTTCTCTAACAGACTAAAATGTTATAGCCTGATACATAGCAGCATACTGAAGGCCACAATTCTGAAGGTCTTTCCCACACTATTGCTTTTCCTTTGCCCATACTGTAGAGTGAGTTGTCCACAAGATACCCACTGAATGCCATGCTCTACATTAGGGAAAATTCTCTAATTCAGTCATATTGGGGTATGTGTCTTTTCATTCTCCAGGCTGATTTTAAAGACTATATAAAAGTACAGTGTGACATCTATGCATGCAGCTTTTTCTTGATTACAAGAGATGGTAGCTCTTATAGGATCTTAATTAGAATGATTTCAAAACTATTTTTCAACACAGAGAGTGAAGGAAATACTGTTTATTTCTCCTTAACGTCTACATATTCACATTTTTTTCCACTAAGGAAAAGACAACTGTTAAGATTCTAGCTGTGTCCTACAGTTTGCCCATTCCAATTCTGTTTTTAGTTGACTCTGCCCTGTGATGAGACTTAGGTGAACTCTGGGTTCCTGTCTGCACTCCTTGTCCTTTAGTATCCTGCAGTACAAAGTATTTCACCACCATGGCCTTCCGTTCATTTACACATGGGTCATTTGTGGAGATGATCAAGGGTGAAGGCAATGATACTTAAAAATTTACACATACTGTAGAAATTGTAGAACAATATAACAGAAACAATGAACATTTAGGTAACTATCCTTTAGCTGTCCCCACTGTGACTGTCTATTTCTTTGAGTCAGAAGTCATGGAAACTGAGGGTGTCATGCTGATCTTTGTGCCAGTGTGGTGCTTGTACAATCTAATCCAGCTGTGTTTCCGATTTCATGAAGCTAGGGTACAGACTCTTGGCAAGATCAGACTCATCATTGCACATGCCCCTCAGCATAGCCTGCTAACTAGCCTGCTCATCACTCAGCTTTCTGATTTCTAAAAGCAGATGTTTGTGAAAAGCAAACTAATGTCTCGAAACCTACAGTCTATCACTACTTGCTGTGATTGGATTGTTTTTGAATGTTTTAAAGTAACTACTGATGAATTTTAATTAGTTAATGTGATTCACAGGCATTGAGCTATCAGGAAATAAATTAAGGAATCTTTGTTTTGGTCTAGCTTTCAAGTGCTGCTGACACCCTAGTCATAACATAAAAAAACAGATGAATAAGCTACACGGCAGTGGCAGAAGTCTGTTTCAAGGAAAAACTGCTTAAACAGATTTGCACACAGGTGTTTAGGCAAAAATTGTCTACCTGCAAGATAAAAAATATCTTCAGAAATGTACCTGGACATGTTAAAAAATCCAGGTGCTTGTAAATATTTAGATGTTTTAATGTTTCATGCTACATTGCAATTCATATACATTTATATGTAATTAATAAATAACAATTCGTGTTTTGCAGAATTTATTCATCACATTATTAATCATATTAATACCCTCTGGTCAGGTTATAGTAAGTATTGTTATTGTTTTTAAAAGGAGAATTTGATGTGATCCTCTTATATTAGTGATAGAAAACAATATAGAAAGGGATGCTGAACTCAAATCAAATGGATACCAACAGAGGGTCTTGGAACATTCTCGGTAAGACTTTAGGGTTTGTAGTTGGCCAGTGCCTAAGTGTCCTTGAAGCAAATGCTGCCAAAGCAGTAATCGCCACCCTTTGTCTGAAATTGTAAAAGTCTTGAAGAGGAAAGAAAACCAAATTCCAAATGACTCCGATACAGCCTAGAGGAAGGGAGATACACGTGCCTGGGAGGAAGTTGGAGATAAATTAGAGGCATCTACTCTTTCTACTATCTAAATGTTAGAATAGACAATAAAAACAACTGGGGTGTAGGAGAAGTTTCGTTTTAGTTTATCATTACTTTCCACAGTCGCTTCCTTACCCTGAAGTCCCATTTTCCATCAGGCAAAGCATGAGTAGAAAGCACGAGCACCTGACATTTTCTAGACAGGCTAGATGTGGACTAGAGGCAGATTTGCTCTCCTAAAGCATGTGCTCTGGTACTAAGTCATGATAGACTTTTTCCTATGTGATATCGAACAATTAGCTATTATTTTCAAAAAGTCAAAAATGAGTATGTGAAATTTGTTCATATGGATGTTCTGGACTGTAGTAAATGGTTCCTCTACAGAGCACAAGCTAAGGCATCTATTGAAGAAGAGAGACAAAAGGAAGTGAGGGGAACAACGGAAGGCAAAATATATACCTCATTGACACCTGAGTCAGTGTATCTATGAACCTAGAAGCAGAAATAGATTCATGAGAAAATAGTCTGAATTAAAGGCATTATTTGAAGCTGTCTAGCTTGAATAATAATTCCAGATAAACACAAGCTTGAGACCAAGAAGCAAAGATAGTATTCGAAGTTTAAAAGGGAGAAAGCAGGGCAGAACCCACGATAACAAATTCAGACTCAAATAGTTGCAATCTGACTGAGGAGCTGCAGTGAGTGAAGATTGATTTCAGAGAAGAAAGCCATGTAGGAAGAACCTGCAAAATGAAGATGCTTACACAGAGAAGGCTAATATCCTCCTTCACAGTGCACTTCCTGTACATTTCCATTGACAAGTGCAGCCTTCTATGCAGGTCTGTGTTACTGTCTGTATCTTCAAACTCAGATAATAGAACATATCTCAATATAGGCAACAGGTTTTTGGATAGCCTAAAGACCCAGCTATACCACTCCTGGCCATATATCTAAAACATGCTCAACGCTCTTTGTAGCAGCTTTATTCATAATTGCAAGAAACTAGAAACAACCTAGATGTCCCTCAACTATAGAATGGATAAAGAAAATGTGGTACATCTACCCAATGGGATATTATTCATCTATTAAAAACAAAGACATCATGAATTTTGGCAAATATATGGAACTTGAGAATATCATTTTGGGTAAGGTAACCCAGTCCCAAAAGGACATGCATTGTATGTACTTACTTATAAGTGGATTTTAGCCATAAAATAAAGGTACCATGTTATGCTTGCACAGTTTTTAAATTTTATTTGTAAAGCTGAGTTCTATGTGTCTGCTGTTAGTATGCCTTTGAAATTTTCAGGACAATTAACTTTCAAGGAAAGAGGAACTCTCTGTAACACTAACTTGATAGGAAAAGATCCAATCTAATACTTCTGTGCTCTTCTGTAAATAAGAATGTTTAGTAAACAATGGATCACTTGTGAGTAGGAAACATAGTGTCTCCATTCTCCAAGGGACTGAGTTTTAGTTGATACTTAACCTTAGCATAACATGTCTATTCTTAGGTTTATGAAAAGTAGTTACAAATATTTTATTAATGGGTGGTTTTCCTTTCATTTAAAAAATGTCTCTCTGTTTATAATTTCTAGTGTTACATGTAAATTATCTTCCTGAATCTTCTCCGATTCCTTACATAAGTCTGAAATCACAATGAAAAGGCAGAGGGGGGGAAATATAAATCACTTTAGGAAAATGTGCTAATAGCAGATGGTGCTTTTCTCTCTTCAGTGCGCTCTGGAAATCACAAAGGACCTTTGGGACTGGGCAAGATTAGTTACAAGACCTGCGAGTGAAAAATTTATTGTGGCTGAAACAAATGCTCAACAATGGTTGGAAAATGTTAAGTCCCAGATGAGAGATGTAGTTTCAACAAACCAACCAGAAACTCTTCAAGTTATAATATAAAATCCTACCCGTTTTGTTACATGGAAGCATTAGAAATGTCTATGATAGAACCCAAGACCTAAAATTCCAAACTCAAGAAGAAAGAAAATGATCACATAACATCTGAGATATGGCAGCCAAAAGGAAAAAGAAAGCTGGTTCTAAGTGCCTATTTCCATGCATATATAAAACCATGTGCACTGGGATCACCAGAATCATGTCACTAAATACAGATTTACACTACCTGCCCTTGACTTGATTGTACCAGTTGGAGGAAAAGGTTATTGTTTGAACAACCACAGTAAAAAGTCTGTCTTTAAATAATCCTATCTTTTGTGTATTTCGTTTCAAGGGATCCTAATGTTCTTAATGTGACACACAACAGTGGAAAAAGTTCAGGTATTTCTGATGATGCCAGTCTAATTGGGTTTTTCCTGTTTTGACGCACTAGGTGCCAGGGCACACCTCATGTATTTTAGTTAAACCATATTAATCTATCTTTCTTCTTCTTTCTTCTTTCTTTCTTTCTTTCTTTCTTCTCTTTCTTTCTTTCTTTCTTTCTTCTCTTTCTTTCTTCTTCCTTTCCTTTCCTTCCTTCCTTCCTTCCTTCCTTCCTTATCCTTTCTTCCTTCCTTTCCCTCCTTCCTTCCTTTTCCCCCTTCTCCCTTCTTCCTTCCTTCCTTCCTTCCTTCCTTCCTTCCTTCCTTCCTTCCTTCCTTCCTTCCTGCCTTCCTTTCTTCTTTTTGTACAAGCAAACAGAAAACAAGTAAGAGTTGCTGTACAGAGTGGTGGTAGGCTCTGCACTGGTCATCATTTCTTGACATGTCATGAAGGAAAACTAAAATGTTCTATGTAATTCCAGCAACTTTATCAGAACAAACTATTATCCTCTGGTCTTTTCCACCCACATTCATATCAAATTATTATTCAAAGACAACAGTATCACTGTGGACATCGTGTTCCTGTATTTCATCTGAATCTGGTTAATGCACATGGGACCTTTGATATTAAGTACAGATGTCTAACTGAACTGAATGCTGACTGTGTTGCTTTCTGTTCCCAAATGTGGAAAACTGCTACTATAGATGAACTACTGGGTTCATTTATATGAAAGTCAGCCAGGCTTGCTGTGCTGTTGACTTATGCCACTTACGGATTTATTCAATCTTGGTACTTATCTATGAAAGGAACACTGCTCACATTCTTCTCTGGACATAGTTAACCTGACAACTGAAATCTAAATAAAACATATGGAAATATATATGTAATTAAATTTTAGACAGGTCAATATCAATATTACACATTTTCTTATGTAATTTTGTAGTTTTTAAAATGAATATTTTTAACTCATGAAAACAGAATATTATTTTAGAAGTGTCATATGATTATAAAAAGACATCACTGAAACTTAAACTTGTGATACATAAGAAGTTAACATTGGATGGCTTCTCCCCTAGTCTAGATATAAAGCAAGCTCAGTGAGTTAAATGTGGAAGACCTAGCACATTTCGGGAGAGATAGACTGAATGTGGGTCTCTTCCTTAAATCACCAGTATATTAGACTCTTTTGCATCCAAAAGAGGAGGGATCTTCAGAAGCCTATGAGCTGTCAGGCTCAAGGGTTTCTGGGAAGTCTGGATTAGAGGACTGACTGCTGAAGTCATTTTCTACCTATAGGAACAGGAATACTGTGTTGGAGAAGAAATCTTGGAATAGTGTTGCAGAGAGAATATTGAGCGAGTTTGGCTTGTAAATAATAACTTTGCTCATACCAGTTGATAACACCCCTATAGTCTGTGATCCAGACCAGCAAGAGGACAAAACATAGAACTGAATGAACTGTCAAATGCAGAATGGCACAGATATTGGGAGAAATGTATGCAAATTTTAAGAAATCATGGATTTGATTGTCAAGTATCTTATTCAGTATTTTTGCATCTATGTGTATAAAGTAATTGGTCTATAATTATTTGTTTCTTGAGTTTTATTGGTTTGGAATCAGTGTAACTGGGCTATAACTTGGACAATATTCCTTCTGTTTCTACTTTGTGGAATGCTTTGAGTTTATAGACATTAACTGAAAGTCTTTGTAGAATTCTTTGCTAAAACATCTAGTGCTGGACTTTTATTGCTTGGGAGACTTTTAATGTGCTTCTATTTTTACTAGGGATTATAGGTCTATTTAAATTGTTGATCTGATCATCTTCTAGACCAAATGGGCTTCATTCCAGAGATAGAGGGATAGTTCAATATATGAAAATCAGTAAATACAATCAACCATACTAAACAATGAAAAAAACCACATGAGCATCTTATTGATGTAGGAAAAGGCCTTTGAAAATCAGTAAATACAATCAACCATATAAACAAATGAAAAAAAAAAAACCTCACATGAGCATCTTATTAATGTAGAAAAGGCCTTTGAAAAAATATAACAACCCTTTCTATAAATTACCTGGGAAAGATTAGGTATACAAAGAAGGCAACTAAATGTAATAAAGATAATTTTACAGAATTATAGGTTGAATTGAATGGAGAGAAATGTGAAGGAATTTCACTAAAATCAGGAACAAGATAAGGTTGTACACTCTTTTGATTCTGTTCAATATAGAACTTGAAGTCTTAGCTAGATCAATAAGACAACTGAAAGAGATCAAGGTGATACAAAATAGGAAGGGAAGAAGTCAAAGTATCTCTATTTGCAGATAATATCATAGTATACATAGTGACACTAAAATGTCAACTTGGTAACACCTACAGCTGATAAACTGACTCAACAAAGTAGCTAGACACAAGATTAACTCAAAAGAAAAAAATCAGTAGCCTTTTTGTTTGGTTAGGTTTACCCCAAAATATATTGTATTATTTGAAGCTATTGTTAAAGGTGTTGATTCCCCACTTTTTTCTCTCTCATAGACCTTGACTGGAAAATTCTCATCTTCATATGGAAAAAAACAATCAAGGACAGCTAAAACATTCCTAAAGAATAAAAAGACTTCTGAAGATCTCACCATTTCTTATTTGTACTACAGAGGTATAGAATAAAACCATATTGTCTTGGCATAAAAATAGACTGGCTGATCAGTAGAATACATTGAAGATTCAGACATAAATCCACATACAAATTAACACCTGGAATTTGATAAAGAAGTGAGAAATAGAAAATGGGAAAAAAGAAAGCATCTTCAACAAATTATGTTAGTAAAGCTGGATGACTGTATGTAGAAAAATTCAAATAGATCCATATTTATCAACTTGCACAAAACTCAAGTCCAAGGGAATAAAGATTTCAGCACAGAAACAGCCACATTGAACCTGAGAGAAGAGGCAGTAAGGAATAGCATTGAATATCTTAGTACAGGAGATGACTTTCTGAATAGATAACACAGGCAATATAATCAACAATTAACAAATGGGGCTTCCTGAAACTTATGTTAGTCAAAGGACACATCAATTGGATAAAATAGCAACCTACAGAATAGGAAAGTATTTTAATCAACCCTACATTCAATAAAGGACTGATATCCAAAATACATAAAGAATTCACACAATTAGATATTTTAAAACATAATTCAATTTAAAAATGGTGTTGTACCGATTTAAACACAGAATTCTCAGCAGAGTAATCTAAAAATGGTTGAGAAACACTCAAAGAAATGAACAACATCCTTAGCCAACAGGAAAATGCAAATCAAAACTACTTTGAGATTTCATTTATACCTATTAGAATAGAAAGATCAATAACACAAGCAACAGCTAATGCTGGTGAAGATGTAGAGCAAAGGAACACTCATTTACTGTTGGCAGAAGTGCAAACTTGCACAGCCACTATGAAAATCAATATGGTAGTTCCTCAGAAAGTTGGGAATCATTTACCTCATATTAACCTACTATTCTTGGGCATATACCCAAAGGATGTTCCATCCTACCAGAAGGACACTTGTTCAATAATGTTCATTGATGTTTTAGTCATAATAGCCAGGAACTACAAGCAATCTAGATGTCCTTCAACAGAGGATTGGATAAGAGAAATGTAATTACACAATGGAGTATTACTCAGCTGCTAAAAAATGAAATTATGCTGAGTGAGGTGAACTAGACCCAGAAAGGTAAATATGGTATGTATTCACTTAGAAGAAGACATTAGCAGATGAGAACATGATAACCAAGCTGCAATCCATAGGCTCAAAGAGGTAAAGATTGGCAGTCTGGGGTATGCATGGATCCCTGGAGAGAGGAAATAATCAATTTTATGGGTGAGCAGAGGCTGGAAGGGGATAGGGACTGATGGATCTGGTGTAGGGAATGGAGTATAGGGAAAGATTGTGGGGATAAATGGCTGGAAATAGGGAGAAATTTTGAGAGTGTTGTGGAAACCTACTGAAGTGGAAACTTCCTGGGGTCTATGAATGTGATCCTAATGAGAACCCTTAGTATTGGGGGGAAATGGAGTCCCAGTTGGCCATCCTTTGTAGTTAGGTTTGGTTTATGTGGATGGGACAGGTTTTTATTCAATTGAGCTGTTAGCTAAAGGTGTTTCATGGAAATCTAAAAACAACCCAATCCTTTGATAAGTCAAAGACTTGTATTGTACAATCTGATAGTGGGACTCACTGCCAAACACAACACCTACACATCAAACATGGAGAAGTAGACCTGGAGCCTACATAGAGCATTCATCCCTATGTTCAAGTCTCTTTGATATGGGAAGGTACACTGCAGGCTACCAAAGAAGAAAAATGTACATAAACCCATTTGTAAAACATTTGACCTACAACCTGTCCTGCCTTTAGGAGAGCCAGCCAATGTCTGATTTGATTTATTGTCTTCTCCATGACATGGAACCTATACCCACACTGCTTGGGGTTACAAGATCCAGAGAATAGATAGCCCATTCATCTAACTTGAAACACTATGGGTTAAAATGGGAGAATGGGAAAATAAAGAAGAGGAAATAAAGTTTAATGTAATATTTACATTTCATTCTCTAAAGCAGTAGTTTTCTACCTGTGAGTTGTGATCCTTTGTAGTGAACGATACTTTTACAAGGGTCTCATATCAAATATCCTGTATATCAGATACTTAAAATTCATAACAGTAACGAAATTGCAATTATGAATTAGCAATGAAAATAATTTTATGGTTGGGGATCACTACGATATGGGGGAGTTTAAACTAGTGCAGCATTAGGAAGGTTGAGAACCATTGTTCTAAAGGGATTGTGTGTGTGTGTGTGTGTGTGTGTGTGTGTAATTGTAATGTATTTATTATATGTATATATTGTAACATTGAGAACTACTGCTCAAAATGGCGTCTATAATACTAACAAGTGAGAATCTTATACTGCAGATCAAACTGTTTGATAGGAACTATAGGTTTCGGCAACACAGACAACACTTTAGCAGTGCCATGAAGGTTTTCTTCAGGGGACTAATGATCTGCAGAAGCAATTCTATTGAATATCATACCAGCCAGTGTGAAAGAAGCAACTCATGAGGAAATATCCAAGGCCCTGATGGAAATAAGAAAATGAGAGATGTTGGAGATGGATCCCATTCAGCATATGTTTGTTGTTTAACCATGGGTCTGGAGTTTGATTTCCAATACTCAAGTAAAAACTTGAACATAACATGTTTGATCTTAGTAAACCTAGTATTGGCATAATCAATAGGGAGGCAAAAAGGAAGATTTCTGGGGTTTTCTGGTCATCGAATCTAGCCAAATCAGTGAGCTCCTGGTTCAGTTAGTGACCCTGACTGAAAATGTAGGACAGAGAACAAATGAGAAAGACACCTTATGTCACCATTGGCATACATATGCACACGCACACAGGCACACACACACACATACACAAACACACACACACAGGGAGAGGAAAAGGAGAGACAGAGAGACAGAGATGCTCATAAAAACAATCATTCTGGATGTCTAGAAAACAATAGGAAATCTTAGAGACTGGTCTTGGGAACTTCAAAATTCTAGGTTGTCCCAAATAAAAATAGTGGGAATGTTATTTCTAAGGATGCAATGCCTATGATAACTCTGTATTTATAATTTATAAAAACAAGCATATATAGTGAAAATGTTTTGTCTGAGGATACAATGCCATGATATCTCTGCACATTGATTATCACCATTCCTACAAAGTGAACATTTTTATTATATGGAATAGTTAATCATTTCTTTTCTCTGTGTTCTATGCTAAATCTATCAATTAGGAATGCTAACATATTCCTTGATTTAAGCAATGATGTTAATATATCTCTATTCAAAACTAATAATGATCTTAGCTATGTTTGAAGTCATAGGTCTGATATTTTTGTGACTATTCAGAGATTAAGAAACTCTAATATTAGATGATAACAAATCTTGGAAATAAAATGAAAATAGGGTCATAGTACCATAGCAACAGAGAGAGACTTGCTAAGTAGGTAACAATGACACAGATTCCTGCAGCTCTTTGCTGCATTTCCATTAACACAATCCCACGTGCTTACATTATGATTACCTGCATAAAAAGGGAGATGCTTTTCACTACAGAAGCCTGAAGAATTTCTGGGTAAAATGTAACAACCACCACATTGAATATTGGTGCCACTTATGGGTTCTGCCTTCCTTACTGAACCTAATGTTACATCTTATACTACAGCTGGTCATGGTCTTGTTTGGAGGCTGGGGCAGGGCTGCTGTAATGCAGATCTCCTGCCACAGTGGACTCACAGTCATCTGCCATCTCCTCTCTTTTATGTCTTCCCACACACTAACATCATTTGTGTTGGCTTGTGGGCTCTTGTCTAACACATTATTTCTCCTATATTTTTATCCTGAATAAAACACTAATGTAATTTCCTTTTAAAATAAAAAGGCAGCAAGATCTCATGGTAATACTACTACTTATGCATCTATTATATAAATAATTATTGGTTACTATTTATTATCTATAAATATATTTATTTAAAATAATTATAAGCAATGTCTTAATTCATTATACTCCAATCTCTTATTAAGATCTTACTATGTGAAAATACAGATTGTTCTTCCTCTATATACTAGAAATACCTATTTATTTGAGTAGTTACTGGACATTGGCTTACACTCCTGTGTGATGGTGTATGTTTCTAATTTCAGAAGCAAGAACATCCTCTGAAAAATACAAAGGAAGGTGTCCTCTATTTGTATTGTCACAAAGAAGAAAAGACTTCTGCTTATTTTCTACATTTAAATTCTCTGTAAGTTTTCAATATGGCTCTCTAATATATCGCACTAAAATTAATAACCTTAAGTGTTCCATTTTAAGAAGGATGACTATTAGTAATGTTAGCATTCTGTCTAAACTCCACCCCCACAGTTACCTGGAAACAGCCAGGTATGCTCGTCCCCACACTTACCTGCCAATAGCCAGGTAGGTGTGACCCACTGTAAAAGGGACTGCTTGCCCCCTCCTCCCTCTCTTGATCTCTTCTCTATTCTTTCTCTCTTGCCTTCTTAGTCTCTTCCCTTCCCCAACTCCCTTCCCATTCCTTCCCTCCATCTCCACGTGCTCATGGCCGGCCTATACTTCTCTACTCTCTCATTTTCCTCTGCCTCTACTACCCTCTTAACTACCCTCCCATGCCCTGAATAAACTCTATATTATACCATCTTGTGGTTGTCCCTCAGGGGGAAGGGATGCCTTGGCATGGGCCCACTGAGACATCCTCTGCCCCATACCTTACATACATCCATAGAACATCTTCTCTTTCTCTTTTTTATAAACACATCAATTATGATAGTCCAAAATAATGGAGGGAAGAAAGAACCTGGAATGGTACATGAATATTATGTCTATCTATCTACTTATCTATCTATCTATCTATCTATCTATATGTACAATATATACATATAACCATATATATATATATATATATATATATTATATATATATAAATTTAAATCTTTATGTATCAATATACATGTTCTACCATATAGCTAACTTCATAGAATATATAAATGGAGATGAACAACAATATATCAATATTAGTTAATATTTGCTGATAAATCCCCAAAACATTTCATTAAAGTATATATAAGTCTTCTGTAATCTAGAATATATACTTTTCCATCTTCCACAGTTATAGTTATATGAGAAATTAGTATAACTTTTTTAATAATATTCACAACCTATTGCTGTTATTTGCTAAATGTATATAGTATTAAAATGACTTCACGTGAACTATCTTATGCCCATAGAATAATTCATCTCTCAGTATTCACCAGAGAAGCTTCTATCTGTGGTGGATGGTGATTAATGCAGTGACCCACAACTAGGCAAGATAGATGTAATAAGATTCTGTGAAATTCTCAGTCCAAAATGATACACTCATTACCTGTCCTCCCAAGGGTAAGAGATTATTGTATAAGAGAAGACAGAAATAGTGTAATGCCTGGGGTCAGTGGGTGACCCTAAGAGAGGGTCTTCCAGACACAGGAGGGAAGTTGCACATATGAACTCACTGTGGTTATGATGTTATGTACAAGACCCACTAAGCTTCTTTATGAGACTAGTAAACAAGACATACAACTATACAAGGGCAAAAATGAAATGTGATGCATATGCATGAGTGTACACTGACTCTGTACATACCTAGCCACCTACCTAGCTACCTCTTTTCCCTACTTTTCGTTACACAAAATCTGGTTGAGAACACATGAAGTTTAAGCCAAGCAAGACGGAGACTTGCCAACTTGTGGATTATGATAAAGTGCTATATTATGACTTCTTATTTAGGTCTCTAACATTACTTATTGGGGAAGACACCAAGCTGTGTATTTTTCTGCTATCTAAGGCTAATTTCTTGTTTGTGTGGAAGCTCACTTTTCATCTTTCGATGAAAAAATGTATGGGCACACACTAGTTATATTAAAGTTATTATAATTATCAATTACTATTATTATTTGTGTGTGTGTGTGCAATATGTATATTCACATGCTACAACAAACATTTGGAGGTCAGAGGACCATTTTTTTGAAGTTGCCTCTCTGATTCCACCTTTGTTTTGTTTCCATGTGGAACTTAGGCTTTTGGGTAAGTTACTTTACCTGCTGAGCCATCCCACTCCCCCCTGAATTGACTTTTGAATGCTTTACTCTGTCTATTTGGGAGGCAATGTCTTAAGTTTCATTTATGTATTACTTATTAAGCATTAGCAAAACTGATCAATTTATTTAATGAAAATTGAAACAGTTAATTTAACAACATAGGACATTATTATTATTTTGATGTAACATTCTGACTAGATTAGGGAAATATATATTAATTTGGTCTTCTAAGAAGTTCCTGACACCAACTTTAGCATATTTTCTGCTCTCTAAAGTTCCACAAACCATCATCCACACAAAATATGCTGGTGTCTTAATATCTAAATTAGTCAAGGAAGGAACACTGTGAAATAGAACAGTGACCAGTTACATCCAGTTGTTCCAGTGTCAGGAGGGAAATGAACATGAATTCCTCACTGAAGCATAAATTACATAATTTTAGAATTAGAGTATTTAGGCTACATTATCAATTTCTATTTTAAGGGAAATTAATGAACAATAATTTTTGGTAGAGCTAATTCTTAAAACATTAAAAATTTAAAATTGGAACTGTTCAGTGTAATAATATTTTATTACACTGACTAGAGCATTACAGATTTTAAGTTGGAATCATTAACACTAGTTTTAGTAACTAGCAATTTTTCTTCAACACCTTCTTTCAACAATGGTTTCTTCAACACCTAATTTAATTGAAGAAAGTAAGTTGATTTTGTATACCCTAAAGCATTCACATATTTCATAAGGAATTACCTGCATTCATGCTGGTATTTCTGATGACTGTAGCCTCTGGGCATAGGGCAGGTTTAGTAATTATACCTAATAACAATGAGAAAATGAACAGTTTCTATGATGGAAAGACACAGTTTCACAGAGGAAGAAGATACCAGTGGAGCATCGTTGTCCTAGTATGAAAAAGTCTTCTAGACTGTTCTAGAATTCATCTTGCTGATCTAAATTGTCACCTCTGATGTTTATAAATATTGATGTCTAGTGATGTTATCATCATCTAACACACACACACACACACACACACACACACACACACACTAGTTTGTTTTAGCTCTTTGTGGTTCTGATGACAGATACCATAGACAGATACTATCCTTTGCTGATCTAAGGCAGCTAAGGAGCTAAGGAAGGTAAGAGGTAAACAAAGTCAGTCAGGAGTGTCACAAATGGTATAGCCTATAAAAAGTATTGGGGGAGAGGTTCATAGCCACAATCTGCAGAATTCATATTCTAACAGAGAAACAAACTATAAAGGGCTCTATTTTGATATGTATCTATCAGTGTATCTGTCATCTATCTATCTGTCTATCTATCTATCTATCTATCTATCTATCTATCTATCTATCTATCTATCTATTGATATCTCTATCATCTATTCATCATCTCCCTCTCTATCTTCCTATATAAGATCTAAATACAATAAACACCTATGAGAGAAATAAATAGGGAAAGAGGGTAAGGACATTGAATCACTATTTTGAATAAAGTTATCTGTGATGTTATGGGCCTGTCACAACAGCATTATCTGATCAAAGGCAACTGAGGAACTAACTTTAGATTTGGAGTTAAAGAAGTTCTTACACGTGTAAGACTTGAGAAGAGGCTAAAAGGAAAGGGAATAGTTAGGTTAGTTTTTTAGAAGAAACTTTAAAGGCTCTTGAGTTAGCAGTGAGTTTCTATGTTGCATAAACAAAGGCTCCCCCCCCCCAATAGTAAGAACACAAGGAGGAGACAACTGGATTACAGAACAGAAATCACAAATATGGCAAGGGGCAAGGTGGAGCTTCTATTTAAATGGTGCACATGGATTAGAAATGTGACCTGGCTATATTTGTCTTCTGTTCTTTTCTGTTAAATTTGGTTCAGTCATTTCTGACAAACACTGTTAACAAAGGTGTTAGCAGTCATTCTCTGCCTGTGGGCTGTGTCTCCTTTGGGGGTCAAGTGACTCTTTCACAGGACTTGCATAAGACCATCATAAAACACAGATATTTACATGACAATCATTACAGTTATGAAGTGGCAATGATAATAATTTTGTTGTTGTGTTCCACCCCAACATGAATAACTGTATAAAAGGGTTGCATAGTTAAGGAAATTGAGAAAAACAGTGTGCTAAGTGGAGAAGAGACAATGTTGGCCCAGAAATAAATTGCCAACTATGCCAAGAATTTATGTTTCAGTGCATAAAATAGAAATTGGTTACAAGGTACAATATATAAGGAAGTGATGCATTCATTTACATTTACTATACAAGGGCATGGTCTTACCATGCATTCTATGTTCAAAATACATACAAAGATATACTAAAATAAACAGTATATTGATTAACAAGATGCTATTTAGGAATAAAATAACAATTAGTGAATAAGAGGCCATGAACTTAAAGTAGATCAGGGATGAGTATATGTGAAGGTTTAAAGGGAGGAAGGAATATATATCCAAACAAAAAAAAGAGAGACATATTATTATGTCTAACACATTTTTCCTCAGAAAGTCATTCATAGTTTTTCTACAATAATAAATTAAAAAAAATAAATTTATTAAGTACTTTCTTATTTTAATACCCCTTGCATGCATGATCCTGTTTAATATTTATAATGGTTGTGACAGAATAAATTTTTGTCACTTTCACTTTAAATATACATAAACTGATGCTATAAACATTTAAGCAACTTAATATACAATGAGTTTGTGATATAAGCAGGCTTGGCCTCACTACACATACATGCATCTGGTCTGTTCTTCACTAAATTGACTAAAATAAATGCCTTACTTAGCCTCGCACTAAATATACCCTTGGAAACTAATGGAAGAAATAACATAGGATCATCAATCTTGAGAATTAGATATATTTAGGAAGATTTTCAGATGATGAGATCCAAATAGTAACTGTGCACATGAAGTTAAGAAATACTCAACTTAGAGTGGCATTATTCTGCAATTGTATCTTGACAAAGAGTAATGCTAGGATCAGACATGTAACTATAAAATGTGGCTAGACCTTAATGCTTTTACACTTAGAAAATTCTATGATAATTTTGCTTTCCAATTTTCAATACCACTACTAATCAATGAATTGTAAATGGCACATTCTTTGAAGTTTTTACTGGGTATATAGATCTCTAGAGTCTTCATTTGTAGATTAATCTCGGGGGCCACTCTCTGAGCTCAGGATTTCTCCAAGATCTTCCAGGGAACATTATTCAGCATTCTCTCAATATCTCAGCACTGAACCTCATGGCAAGATTTCTGTGGAAGGAACTCTTCCTAGAATTCTCAATTTTCACCCTTAAGACTCCATGCATTTACCTCCTTCTACTTCCTCTATATCAGTAGAGAACTCCATTAAATTTGCAGTCAAATTGACAAGTGAGCATCCTCTGTTATTCTCACACTGCATAGTGAGTTTATATCGCTAACTTTTTAGGTTAACATTTATCTGCCATCATTAATATAATCTTATGCTATTGTAAGATTATATTGTACCAGCCAGCACCTGATATACTGTCACATAAAAATCATCTACTATTTTAAAATACTATCAATGCTTTGTTATAAATAATATTCAATCCCACCCCTTTTTAACTAAACTTTTTGTACTAATTGTAAATTATCAAAATACATGTCAAGGGCTTAAAACAGGGAAAGGTGGCATCACTAATATATCTTTGCTTGTATGTTTTTTTTTCTTATTCTTGCTGGCTGTGGACTGGTGTATACTATGTAACTGACTAGTGATGAGTAATTTTGTCAGATTATTAGAAAATGTCAATAAGCCAAGTCTTACAGTATGTACCTTGTGTGCACTATTCATTTAAGCTTGGTATCAAATCTACACATAGATAACTAAATAGCATTGAACTCATTGGCACAGGTGGAAATTTCCTAAACAGAACTCCAATGCCTCAGGCTCTAAGATCAAGAATTGATAAATGGAACCTCATGAAACTGGAAAGCTTCTGTAAGGCAAAGGACATAGTCAATAGAACAAACCAGCAACCTACAGATTGGAAAAAACAAAAAGGGAAAAAAACAACTTTACTAACCCCACATATGATAGAAAGCTAATATCCAAAATATATAAAGAACTCAAGAAGCTAACCTCCAAAAAACCAAACAACCCTTTCAAAAATCAATGGTGATCAAAGACACAACTTAAAATAGAAACTGATAAGAAACCATTTGTAAAATCAAAAGTCACTTACAGGAACCAGAAATTTTTTAATCTCTTCCAAAGCATGACTCATCCGTGAATAAGCTTCCCCAGGTGGAGCAAACACCTCAATTAATACATGCAGCTCGTCACTGAGGTGGGTATACTTGGCCTCCCCGCTCTTCCTCAGCTCTTCTTCCTGTGAAGAAGTTATATTTAGAAATATGGATCCACTCATTTTGCATTGATTTAACATTTCCTGAGAATATGACAAAGGGCCACAATCTAAGCAAATTTTCCAAAAAGAGAAAGAAATTCTTTGAGAAATAAAAATCTGAGGCAACCCGGTTAACCATTTTCAAATTTGGGTTTCTAAAGGAACCTGCCGTTGTCCTCAACCACAAAATTTTTAGTCAGTTTGATGAAATGTTAAACTTGTGAAGCCAAGACATCAAAATGCTGTTTATTCCTATATAAACATCACTACATATTTGAAGAACAAGATTCTTTATTGTCTGGTGTATAGTACTTTTCATATAAAAAGTAGATTACTGTTGAGTTGTACAGGAAAATCAGAATTTTAATTTTTATAGAAATCTCATGAAATAATGTAGAAGAACAAGGGCTCATCTTTCAGCCAGTTCCTCCATTGCCAAAACTATGACAGAGAAGAACAAACAAACAAAATTAACCAATACTTTTAGAATTTCAAATTGAACAAACTTTGCTTAAGAGATACAAGGGGCTAGGAAGCACCTCTCAAAATATTTACACTCATAGTCATTTGGGAAATGAAAATCAGAGCTACTTTAATGCCATCTCACTCCAGTCAGAATGTCCATCATTGTAAATGCAATGCCAGCATGTATGTGGATGTGATAAAGGTGGAATATTTTATGCTGTTTGTGGGAGTGAAATCTAGTGTAGCAACTCTGGAAATTAGCCCAGAAGTTTTTTAAAAACTAGAAGTGCCATATGACCCTATACTCTAGGGCATATACCAAGGGCTTTCTATCATTAGAGAGACATTTGTACATCCATGTCCACTGCTGCTCTTTTGGCACTAGCTGGAAATATACCCAACCTAGACGTTCCTAAACAGATAAGAGGGTAATAAAAATATGGTACATATATACATTGCAATATCACTCAGCTATACTGGAAACCAAAATAGCTCAATTTTCAGGTAAGTGGATAGAACAGGTTAATGCGTGAAACCCTGACAAATGAACAGCACAGGTTCCCACTCATAAGTGGGTCCTCATTTCAGACATTTTGTTTTGCATATTTAAGTTGGAACCCAAGTAGAAGCCACGGAAACTCATAAAAAAAAAAAAAAAAGCTATTGGCAAGAGGCACAAATGAAGAAAAGGAATAGAAGATTATAGATGAAGAAAACTGAAGAGGTGCATGTTATTTGGGGGTGGACAGGCTTAGGCAGGGAAGAGTATAGTAGAATGGAGGCGCTAAGAGGTAGGGGAAATACATGTAATATGAAAGAAGAGAGAAGTACTTGCAACGAAAATAGGAAGTGGGTAGAGGGGCTGTGGGCAACAAAAGAAAGGAAGTTCTTGTTTGGAATAATCAATATTAAAGGTATATAAAAAGGAAACTCTCTGGTTAATAAAGTGGCTCCAAAATATAAATTCCCAACAAAAAACAAAAAATTAAAACAGGAACTGGAGAGATGGTTCACTGGTTAATATCACATACATAAATCCCAAAACAAAATTATAGGAGTTCAGAGGTACCCTGCATGGGTGAACGGTGCAGTTCCAAGAATGAATGGATTATTTTTATAAGATAAATTTATTTTTCTTTTATGCGTACGTGTGTTTTGTCTGAACAAATGTACACCAAGTACATGCCTTTTGCCCATGGCAGTCAGTAAAGAGGGTATCAGATACCCTGGATCTGCAGAAACTGATTATTGAGAGCTTTGTGTGAATCCTGTGTGCTGAACTCAGGTCCTCTGCAAGAGCAGAACATGCTCTGAATTACTGAGATCCAGCCTCAGTGCGAGGAGGGTCCTGAGAAATGGGGGAACGGGAGAAGTGGTGATTCATAATAACTCAAGTCAGTAGTGGATGCAAGCTGTCAGTTCGAGTACTCTCTCATTTCCTGAGGATTCTTCCTTCCTTTCCTTTCTTCCTTCTCCCTTCTCATTCTTTTCCCTTCTTCTGACCAGAGAGCCTGAACCCAGCCTTTTATTTTTCTAAAAGCTACGTCATCAAGGCTTTGAATATTGGTAGTGTTTTTAGAAATCCTTAAATCTACATGAATTTTTATTAATCCTGGATCATTACTCCCAACTCCTGCTTCCTTAAAACAGAAAGTAAACTCAAAGCAAAAGCGCATTTCCTTACAGTTTTTACACGGCCTGTTCTTCGTGGGTAGCTGGGCACAGCTCTTGCTGTTTCTTGGTACAGCAGACAGCAGTCTTTAGTAACTGCTTTCATGTAAGAACAGAAAGGTGATAGACTATTAAGGTTAAAATAATTTCTTACAAAATTTTCAAATTTATGCACATAAAGCAGCTAACTCTCTCTAATATCTCTCTAAATCTAAATTGTCATCTCTAATCCTTCAGGAGAACAAAGTACTAACTTTCTATATGCTTATACATCATCTTTTAATGCTTCAGTCTTTGCTTCCTATCCTATCAATTCCAGAGCTGCATGTAATATATTTCTAAGGCTATCTATTTCTAGATCATATACAATTCTTTCTCCTATAAAATAAACCCATCTGGACTGTGATCTGCCTGACTATACAGTTAGTTTTAGGTCAATTGCATATTTTTAACATTTAATTCACTTGAGATAGTATTATCTCAAAAGTGTCAAACTTGCTTTGATGAACCCACAAGGTGGAGTGTTAGATGTTAAGTCAATTATTAGGTTAGCTCAGTGATGACCATGTTAAAGGGTTATACGAGTGAATAATATTTTAAACTCAGAACTTCAAATGTCTTGGAAAGATGAGGAAAACATGTCATCATTTTGTCTTAGGTTCCTCAGCATGAAATAGTAAAATGTCATAGGCTGCGTGACACACGCATCAGAATACTGACCCTGTGGGCAGGCGACCAGTATGCCAGGCTTACAGATTAGCTATGTTCTGTATCTCAGGTGATACAAAAGGAAGTTCCTGGTTTTTGTTTGCTAATAAAGACAGTGATCCAAGCAGAGAAGGTTTTTTGTTTTTTGTTTTTGTTTTTGTTTTTAATGATGTGTTTAATGTGACATCAGAGGGAGTCGGTTCCTAACATATTTCAGAACGAACTCTAGTGATGGATAAGAAAGAAAAGTCCCAGAATTTGTCAAATCAGGCATATAGGAAGATGGGTTAGAGTTATTAATTAAGGTTCTTTTTTTTAAAGATTTGTACTTACTTATTCAGTCTAAATTCCAATTGCTGTCTTCCTGTCCTCCCTCACACAATCCCTCCCTCCATCCCCCTTCCCCTTCTCCTCTGACAGGGTGGGGCCCCATGTGTTTACTCCCACCTGGCATATCAAGTATCTGCAGGCTTAGGTACATCCTCTCTCACTGAGGCCAGGCAAGGCAGCCCAGTTAGGGGAAAGGATTCCACAGAGAGGAAACAGCTTTTAGTCTCTGCTCTAGTTGTTGGGAGACCCACATGGAGACTAAACTGCACATCTGGCTGAGGCCTCAGTCCAGACATTGTATGCTTTTTGGTTGGTAGCCCAGTTTCTGAGAGCTCCCAGGGGCCCATCTTAGTTAACACTGTGGGTCATCCTATGGGGATGATATCCCCTTCAGGAATTTCAAGCCTTCCCCTAACTCTTCCATACGGGTCTCCGACCTCTGTCCAGTGTTTGTCTGTGGGTCTCTGCATCTGTTTCAGTCAGCTGCTGGATGGAGCCTCTCAGAGGACAGTTATGCTAGGCTCTTGTCTGTAACCAACAAAGAAACTTAAAGCTTATGCAGCCTCTCTTATGTCCTGTACCCTTAACCCACCATACTAGTATCAGTGCTTTCAGTTAAGGAAAGCAAACACATACACATTTTATCCATTGTACTAAGTTCACTGTTGTAAGCTCTTTAAGTTTGAATAATTTATAAGGCTTTCATTTACGGTGTGTTATGTTGAAAAAAGAGTATGGACGTTAACCCATCCAGTTTGTTTCATTATAACCAGGGTTAATAATGCCAGTTTTCCATGTGTTAGCATACAAATGTATGTATTTGGCACATTTTGAACTCATTATTTGATGTGTCTAACTGCTTACTCTCTAAATGTGGAAAGTGATAAGAAGAACCACATAGCAAGCAGTAACTAACTATTTATCTAACATTCATCTATTTATCTAAACAGTCATCTATTGATAAATGTTTTCACCATATACATCTCATGTTCAAAACAATATACCAAATTATACATGAACAAATGAGTTCATGTCTTCTAAGATCCCAATGAATCTCCCACAGTAGCGTTTCCAGTGATATAAACAAACTGGATAATAGAAAAGTTGAAAATGCATTATGTACAGTATATGAAGTTTTATGCTTTGGTTTTTACTTAAGCAATCATTATTGTCATGTTTTATCCTAAGAGTTATAATTTACTAAAGTGTTTTCTGCAGGCTTTTTCTTCTTAATGCCCGAGGGATCTTTCTTCTAACATAAATCCTTTTCAGAAATAAATAAGACTATTGTCTACAGGACTTTCACCATCAAGAAGTTCAAATAAACACACATTTATTATTCATGTGGTGCCCCAAATGGGATTTGTCTAAATCCCCAGTTTAAAAGCGTTTTTAAATAGGCACAGGTTGAAAATTTTTGAGTGAGTGTAAATAAGTAGTATGAATTATATACAGACAAAGCAGATACACATAAGTACACAGGACAGGAGCAATGGTCAGATGCTGAGCAAGAGCTCAGGCTTGCTTGTCTGCACTGTTTGCAGTAAATGTTCTCCCAGGCTAAGGCCTTTCATAGTCCTGGAGGTCAGCTCTACAAAGGTAATCTTTTCATGATTACACACTTGACATTCAATAGGGCTTGGTACAGTTTGGGAAGATGTAGAGGGGAAGCACAGCTACCAGGCTGTCTTAGATAGAGTTACTACTTCTATGATAAAATGCCATGACCAGAAACAAGTTGGGGAGGAAAAGGGTTACTTGGTTGACTCTTCCAAATCACTGTTCATTACCAAGGGAACTCAGGAGAGGAACTTAAACCTGGAGGCAGGAGCTGCTGAAGAGGTCATCAAGAGATGCTGCTTACTGGCTTGCTCCTCTTTCCTTGCTCAGCCTGCTTTCTTATAGAATCCAGGCCTATCAGCCTAGAGATGGCATCACCCATAATATACTGGGTCCTCTTCTATCAATCCTTAATTAAGAAAATGTCTTACAGGTCTCCCTACAACCCAATCTAATAGAGGCCTTTTATTAATTAAGGTTCTATCCCCTCAGATGGCTCCATCTTATGTTAAGTTGACATAGAACTAACCAGCATACTAGTCAAAGTAACTAAGACTTGAACCTCTGATCATCAAAGTTGTTTTCCTTCTTAACCACTCTTATGGAGGACCTTTGGGGATCAGGAATAATAAGACCAGTAGATGAGCATTTTTTATGAAACCGAACATAAACTGTCTCCAACTAATGGAGAATCTGCAAGACTGAATATACCCAAGCCAATGACAATTATTCTTTCTGTTGAGGTTGCACTTGAACCAGAAGCAATCTCAGGGGAACCAGTCTGTTTTCCTTAAGGACAAAGATAACATTAATAATGATTTCTTGGAGTTTACCTTGAAGAACAAGAACTAAGACATTGATCAATTAGGCCATATCTTGACCAGGAATAGTTAATATACAGACTTCATGCCCTCCCACCTCCATTATTCTTCTACTGTAATCCAAAGGTCATATCAACACACAGGAGTTAAATTTCCAGTCACTAGACCCTCCATATGCTCTTCTTGGCATTACAGAAACTATTTACCCTTCATCTTTACAATGTACTGATTACATCCAATGCTTGTATCTTTAGCATTATGTGGTCCTGATTGGCTTGTCAGGATTGTGGAACAAGTCTTGATTGTGGTGACCACTGAAGCTAAGGTTATAATCATTGGAATAAAGGATGACATTTAAACAACAGTCTAGGATTTTGACATACATAGATCAATGTTGCAATATTGAAGTTTGAGATCATAGCCATGCTAGATGTTAACAACCCTGATTTGGAAATATGAAATCATACCCTGTGGGATACAATAAGGATACTCTTATTTCCCAAAGCATAAAGTATTGTCAGAAATTGTGTCCTGATATACTGAAAAGACCCTGTTAGCTCTTCAAGGAAAGCAAGGTTAAAAAAAAATTAACCCAAGGGAATCTACTGGATAGTGTTTTTGGACAGTTTGTCAATCCTCCTCAAGGATCAGACTTCTGTTGATACATTGAATCTGAAAGTCAAATACTAAGGATAGTCAAGTCTATTTTGTGTCAACAAGGTAAATTAAGGACACTTTCATCTACTTTTCATCATTTCTGTGATAAAAGCAACTCAAGAAACAGATTGGTTTTCAGATATTTGATTTGTTTTAGAAAACAGATTGAAGTGGCGATCTGCCAGAGGAGGATACATGGAGTCAGGACCATGGGGCATATGGTCACATTGCATCCACAACAGAGAGTGAATGAATGTTGGCAAAGTCTTCTTGATTTTTCCCATGTTCATCCTTCTAGAACCAAATCCCATGTGGTATAGGGCTCCCTACATTTAGGATGTCCCTTCCTATGCCAAGTAACCCAATGTAGAAACTCCCTCAAAGAAATTTGTGTCTGGATACTTCTAGAGCCAATCAAATTGTCTCAGTGTTAAACGTCACAGGGACACAGTCATTTTTAAGAGCTTCACTAATCTATTTCAATTTTCACTGGAGCATTACCAATGCCAGTAGTCAGAAGAGGAGGCAAATCAAGCCTGGTGTCTGCAAATATACCAATTGAACACATATCAGTTGAGTTACAGGAAGACAATATAAATTATTGAATTAAAAGAACAAACTAAAAAACAAAAACAGTTTCTAGAAGTAGAAGGAAAGATAAAGTGTACATACCAAAAAATTGATACAGTTCCTGTTGCCTCCATACTCCTGACCTAGACCTGGTTGTATAGCCCCATGTATACACAATCCTTGAAGATATCCCTACAACTAAGTTCATCCCTGCCATACCCACATGCCTAGTCCTAGCTCCAAAAGCACACTTGTACACTGGTCCTACTTAGTGAGCTCCCCGAAACTTCCCCAGCTAGAAGCATGCTTATACTCCTGGGTCATCTGTGCCAGTACACCTACATCCCTTTTCTATAGTGAGCTCTCTTAGAAATAAGCCCTCCCCTGCCATCTCCACATTTCAAGGTCTAGCTCTCGTCATTCTCTTCCTGCATCCATTGCCCTGGTGAAAGACATTTACAGAGCAAACTTTAAATTTGAGAAGAGAATGGATGTAGACACTAGAAGATATCAAGTTCTCCAATGCTCTTGAACCCATAGAATTAACATTATGAAAATGACCATTCTACCAAAAGCCATTTAGAGTTAATATAATCCTAATAAAAATTCCTGTGGCAATCCTCACACAAATAGAAACTACAAAAACTACAAAAAAATTCTAAAAGCTAAAATAAATTTGAAAAAGAAAGAAAGAAAGAAAACAACATTGAATGGATTACTAGGACAAATTTTAAGCTACATTACAGAGATACAGTAATAAAAAATGCATAGAACTGTCACAAGAAAGATAAGAAGATTAAGAGAATGAACCAGAGCACCCAAACATAGGTGCATGTAACTAGAGGACACCCGATACTTGACAAAGATACCAAAAATACACACTGGAGAAAATGCATGATCTTCAACAAATGTGGTTAAGAAAACTGAATATTCAAATGGGGAGAATTTAGAAGTATGTTTATCAACTTGCACAAAAAAAATCAACTCCAAATGAATCAAAAGTCTCAATGTAAAATCCAATCATTAAAACTTTCAAAAGAAAATATAGGCAGTACTCTACAAGATATAGGAATAAGAAAGGAATATCTACATAGGGTTCCATTTTCTCAGTAATTAAGGCCAATAATTGACAACTGTTCCTTGGAAAAATGAAACAATTAGTTGAACGAAGCAGAAACCCAAAGAGCTGGAGAGAATCTTTGCCAGCTATACATTTGACAGATGATTAATACCCAACATATATAAATAATTTTTGAAATGTCAAGAAAACAAATGACCCAATTAAAAAGCGGGCTGTGTATCAGAAGAATTCTTTCTCAAAAGAAGAAATGAAAATGGCTAGGAAGAAATATCTTTAAAATGTTCAATAGTGCCTTGGAGAAGAGCTTAGCAGTTGAGAACACTTAGTGCTCTTTTTGAGAACTTTGTTTTGGTTTCTGGCACACACATAAGGCACATAACAACCTCTGCTAAATCCAGCTCCATAGGAACTAGCACCCTCTTCTGGCCTCCATGTACACTGCATGCATGTGGTGCACAAAATTCATGCAGGCACACAGGCTTGTACGAGGTAAATTAATAAATTACATAAATACATAAATAAATATATATTTGAAACAATGTGTTTAACAACTTTAGCAATTAGAGAAATGGGAATTAAAAATATTCTGAGATTTCATCTTATCCCAGTCAATATGGTTACAATCAAGTAAACATCTGACAAGGCATGCTAGAGAAGATATGGGGAAAACTCTCACTGTTGGTGAGACTTTAAAGTAGAAGCACTTATGCTGACATCACCCAGTAAATTAAATTAAAACAATGACTGAGATTATGCAGACATTCAAGAAAATCAAATGGCAAGGAACCTCTAAAATACACAAATATTACAGAAGAAGAGAAGTGGAGGGCAGTAGTTCTAACTCACAGTGGATGACCAATCTTAATGGATACATCTACAGCCTGCATCCTACCGGAGGCTCAGGGCTCATCATGGAAGAGGGACAGAAAGGTTGCAAAAGGCAGAGAACTAGATCCTCTGTATCCTAAGTATGTCAGGAAAGCTGTAGTCATAAAATCTCAAAACTAAGGCTGCCTAAACAAGACATATACAATGACAACTGCTACTGACATGCAAATGTGAATAGAGAAAACTCCACAAGGTCCTACTCCAAGACAAAGAGTTAAAGGTAAGTAATGATGCCCGGAGAGGGAAAATATAACCTTTCTGGGTACATGCTTCCTGATGCATTCTCTACTGGAAGCAGTCATCCCTAAAACATATACAAAGCAATATACCAGGCTCAGCAGTCTTTATTTAAATGTACATATGTATGCCTATACACCCCCCTCCACACAGACACAGGCACACATGTACACATGCACAAATGCACACATACATGCACATATACACATTCTTAATGAATTTCTTGAATTCCTGTCAACTTCTTTACCTCTTTTTAACTTATTTCTAACCAAACACACACACGCGCGCGCACACACACACACACACACACACACACACACACACACACACGTATATATTGCTACATGTGCATATGTATGTCTGTGTATGTGTATGCATATATGTATATATAGAAATAAGTTTAAAGGAGGTAATGAACTTGACAGAATTCAGGGAATTCAGTAGGGAAGAAGAAGGGGTATAAATGATTTAATGCAGTACTATTCATATATTAAATTCTCAAAAGGTTAAATTAAAAAAAGTTAATCTTGCCACAGTGCTTTTTCTAGAAGGACATATGCTGATACCATTTTAGCAAATTAATTAAGAAAACAATGATTGAAATCAGGAATACTTCCAAGAAAATGAAGTGTGAAGGAAATGTCACAAACAAACAAAAATAAGAGAAACAAGAGATGTGCAGGTAGATTCAAAAATGCTAATATCTAAAGTATAGGCTTTCCATGGAGAGAGCAGATTCTGGGAAAATAAGAACAACTTCTGATTTAAAAGATTCATTTTGCTCTGTCAGGGCTTAAACGGAAGGATGGGTTAAAAAAAAAAAAACCTACAGAATCTCAGTGAAATCTATGAAGTAATTTTATTTTTTTCCTTAATTTTGATTGGAGATAGGGTCTAGCTGTATAATCTAGGTTGCTTGAAACCCACTTTGTAGCTCAAGCTGGACTCTAATTCATGGTCATCTTACCTTAGCCTCCATGATTGTTAGTATTTATAGGTATGTGCCACAATGTCTGACTTAAAATCACTGAACAAGCAAAATTAAAAGTCCATGCATGATTTTAGAAACATTCTTCCAATAGAAACAATCTAAATGTCATTGGACTTCTAAGTTAAGATGAGTTTCGAGACATAATAAAACACCTATGTATTAGGTGTTTTTCTGTAGTATAGCTAATATTATTTACTGTTCAAGAAATGCCACTCAGCATTAAATAACAGTGCTTAATGTTTTAAAATATATTTTAATTTTTTCATTTGATGTGTGTCAGTTTTTTGCTTGGTTGTATGTCTATGTCCCATACATGTGACTGGCCTACAGAGAACATAAGAGGGACCTGGATCTCCTGAAACTGAAACTGAAGTAACTAGAGTTACAGAAGGTTTATGAGCTAACATGTGGATGCTGAAAATCAAACCCAGGTAACTCTGGAGAAGCAGCCAGTGCTCCTGACCACTGAACAATCTCCCCAGCCACTAGAATTAATTTATTTTAGTAACTGATATATTTTTATGTATGTCCACGAGTCCCAAATGCATGTGTATGTGTTATAGGTAAGGGGAAACCTTGTGGGATGTTGGTCTCTCCTTCCAGCATAAACAGAATCTGTGGTCATAAACAAAAGATATGCAGAACATGGATGAATGTTAAAAGTACTACTTGTCCTCAGAGGATCTGACTTTGTTTTCCATTCCGAGGAGAGATATCCTCAAGGAAGCCTGAGATGGGCATTTTGTAAGCTGGCCCAGCAAGGTATTCTGAAAACAAGGCTGTGAACCAATTAAGTGAATATAGCTAGCCAGCTGGCAAGGGGATCTCAGCATAGTGTCTGTAACCTGGTAGGCATGGGCAGAACCTCTTATCATGATGCTGACAAGGCCAGTCATCAACAAGAGGGAAGCAAATACTGAAAGTCACAGACAGCAGGGAGCAACAGGGCGATCCCTGCTTCTCAAAGACATTTTGGAAGCAAGATGTCAATTTTGGAAAGAAAAGAATTCCTTCTTAGAAGGGAGAACAAAATTCTCATGGGAAGAAATACAAAGAAAAAGTGTGGAGCAGAGACTGAAGGACAGGCCATCCAGAGACTGCCCCACCTGGGGATCCATCCATATACAGTCACCAAACCCAGACATTATTACTAATGGTAAGAAGTGCTTGCTGACAGGAGCCTGATATAGCTGTCTCCTGAGAAGCTCTGCCAGAGCCTGACAAATACAGAGGCAGATGCTTGCAACCAACCACTGGACTGAGCACAGGGTCCCCAGTGGAGGAGATAGATAAAGAACTGAAGGAGCTGAAGGGGTTTGCAACCCATAGGAAGAATGGCAATATCAACCAACGAGACCCCTCAGAGTTCCCAGGGACTAAACCACCAACCAAGGAGTACACATGGAGGGACCCATGACTCCAACCACATATGTAGCAGAGGATGGCCTTGTTTGGCATCAATGGGAGGAGAGGCCTTTGGTACTGTGAAGGCTCAATGGCCCAGTGTAGGGGAATGCCTCAGTGGAGAGGCAGGAGTGGGTTGGTGTGTGGGGGAACACCCTCATAGAAACAGGGGGAGGGGAGATGGGATAGGGGGTTTCCTGAGGGGAAACTAGGAAAGAGGATAACATTTGAAATGTAATTAAAGAAAATATCCAATAAAAAAATCTTGTGCAGGAGACAGAAGTTGGGTACCAGATGAGATGTGAACTTCCATGCTAAAACACAGTGACTGAGATAGAGAGGGGGATGGATCAGTAACACAAGCTAACGTTTTGCAGAGTTGTTCAGTTGTTGCCCCACAGGGAAGGCAATAGCTGCAGACGGATCAATTTGGCTCTTGACAGCATAATATGGAGCACTGCACTTGGATCAAATGCATCATGCTGTTTACCAGACAACCAGACTGAGAAGCCAACGCCATTAGCCACCTATACAGTGGCTAACCACAGACTAGAATACCCCTGGCAGCAGCATGAAAAAGCATGAACATTGTAGCAGTGACTGAACGACAATCAATGAGAGGAGGAAAATAAATATGCTGCCACTTCTATCTCACGGAAAATCAAACTTGATCACATTAGTTCCTATGTAAAAAGCTTCACTGACATCTCATTTACCTAAAGTTCAACAATTACAACATGGAATTCACCTCTTTATCATCTGATACTGGCTTGACTAGCCAGTTTTATCATTTGTCATCTCTTTAATAGACACCATTTTCAACTACAAGACAATTATCACCTTACTCTGAAGTAATTATCCTCATTCAAGTCCATACTGACCTTTGCTCTGGCAGGGGTCAGAGCAAATCTATTCATCTGGACACCAGAGAGAGCCAGCAATGCTTAAAACAATTGTTCCTTGGAGTCCTAAGTAGACAATCTCCTAAAATGATATTATGCCATAAATGTTAGGTAATGTCTTAGCAATATCAGTTACTGGGGAGGAAGGGGCTCTGGAGTCAGAGCTGGGAAGTCAAGCATCAGGGAAAGGAGCCAGTGGTAGCGCGTTGCTTCTGTCAGCCTGCCACCAGGATTGGATGGTCTCAGTTGTCAGAGAAGCAGCAACCTGGAAGGAAATGTGAAAACCACAGCAAGACAGAAACTGACATGGAGAGTCCTGAAACACACAGGGGCAAGGAACAGGCTGCAGCCTGAGAGTACCCTAAAAATGAGCTGCAGAGATGGCACCAGGAAAAGAGGAGGAAGGTTATCTGATCAGAATGTCCCACAGCAGCTGGAAACCAACAGCTAAGTATCTGCTTCCTACCAACCTCAAGGATCTGATTATAAACATTCTTAACATTGATCAGCTATCTTCTCATCCCTGTTTAGCCTAACAACTCATAGCTAATTTTTCTGTTTTTATTCCAAATAACCCAATCAGAACCCAACTCTCTCTATATAAGAATGTGTGCACATTTTGGACAGTAAGACTCATGGGATCAACCAGAGGAGGAAGAGAAAAATTGTCCCGTCTAAGAGAAAGAGAGAGAGTTATGTCACACATACCAAAACTGGAGAGTTGGAACCATAGAAACCCTTTGAAACTGCCGTCCCAGATTCCAGACATAGAGCTATAGGATTTGATATTTAACCCACTGTGTTTTTTATCTTTGTTTGGTCTATTTTTCCTCATTATTGCCCCAATTTTATCCTTTTGGAATGGATACATTCTATGCTACTGTATATTGGAAGTATGAAATTGCACCTTGATTTTGCAAGAAATTACAAAAGGGATTAATTTGAACTTCAGAAGTTAATTTAGACACTGGACTTTTGGACCACATTGGGACTTTTAAGGTTATGAGTGAAGACTCAGGATGTTGCATGCAATGCATTTTGTATCATGAGATGGCCATCGGAATATGGGAGGCAGGGATGGAGTGCTCTAGTTTGAATAGGAAATGTCCCCAAGTTTTTGAATACTTTGTCTCCAACTAGTGATACTGTTTGTTTGGGAAGGGCATGGAACCTTTAGGAGGTAAAGGTTTGCTGGAAAAAAATATGTAGTGGGTTCAGAGACAGGCTTTGGAGTTTTATAACCAGCTCCACTCCCTGTTCGCTATCTCTCTGCTTACTGTGTATAGATCAGATATGACCAGTTAGCTTCCTGACTGCCATTTTTTTTTGTCATGATGGAATATATCCCCTCTATAACTATTAGAGAAAATAAGCCCTTTTCCCTAATTTTCCTTGTGTCCAGGTATTTTTATCACAACATAAATATAACTAATATAGGAGGTATTGGTAAAAGAAAATTAAATATGATGATATTTTATTATATATATTTATGAAATTTTCGAAAATATTATAATAAGTAAGAAAAAAGGTGTTGACCTCTGAAACATTGTCCTGCTACATGAATTTCCAGTTTTGCCTAAACCCTTCTTTAACAAAGATACCTGGAATTATTTAGTAGAAAATATTTTTATGCAGGTGGCAAAAAGGGGATGCAAATGTAATCATTTTCAAGGATATAAATAGCTTGCAAAAATACACTTGCATTACATTACTTTTCTGGTATGCTCATGACTTCTTTTTATGAACTAACTGAGTGCTCCATCATCTGTGGAGCACCTACTGAGAGTTTACTGAGAGCACTGAAGAGTTAGAACACATGGAATGAGATGCTTGTGATGTCTGAACCAAAACTTCAAGCGCCACAGCCTACCAGGAGGCTTAATGTGAACATGACACTCAAACAGCTACAAAAGGTCTGTTGTGTCTGAAAAAAAAAAATGTGTTCGAACCAAATAAAAGACCTTGAAATTGATTTTGCTTTGGAAGAACTAAAAGGCTGTGTGTAACAACTCAGGCCTACGTGTGGATTCCCAGAGTATTTCATACTTTCTGGATGACGTGCTAAATATATCACCCAGAAATATTTTTTTTTTCAGAAGAGCAACAGATCCCTCATGGGTTTTCCCAGGCTTTATTCACTCATTCTGCTCCCTAGGAAGCCAGCACCTGAAGATATGAATAGAAAGGGGGAAAAGAATCATAATAGATTAATGTTTTAGCTGTCTATTACTTAGGGCTAATATGTAGAAATTGGATGCCAAATGTTAGCAGAATCTATCACACTTACCCACCTCTAATTCTACTAGACTCTTATCTACCCATGCCTACTAGTCCTAACAGAAGGGTCTGAAGAAGGCAGGCTGTTCAGCAGTGATTAATACATGTAGAAGGGGAAGGTGAAGGGCTGGAAAAATACAACTTTTTCCTACTAAATGACTTGTATAAAACCATAGATTGGGTTGTACGTGTGTCTGTGTGTGTGTGTGTGTGTGTGTGTGTGTGTGTGAGAGAGAGAGAGAGAGAGAGGGAGAGAGACAGAGAGAGAGACAGAGACAGACAGACAGACAGACAAAGAGAGATTGAGAAAAAGAGAGAGAGAAAGTAAGAGAAAGATTATGTTTTCAGCTGCTTGTTTCTTGTAGTAGTACCTTTGCTAGTTCAAGCTCTGAGTGTGAATGAAGTCATCTTGATGGTTCTTGGAGTCTTAAAACCATATACTTCACTGTAATCTTACTTAAAACTCACAGTATATCAATATTATCTGTGTTTTGATTATTAAAGAAATAAATAAAATTTTGAATAAGCCATCAGAATTTTAAGAAATGATTGACTCATATGTTTTGCCAAAGATAAATGTTAATTCCCAAACCAATATTTGTTTCACAAAAATAGTGCACTGAGTCAAACTGGTATCTGGATTCTGATCTTAATGGTGTTTTGCTATATACCATCTTGCCTGCTACTCAAAGAAGTAGTTATGAGGATTACTATGAAGAAGAAATATTCCTTAGTCAGATAACTGAAACTCACCAGGTAACTTACAAGTTCCTGCTCTAGATGGTCATGGAAATTCCAAAAAAGCCTTAGGTACCAACCCTCCCTGGCAAGAAGAGGTATATCGTCCCCTACTAAGGCTAGAAAGGGCAGCCCAGTTATGGAAAGGCAAGCAACAGATTCAAAGACATCCCATACTCCAGTTGTTAGGGGACCCACACGAAGACCAAGCTGCACATCTATAACTAATGTGACCTGGGTCCAGCCTAGGCATGTTCTTTGGTTGGTGGTTCAATCTTTGTGAGTCACCATGGCCGCAGGTTAATTGATTCTGAAGGCCTTTTTGTGGTGTTCTTGACCTCTCTGGCTTGCTCAATTCTGTCCCCCACTCATCCACAAGTGGGCTACACCTAATGTTTAGCTATGGGGTCTCTGCATCTGTTTCCATCACCTGATAGATGAAACCTCTCCGAGGACAGTTATTCTAGGCTCCTGTCTGCAAGCATAGCTGAGTATCAGTTGATTGTATCAGGCATTGGCTGTCTCCCATGGGATAGGTCTCAAGCTAGGGCAGTCACTGGGTGGCCATTCCTATCTTTATCCATGGGTATCTTTTAGACAGGAGAAATTTAGGGTCAAAAGTTTTGTGTGGGGGTTAATGTCCCCCTCCCTCCACTGGAAGTCCCACATGGTTACAGGAGGTGGCCACTCCAGTGTCCATATCCTCCGTTGCTAGGAGTCTCAGCTAAGGTCTTCTCCATAGACTTCCAAGAGCCCCCCTTGTTCCAGGTCTCCAGTTAGTCCTAGAGATGTGCCCCCTCATATTTCTCTTCTCTCTCCCAGCCCTTTCCCACTCCTTTGCTTCTCCTCACCCACACTTGATCTTCACTCCTATTCTTCTCCTTAATCTCTCTCCTGCTTAGTTTCTTCCTTTCATATACCTTCAATGTCTATTCTGTTTCCCCTTCTGAGTAAGATTTGAGCACCCTCCCTCCAACAACTCTTTGGGTCTGTGGGTTGTAGCATGGTTATCCTGTACTTTATGGCTACTAACCATAAATTGTTTTCATGATGTCATTTTCAGTGGATATTTTATTTATTTACATTTCAGATGCCATCACCTTTCCCCATTTCCTCTCCCTAGAAACTCCAAATCCCATCCCCCCTCCTCCTTTTTGCTTTTATACCACTTTAATTATATGCAAGTATTGTTGTTTAAAAAAAAGAAAAACCACCGGTGGCAGAGGGTTCCAGGAGGAGAAGTTTATTTAGGCGGAGGGAAGAGAGGAGAGGGAGAGCAGAGAAAGGTGGAGACCGGCCATGACCACGTGAAGGGGGGAGGGGAGAGGGAAAGGGTCAGATACGACCTGCAGGTGCCGGGTCCCAGGAGCAAGAGATCAAGAAGGCAAGAGAGCAAGAGAGAGAAGAGGGGCCAGACAGCCCCTCTTATAATAGTGGGCAGGGCTACCTGGCCGTTCTCAGGTAGCTTTGGGAAGGAGCATACCTAGCTGTTACTAGGTAACTTGGAGGTGGAGTTTAACAGAATGCTAACAAGTATTAAGGTCAGTTCTAGGTTGAGGAACTAGCAATACAATAGATGCAAATGGTCAAGAAACAAGTGTGATAATAAAAACAGTCAAAGAACAAGTAAGGAAATAAACAAAATTCCATGAACACTCCCATGATCACTGTTTCTTAGGTCTTATCAGGATGACCAAAATATCTAAGCCAAATTCCATGACCTAGCCCAAAGTCATTTTCATGTCTAAAGCCTACTTCCTTGTTCTATCCTAAAATTTAGATTCTTGACTGAAATTACTTCTTTGTTCTAGCATAAGATTTAGATTCCTACCTGAAATTACTTCTTTGTTCTAGCCTAATTGTCAGATTCCTGCCTGAAGCCTACTTCCTTGTCCTTGGCCATTGTCATATTCCTGCGAAGCATACCATTTCCTTGTCTTTGGCCCGTGTCAGATTCTTACCAAGCATCCCCAAAAGCTCTCTACCTTTCCTCTGCTTTTATTTCATAAACAAGACTGAGCCTGCCTTAGGTCGTTCTACCAAAAATGCTTTCCTTACCCATCATGGAATATCCATTATCAAAAGTAATATACTTCTGTCTTAGGTTGGTAAAGCTCTCTGCAGAATCTTACCTGTCCTTGGCTTGCCAGCCTGTTAATTTATTAACTCTGTCTGGAGGTCCATTCTCAGACAAAGTTAAAACATCCCAAGAGGTTTTAGAATTATGCAAATACACTGCAAGTGTCTTTAAACTTTTTCCTAATTATAATGACTACCACTGTACATTTTAGAACTAACATGTACTCTAACCATAAATTTTAATGAAGGTTTTCTACAAATAAAAGTGTAAGCCAATGCTGTAAGCCACTTCAGTCTTAAGATCTGCAGCTGGAAGGAGAACAATATCTCTATTCACTCACATTTAGAAGTACATCTTTCAGGTCAGTACAGACTGTCAATGGATGATACATATTTCTGAGGATAACTCTGAATAGATGGATCAACCACTTATTTAAAGATACTTTATCATTCATTTCTTTCCATAAAATTTGGGTCTATTTGGAAAATGAGCAGTAAGTAGTTCACTTTATGGTTCTGCTCTGGTTAATAACTTCAAATTCAACATGAGAGGACAGTATCCTATGGATTTCAGGATATACTCTGGCTCTAACCTGAAAAAGCTCATTATTTATGTGGAGACCTAAAGTATCTACTTAGAGGTCTGCTCTGTAAAACAGCCCAGAAGAGAGATTACAGGGATTTACTAAGAGACACCATACAACCATTCAGCAATTTACACAGTTCCAAAATGGCTTATTTTAAAGGGACAGGGTAGTAACTAACTCTCTGTCTACTAAGATAACATTTTGTGGAAGAATATAAAAATTGATCCAAAATATTTACCAACTAAGCAGCTAACTTCACAAAATAGAAAGGTAGGAGGCTCCCACAGGGATGATACTTGAATTGGAAAGTGTAATCTGGAGGCAATGTAAGGATGAGTAGGTGAATGTAGAACTCTGGCTATGGCCCTATGGCAAGAAAGGGAAAGAATGAGATAGGATATTTAGAAGGAAGTAAAACATCAACATGCTGGTGAAACAGAGCTAATAGATGCAGTGTAAACACAGAAAAGTGGAGACACAATGAGGCAAAAGGAGATGTAGAATCAGGAGACATAGCCCAAAACAATGGGCTCTGTGCCCACAGAAATGATTCCAGAAAGAGGGAAGCTGTTTCTCATGGATGAGCATAGGGGAGAGTACCCTGTGCTTCTGAGTTTTGCAAAGTTCCACAGACATATTGCTGAAAATGCAATACCAGTAGTGTTGTGATAAGTTGTTTAGTTTTAGGATAATAGGGTAATAGACACCCTGAGGAAGGTAAGTATTACAAAGGAATTCTGTTAATGTGATCTTACTTAGCCTTTTTCAGAGAGACCCATTTGCACAAGCTTCCTTCTCCTATGACAATGTTACCTTATTCTACTCTTAAAAATTGTTCATGTTTAACAAGAGATGGTATGTTCTAATCACAAGCAAAGGATTGCAAGCGGGAAAGCAAGACATTTATTTGGTCAAAAATGAACAAAGTTTGTGTTGTTTTGGTTGTTGTTTGGTTTTTGTGTTTTTTGTTGTGTTTTGTTTTGTTTTTCTGAAAGCTATAAAGTAATACAGTGGGGTAATGGGATTTCCTGGGCAAATGTAAAAATCAAGAATAGAGGTTCTGTAGGCATATCTGAGAATTGCAGTCCCTCTTTATTTAAACTTTAAGTTGCTATGTCTGCATGTGCTTTTTATATGTCCTTAGAGATTCACATGCTTTAAATCTCTTTCCCACTATTTTTGAGAGGTGATGAGTCTTTAAAGGACAGTTGTCATGAAAGGTTACTGGACCAGTGTATCGACACTCAGGGAAAGGATTCTATGGTTCTTGTATGTTACTTTGGTTCTTCTGAAAGACTAGTTTGTTGTAAACCAAGCTATCCATGTACACACTGGTTTCTTTCTGACTTCATTTCAATTTTCAATATCATCTTCATTTGGCCACTGGAGTTCAGAATGGTACAGAAATGGTACTATTTAAAATTTCTTATCCCAAAAATGTTAAGCCAAATAAACTTATTTTCTTGGTAAAGAATCCAGTCTCAAACGTGTACTTTTAGCATAGTAATAGAACCTGAACTAAGTTAGTAAGGTATTTTAGTTACTTAGGAAGGGAAATACCAATTAACACATTTCAAAATATAGAAAACAGCCAGCAGTTTAGATACATTACACCTGCCCAGGTTTAAGCTAACTCACCTTTTGTCATATTTCCCACAAGAGAGATGTGTCTCAAACATATATTTGAGTTTCATATTACAGTAAATTCATTGGTCTCTTGACTTAAAAATGTAACCCTTGTAACAAGAATGACAGTATAAATATTTCTATCACTGCATCTATAGATAAAGTGATAGCATTGGTCAAAAAAGGTCAACTGGAACAGAAGAGTAATTATCTGTTGAGACACAGACTGTAATTGTTTATACATACTTTAAATATACATAAATATATGTCATATACATATACATAACATTCATAAGCAAATACTGCCATGTTTCCTCTACCTACTGTGCAAATAAGAAATAGGTTTTTTTTTTAATTTTATTTTTTGTTATTCACTTTATAACCATCCAGTCACCCCCTCCCACAATCCTTTCCCATCTCTTCTTTTCTGAGTACCCTTCCTCCTGTATCCCCCACCCTGCCACTTTAAGTCTCTGAGAGCTAGGTGCTTCCTCTCCCATTGAGGCCAAATGAGGCACCCAGCTAGAAGACCATACCCCATATACAGCTGCAAGTTTTAATGTTGAATAAAGGAATACCTGTGACATAAAATAAAATACTGAATTAAAGTAGTAGTGTGTGTTGTGATTTGAATATGAAGTAGACCCTTTTGGAATCTATGTGCAGAAGACTTATTAGAGTAGTTGTTGAATCCATCCACCAAGAGGTAATTTGCTTTCATCAGCTTATTATTGTACATACGTCAGGGTCTTATTCACAGATGGTAGAAAGTTGAGGAAGCAGGTCATTAGAGGCATGCCTTGGGAAGGCCTGTTCTAGCACCTCTATGATTCTCCCATCTCTTTCTTTTCTCCCTCTACCTCATTGTTTCTGGTGCAATAGCAAAGTGAGAAATGTTGCTGTACTATAATTCTCATAATGTTTACCCTGCCTCCACCCTCAGAAGGAATAGAGGCAGCCAACTATGGGCAGAAAAGTCTGAAAAGGAACCTCAGTGTCTATGATTTTCTTAAACTATTTCTTTTTGAGAATCTGTCACAGGAAAAATAGATTAACACATGGTATTCCAAACAATGAACTGGAACTGAAAACAAACAAAAGCATTTTAATTACCCAAAGTCTGGCTACAAGAGATACTGTGACCAATACATTGACAAATATATTAAATGTATGATTTGAATGGAAAAAGGATATATTATTTAAATACGTTTCTACTTAATATAATATAAAACAAGTAGAGTTTGGAAAATAAATATATATTTTTAATGTCTTCATAGTCAAGTGTATCACATACTTTATGTCAACTTTTCATTAGGATAAGGTATTCATTTTATGGTTTGGATGGTTAGTTAGTAATTAAAATATAAAATGTCTCACCTGGAGAAAAGAATAAAAACAAAAAGAACTTATTCTGATTCAGAGCATTTCAAATATTATTTGATGAAATTCTTCAAACTGAGTTAATGCTCAGTGTTTCCTTCTGCTGTTGTTCAGTTTTTAAAACTCATATTACAAGAATCATGTCCTTTTAAACACAAATCAGCCAAGGCATGCATTTCTCAGCCATTCAGCCTGTTGTGTTTCCAGATCAAGCAGTTTTTTGTGTCTGTCACTGAGCTTACAAGCCCAGCTTGATCATCCTCCTCTTAAAAACTGTCTAAAGTTTAAGACACTTTTACTCACAACCAAGAGAAAAGTGAGTGTTCCCTTGTTGTTTCTGAGTATAAAGGGGCATAGATTAGCATTTTGAGGCTTTGATGATCTAAAAATGACTCTATTGCCATGAAAGCTTATAAGACATCATTTATTACTGACTCTGAGCTTAGAAGAATGGTCTCTAAAGGCTCTTCCAACTACCAGCCAGGGTCATATGTTCCCAGTTCAGGATCCAATTGCAGCCTGAATATTCATGTGCAAGAAAGTGATAGGGCTATTTTGGAGACAATTACCACATTCAGAATACATCAGACTTGTCAAGTCATTAAAGAATAATGTTTTAGGCAAACTTGGATCCTAATACCATATGGACTTAAAAGACTAGTATTATGTTCATCAAAGTAACTCAATCTGATGTTGTGGAAGTCATAATTTTATGAGGAAATTATAGATATAAACATCAGTGTAATCACAGTGCTTACAAGAGCTACTAAAAATGAAATGTATTTACATTTCAATATGTTTAAATTCAAACTTAATTATTGAATTTCTTCAAAAATTCATAGCATTCTAGAGATCATCAAAGAAATTTTAAGAAGTCAAGAAGGCAGTTTAGACAATTTTAAAGAAAGAATCATTTGAACTAATTCTTTGCATGAATATTTAAATGTAGCATTTGGAAACATAGTTCAATGAAACATTTTATCCAAAATGCATTTGGTTACTATTTCCTGCTATGTTTAAAAAATTGTGGTCAAAGTCCCTGAATGATAGGAAGGTCCCTCTAATGAAGTGAGCCATGTTGTCCTAAGATCCTTTCACAGTTCACTGTCTAGCCAGTAATCTCCATTGGTTTGTATTCTTCAGGATGTAGTTTCAGTCTAAACACATGATTAGCATCATCAAAGAGGATTCTCACAGTCTTCCTCTCCGGAGTCCTCTTAATACTCAATGACCACTTATCTTGTTTTTGTGATTTCTAAAGCCACATCCAAAATTTTAGTTTCAAAAAATAAAGAAAAATAATAAATAATAAAGAGAATGTCATTCTATTTTAATTCATTTGCAAGACTAAGATGAATATGTTCCTCGATATTTTCTAACCTCAAATCGTACATAACACTATGAGCTCATCTTATAACTCTACTGTGTATCAGCATACTATATGTATGGACACATGTATTTTAATTGACTCTAATAAATATCAGCATTTGGCATATTTCCACAAGGTACAGTACTTATGACTTATTTTTCTCATTTCCTTCTTGCTAACCTCCTTACCCTTACACATTAATTATGTGATTAAATATTTTTTTCTCTGAGAAGAAATTGATAGATTATTTTGGATTTTGTAGTAATATAGGGGAAGACTAACATTGTGTAATGCAATTGCAAGCATTAACTCACTGTAATGAACAATCAGTTATTCCCATCCATTAAGTATAACTGCATTCACTATATGAGACAGAGTTTCATAATTCTTGAATGTTCTTGTTAAAGCACAATTCTACAATTAGCAAGACAAGAAATTTGTGAAGAAACCGCACTCAGATTTTCATACTCAACTAAACAGTATAATGTGATAAAATGTAGCTCTTACGGAGTGTATATATTTCTTGAAGAGCTCTCATTGCTCTGACAATAATTGCAATTATCAAGCCAAAATTTTGATACCATGAATGAAGATAGAAAGATGAATCCCTTCCATATAAGACACATAGCTATGACATCTTGTTTATGTGTAACATGGAATATACCATTTCTTAATTGTCTTATCTGACTTATCTGGCATCAATGGGAAGGGAGGACTTGGTCCTGTGAAGGCTTGATGCCACAGTGAAGGGGGAGCTAGAGCAATGAGGCAGGAGTGGGTGGGTGGGTGGGGGAGCACCCTCTTAAAGCAAAGGGGATGGAAAATGGGATGGGATGTTTGAGGGGGAGGACTGGGAAGGGGACAACATTTGCAATGTAAAATATAAAATAACCAATTCAAAAAAATGTATACTTATTCTTGTGTGTTTTTAATATGATAATACTTTCATTATTTTCTACATTGTATCTAATTCATACAACCAACTCAAACTAGATAACAAATTATTAGTCAAACGATTTTGGTGATACTGAGGTATAAAACCAGTTATGGAAACTTCTCACAAAACTGCAACTAGAACTGGGGAGAGAGTTCCATGAGAAAAGAAGTAAAGCGACTTTTCTAATTCGTGAGGATCTGAGGCTGGATCCCCAACACCCATATAAAAGCCTGGTAAAGTAGTACACATCTACAACCACAGTGCTAGTGGTAGATGCCAGAGAAAAACTGATCTGTGAGGTCACTCAGCTTTTACCTCTCCCAATGAGCTCCAGGTTCAATGAGTTCTCTTGACAAAATGAAGGTGAGGAGGAACAAAGGAAGATACTTGGCATTATCCTCTGACCTTTGTATTCATGGACATCTATGTGTGCATGCTCATGTTATGTACAAACACAAATACAAAACACACAAACCCCAGAAATAATCAACTAACTAATTAATGGATGGAAACGAAAATACTGAATACATATCCAAAGAGAATTAAATCAATAGGTGAATGAGATAGTTTTCACTCTTGATTTTCATTGCAGCACATTTCAAGATAATAAGAAATCAAAATGTTGAATGTCTGTCACCTGATGGACAGATTAACAGAAGATGGTGACACACAACAGACTACCATGCTGACAGAAAATGGGGATAAAATTTGGACACTTTGGACAATATGGAAGTGGAAATCACTAAACTCTGTGCAGGAAATTGCTTCTCTAAATTGTAGGTTTCACACTGGTCAATGTACAGGCTGAACTATTAAGAGAAAATTCCTTCCTAATAGATCTCCAATGACACTTGAAAGGGATATTTTGGAAAGTGCAATGTATACTGGTTATAACATCTCCAGCTACCATGACTTCACAAGCTCTGGCTAATTGGTAGGTTTCCTGTATCAGGCAGTCTTTTCCTGTTGGTGAGTGGGTCTTAAGTCCAATCTGAGAGCTACTGGTTACCACTAAGCTATGTGTGCCATTATTGCACTGTTCAGGTTATAGAATGCAGACATTGTGCTTCATTGGTGTCAAGGGTAGAACTGTTGGTTGCTTCTCTGCCTTGAAAACCTGAATATTGCCTTCTGATGTCATAAATACTAGTCTTCAGGGAGGAGGCATTTTAGTCAGTTTCAGCTCAGACGCCTCTGGGTTCTTTGTGTGAAGTGCATGGTGTCTTCAGTAACAGAGGCTTACTCTCCAAATCTCAAAGTGACCAAGGGTAACAGCAATATAATATAATATTTGGGACTATCAAGAACAACCCTGACCAACAACTCAAAAGATTTCTTATGCCTGGTGCTGATGTTTGGTTAAAGTTTTTGCAGGCTGGGGTGGGAGCTCTTGAAAGAAGCATTGTAAGCTAGAATGTAAAATTTCATTTAAAACATGTATGTATAATTATCCACTGTCTTACATGCATGATAGGTATTGTGAGGTAGTATAATAGTGTGATTCCTTATGACTTTTAAAAAATGTCCTTACTATTATTTTACCGTTTTCCCTTCTTCTGTATATGTCTCCCTCTCCTCTCCCTAGTTAGAACCCCCTCTCTGTTTATTTTTCATTTCTACCATCATATCACATGTTCCCTACTTTTTACCTATTCCTCCCACACCCTTTTGTGAATTGTCCGTATTTTACTTCCTGGTTTTGGCCATTGTTCTAGGATATGAATTGAGATCTGATGACTGAAGTGAGGAACCTCCACTGTGAGAAAACAAACATTTGTCTTTCTAGGACTAGGTCACCTCACACAATGAGATCTTTCCTAGTTCTATTAGTTATCCCTAAAATTCCATGATTTCAGTTTTCTTTACAGTGAATAGTATTCTATATAGTACTCTTATCCAATGGAACAGAGGGAGGTGTACTCTCAGAGTCAAAACTCCACCCAGCTAAGCATGGGTCTAGTAAAAGGAAATGGCTGAAGAATTTTTATGTAACTAAAAAGAAGTAACAAAGAAAAAAAATCTGCAAATCAATCCATGAGGTCCAGGCTCTCTCCTAAACATGCTGCAGAGCCATGTGATTCTGGCTTTAGAATCATGAAGTATACATGAATAAAAGGGTATATCTTCCATATATTATTATATATATATATATTATTTATTATTATATATGTCTTGTGTGTGTGTGTGTATGTGTGTATATGTATACATATATCTAGGCTCATATGTTTGAATTCTTGGTCCCCAGTTAGAACAGTATGAGAAGGATTAGGAGATGTGGTCTTGTTGGAGAAGGTGTGTCCCTGGGAAAGGCTTTGAGGTTTCAAAAGATAGGAGCTATTTCCGTGTCTCTTTCATGCCTCCCATGTTATTGATCATGATTTAAGTTCCCAGTTGTTCCTGCTACCTCCACCTTCACGAGCTCTAACCATTTGAAACCATAAGCACAAATTAAACCTTTCCTTCTGTAAGTTGCCTTGGTGATAGTGTCTTTTCATAACAATGAAAAAATAATTAAGCCAATATAGCATTAAATACAATAATAAAAGCAAAAGAGCTATCAATTTGAGAGTAGTGGTCATGGTAGAGGTGACATAAGGGAACCTAGGAGTTGCTGAATAGAGGAACGGAAGGAAAAATGGGTGTAATTTTATTTTATTTAAAAATGTGCTTAAAAATCAAGAAAAGTCCATTAAAGAATAAAATGGGAAAAAAAAAACAAATAAATTCCTTCATTCTTTAAGGTATTATACTTACTTATAATTACACATCCATAGAAAGAAACAAACCAAAAATATAAATGTCATAAATAAAAACATGGAAAACTCCACAGGTGTCTAACATTGAGCAGGGTTGTATTCCTTCTGGCTTCTGCAATGGTATAAGATTTCTCTCTCCTTTCTCTTCTTAAATGCACTCCCTGTGTGTAGCTACTCTCTCTACTAACCAAGCAGATACTGATTCTGGCTGACATCCTGTTCTACTAATTCCACAGACCATACCACCACAGATATGGCTGAGAACTAAAACTGGAGGAAACCCAGTGTCCCTTTCTTCTCTGCAGAATGCCTTAAAGCACTCTAGGATAAAGGAGGCATTGCTAAAAGATTCTACAACTTAACAGGAACATTCGAAGGAATACATAAAACTAAAACAGAAAAGAAACTTTGTCTGCTACAATACAGGCTGTCTCTCGGACCCTTATGAGACTTTGGTTCTGTTCATTTGGCTGGTTGGTTTTTTTAGATCACTTAGCAGCCTCCAGTGCTTTTGTCACCTTACTTGGGGAAAAACAAATTAAATGATGAGTGAAATACGAGAACCAGTGAGATGCTTCAGTCCTTAAATAACATGCAAATTAAGTTTCACCAAAATTAGTGGGTTAATGGGTCAGTAATTTAGTTACAGTTTAGAGGTCACTAATAAGCCTGTAATTTGTGGCAATATCCTTTGTGCATTGAAGATCTGAAGGGGAAGGTATTTGTAACTGGATATTAAAATCTGAAGGTCTTATATTTTGTGTATATGTTTTAACAAGGGTCTCTTACAGTGACACTATGTTATAAACATTGAATATCTCAGAAAAATATTTTAAAATTTAGAAATGGGAGGTATGTGAGATCAATTCTCTGAAATGTCTACTAGAAATTGTTCAGGAGGAAAAAAACATAAAACTCTGAAAACAAATCTGTAGCAACACAAATTTCAGTGATGGAGTATAGTCTTAATGACATCAAACTATTAAGTTGGTAAAAAACAATATTAGGTAAAGTTATCTCCAGAAAGACTGATCAATAGGCTCAAAGAAAGGGAATAAAATACAATGGTGAGCTGGGCAGTGGTGGCACACGCCTTTAATCCCAGCACTTGGGAGGCAGAGGCAGATGGATTTCTGAGTTCGAAGTCAGCCTGGTCTACAGAGTGAGTTCCAGGACAGCCAGGGCTACACAGAGAAACCCTATCTCAAAAAAACAAAAAAAACAAAAAACATAAAACAAACAAAAAAAATACAATGGTGAATCAGTACCAGGTACCAGGATTGCTCTAAGGGTAGGGGTGTATGTGTGTGTGTGTGTGTGTGTGTGTGTGTGTGTGTGTGTGTGTGTATTTTATCAAACATTATTAAATATGTATGCATATATTGTGATCTCAGAAAGAAATGTTATTTTTACAAGGGAAACAACTTCAGATCTTAATTTTGTTTGATCATATGAAAGATGATATTATTTTAACATAAAGTTTCACTATAGTTTTTAATAAAGCTGTTGTGATTAAAAGTAATTAGTACTTTGTGAGATTCCCTATGCTAATAATATAATCATGAATGTAGACTGTATGTAACAAAGAAGTCATAGTATCTCTTGTTGTCTTGTCTCCCTGTCCATTCATTACAAATTATGTTCAATTGTTAAGTAACCATAGCAACAAAGGTATCTCAGAGCATTCCTTTAAAATAATCTAAAAAAGAGAAAAAGCATTATTTAATATGCCGTTAATCTTCATTTAATTATCCTTGATGGATCTCTTTCATATAGACCAATCTGTCAATTGTATATAATTTACTACCAAATATGTGCCTAATGACAACTTTCAGTAGATAATATGCTGTTATTAAATTAAGATTAGATCATTTTATTTTGACCATATTCACCATGGCAGGCTTTAATTGCTCCCAGATCCACCTCTTGGGTTGAACTTGTGTGGGGCATGTGGCACCATGTTACCACATAGGCATAAGAACTGGTAAGGCTGAATGAGCTCAAACTCATTCAGTCTCAGAGAACTGAGACTGGCAGGAGTGGAGCCTTTTGCTACCTGCCTCTACCTGCTATGGAACTGGTAACCATGACACCCACTGAGGACCATGGGCACCAGTCACATTGCATAACACCCAGAGTTCTTCTCCATGCTAATGGGGTATCTAGGTAGCCCTGAGCAGTCAGAAAATGAGCTCTCTTCCTGGGTATTCCTTTTCCCCAAAGTTACATGATCCCTGGTTCATGCCCCCCCAAAGTGTATGCTTTTACATCCACCACCAAATAAAGCAATATGAATAAGCAAGGATTGTTTCAGAGAGCTGCCTCATTAAGGATCACTGCCAGCAAGGACTTCAGTGACTAAAGAACCTTGCCTAAGATTCCTAAGGAAGGCTTTCTCTCTTACAGCCCCTCTGGTGCCCAGCCCTTGCTGCTCCAAACTATCTGGATCCTGTTCATTCCCCTTCCTCTCTTGGGAGTAGATGCCTGAGTGAAAGTGTAGACCAGACTCTTTTCTGACTCCCTCTCCCAGTGGTACACCAGCTGTGCCCAGGTACCCAGAGAGAAGACTGAGAATCACTGTGGACTCCCTGCTTCAGACTTTGCCCTGTGTCCTCCCAGCTACATCTTGCAGCATGCAGGCAAACCCAGAGATAGGTAGGATACAGCATGGCAGTCTTGTACAAGAACCATAGCTATTTTAATATGAGTTTGCCAGGTCCAAAAGACACTTTTACCTAGATCTTCTCAGGTCTCTAACCTTTTAATGTTTGCATTCTGTCTTTTGAGATGATCTTTGGGATTATGTTTGGGTCTTCAAACAAAATTATGAATGCAGTATCATTATAAAGTAGAATACAAAATTAGGTTTGGGAAATAGCTTAGCAGGTTAAGGAGCTTGTTGACAGGCCTGAAGACCCAAGTTTAATCCCTTGGATCAGCATAGAGGAAGGATATCACTTACTTGTTCCTGGTATTGTGCTCTGCCCTCCTGTTCACCCCTCTAAAATAAACACACAAACTAACTAAATAACAACTAACCACCCTCTGACTAGATGTTAAGGCTCATCCCATAAGAGGGAACTCACACCTGACACTGTTAAAAAAAAAGACCAAGAACCTGTGGGTAATAAATAGGCAATAAGCCATAGGCAAGAACCTTTTATTATTATCCTGTTTAATGGACATAGAATTCAAGAACCAATTAATGATTTATTGCTTTACCCATTGTATTGTTAAGAAGGGACAAGAGAAAAGTACAGAGGATCAGGAAATTGAATAAAAATATATAGCAGTGAGGGATGTGAAACTGGGGTTAGCCATTAGAAAGTACCACATGCAGGGAAGTGAGAGGCTCCCAGGAACCAACTGGGATGACATTAGCAGAAATACCCAACAAAGGGAAGATAGAACCTGTAGAGACCACTCCAATAGAGACATGGACCCCCGATTGAGGGATGGAACCACCCACTCATCTCAAATTTTTAACCCAGAATTATTCTGTCTAAAGGAAAGGCAGGGACAAAAAATGGAGCAGAAGCTGAAGGAAAAGACCATCCAGATGCTGGGGCCATGGGCTTCTCTGGCTCTTGGACACTACGGTGCCGCTGGTAGTCGCAAAAGAGCAGAGACCAAATAGAGGCCAGTGGGCTGGGGCGAGCATCTAGACCAGAGCTGGGGGTTGGGGACAGAAGAGGAGCTCTGGCTAGTCCCATACGTGATAGTCCTTGGCTTGATGGTTAGCAGGCTTAGTGGCAGGGGTGTGGAGGTGAGACCTTCTATAGGAGACTAGACTGAAGCTCTGTAGGCCAAGCCTTCTCCATGGCTCCCCACAGTGGATCTCTATAAATAAGGACAGTCCTGCTTCGAACAGTTTATTATTGTCATGGTAAAAAATGGATGCTAAAACCATGCCCCCTTCCCCATTCTCAGGGTGGGCCTGAGATTAAATAAGTTTTTCAGGGAGGAATGTCTTAGAAAAGCTTTTTGGCAATACTTTCTAGACCTCTAGGTACCTCAGTAGCATGGAAAACTCTATTTTGAGCCTACTTGACTGTGATTATACCTCTTTTCCTATTGTCTTGATCTGAGATGTTAGGGATGCCTCAATCTACATGTGGAAGGGTTTTGGACATTGCCCTTAAGTGACTGATGGCCACAAACCTCTCTCTGGGAGCAGGCAAAGCTCCTACCATCTTTCAGGGTCTCCAGGGCTTCTAGCTTTAGTTCAAACCTTAGCAGGCTTCTTATGGTCCATGGCCTCTCAGTCCCCTGAGAAGTTCTTCCAGCACTTGATTAACACAGATGCAGATACTCACAGCCAACCATCTGACTAAGCCTGGGAACCCAAGTGAAGAATTAGGGGAAGGACTGAAGTAGCTGAAGAGGATTTGCAACCTCATAGGAAGAATGATATCAACTAACCAGATCACCCAGAGCTCTCAGGGACTAAACCACCAACCAAAGAGTATGGACACAGAGGGATCCATGTCTCCAGTGCATATGTAGTAGAGGATGGTCTTATCTGGCATCAATGGGAGGTCCTTGGTCTGTGGAGGCTTGATGCTCCAGAGTAGGGGGATGCTAGAGAAGTGAGGTGGGGTGTGGGTAAGTGGTGGAGGAGCACCCTCACAGAGGCAAAGGGGAGGGGGAATGGGATATGGGGGTTGGGTTTTGTTACCAGGAGGGGGATATCATTTAAAATATAAACAAGTTGAATGATTAATAAAAGAAAAAAAAAAAGAATGAGAATGGCCTCCATAGGCTCATATGTTTGAATGCTTCGTCCAAGTTATGAATCATGGTCTTATTGGAAGGAGGTATGCCAACATCAGTTCTCAACTACTGCTTCAGCACCATGTCTGCCTGCTTGCTACCTTGCTGGCTGCATAGTTAGTAAGGACTTACCTTCTGAGACTGTAACCAATTTCCTACTTAAATGCTTTTTTTTTCCTAAGTTACCTTGGCCACAGTGTGTCTTTACAACAATAGAAAATTAACTAAGACACCTATAAAGCTAAGTGTCTCTCATCTGTCATCAGGCAATCTTCTTCTGGCAATAGATGTCAAGTAACACAAAGATCCCCCAATTAGTCAAGAAAAGATTAGAGATTGCTCAGACAGAAATGGGACACCTAAATCTTACCTTGCTGCCCCAAGCTCTCAGAGATATTTGTGGAAGAGGAAGCAAAACTCTTTTAAGAGCTAGGGATGGGGGTAACTATAAAGAAACATATTTTCTGGACACAACAGAACAGATAGGGCACATATGAATGAATTCAAGACAAATAAGATCCCAGAATGGGGCGCAGTAAGCATGTTATCCCACCTTTCATAAGAAGCATTTGATAGATATGGGGAGAAGGAGAACCAGTTATTTGTATGGTTTGATCACTGGGATCTCGACTACACTTTGGACAAGCTCCACACCCAAGAGTAGCTAGCTAAACCAACTTAACTAGAAAGACAATAGGATAGGGATGAAGTGAAGATAGAGTAGATAGTGATATAATAGATAGATAGAGATGAGTGATGAGATAGATAGATAGATAGATAGATAGAAGATAGATAAAAAGATACTACATAGGAGGGTTAGGGAGGTGGGTTGAATCTAGGAGGAGTTACCAATTGGTGAATGCTTACCAAAATACATTGTATGGAATTCTTAAAGAGTTAAAAAAATTAAGTTTCTTTAATGAAATAAAATTTAAAAATAAGTCCCTGCTCTTTTATGAAGGGAAATAGAGGAGCAATAGATGTGGGAGAGAGAGAACATAGGGGGAGACAGAGGAGGGGAGGAGGCTGTATTTTATGAGATAATAATAATAGTAATAATAACTAAAATAGCTAAAAAGAGATTCTAGCTAGAGCTATTGACAACTCAATAAGATTTATGCTACGTAGATGGATACTATGTTATACAAAAGAAAGATTGATTTATTCATTAAAATTCAATATATATTAGAAAAACATAAATGACCTGAGAGTAGGAGAGCCTTCTCTTTCATGACTGATAATTGTAGCACTTTCTGTAACTTGAAAAAAAAGGCAAAGCCAGTCATTTTGATGTCAAGTCAATGAATTTGTAGATTTTTATTATAATCCATTCATGTTCATGGCGTATGAAATCTGACATCCACAGTCTTACTCAGCAAATGGATTTTAGTGCTCCTCTTCCTAATATATAAAGCAATATTTAGAAAAAGGATACTTCAAAGAAGAGAATTAGTTATGCATGCAAACATAATTATCATGTGATAATTATTTATTATTAAACTTTTCTGATAATAATTACTACTACTAATATTATTATATAAATCCTATATAATACTGCTTAATTAGTAAGAAGCAAATATTGTCAATTGAAATACAAAAATTAAAGTAAATTGTCCAAATGTGTTTCACCAGTTATGAATGATTAGAAAATTTATCTCTTAAAACATAGAAAAAAAGAGCATACATAATTGTTAACAAAATTATAGGAACATAACAAGCAAAATAAAATATCTGGTGACAGAAAGATAAAGTAAAATTAAGCATTAACATTTTAGAATTAGCCGGGCAGTGGTGGCACACGCCTTTAATCCCAGCACTTGGGAGGCAGAGGCAGGCAGATTTCTGAGTTCGAGGACAGCCTGGTCTACAGAGTGAGTTCCAGGACAGTCAGGGCTATACAGAGAAACCCTGTCTCGAAAAAAAAAAACAAAAACAAACAAGCAAACAAACAACAAAAAAAAAAAACATTTCAGAATTAAGCTGCTCAAATGTGTTTTTATTAGATATTTTCTTTATTTACATTTCAAATGTTATCCTCTTTCTCAGTACCACCCCAGAATCCCCTATTCCATTCCCCTCCCCCCTGCATCTATGAGGGTGCTCCCCCACACCCACTCACCCACCCACTCCCACCTCCCTGCCCTGGCATTCCTCTACACTGGAGCATCCAGCTTTCACAGGACCAAGGACCTCTCCTCCCATTGATGCCCAACAAAGTCATCCTCTGCTACATATGCAGCTGGAGTCATGAGTCCCTCCATGTGTAATTATCATTAAAAAAAAGATAATGTGTAATAAGCATGTCTTATAAAGTTCTAAGTGAAAAATTAGGTTAAAGTGACTGGAGAGATGTTTCAGAGATTAAGAGCACAGGCTGCTTTTCCATAGGATCTGGGTTTAATTCCCAGAACACATAATAATTCAAAACTATAACTCCAGTTCCAGAGCATCTTGACACCCTCATACAGACCTATATGCAGACAAAACACTAATGCACATAAAATAAAAGTATATATAAATTAAGATAAAAATAAAAGAAAGTTGAAAATATGAAATATAGCAAGAAATGTTAATGAACACAAAGCAAGATTAGGATTTTTGGAAATTAAAAAAAACCCTAAACCTTGAGAAATTAAGTTTGGATTTGATGACGGATCAATCGATAGATATTAAACACTCTAAGAGATACATATAGAGTGAGGAAATTATCCAAAGTTCATTGCAGTATGAAAGAACATGAAAGTTTTGAAATCGGAATTAAGAGAAATGGAGTGCCAAATAAGATTCCTAGCACACTGGATACTCCGAAAGGAAAATAGAACGAAGAATGGAAAACATTTTAAAGATGAGACTCTCTGATATATAATTCAGAATAAGAATAGATAACATGTAAATCATGAATCCCTCTTAGATTATGAGGCATGTAGTTGGCCAGTGATGACAGACCCAATTACAAAACCGTGGGTAAATAGCTCATAGGTCCAAGGGGAGAACCTAACCTTATTTTTCTATTTAAGGGACATAGCATTGAAAAGATTCTCAGCGAATTATTATTATTGTACTCATAGGTCAGAGCATCTCTCAATCCCGGTCAGACAAGCTTCTCTCTTCCTGCAGCATGCACAACATGACCGTCTAAAACCAATACACAAAAGCTGGTGAAGTATAAAACATCTGTACTCTCTGATCCTGGGTGCTAGAAGATCCCTGGGGCTCACTGGCCAGCCAAACAAGGTGTATCAGTAAGCTTCAAGTCCAGTGAAAAAAAATCCTACCTCAGAAAATATAGAGAGCATTTGACAAGGAAGCCTGAAGCCCACTACTGCCCGCCCCCACATCTGCATGTTTATACATGAGCCACACACACACACACAAACACACATATACACAGAAAGTCTCTAAATGGAATTAGGTTTGAATATATTTTTTAATCTACTTTTATGCTATTTATCACATGGACTACAAAGACAGATTAATATTGGATGTCAAAATTGATTAAAATTGAATGTCATAAAAAATGAATGACACACAGTATTAACTAAACTAGAACTCCGTGTCCTCATGTAAGTAGTGGGTGGAGTGGACACTTTTCATTAATTGGAATGTTTACTTTGTTCATAGTCAACAAGGGGTGACTATATTTCTTCAAATATGTAATATGTGTGGATTTAATTCTCACCTTAACCCATTGTTGCATCAAATTGATGCCACAATTTTCTATGACTACTTCCCAGAAAAACTTTATTTTACTGAATTAATTATTGGCTCTTGAAAATAAAATGTGAAACTTAAGGCATAATTAACATTTTGAACATAACTATTAAAACATATGGCTTTATTAATCAGAATCAAGGGGACACCATGCCTCCACTTTCTAGGGAATATCAACTATATTCCACCAATCAGTTGACTGAAAAATAATTAACTCAAACCTTACCTAGTTTAAGCTCTAAAGAAACAAACAATCTAGTGTGTTGCATTATCTACATAACTAAGTCACATGTTTAAGGATATACTTGGATACTGGGAAGACAATAAAATTAGCATATATATGGGATGTCTCCACTATCAGATGACACAATCCAGTACCAAGGATCAAGAAAGAGTAAAATACATAAGAGGTACAATGAATTCCTATCTTTTTTATATAAAAAATGCCAAGTGTGGCCCAGGATTAGACATTGAACTCCTTACATGAAACAGCAGGAAAAAACAACACATTCTGGTTGAAATTTCACATAGATTTAATGCCTCTTTCTTCATAAATGCTCTGAATAACAACTTATTTAGAGTCACTTAAAGCAAATAAAAACACATGGCCCCAGTGAGATGTGTAGCCATCTCCCGAGGTATTTTCACCTCTATGAAACTTGGTCTTCACAGGACCAAGGGCCTCCCCTTCCATTGATGCCAGATAAGACCATCTTCTGCTACATATGTAGCTGGAGCTATGAGTCCCTACATGTGTACTCTTTTGTTGGTGGTTTAGTCCTTGGGAGCTCTGGGGGTTTGGTTGGTTAATATTGTTGTTCTTCCTGTGGGGTTGCAAACCCCTTCAGCTCCTTTTGTCCTTCCCCTAACTCCAGAAAATGTGGTATGTTTACACAATAAAGTACTACTCAGCTATTAAAAACAATGACTTCATGAAATTTGCAGGCAAATGGATAGAACTAGAAAATATCATCCTGAGTGAGGTAACCCACTCACAAATAAACACACATGGTATGTACTCATGTTAAGTGGTTATTAGAAAAAAGTCTTGGAATACACAATACAACTCACAAAATAACATTTTAAAGGATGTCTTAGATATTTATATTAGATTTTTTCATTGGTAGTGAGCGTTGGAAATAACTACCCCTTTACAATTTTGTAAAGACAGAATACATGGATAATATTTAGATTACTGCTAATAATTAACCATGGCAGTTATAATTAGCTTTATTAACACAGTATCATTTTTATCTCTAATCAATGCAATGAAACACACACAGGCTTGTGATCCCAGCCCATGCCAAGTACAGGACTCACTGAAGTTTCATGACTTTCCTTAAAAGCCCAGTTAGTTCAAGGACATCCAAGCAGCTTTCTGAAAAGCTTTATCATGGGTCAGGGAAGACACTAGGGAATATATTTCTGTAGTAATGTTTACCCAACAAGTACAAGGTCCTAAGTTCAAGTACCAGCTCAAAACAACAGCTGAAAACCAAGTGAATCAAACAAAGCACAAGGTACATAAATGACAGATTTATCAAAGAAGACTTGAGTATTAAAATTCATCAACTTAATGTAAATTGGTAGAGAAGTTAGCAATAGCTTTGGATGTTTAGACCAGAAGAGAGGACTCCTTGGACCTCAGTATAGTGAGTGACAGCACAAAAGCTGTAGATCACACTCATCTTAACACAGAGGCTCCAGATCTGTGTTCAGCATCATTGGATAAGATCTTTAACAGTTTAGAGGACACAGCTGCTTCCCTAGTAAGGACTCTGACTGTCACCATTACTATGAAGGATGGCTCACATGGCTACATGGGAGTAGTTTCTGGAACACAGTAAGCATTGAAAATGGCAGGCGATTCCTAAAGGCATCTATATTATTAACAATACTAGTAACCAGGAAGATGGAAGATAACAGCATCATGGGCTACAGGCTACTGGCCCCAAGACATTGAATACAGTTCTGTTTCAGGTTCATTGTTCTAGAACATAGCTTAAAGTATTTCCTACATGCTCCTAGATTTACTTTTAAAATCATACAAAGCACTGAGCACCAAGGTAACTGGGTTAACATGAAAAATCCTAAATGTCAGTGCCTATCAGCAAATTGGGCTATGATGTTTACAGTAGATAGAATTTTGGACAAAGATTATGTGACATTGAGAATTGTAGTGCTCTAAGAAAATGCAGACAATAAATGGGGTGGGGAGGAGAATCAGTCATGAAGCCTGATCACTATATCAATGAGTGTAGTTGTACTGTATCAATGAGTGTAGTCATACTGTATCAATGAGTGTAGTCATACTGTATCAATGAGTATAGTCACATTGTATCAATGAGTGTAGTCATACTGTACCAATGAGTGTAGTCATACTGTATCAATGAGTATAGTCATACAGTATGAATGAGTGTAGTTGCACTGTATCAATGAGTGTAGTCGCACTGTACCAATGAGTGTAGTCGCACTGTATCAATGAGTGTAGTCACATTGTATCAATGAGTGTAGTTGCACTTTATTAATGAGTGTAGTCATACTGTATCAGGTGATTAGAAGCATTATGACAAAATTACCAATGTACTATAAAATGGAAAAATGTATGTTCCAGATATGATTTATGATTTTATAGAAAGTTATGATTAAAATTTCACTAGTTTTCTATGTATTAACATCTCTGTATTTACTGCTACTATATAGCACATTTCTAAAATAGTGGCAAGTTGGAAATTCATCTTTTAAAAAAGAAAAATACAGAAAAGAAAAAGAAAAAAATGAGACATAAATCTTTTATCTCAGACTCCAAATCTGAACACAGCTGTGTTTCTTGTTTTGCATTCTATGCCGTGGTATGTTCTTTAAATTCTCCACATATGTCTCTTTGTGATTTATAACCAAGAGCTCATAATTAAATAATGAGCAGGCAAAAATGACAATAATATTTTGATAACTTACACATGCCTCTGAAACAGTTCAATCAGGCTGCTGTGGATGAAATTATTAGAAAAAAATTGTTAAAAAATCCTGCCATCTGTTCTGAATTACATACAATAAACTCAAGTATCTCCCAGCATGCAAAGCAAGTCAGGGAGCAGTGGGCTGTGTTACTCTTCTAGCAATGTTGGCAAATCCTGCCATGAAATCAAGTCATTCTGTTTACAAAAAGGACCATTATTCTGATCATCAGATCACCTTCAGGTAGAGGGAATGCACTGTTGTCTGTAGAGTGCAGAGCTTACAGAAAGTACTAGAAACCAGTACTGTTAAATACCTAGGTTTTTTTTTTCTTCTAAGGAAGGAAAGGATACCTGTTCTCCTAGAAGGCTGGAGTGGTTGTTGCCTAACAACCTGGTAACCACTTGCTTTTCTATGGAGCCAGTCTTCATCTGAACCTCCCAAATCCTGAGCAATCCTCAGTTAAGAGAACCCATTTTTATGCTTATTACACATCCTTCATCTCGGCCTTAATCTTGAACACATGATCCATGCACTCAGACGATGAAAGAACTTTATGTGCATGCATGTATGTATGTGTTCATGCCCACCCCTGTTTGTGTATGTGTGTGTGTGTGTGTGTATGTGTGTGTGTTTCTCTGTTGCTGAGGAATCCAAGGCCATACACATGGTGAGAAATTACCCTACTAGAGCTAGGTCTCCAGTCCTTAGCTTGTGAGAAAAGGTCTCACTGTAGCTGGTCTTGAACCCGGTCATGTCTGCTGCTGCCCCCTGAATGTTAGAATGAGAAACCTGGGCAACTATATCAAGCTAGGGAATGATTTTACACACACACACAGACACCACACACACACACACACACACAGACACACACACACAGACACACACACACACAGACACACACAACTCAGTGTTAGTTTTTGGAGAATATTTGTTTTCAGTTTAATTACCACAAGAGTAAAATCAAAACATCCAAATATGGTGACAGATAATTCTAATTCCTATACTTTTGGTAGAGTGGGAAGATGTTGGGAACTGTTTCTAATGCTGTCTTATTTTGGCTTCCAAAAGCCGCACTTCCAGAACTGAGGGTCCCTGCCTTTGACTGAGAGTAAATGACTGACATACCACCAATAGCTGGGAAGGAGCTGGAGTGGGACTTTTATATTGTGAGGGCAAAGGACCAAGAGGGAGGAAAGGAGAGGGAGAATCACCATGACTTGGAGGAGAGGGATCAGATTTAAGAGCTGCAGCAGAAAATCATTTAGCTATGTAGGTGGAACAGGAATGCAGATCTATGTGGGGTGCCTAGAAATTAACTGTATAGCAAAGATAAAACATAAATTTAGAAGGTGTTAAGCCAGGAATACCAGAGAGAAATGTATGCTATCTGAGAGGAAGATTAGAAATGCCCAGCCATTGAGCTAGTCAAGGCATAGAAAAATTAGCTGGCCTTTGTGTCTTTCATTCACAAATCCAGAGAGCTCTTGGGCTGGTACAGCGTGTGCACAACCCTCTGGGAGTCAAAAAGAATAACTAATTCACTGCAATAGAAATATTCTAAGTTTTCAGTCAATATGGGTTACATGCAGAGTTGGCCGACTGCCAGGGAACACATCATGCCTATATGTAAAGAAAACAAACGTAAGTGGACCACAAATGTTAATTGTTAATATCTTCATCTAATTAATTATCTGATTTGTAATGGAACTAAACATGAATGTTGGTTGAACATTATCTCTATTATGTATATTTTAACTTTAAATAGTTAAAACTGCCATATCTGAACCTAATAGAACAGACTGACAGATAGATAGCAAATTCACCATGTCCTTTTCAGATTCCCACCAGCTCACTGATTGAGAGATTCATGTGAATTCTCAGGTAAATAAGCAGGTCTTTGGGCAAGGATATTTTGGGGAAGTTGCCCATTAGACCTGGATCTGTCTCACAGAATTTTGCTATATGATCTTCCATAGTCTGTAACCTAAATCTCATCATCACCCCACTGTCTTGAACACTCATCTGACACACACGGAGCTACCTTCACTCAGGGCACCGTGCTGTGTCCAAAAGAAACCTGAACTACACAGCAGTTGGCAATGGGAAGGAAAGTTTATCAGTCACAGCAATAGAAAGGCTCTGCAATGGGCGTAGGCTCTGCTAATGCATCTTCTGTACTTGTTCAATCTGTTTAAAGCAATCTTCCCTCTACCCAGAAACCTGAACTCCCATTGCGTACACGTCCATCTTTACACTAACTACAATTCTTCCAGTTAAAACATTCTTCCTCTTCTTCATCAAAAAACAAAACAAATGAATCAAACTTAAGACATTCAGGTGTGCTCTGTTTCTCAACTATTCCTTCTGCTGATTAAGGTTTCTAGCTAAGAGCCTTTCACCTGAATTCTAGTGCTGAAACTTATCAGGAGTTTATTGGTCTTTTTTATCTAGACCAGTAGCAGCAACACCAATTTGTTATGGGCTGAACCATGACCACACGCTCTTCTACAAAGTCATGTCAACTGTATTTCAGCAAAGTGTTAGTACATCAGGGTCTTGGTGCTATTTGCTGTGAGCACATTGTGCAACACTATGCATGACCAGCACTGGATGACATGCTGTTAATACCTACAGGTCTATGAAGAAAAATACATGAATACTTCTCCAAAGGCCACCTAGTGTCAGAATTGTTTTATGACTAGGTGAAGGTCAAAGAGATATTCATGAAGGATAAGCATTCCCTTGTCTTCAGTCCTGTAGCTCAGTCATTTCCTGGGTTACAAGGTTGTTAAGTGTGTCTGTAACATGAACGGCACGAATGGTTACCACATCTAAGAAAACAGTTTTTAAAAACAAGATGAAATGGGAGGTGTATATGTCAATCCCACAAACCTTAACTATCTAACTCTTAGGTGGGGTATTTACTTATCTTAGTCAGGGTTTCTATTGCTGCAATAAAACACCATGACCAAAAAGCATGTGGAAGAGGAAAGGGTTTATTCAGCTTACACTTCCAGATCATAGTCCGTTATTGGAAGCAGGACAGGAATCCAAGCAGCTCAGGATCCTGGAGGCAGGATCAGATGTACAGACAATGGAGGGGTACTGTTTACTGGCTCGCTCAGCTTGCTTCTTATAGAACCCACAACCAACACCCCAGGCATCTTCCACCTACAATGGGTTGGACCCTCCCCCACTCACACTAATTGGAGGCATTTGCTAAACTGAGGCTCCATTCTCTGCAATGTGTTTAGCTTGTGTCAAGTTGACACACAAAACCAGTTAGTACACTACTCTAAAAGAGTCGCTGTATATATTAGCAATTTTTCCTGCATAATATTTAATTAAGTTTGATAAGAATCAGTGATACAAGCCTATATTCTTATAGTTTATGATAAAAACTGGATCAATATACTGGATCATTATGGTTTATGTACTTCTAAAGATAAATAAACATTCAATTTCTTAATTTTATAATCTGATACTGTAATTGAAGTTTTGGTTTTGTCAAAGGAGATATATATTCATCCCAAGTGAAAATATCCAATAGTTCTGTGAATATGTTACAGGGAGATGTCATCTAGAAGTTTAAACAAAGTAAATTGTTTTATCTGATTCTTCTTGAACAATATATACCATGATTTGAATGTGAATAACACAAACTAAAAGCAGAAGTAATAACATAAATTATAAGGGAAACATTTTGTGTTATACCTTGAGCAATAGAGAATTTAAACTACTCACTAGTATAGACAGTATTTGATTAATTTCTCAAGCTTATGCTATACATTAAATTTCAGCTTTAAAATCATAAATTTTCTAAACTGAAAAAAGTTCTATGTTTTATTTCTCTCTAGTCATAAAATTTAAAAAAGTCATTCAGGTGCATTTATTTTTAGATTTCCTAAAAATTATCATATACTCAGTATATTCATAAATCACACTAAAAGAAAGATAGCACAAATCCAATTTTATTTAGGGAGGTATTTTACAAATACATTCATAAAATCTACTCTCATTTACCAACTTTCAGTTGTCATTACATTTTGATTCCAAGACAAAAAGTGTATTCAAAGGAAGGCAAAAATGTTTATGATGAAAATGATAACGATTAAATCGATTTAGGATTCTACTAAGCGAATAGATGCAGAATAACGAGTGACTCTGAAGCAGTACAAGAAGTCTGTAGTCAAAGGAAAACTGATGGACAGGATTTGTCACAGCCGAGTTCTTATAAACAACTTCAGTATTAACAGGAGTTTTAAAGCTATTTCAAAGAATTTGCAAGGAGAAAAAAAATTCTAAATGCATTCTCCCAAAGCCAGTATGATATGCTTAGAAAGTCACATTAGGACATACTAAGAAAGAAAGCTGTACATCATATCCTTGAACACAGGTGCAAAAGCTTTCAACCAAATAATAGAAAATTGAATCCAATAACACATTAAAATATTAACCATGAGTCAGTGATATTCATTTCAGAGATTCAAGGATGGCTCAGTATAGCTCTCTTTCAAGTGGATGAAAGAACATGAGCAGGCCCATTGTCCTAGTTTGGCTTCTGTTGCCATCATAAAACATTGACCAATATTAACTTGGAGATTAAGGGATTAATAACACCTTTCAGGTTCTTTGTTCACTATCAAGAAAGCCAGAAAGTGAGCTAAAGTAGGGATCTGGAGGCAGACACAGAAGCAGAGACCATGAGGAATGCCACTCATTGGCTAGCATGGCTTTCTTCCTTTCTTCCTTTCTTCTTCCTTTCTTCTTCTTCCTTCCTTCTTCCTTTTCTTCTTTCTTTCTCTCTTTCTTTCTTTCTTTCTTTCTTTCTTTCTTTCTTCCTTTCTTTCTTCCTTTCTCTTCCTTTCTTTCTTTCTTTCTCTTTCTTTCTTTCTTTCTTTCTTTCTTTCTGTCTGTCTGCTGTCTGTCTGTCTTACATATCCCAGGACCATCTGTAAAGGCATGGTACTTGTACAGTTGGCTAGGTTCTCCTACATGAATGTTAATCAACAAAATACCCTACAAATGTCTCTACAGGAAATCTAATAGATTCAATCCCTCAATTAAGATTCTTTTTTTCCCAAAGGACTTTCTCTTGTGTCAGGATGACTATAACAATAAACAGAACAGTCATTTTATAAAACAGTACTGGTAGTACTGGTTAGAGAAATCTGAGAAGAAGGTATGTAACATCTAAATCTTATACACAAAACTTTTCAAAACTTCTATTAAAAATACTAAGGCTAAAAAATTCAGGAAAGAGATACAGACACACAGAAAGACAGAGAGAGAAAGAGAGAGGGGAAGAAAGGCAAATCACACATGCATGTGAACACAAACAGACAGACACAAACACACACGTGCACACACACACTTGCAGAGAGAGACAGAGAGAGACAGAGAGAGAGAGACAGAGAGAGAGGAGAGACAGAGAGAGAGAGACACAGAGAGAGAAAGACAGAGAGAGAGAGAGAAAATGTGCTCCCCACTCAAAGAAGTAAGCTGAAATTATCATATTATCTGACACTACACTACATGACAAAACTGTACTACTAAAAAAGTAATTAATATATGAAAAAAAACAATAGAAAAATAGAGAGTGAAGAGCTGATACTCATCTGAAGCCAACAGACTCTCAGACTTTCAGCAAGCAGGCTAAAAATACGGTTAGGAGAAAGAATCCTCTATTCAGTAGATGGCCTGTGGGAAATTATATAATCACATGGGAGAGGAGGAAGTGTGACTTCATTCACCTGGTAGGAAATCTGATACATACAGCTATGGAAAGGAAAGGAAAGGAAAGACAGAAAATGCTTCCAGATATTGGAATAGACTATCATCCATTGGAAATGACCTCAAAAGCATAGGGAAAATAAACAAAGAGTAGCAACTATTTCTTTGTTATTAACAATAAATGCATAAATATAAATAGCTATTCCTATTACTAAAGCAAATGAAAAAGGTTTCTGTTCAGCAGAGGGTACAATCAACAGAGAGAAGAGACAGTCTGCAAAGTGGGAGAAAATAGTTTCCAGCGGTACTTCTAGTAAGGAATTAAGATACAGAATACATATTTGAACACTCAATAGCAAAGAAACATAAACATCTGATTAAAAATGTACAACAGATGCAAGTGAATATTCTCCAAAGAAGTGTTACAATTTCCCATCAAGTGTATGGATAGAATTTCAACCGTTGTAATAATTTGGGAAGTGAAATTGAAAGCCATGGGTGTCACTTCATTCAAGTGTGTAAAAAACATATCAACAAGACATGAGTTAAACAACTTTTTGGGAGGATGTGGACTAAAAAAAAAAAGGAGCCAATGATGTTAGTAGAAATTTAAATTAACACAGCCATACTGTAAACTAGGATAGAACACATATTACACAATTATAGTGCAGCCCAGAAATTTCTCAACTGATTATACATGCTGAGAGTATGAAATTAGCATGTTAGAGATACATAAAATCACGCTCATTGCAGTTGGTCACAATAACTAAGAGGGGAAAATCTTAAAGTGCCCATCAGCTGCTGGATGGAAAGAAAATATGGCATATATTTTAAGAGAAATACTATTCACCCTTAAATAACACAGACAAAGAAATTCTCAATAAAATACTTACAAAATGAATCCACAAACACACAGAAAAGATTAATCATTATGATCAAATAGACTTCATTTCAGAAAAACAGGAATAATTAAACGTGTAAATTAATAAATGTAATCCACCATATAAACCAACCGAAAAATGAAAACCACATGATCATCTCAATAGATGCAGAAAAAACCTTTGACAAAATCTAACAGTCCTTCATGATAAAAAGTCCCAGAGAGATTAGAGAGAAAAGGGGCATACCTCACCATAATGAAGGCGGTTTACAGCAAGTCTATAGCCAACATCAACTTAAGTGAACAAAAGGAAAATTACTCTAAAATCAGCAACAAGTCAAAGTTGTCCACTCTCTCCATACCTGTTTAATATAGTACTTCAAGTCTTAGCTAGAGAAAGAAGACAACTGAAGGACATCAACAGGATACAATTGGAAAGAAAGAAGTCAAAGTGTCTTTATTTGCAAATGATCTGACAATATATATAAAATGAACCTTAAAACTACACTATAACTGATAAACACTTTCAGTAATTATCTGAATTCAAAATTAGGTCACAAAAATCAAGAGCCTTTCTATACACAAATGAAAGACTGAGAAATTAGAAAAGCATCCCCTGTCAGGATAACCTCAGAAATATTAAGTATCTTGAGAGTTAATCTAACTATACAGGTGAACAGCTTGTATGATGAAACTTTTGAGACACTGAAGACAGAAAGTAATGAAGATATCAGGAATGTCAAGAAGCTGAAGAGATGATACAGCACCCACAGGGTACTAACAATCTTTTATAATTTCAGTTCCATGAGACCCCATGCCCTCTGCTGACCTCTGCACACACGTGTGTGTGTGGTGCAAATAGATGCAAAGCAAACATATGCATAAAAATACAATAAAATTTTTAAAGACAAAATTATTGATAGATTTTAAACATACAGTTGGTTATGTACTAAGTATTCAGCAAACTGACTTTCAATACAACATAGAAAAAGAATATATATGTGTGTGTGTGTGTGTGTGTGTATGTAGTGTATGTGTACAAATATACTATAAAATATGTGTACATTTATGTGTATAAATGTTTGTATGTAAATATATGCTGATATACTATAAATATATTTACAATATGTTACATTTATGTATACATATAACTTATATTTATATTCTAAAATATTTATATTTATTTACCTACAAATACATATATAAATAGAATATATCATCCTACGCACATAGAACTTATTGGTACTTACTTATGATATATGTAATAGGGATTGCAGGACGAATATGACATTTAAAGCATTCAAGAATAAGTAATAGTGAATCAATATGCTCACTGATCAAAAGTTCCAAATACCCACTGAGCAAACTAAAATGATGCTGACCTCCAGCAGCAGTCATTGGTGTATTTCTTAGTAAATGTCAGCCATGGGAGGAGGCCACCATGTCTAAGGTGGTCTCTACAATCCTAAACTGTGACAAGGACAATGCATGCACTTCAGTGGTTCAAATTTTAGCTTTGAGGGATTAAGTTCTAATAAGAATATCCAATAAATCACAACAGAGCAAACAAATGAAACAAGTGTATATACCTTTTATTTTTATATGAAGTAAATTTCCTTTTTGCCTCTATTTTCATTTCTCATCACTAAGAAATGTAACGATAAAAGCAAAAGTGAATAAGAGTCACTGTTCTCACTTGCCCTGAAGCTCTGCTGAGAGGACCTTGGTGTGGTGATGTCCATCAGTCTTCTGGACTCATTGCAGGTCATTCAAAACTGCTTTGGGTAGGCAAGGATGGCATTCTAACATAGACTAATCTGAATTTCCACCAAATCATGACAGAATGCCCCAAAGGCAACATTAATACAGCATGAGAAAGAGAAATAAGTTCATTATTCAAATGTGAACTGAAGACAAAAACTTTAAACATTGCCTTTAAAGCAACCATGAAATTTTAAATTAACTGGACTGTCAGATGAGAAAATTATACTACCCAATAATTGTCTTGTCTCTTTAACACCTCTGAAAATGAATGTCATAAAATACTGCATTCTGATCAAGAAGTGTTTTTGTCTAATAACTGAGTGAGCCAAATTCTAAAATAAAATGAGTTGATACTTTTAAATCGATTTTAATAAAAGGGAAGATAAAGTCGGCTGTGGAGTTTGCCTCATGTGCTGCAGTGTTGATAAATTTTGAGCTGAACTGCATAAAGCTAATTTAAAATACTAAATTTAGATAACAATTTACACTGTAATATCTTTGCTTCTAAAAGGTAAATAAGTATTGAAATAACCACACTTTCCAAGTGTGAGCATGTTCAGAACAGCACTTCATTTGAACTGTGATATTATACAGGGCAAGGTCATAGCTATTTTCATACATTGATTTGCTTCCTATACTTATGATATAAAATCTTCATTCCCAATGCAAGTTACTGAAGTCAAGAAAGATTTAAGAATATATGATACAATTCTCATTTTAAAAATTATTACATATATAAAATTCTAGTTTACTGTCACTAGTGTTTCAAATGCAGTAGATGATTGGGGACTTGACCACTATGTAAATCAAATTAATACTCAGAACACTTTTATAATTTAAATATAACAATCTATCCTTGATGTTCATAATGTCAATCAATATAGTGCTTTGGCAAACCTTAAAATCTATTAACAATGTGTTTTCTCCCATCCACACCAGCATGTCTATTGGAATAGTCCTTGTTTGGTTCATGTTAAGGTAACCATGCTGGTGGGATTTATAATTGTAGCATCTGATATTACTAAGAGACAATGTGTCAAAGTAAACTCTCGCATCCTTAAGTTCTTACAATCTTCCTACTCCAACTTCTACAATGTTCCCTGACTCTTAGGTGCTGGATTGATTTTTGTAGAGAGCAGGAGAAAATAGTCTTACTCATGGATAAGCACACTGATTGCTTATCTAATATTCAAAAGTCAGTCCAGAAAACATATACATAGGTAGCATAATGTAGAGAGCAGGTTATATTATGTGTATATACATATATATGATAATGAATGAAAAGTAGAGGTCATGCATTTGAAAGAGAGCAAGAAGGGGTATATGGGGTGGAGGTATGTGGGGAAGAGGTATGCAGGGGGAACAGTATGCAGAGAAGCTGTATGGAGGGGAGAGATATGTGGGAGGATTTGGAGGAAGGAATGGGAAGACAGAGGTGATATCATTATATTATTACCTCAAACACAAAGGAAATGAAAATAATTATAATATTTTAAACACTTCCTGAATATTACTGGAATAAATGAGTTAATGACCTGTGACAGTAACATATAAAACCATAATGTAGAGATGAGACTAAATAAAAAATGAATATTATATAGTGATTTATTTTCACTACCGATAACAATTATTACTGGGGAAGTATACATTTTGGGATTTGGGGGTAAAGATTCTTTCAGATTACATCCAAGTCTATTTCCATTGTCAAGTGAAATATCTCAAATAGACTACACCATACACATGTATAAAATTCATAGAGGAAGATATCCTTGGATACCTGATCTCCCTTGTGCCACGATTCTTGGCCATTACATACATTTTAGAAAAACATAAATTATCAAAACCTCCCCTTAAATCTATTCAATGTCATAACTTTAAAATTAAAATCATATGCTATAGAAACACGCTGATGGCACGTATTATAAAATCTATTTATCAAGATAAAATAATTTGCACGTTCGTCATTCTTTCTAAATGAGAGAACATTAATCTTGGATGGTGATATTATAAAGAAAATGACTTTGTTTAGTGATCTCAATTTTGTTTATCATCTTCCTGAGCTGTTAATCAAAGAATCTAATTTCTCAGGGCTCCAAAGAATTGGTGCTTTGAGCCTTTGTTATTTCTTCATTCTATTTAATTGTAATCCTGTAACTTAATTTAATGTAATGTAAATACTCCCTGTGTTGTGGCAGCGCAAAGTTTCCTGAAACAGTAAGCCCATTAAAGTATATTAAAAGTATTTATCAAGAGTCTCATGAGTACCAGTAACATAGCAAATGGAAATGTGGGATACATAATTGGAAGAAATAATTCAGAAAAATACTTCACCATTTGTCTATGTAAAGCAACCAGAAAAACAGCCATTAAAATGAAAACTTCTTTTTTATAAAAGTAAAGTCCTCAAATTAGTCACTTATGTCTGTATCTAAAAAGTAGTAGTAATTAAGTTTAATGGATTTTTTTTCAAAATTTTACATTGTTAGTAGTAAATATCTAATGAAACAAATTTAATTTTGATAGATGACTATCTCAGCATCTATCCAGCAAGACATTAAGCAATGTCAAAAGTTCTCTTTAAAAATCTCTAGCTATTGATGATTTGCAATGTATTTTCTTAGGAAACCAATGTTCAATTTTGTATGTCACTCCCAATCATTATTTTCTCAATTAATATTTTCATTTGATTCCTAAATTCATATTCTCATACCATATGACTCCATGAAACCAATTTTAAAGATATTGATATCTTTTTTATGTATGGAGGAATCACATTATCGCTTTAATTGTTTTGATTGTATTACTTATGTATTTTTGTATGCCAGGGTTGGCCATAGGCCAAGGTGCATACGTAGGCGTCAGAGGACAACTTGTAAATCTCAGTTCATCCCTTCCATCATGTAGGTTCCAGATAACAGACTGAGATTTGTCAGCCCTGGTGGCAAAGCACGTTCACTGCTGGGCCTTCTCAATGACTTTATAAACTGAATCAGTAGTATCTAAATGTAAACAGATATTATTAATATCAGATTCTCTAGTTACTTGTTCATACTTTTTCTTAGTACCAAAATCAAGAGCAGCTTCAGGATTAATCATTAGTTCACATTTCCTAAGTATATTTCTCCCTATTTTAAAATACATTATTTAAAATGTTTGTGGGTTGGTTCCAATTGTGCCACAGCATGCATGTGAAGTTCTGTGGCAGGATTTTCTCTATACAATTACATTAAAATATTAGTGCAGCAAGAGGCCTGTGATTGGACAGGAAAAAGGAAGGCAGAGCTAAAAGTTGCAGAGACAGGGAGCGTCTCGGGAGAGGGGGAGAAAGAATCAAAATGGAGGATGGACAGGAAGAAGATCTTGAACCAGGCAGGCGGATTTCTGAGTTCGAGGCCAGCCTGGTCTACAGAGTGAGCTCCAGGACAGCCCGGGCTACACAGAGAAACCCTGTCTCGAAAAACCAAAAAAAAAAAAAAAAAAAAAAATAGTCGTAGGTAGATAATGATTTCATATAGGGATAGAAGGATTGGGATAACTTGTCTATTCTAGGTAGGCAGCTTGTACCATTCTCAATTGGCCCTCAATCTATTGTGTGGGCATCTTGTGAATCGAAAATTTATTGATATATGAATCTTACTAGTTAATTATAAGCTTCAGAATTTTGCTTTACTGGGTTGCTGGAAGGTGGGACTTCCAACCGCAAGTGTGTTGTGGCTGTCAAGGAACTTGTGGCTGCAGAGACAATCGAACTGGAGCTGGGAATACCATGACTGGCCACTGTCGGGGCGAGACCATGTTGGGGCTGAGAGTTGGCAGCAGTAGCGCGGGAAGCCTGTCGGTTCCCCTTATTTTATAATTCCCACAACAAAGGTCATAGAAAAATTTGTGGAAGTTGGTTCTTTCCTTCTACCAAGGAGGTCCCAAGGAATGAGCTCAGGTTATCAGACCTGGCAGTTAGCATTTTTACATGTTGAGCTATCTTGACTCCCTGAGTATCTTTTATTAAAGTTGTCTGTGCTCTCATGCCATTATTATCCCAAGTTTTTTTCATAATTTAAACCTATGAATTTGGCTGTTTTGCAGTGACAATCATTATTACTTATTGCTCACTGCTAGCTACATTGTGAATTTTTTCATCCCTACCTTGTTTCCCTAGAAAAATTTAGTATCGAAAAGCTTAACAAAAATAAATTTTAATTCTTCAAGTATTTTTTTTTTGCTTGCAATATTTCACATTTCTCTTTGGAGTTTAAAATATTTGATATTCAGCTATTGTCCTTCTTGATGACAAAATTCTCTTGTCTTTCAGTGGAATGAATTACCTCAAGTTGGATCCTGATATGTAGGCCACAAATAGATTTTTTGGCTTATATTGTGACAACGTGTTTCAAGCTCAAAGGGCCATTTGGTTCTCTTTTCTTTAACAAGTGACACTTTTCTCAATTAAATAACATATCAGGGAGATGACTCAATCACATCATGACACTTGCCTTTACGATAAATTACTTAGAAAAGATTCAAGAGGGCAATCTTTCCTACAGTGTTACTAACTGTATAAAGACTTTCATATACAATGGTTGGGTAAGATAAATAAAATATATCTGGCTCATGTGAGCATAAGCAACTTGCTAATCTTCCAACCTTATCTCTGGCAAGGTTATTGATGCGGTAGCCTGGTCTAAAACCTTACGCTACTCTTCAAGTAGCCTTGGATTCTTTATTTATATCGTTAATGATTTTCTGAAATCTAAAGATTTTGTGGAATATGAGGATGTGTCTAAAATTTTGGTAAATTTTGTTATGTACAGGGTGTACACTTTATACAAAGTGTTCAAGCTTGGTTTTTGTTTCAGGATAATTCTTTTCCATTAGAAAGTTCATTGTTTTTCCTTATTTTGTGTCTATGCTTTCACTAATTATTTGTTGGGTGGTGTCTTCTTGTATTTTATATCCACTTATGGAGCTTTATTTGTTTTATTTTTTATTTATTTATTTATATTAATGTTTTTATTGTGTGTGAGTACGTCTGATTTTGTAGATGAATATATAGTACCATAAACTCCTAACTGTATACTAGGAAATTATACAAAGAAGTTGCTTGATAAATTAATGCTCAACTTTCAATTAATCTACTTTAGCATGTGGAAATTTGTCAGTATCTTGGATAATTCATAAAATCCTATTTTTAGTGCATAAACAGCATGTCTTGACAAAAGAAAACTGAAGAAATAACAGTGTAAGTTTAGATATTTTCCCTAAGTTTGATATTTTCTTTAATTTGTTCCTTCAATACACAATTTTTTGATTATTTAAGCAACTGGATGTGAAAAAGCACATTCATATACCACTGACTTACATAGGCCTTGGAGAATTAACTGATTACAAATTATTTTACAATTTTTTAAAGTATAGAAACAGTTATCATGATTTATAGCTTTTACATACTAAGTGTGCATTGATAATTTTGATATCATGCTCTGTAATAATAAATTAGCAAAAGACTATAACCAAAATTTAAGTAGTATCTCCAAAAAAACACTATGGCTATGCCCATAAAATGATTTTTGAACAAAAGCAGTGATGAGGCACAATGACTGCTTTTCAGTAATTTTCTAAATAATTTTAAGATAGTCTCTACTCATCTAGCATCATTTAACTGTTTCATATATTTTCTTTGTGTTTAAATTAAACCTATTGCTAGTTATAAAGTCCAAAATACTTTGTGTCAATGGTATTGAAAGAATCATGGCAGGTTTAGAAGTTAATTTTTAATTCCCATCCAAAAAGTCATAGAAGACGAACCTTCTCTATATTAGCTATCTGAGCACCATGAATAGCCAAATGGCTCATTAGCATTTCATCCAGGAAAGTCAGCACAAAGTAGAAGATCAGATGCCTAAGCTGCTAAGATAAGGCAAAAGTAAATTCGGCATATTAACAGACTTGTGGGGATTCATTTTAAACCTTTCACAATATTTCCACATGAAATGTAAATCTTATGGATGATATTAACATGGATAAAATTCTATTGATATTATGTGGATGTGTTGTATTTCCTTAATTTAAGTGAATATTCACATGCAAATATAATCACCATATGATTTTTCATCCCCTAGTTACAAAAACTAAAATTAGAATCCCAACAAAGGTTACACAGCAGATTGGAAGAAAACAGCTCAATTTCCAAGTAGAACAGAAGAGAAAAAAAGAACATTGTTGGATCAGCCACACATGATCATCCCACTACTAAGCTGTCAGAGCCAAGATATAGGAAACCTGATTCAGTTTAGGATGCAAGAGAGGATATGAAGATTTCCACTATCCTTCCTCCACCCACCTAGTAAAAAGACAGGGGCCTTGCTGCATCTGTTCAGTCTTGACAAAATTCTTTGGTAAACACTCCCTAGAACAATGTAATTTTCCATTCTATCAACTCTACAGTGTGATTCTTTAGAGAACATTACATTTTCTTCTTGGTTATAGAATTTTAAAATGTTACTTCTAATTGCAGGAAAGTATCAGGCACTTTATGAATCAGTTTGGTATTTTATTTAAATTAATGAAGATGACTTCATTTATCTAACAAACCTAGTCTTTCTGACAAGGGAATCAAAACCATGATTGTATCTTAGGCTGTGGGGCTCCTTACTCATGGAATCACTGAGAAACTATTCTCTCAAACCTTTGTTTAAACATGATTACTCACAGATAAAATGTGAATTGATAATTTTTATAGAAACAATACATGCTAGTAAATTATGCCCTAATCAGAATTAAAATACATAACTAATACATCAGGAGTGCTTCCTACATTATCAGAAAATATACTTTGAAAAAATAATAATATGAACATGAGATGTATGTTCTTATGTCCTAACTTTGGATGAGTAATTCTTAAATTCACAATGTATACTCACACTACAATATGCATAAATCTGGATAGCACTCTTATTTATAGTAGCCCAAAGTAGAAAATAAATTGCTATCTAAAGAAGAATATGTAAGAAAGTAGTGATTTAGCTACATAATGGAGTTTGTTCCTTGATCCACAAGAACTATTGCTTTCAGAAGAGCACACAGAACCCAATGGAAAGACAGAGAAAAAAGTCTATTGTGTGCACTGTTGAAATTAAATTAGGGGATGCTAAAAGATACATAGAGAACAGTAACAGAAAGAAGTTGAGTACTTACTGGGGGGTCTTCAGTAGAGGGAAACAAATTATTTGAGATTAAAACAAAATACTTGATGATTGTGGTGATACGAAAATAACACTGCAAGCACTAGGATACTTCAGATGATCAGTCTTAATGGCTGGAAGATAAATTACCCATAGTGATGGAATGGATGCAATGATCTGGTGACAAAGTAAAGTAAACCATGAAAAGCAAACATTTGAGGCTGGCGCTATGGCTCAGTAGGTAAAAAGCTTGCAACAAAAACGTGAGGACCTGAGTTCAGGTCCCCAGGCCCTAGAACTGAGCTTCATAGCACACATTCAATATCCCAGCACTTGGTGAGTAGACAGGTGGATCCCCAGAGCCACTTGGACTAGGCAAAACAACAAGCTCTAGGTTCAGTGAGAGATCCTGTCTTAAAATATATGGTGGAAAGCAATGAGAGACGATACCAGGCTTGCCTAACACACATACACACACACACACACACACACACACACACACACACACTTAATAGAGAAAGATCTATAAAAGGTTATCAGCCTTATTTTACAATTCAAATAATATTTATAGCAATGTGTAATGATTCATCATTATATGTACTCTATAATATTTTGATCAATATTTTTTAATCTATAGAATTCTATAGTGATGAAATGGGGGGGGAACCTTCTCCTAAAGAGTCAACTCCTACTCTAGCAACAGGAGTTCAGCTGCTGACAGAGCTTGAGTGAACAGGAAATGCTTTTCCAGACTTTTTGCAAGTGAAGGATCTGGTACAGATGGTACATTGCTCAGATTTTAGGTTACAGGCTCTAGCAGCCCAAGAACTAAGTGTCCAGCCCCCCTTTTCCAAGGTACACATTGTCTGTGATTAACAGGAGAAAGGATGTACTGTGGTATTCTCAGAAATAAATCACATCTAAACTTTAAGTTCATAGCAGCCAGATCATGACAGGAAATAATAGTCTATTTGATTTCCTGTTTTCCAGGAACTTGGAATGATTTCTTTAAATAACTAGATACAAATTGCATTTACATGAATTAATTAATTTTTAGCTATCTGTTTTAGATTTCATACTTACAAAATGTTTAGAGAAAACAATTAACTTATTTCTTCTATAATATTGATAGTTTGATGTTAATCTAGTAGATAAAATAAGGTAATATTACAAAACAGGTCTTCATGTTTTGGGAGCCCCTGTAATTAAACATTTCTTAGTTACATTCAGCAATTATATAGAACACACACACACACACACACACAAGAGAGAGAGAGAGAGAGAGAGAGAGAGAGAGAGAGAGAGAGAGAGAGAGAGAGATTAATCTATCTTATGTTTTCCAAATTAAGATTGAAAATAGAATGTGCTGTATGTATGATAACCTGCTGACAGTACACATAAAGTGTTGTGAAGCAAGACCTAGTTGATCAATTCAAATTTCATGTCCAGGGTATGCTTAAACTTTAAGCAGGTCCTAGTGAGATGCAGGTGTGTCTTAGTCACATTAGGAAATCTTCCTTAAGGTAAGTAAAAACAGTTACAATACAAAGTTTCTCTGAATCTTATTTGAGATTATATCACATATAATCTTCAGACAAATTGAATACAAATGTATATAATTAGAATCATGGAACTATTACCTCGTCTCAGGGAGCACATATCTGATCAGTATACAGCCAGTCACATGGTTCAGCATCATTTACTCTCCCTCCTTGGTTAAGGTGACTATAGACTCTGATGAACCTGATTGAAGTAATCATGATATTGGCAATGTCACCAAAGAACGGGGCATCTCTCAGTCATTGAGAAATAAGGATTTTGAGTATCAATGTTTGGAACTGAAAAAGTACCTTTATATTTTGTGTGTACTGTGAGGTATATGTTTTTATTGTATAAGAAACATAACCTTAATGTTCTGTGTGTAGATACGAGGAACATGCTTTTATACTATAGGAAATGTAACCTTTATGTTTTGTGTGTAAATGAGTTACATGTTTTTATAGTACAAAAAGTTAACCTTTATGTTTTGTGTGTACATGTGAGCTACATGTGTTTATCATTTAAAAAAAATGTAACCTTTATATTTTATTTGAATATGTGAGACACATATGTTTATAGTATAGGAAAGTAAACTTTATGTTTTGTATGTGTATATGAGGTATCTGTACTTACAATATAGAAAACTTAACTTTCCTTTGTTAAGTTCCTTGTTTCATCCTATTTCCACAGAGGATATTACTCTGTCTGCTTTTTGTGCAAGCTTAGCATTTTGTTAAAATTTAAAACACTGCTTTTAAATTTCTTTAGTTTCTGAGGCTAAATTTAGTGACAGCCTGTATTTTTTTTTTATTTCTTTGTTAAACTTTTTATACAATAAAATTGAACTTTACACTACTCTTCCAGTATTCCACCTGTTGCTTCACTAGAAAAGGGATCTAATATCAAACTCTAGGGAAATAATTGTTGATGCATTAAAAACTAATATTCACTATAGGATTTTATAATGTTTGTACAATGGGGGGGATGTCACACAAAGTGAATGATGTTTTTAAAATACATAAGGTCATAAGGAACCCTAATGAGAACAAAACAAATCAAGTGTGCATCTCTATTGGCATTTGGGGTACTTAACCTTGCATCAACCTGAAGGGCCACATCGGACAGTGTCATTTACATGGAGGACCCTGTGATCAGGAGTCCTGCCAGTGCACAAAACACAGCCATCTGTAAAAGGCAAGTGCAGATCTACACTGTTTGCAGCAAAATATACAAATATCCACATATGCCCTCTACTTCACTTTCTTTGGCCTTTCTGACTTCTTCCTTTGAACCTAGACCCACAGAAAATTATTATATGTGAGCTTAGTGATGTTGCTCATTCATTGATTAAGAACCTGGTTATTGTTCAGCCATTGCCTGGGTTCTGTGCGTCATCCTTAAGTAGAGCAAGTAAAGGAAGATCTATAATTTTTTTCAGCCAAGGTTACCAAGTACGCAGACCCAGACATTGTCCAACTCTTCATAATAACACTAATTAGCTAAGGTGTCTAGTTTTCAAATATGTATGGCTGAAAGAATTAGCAGTATTCAACCAGTGAGTGACTTGTGAAGAATAAAAATAATAAGATGGTAACAGAACAGTGAGTCAAATACACATCACTGCAACTAAAGAAACACAGAGGATGAATCAGGGCAGATGAACTCTTACGTTGAGCACAGGACTAGGGAGTTTCTAATCTGAACCTATTATCCTCTTAATTGAACCTCTACATGTCTCACATTGGCTTAGACCAGTTTTCCAAATTTTTCTTCAAAGAGCTTGGTTTGTGCTAGGGTCAAGTTTCAACTCTGAAAAAGAAAAGCGTTTAATTGTATCTTCCTAAAAGCCTATAAATAACAATGAACGTTCAGTCCCAAGATATACTAAGGGATTGATTACTAAAAACTTGAAAGGGGGTGGTCAGAAAGGGTAGAAAAGGAGGGAGAATAGCACTTATTCGAATGGAAAACTGAGCCTCGTGTTCTGCACTGCAGTGTGAGGACTGCAGTGCACAGGATGTTTTAAGAAGAACTGGAAGAGAAGAGCTTGCAGTGTGCTTAATGAAGGCAACACAGAGAGGGCAGCATCAGTGAACATGAACATACATGCTGAAAATATCACCCTGTACTCATCACATCAACATACATAATAATTCCAGGTTTAAAAAAAATATTAAGAAGCTAGAAAGATTGACTACCTCAGTTTTATAACTGCTGATTGTACAAAAATATTGAACTATCAAATACTGCACTACAGAAACATATAAATTACAATATGATTAATTTTAAAAATGTTTTAAATATACCCTGAATTAAGTAATGTTTATGTACGTATTTTTGTCTGTATGTGCAGATGTGTGAATTCCAGAGAACAAGCTCAATTGGTGTTTCTCAGGTATTTTCCTCTTAGTCTTTGGGACACATTTCTCAGTGGCTTGCAACTTACCAAGTAATGTTGCTAGCGGCCAGTGAGTCCCAGGATCTCCCTCTTAAAACTTAGGCTAACAGGTGGGTATTAAAGTGCTGTTGTTTGTTTTCATGGGCTCTGAGAATCAACTGGGGCCCCTCATACTTTCGTCTAAGCAATTTACCAACTGACATATCTCCCAGCCCATTATAGAAATTTGTACATAACTCTCCCCATTTAGTTCAATATTAAAATCATGTATGGCATGAAAAAAGATATTCTATTTAACTAAAAACATACTGTGGCTATTTGAGAAAATTTTCTTTTGATATCCAATTCCAAGGAATGATATCTTCATGTGTGTGCTTTATCATATTTGGGTTCAAGCAAAAACATAGCTGCACATATCACAATCAAGAAATCCATGTGGTTTGGTAAAAGTATGTAACACAGAATTTGAGAAGCTATGTACATTCTAGGTTTGTTCATCATGCTACTGTGGGTTATTTTTACTAATAATAAAAGTAGTTATTAAACATATTATAACATAGATTATGTTCTGAAAGAGAAAGCAGTAAAGACATATTCACTTTGATAGTTTAATATCTACTTGATACGTTCTAATTAACTATCTCAGTTCTATAACTGCTGGTTACACATAGATACTAAGTTATCACATATTTACACTACAGAAACATATAAACTAAAATAGAAATTAATTTTTAAAAATCAATTTAAACGTAGACTAAAATTAATTGACTTTTTCTGTGTAAGTTTTTTTTTTCTCCAGAAGAAATAGCAAATAGTGTTCAATCTATTCCAAAAGTGTTCACAATGTTTATGTTTTGTGAGGGCCAAAGTTAAATTTGTAACTTTGTCCACTTGCCCGAGGACAGATAATTTTCTACAGTGCTGGAGGATGTGGTTTCTGGAAAATAACAAACCACATGTGTCTGCACCCTGAAACAAATTTGTCTGACTCAATTGCACCAGATGTACTTGATCACATATAGGTGGCAGGTCCACAGGCAAGAAATAACACAGTGTGTAAACTTATCCAGGATTGGATTATGTGGAAAGTATGTTTGAAAATATTTCAGGATGTACATTGGCCTATGATCACACCTATTAAGTAATATGATGACCTTATGGGCTTGCCTTTTAAAACTTTGGCAAAATGTGACTCCTTGTCTTGTTCTGGGAACCCTAGAATTGTTCTGGCCAGAATCAATTATCTGGGATAATATTTAATTAAAGCTTGCTTCAAATTGGCGCATATAATGTAGAATTGGTGTTTTGTTGAGTTTCAGGTTTAACAGTGAATTTCAAGATGTGCCAAGGTATACTTGGTCCTATTGTAGGTTGATTTATTTTTTGTTTTATTTTGATTTTTTATTAAAACAAAGCACATGAATAATAGGGGGAAAAAAAGCTTTCGTCAGTGGTCTAAAGGACCATACAATTATGCTCTGCTTAATAAACTGCTGAATTTCTCTTGCCATGGTTATATTTCTAGATAGTTTCCTAAATAAAAATATACTGCAAAAAGATGAAAGAGACTTTTGATTGTGGGATTCTCTTATTTCTCTCTTACTGGGACATAAGAGACCCAAACAATGAGTGGCAAGTGGTTTGCTAAAGATATTAAATCCCTGAAAAATGTTCTAAAGGTTCTTTGTTGTGTTATAAACTTTTCCAAACAGAAATGTTCCTTCCTTGGGTGAGGAGGAAAGATCTTAAGACTCATGAGATAAAATTTCTTAGTCTCAGAAAACTGAAACTTACCAGTCTCCTAAGGTTCCTCCTTGGGGTTATGCTAGCAGTAAATAATACTGCGGAAAGGAGACTTGGATTGGCCAAGGTCTCCTGAGGGTCAGGCAGGCAGTTCCAAGGATGGTGCTGAGGGATTCACTTTCCTCCCATGCTGGGGTGAGCTTTTCAAGTTATCTGTGCCTTGATCAGCTGTGATCTTGTTCATGGCTCCCAAACCCTCCCTGGTTCACTACCTGAGACTTGCATGGAATCCTTTCTTGGATTTACCTTGTGTATCATGCCTTAAGTGAGCAGATACTTGCTTATACTGCCCCAGAAAAATTACACAATGCATTCATGTTTATAATAATTAAACATAATTGTTCCAGTTGTAAAATCAGAATAGAGAATTTAGTAACTTAAGAGAAAATGTTTTGACTCACAGAATATGCTACCTCATAATCTGTCAGAGCTTATAAAGAAAAACTAAACCTGGATAGATTTATATGTTTTTCCTTTTTCATTTGAAGGTCATGGTACACTACAGTGAATGACAAATTGCTCATACATAAAATGAAAAGACACTAATATAAAAATCATATTTCTCAAATATGATGATATATTTTAGCTTCAACTAAAACCTAATCCCTGTAATTACTTGATCACTAGAGTCTAAATATATCATATTTTGAAATAATATATTGGTCCAACATTAAAGGACATATTTCATTTTGTTCTCATAAAATATGTGCTCATAATTCAGTGCCCTATTCATTATGTTCTACTGCTCAGATGAGACCAGCCATGCTGTCATTTTAACCCTTTAGAGTTGAGATAAGCAAGACCGAAGAACGCAGTGAAGAAAAAGAATAAAATTTAGCCATCTGTAATTTATATTTCATTGCCTTTCACAAAGCCCAGTGATACATAATCCAATAAAAATGAATGTTCCACATATCTCTGGAAGTGTTGATGAACAAGGAAAGATTTTCTAAAGAAGGAAAGTTAAGAAAAAAATGCTGTTGAGATTCTTCCCACTGTATCTGGCCACAGCTGAGGTGGAAACTGCTGTGTCTGAGTTCATGAGTCTGTAGGGTTACTTTTTGTTAGTTATATTAAAGGACTCAAACACATGTCTATGTAGCCAACCACACATGATTCACAATGAATATGCTTTGCCCCTTCAGGATCTGAGAAACTACGAGCCTCTTTGATGTTAAGCAGAGCCCAGGATGCTGGAGTTTACCCCAGCAATGCCCACCAGGCAACAACTTCTCTTTGTAGGATTTTAGTTGATTTTATTGTTGATGAAAATCAATTTTGCCATAAAATCAGAAAGGATTTACTAAAGCAACCATTTCTGAACACAATCTGTGAAGGAACAGAAAACTCTCATGTTATTAGCACATCAAAGAATTAAAGTTTGCCTCGAGAATTATTATATTTTCATACAATACTCATCCAACGCCTCTTTCCTTTCAACATATGCCCTAGCAAGTTGCAAGACTATATTTCAGAATTTCTACAAACCTTCTTACTAGATAAGGCAAAATGACTTTCATTACAATGTCATTTGTTTGCAATGGCCATTTATAAATTCCATTTAAGGACTGCTTTAATGCGCTCCTGATTGTGTAGTCTTCTCTTGGTGTGTTTAGGTACCATGGTTTTCACTAACCTCAATGATGAGTCTTCATGGGGTTAATGTACGTGTTACTCACACTGTCTGAAGATGAGCTTGTACAATCACTCCCCTCAGTTTCCCCTCACTGACTTCAATATCTGCTCCACTAAAAATAACAGCCTTCCATCTGGAGCTCAGTAAGTTACCCCAAGACTGCAACAGCCGGTCAAGCCTGCAGCTCTGTGACGACTCAAGATTGCCCAGCTATATTTAATGAAGGAATTTCACTTTCAAGAAATTTCTAAACTGTCAGCTACTTTTCTGAGGTGTTTTGATATAAAGCTAACATATTGGGTTTTTTGTTTGTTTGTTTGCTTATTTGTTTTCTGTATTTCTCCAACAATACAGTATCCCAGTAGTTTATAATGTTTTATTTGTTGGAGCACAGTCAAAGGAATGCCCCATGGAAAATAATATCTTGGAGAATGGTGAGAAGGCTCCAGGTAAAATGACAGAGCCCCTTTCCCCTCAGGTGCCTTTTGTTCTCTGGATTATTCCTGGACCTGTTTTCATGCCTCCTGAGAGAAATATTTACATTCAATTTATAATAAATGTTTTTTCCTGTTGACTGTCAGAACATAGCTATAGAACCCAATCTGCTCAGGGAACCCTGAATCTGGATATAATCTTCTTCTTACTTATGTGTTTTTCTAGATATAATCCATAGTACATGCAAGGCAATTGTGTTTTAAATTGGTCTGTCCTGAGAAAGTTCTTGGGAAAGGTCTGCCCTGTCAATATTATGTATATGCTCCCTGGCATTTGTCTACATGTTTTTCTGAACTCAGCCTTCTTTGGATCATTGATTTCTGCGTTACAAGACTGAATAAAAGTACACTGGAACAGAGGTAAGGTAGTCTATAGCATTGGACTGTAGTCTGCCCCATTTTTCAGGTCCCCAGATCCCAAGTCCAGCAGACAAACCTGCACACGGTTGGTGAAAGTCAATGATTGTTTGTTCTAGCATAACTCTTGGATTGTATAACATACACTATCTTTCAGAGATTCTGTTACATGACCATGGGAAACAAGTTATTTCTAGCAAGCAGGTTCATGCTATTTTTGTTAGCCTGGATCTCTCCCCTTTACTTTTGCTTTTTTTGTTGCTTATTTGTTCTAAGTTATTTATTTATTTATTTTTTGCTTAAAGGATATTAGTTAAATTTAACTAAGTTAAAAAAAATAGCATTTCCCCCATTGTCACAAACAACAAAATAATATAAAAATTATACAATTTGTTAAGCCTTCTGACATAGTTCTAGAACTCTTTGATATATACACAATTAACTTTCTAGTGATTCAGGAATAAACCGTAAAACTTACTGTTTTAACCAAAAGGTTAAAGGTCCTGCACAGTCTCTGCAGACAAATCCAAGTCAATATGTCTTTCACTGCAAACAATCAACCTTGCCTTAATTATTTTTAAGGACAATATTAAATGGGTCAGCTGTATAATTCAATTACAGGCTTTGTAAACTCAGGAAAGGTGTTTAATATTTTATAAAACACAATATTGAATTTATCCTTGAGACTATAGTTAGAATAAATATTTGTGACTTATTAACTTCTTCCTTGATTTAGATAATTAATCAAATATCTCATTTCATCATGAGATGACATTCAAGTTTAAGACATACATTATGCATTCTATCAGTAGCATATCTAATGCAGAAATACAGTCTGTATAATTTCTGAACAAAAGTCAAGTAGGTGCTTATTTGAATAATATAATGTGGAGTCATTATATGGGGCAATCATGGGAGCGATACTGAGCAGAACAAAAGGCTCTATCTGTAAGTACATAAGGGACAATCCTATCATTCTTCAGTTTTTCATTAATTAAAAAGTAATTGTGATTGGCTATGTTTTTATCAACTTGATACAAGCTAATGTCATGGAAGTAGAGGGAACTAGATCAGCCTGCTATGGAAAGCATTTTCTTGATTAGTGATTGACGTGCAGTGGGAGGGTCCAGCTCACTATCTGTGGTACTACTAACCTGGGCAGGGATTGGGGGGGTCACAGTTCCTATAAAAAAGGAAGCTGAGCGAGCTATGAGGAGGAAACAAAATAAACTGCATTACTTCATGCTTTCTCCTTCAGTTCCTACCTCCAGTTCCTGTGTTGAGTTCTATCAGAAAGCAGGCTGAGCAAACTAGAGGGCACAAGCTTGTAAGCAGCTCGCCTCCACAGACTCTGCATCAGTTCCTGCTCCAGATCCCTGCTCAATTTGAGTCTCTGTTCAGAATTCCCTTATGATGGAAAGTGATTTGGAAGGATAAGCAAACTAAACCCTTTACTTGCCCAAGGTGTTTTTGGTTTGGTGCTTATGAGCAAATGAGACATGCTACCACAGTCATGGAAAACAATCTAAAGCAATGGAGAAAATGTTGTTCTCCTTAACGACCACTCCATCAAAGTAGCACTGATTCTGATACATACATAAAGACAAACTGAGCCAAGACTTAAAAGGAAGTTGACAAAGTTTGGTTAATCATTGTTTATCCATTCACGTGCATCAAAAAATGTCTCCTGTCAACACACACACACACACACACACACACACACAACCCCACATCCAGTTCCTAGTAGACTTATAACATCAGCATTTTAGATTGGTGAATAACAAATCTCTAAACTCCATAACAAAGCTGACTAGACAGTTAACAGTAAATAGTCAACAATAAAGCTTCTGTTCAGAAGTATGATGTCACGGTTATGCATAAGGAAGAAAAGAACTTAAAAACAAACTAAATGGCCTCAGAAGTTATCTAATGGGAAGTAGAGCACATCTGCAGAGACTGGGAGTGGAACTGAGAGGGATACATGAGAACCCATTGCAAAGCAGTTTGCAGGAAACTTTATCACAGTTGTGGGCTAACAATCTGAATATATCCAGCACAACAAATTCACTAAACTGTGATGTTCATTGCTATGGTTATTAGAAGGTTAAAGGTAAAGGTACATGTTCTTCCTAGAACAATTATGTTTCACATCTTTCCTCTCAATTCTGTGTGTTTCATGGTTGGTTCTCTGATACCTGCCAATTATCCTGATCTGAGAGTCAAAATGCATTCACTTATACATTGTCTGCCTCTCCATCAGGATATAAATTCTAACAGGAAAAACATTATTTATAAACTGATCATAGTATGTTTAATGAATACTATTGAAATTACTACATATATTCAAGCCTATTAGATAACTGACTATATACATATACCTATATATAGTCATTGAAAAAATGATATCTGGTCATGTTACTAAGAGGCAAAATAGCAACAGAGTCATCAATAACTTCTTGAGAATGGTTTTAATAAAATGTTTACTAAGAAAAAACTCTTCGCCGGGCGGTGGTGGCGCACGCCTTTAATCCCAGCACTTGGGAGGCAGAGGCAGGCGGATTTCTGAGTTCGAGGCCAGCCTGGTCTACAGAGTGAGTTCCAGGACAGCCCGGACTACACAGAGAAACCCTGTCTCGAAAAAACCAAAAAAAAAAAAATAAAAAATAAAAAATAAAAAGAAAAAAACTCTTCAATTTCATGTCTGTGATTGCATTTCACTAGTTTGTTTATTACTCTTGAAAGTCATGGGCTAACCTAATGTGAGAAAAATCTTTTACGTAGTATGATGCAACACTATTATTAATCACTTCATTTTGTTTTATTGTATTTTTTATATTTAATTTTGTAGTGCAAACTAAAAACTTTCCAAACAGAACCAACTATGTTGGGAGGGTCACAAAAATTAATTAGAAATAGAATTTTAAGTAATAAGGAACATTAGTAATCAAACTCAATAAAATTTAATGGAAGCAAAAATATTTCCTATTGGATTTTAACAGAATTTTGCTGGTACTTAACAAGCTTATAGGGAAGGGCTATCAATTTAGTACTTGATGAACAGAAAAATATCCAAATAGATAGAGATAAAAAAATATGCATTTATTCATTTTAAAAGTCAGGAAGGGATTGTATGATGGTCCCTAACACACAATGCTAATCAGGCCATTTCTATCCTGGGAGAATGAAAACTTCAATGAGATATGCAGTTAAATCAGTGAGCTATGTCTTAAGTATAAAAAAGATGTTAAGATACTGCAGAGTTTACTAAACCTTAAAACAGTTATAATGCCTAATCTAATCCTTAATCCTGGGAAAAGCACACAGTTTATAAGAACTTGACAGAGTTGGAGAAAATATCAAAACTAGATATAAGGTATTATATTATTAAATATCCAATATTATAGAATATTTGAAAATATAATTAAAATGTATACATTTCATTTCATTTAGGAAGAGAATATAAATTCGATTGCATGTGACAGCTGGCAAGGAATTACCTTACACCAAAAAGCTCTTAAATGTTTATATTGTTTCTTCTCAATGGGACCAGAGTAACTAGAATGGAGGAACCTGGCAATAATTTATTAATTTCTGAAACCACTACTACAAAAATTATGAAATTATGGAGTAGTGACTTTTTTCATTTTAGAGTCATTCATTTAAGGTCTCTCCTTAGTCTTTAAAGCTAAAACGCATACCTCATTTTTTCAGCACTCTCATAGTCAATGATCAACATCTGAGCTTTTCATTTCCTGAAATAGTGTAATATATGAAAGATAAATATAGAATTTGGTCAAATGGTGCAAACTGTACACATTCCACTGCTTAACAAATAATTTTTTCAGATTCCTCATGACTACATCTCTACAAACCCTGAATTCTAAACTGACAAATTGCTACAACCTTAGAAAATGGGCAGTTAAGTAGCTCAGATAAGAAATAAATTATTACAAACATTAAACTTGATGTTACTTAGCCTATAAGTTGTCCTTTGGGCCAGATGATTCGTGTAATAACACCACTGAAACCTTTCAAGGCATAACCAAGATTCTCCTGTTTTCAGATAAATATATGGTATAACCTCAGCAAACGGGATCCAAGGGAAATAGCAGAGAGAATCCAATGACCAAATACATGGCATTGTGTGGTAGCAAAAGAAAAAGTGTCCAATGAGGGAATTTAAAAACCCAAGCATCAAAATGGAGAACCGTCCCACCGCGGATTTAAAAAGTGTAGCAATATGACAACAACCTACAAAGAGAACTACAAAAGGCAACACAGGAAGTATGTCCTGAAGAAGAGGCAGGATGATGACAGAAGAAGAGAGCGACATCAGACCGGGCAGCAGTGTGGTACCAGAAAGCAAGCCTCATAGAAAAGAGGGATAGCCATCACTGCATATTGTAAACAGGGCTCCCAGCAGTGCTGGGAGAAGACTCAACTTCAAAGATCAGTACCTTTGCCTTATCACGCATCGATCCTTTGCCCAGGATAGACATTTTAGCACCCGTTTCTTCTTGTAGCCTCTTCAAGGAGTTTCCTCTTGGTCCAAGTAATTTCCCCACAAAATTGAACTAAAAAACAAAATCAACAGAATGTCTAAATTAAAAAAGAGCAAAGTACACTTTGTATCAAGTATAACTAAAGATTACAAGTTTTTAAAATTTACCATTAAGAAAAAGTTATGACTGTACCCTCATACATATGTACACGTTTGCACATGTACACACAAAAACACTGGAAATTACTTCAGCCTTCCAATCCTAAAAGCTCTTAATGGAATACTACCACTTCCTACAAGAGAGCCAAGATCAATAGTACATTGAAAATAATATTTATTCAAATAATCAAATAAACACAAATCATCTGGCAAAAATAAGATTACTCAAGTAATACAAAAGTTCTTCAAGGCAATAAATATACCAGATGCTAGACTTAGTTTAAAACAACATTAGAAACAGTTTAGTATGTGTAATCTTTTAAAATTCATTCTCTCTCTCTCTCTCTCTCTCTCTCTCTCTCTCTTCTGTCTTGTTGTCCTCTCTCCCCTCAGTTATATATGTGTGCATGCCCCCTGTGCTCAGGTACGCATAGAAGCCATAAAAGGGTACCAAATCAGTGGAGCAGGAGTTACAGGTACTTAGGAACCCTTAAAGTGGGTGATGAGAACCAAACTTGACTCCTCTAAAAAGCAAAGCAAGGTGACACTGGAATATCTCTCCATCTCTGAGGTATATGTTTTACATTTTATTTAATGTCAAAGATACAGGTTGCAGAATAATATAATGATATAAAATAAGGAAGACAAAGGTTTTCATGTAATTATATACACAGACAGTCAATGGTGTCAGTAATGAATCTTAACACAGTTTTCCTACAGTAATATAAAATCAATCTCTTTTTGCATATCACCAATACATAATTTGAAAATACATCTTTGGAGGGAGATAAAATTTATAATGGACTAAAATATTTTAGGAATAAATATAGCTATATAAATTCAAAGTTATTGGAGAAAACAAAATATACTATAGATATTAGCTAGATAATTATCTAGTTAATAGATAACATTAGATAAATAAAAGATAATTAAAATTAATCAAATTAATGAATATGTAAATATATATTCCTAAATTAATTCCAACTTTAGGTATAATGAAACTCTAATTTCACAACAAGAATTTGGGTTAATTTATGAACTAGGTCTAACATTTCTTTGAAAAAGTGAAAGTTTATAGCAGACAAACTCTATAAGCAAAATAGTACACAGCCATTCTTATTGCACTAATTTATTCATTTCAACACTGGGGCTCAAACTTAAGTAACATCCTATTGCTTCCTGGGCATGGGATTATACCTTCTTGCCCTCACCATGCAGTTTCCTTAGAGAACCTGGAAAGCCTTGGATCAGGTCTGGGAGAATTAACTAAAGCAGCTCTTGGTGTGGTTAAGTCTATCTGACTGCCTTAGATGATGTCTTATGGGTTAGATGCTCTTCTAACTGGGTAAAAGTACCACATATAGAAACTATGGTTTAAAATTAAGATGAACTATTTTAACAAGCTGTTTCCCAAAAGTCTTAAATACCAGCCAACCTGGAGATGCACAGATCGGTCCGATCTCATAATGTGCCTTGTTTGAGTGGAATAAAATGGCACCAAGCATCAACTTGTGCCTTGGAGCTAAGGGGAGGTTAAATCATTTAGGAGTTAAAGCATAAACATCTAAACTGGGTTAGGTATGGATATCAAATGATTCCTGATGGATTACTGGCTCACTTTACCATGTGTATGTACTCATGAAGAAAATGTAAGAATGTTTGTTTCAATTTGCTGAATGACAACATAGGCATAGGGAATGTCATACACTACGCTGCCATGAACTACATTTTACTCAGTAAATATATTTCTGTAAAATCAAAGATGGGACATGAAACAATTATTTATCATCTTCAATGTTGGAAATGTAGAAGTAAAAAATGGACCTTCCATTTTTAAAAATTTCTACAAACTTACATCACTGAGGGGAAATGTGTTTCAAACATAAAGTACTGTATAGTTACAAAGTAAGTGGTTAATGCTATGAATCAAAGTAAAGATTGAAGCCTGGGAGATTACAGAAAGAATTGTTTTGACTGGGGAAGTTATGAGATCGTTCCTCCTTCCCAAGGTCAGTTTTAGATCATATAATAAAGTGATTTGATGTCATTGAGCAACTATCAGGCACTTTAAAAATTATATATATAACAAGGACATAGATTTATTTCATTCAAAACTGCATTATAAGGCTCCATGTAGGAAACAAGATGATCAGAATAGAGTAGAGACTCCACAGATTCAAATGAACAAATAAAAAACTTCTATATGGGAAACTTTTGGATGATATGCTCTAGAATTTGAGGCCCTAGGAAATGTTAGAGCCCAATATGGATTCTTTAGTGTAAGTTGACGAGCAATAAAAATTTTGCAAACAGAAGATTGGCCAATTCAGGAAATACAACAAAAGAAGAGAGATGCTAAAACCAAAACAAAGGAATTTGAAGGTGTTGGCCATAAGGTTTGCACAGGTAAATCTTGGGGTGAATTGGTAACTCTAAGCTGTAACAAATTATCCTTGTTCAAATCTATAAAACACAAAAAAGTATATTCACCGCAGACACAAAAAGATAATTATCTACTGACAAAATAATTAGATATGGAACCAAGCATTTGAGGACATGTTGAAAGACTTGCAAAGTTGGTGGCACTGTTCACTAACAATATATTCATTATTTTTAAATATTATTAGTCATGGACTTATCTAGCCCAATACCATTTATATATACTAGAGAACTATGAGGTGGTTAAGACATGAGGTTTCTAACTACATGAATGAGATAAAATGGCTTAAAAATGAGACCTACAAGAACATACTCACTCTATAGACCGTGTAAAGACAAAACAAGAAGGTATTATCTATCAAGTAAATGACAAGCCCTCACTAAATATAGACATCCAGGTGCTGACATCTCAATCTTGAATTCCCATAATGCTAGATCCTGTGAAAAATAAATTAAGTGTGGGTTACAAATGACCTTTTTTTGTTTTAAGGAATCCTGAATAAAATGTGATAACTTGGATATCAATAGCCCTGATTAAATGTTATGTTTATGTTATAGGAGATAGTTATTATTAAATGTTAATTTTGACATGGGAATAGGAATACAAACTTCACTAGTACCTGAGGTTTTAGGTAGTAAACACACATGAGCAAGACAATACTTCATTTGTTTCTTTTAATTTTATAGTTAATATACAGAACAGTGAGGTTGTAATAGTTGCTTGCATGGAGCAGCCTGAGATTAGGCTTTATATTTTGATTCATCAGTTGGTCATATTGTTCTGAGATTTGCTGAACAGTCCTGTGTTGCATATGTAGGTGTTCACTGAGAAACCATTTTGGCTAGAAGGTCCAAGGTCAGTTTTAAGTCATATAATGAAGTGATTTGACATCATCGAGCAACTATCAGGCACTTTAAAATTATATAACAAGGAAATAGATCTATTTCATTCAAAACAATAAGGCTTTAGAAAACAAAAGATCCTTACAATTAGGAATTAGTTTTACAGGTCATCAAATAAGAAGCTTATATGAAGAAAAGCAGTAGTCTGAACAGCTGTTTGGAACAATTTTCAGGAAGATAGTGTACACAGTCAGGATGGGGCTCCTGGCTATCTTGGGTCATATGCGTATCTGCTTTCCTGTCTAGGGCACCAGTGCACACAACTCCTGTTCTTTGAATGAGATAAATGCCCAGGCTTTGAATCAACAACTTTCTGCTCTTCATCTTTTGCTACTCTGTTCAGAACTCCACCATCTCTCAGCCTCAAAAGGTAACTTCCAGATACAGCATCTTCCGCAGTAGCTCGGCAATCTCACTATCTGGGCTAAGTCCAGCTGGCATTTGCTTGCTGTTGGTCCTTGGAGAACAATAGTCAAATCTACTTGCGTTGCTTAATTACACTGATAATGAACACGAACAAAGGCTTAATTTGTTAACTTCAATCCTATTCTGCCATAAATAATAAGATTCGTATATGGAAATAGGTTATCTGTGAACTGGAAGCTATAAACAAAATGAAGAGAGTTTAAATAATGAATGCAGTATGAGAAGTGACATGTGATCTGGTGGTATAAAGTAGGACAAACAGAATATATCAGAGCTATGAGGTGACAATAAGCATAGTGACACCTCTGAAGAGAAGGGTAAGAAATAAGAGAGACCACCTCACACAGGGATCCATCCAATATGCAGACACCAAACCCCGGCACTATTGCTGATGCCAAGAAGTGTTTGCTGACAGGAGCCTGTTTTGGCTTCTTCCTGACCAATACAGATGCAGATACTTACAGCCAACCATGCATCAGACTAAGCCAGGGGACCCCAATGGAAGGAAGAGTTAGGGGAAAAACTGAAGGAGTTGAAGGGGATTACAAACGCACAGGAAGAACAACAATATCAACTAAACAGACTTCCCAGAGCTCCCAGGGACTAAACCACCAATCAAAGAGGAATCCATGGCTCCAGATACATATGTAGTAGAGGACGGTCTTATCTGACATCAATGGGAGGGGAGGCCCTTGGTCCTGTGGAGGTTTGATGCCCCAGCGTAGGGGAATGCTAAAGCCGTGAGGCAGGAGTGGTTGAATGGGTGGAGAGCACCCTCATAGAAGCTAAAGGGAGGGAAGAAAGGGGATATGGGATGTGGGCTTTGTGGAGGGTTAACCAGGAGTGGGGATACCATTTGGAATGTAAATGAATACAATGATTAATTAAAAAAAGAAGTAAGAGAGACTGAGAGTGCTATCATTCTAAGCATTTCTTTAAGGAGACAAAAGTCATCTAAGTGCCCATTTATGCATGCACATGCAACATTACTGTATGGAATTTTTATGTTCAGCAATGACCCAATAATTAAAAACCATTTACATGATACCCTGTTTATAAAATTAGTTTTGACCTTACTATGACCATGTTAACTTTTAATAAATACAAATGGACAAAATTTGTATTTTACATGACTGAAAATTATTTACAATTTGTACCTTAGAACTTTATGATTATTATCACATATAAATAATGATGACATTATGAAAGGAAACTAGGTGTATCACTTCTTTTGTTTTATCAATGATCTTAAAAATTTATCAGAAGTGTACAGCTTTATTAGGAAATTATATTACTATTAAATATGCAAAGCAGTGATGTTTCAATTATCACATTTATAATTTATTTAAATTGTGATTTTTGTTCTTCTAGGTAGATAAAAAATACATATAATCATTTCTTCAAAAATACATTTGAAATTGCTAAATATTTGACTTCTAAAATAAAAGCATTTTAATTTATCTTACACTGTATTTGAACAATGAAGAAAAAGACTACTTTGTAATTATGCCATAGAAGCCATGACAGGCATTGAAGGAAAAACTCAATTCATGAAAGTGTGTATAAAATGCAGTCATTATTCTATACCTAAGATCAAATATTCTTAAGAAATTATACCACAGAAAGTGCATTTAAAGTACTCTAGTTTCAACTTCCGTGTTGTTAAAAGGTTTTAAAGTGCTTTAATGCAAAATGACAAATGACATGCTTTAGAGAAAAATCAATATTTTTTTTTTGCATTTGGTACTGAAAGGGAGCACTTTTGTGTGTCATTGTTAGGAGACTTGCTGTTACAGAGGAAGCCAACTATATTTTTAAACAATTTCTTCAAAGATTTAATCATAATCATACTTCACCATAGGCAAACTACATCCGAAATTGATGAGAAAGAATGATAATAGAAAAAAATCTTTGAGAATAGCATCTAATCTCTAAATAATTCCTTCAAATCATGAACAAGCATTAGTTTGCCACGATCCCTTACAGTCTGTCCACTGGGTAGGTCTTGAGTTTCTCAGTTTATAAATTCATCATGTTTTAGTTAACATATTGAGACTGTTTCTCTTAAGAAACATACATTTCCCCAAATTGGATACACTATTATTTGTAGATTAACATGTTTACAATTATTTTACAGTACAACTATCAAAAATGGTTGGTTATGTTTAAATTTGTATCACAAAACATGAGTCAGAAATCCTGTGGAACAATTCCCACAAATCAAGGCTTATTATTTAGCCTGAAGTCATGCATCAGCATCTGTGAAACTTAAGAATTTTCTACTAGATAAGCTTCTAACACCATTGAGTTCTATATACAAAGTATATGAAAAAATAGTATAACACATGAGAGTCTTGATGATTTTGTAATTGTCAAGTGAACAGGAAACAACAGAAAAAGTCATTTAGCTAACCAAATGTAAAAATATAATACTATTTATTTTAAATATTTGGAACTATTTATTTCACGCAGTCAACTGGGACTAATGTCAGATTTGACACCTCAAATTCCACTAAAGATGCGTGTCTTCTCGGAATGGCCACATCTCCAAGCAGCATCAGCAACAGAGGACCAAGCATTCAAACATCTGTGATGATGAAGTACATCTCATTCAAAACACTCCAAAGAACTTTGATAAAGCAGAATTAGCATTACACAAGGAATAATAGTAAATCCATATTGACCTATAATGTCTATGCAAGGAAGAATGAGGTAGGACAAAATGTGATTGCCAATCAAGTATATATATATGAAATCCACATATAAGGAGGATATTCATAACTAAATACTTATAATGTCAAACTTTGAAAAGAAATTACTAAGAATGTAACTCTACAGTATAGACTAAAATTATTGTCTATGGAACCCTAATGTGGTGGTGCTGGCACGGTTTCTGAGATGTGAGCACCTTTCACTGTGATCTTTCTTGTCAACAAATTCAAATGAGAGACAATGTGCTATAAAGTATACAAGACTAGGAAGGGAAATGTGTATTTTAAAGCAAAGTGAATGTTGAAATCTAATATAAAAGACCTTGAAATGCGTTTTTTTAATTTATTTAATTATTTAAATTAAATAGTAATTTACTTATTCACACAGGGGTTATAAACACAAAAAGGCACGATGTGGGGAAGAGGATGACACCGGAGCATAGGTGTTCAGGGGAGTACAGATACCTTTCAGAACAAGGTATCAGCTGGGTGAAGGTTCAGGGACAGGTCACTATGACTCTGCCTATGATTCACTTGTCCTTATTTAAGTTGGTACTGTCTGCCAAGGCTGCCTATTTACGAGATCTATGACTACTCAGGCTGGTAAATTTCCACAAAAACTGCCTATTTACAATAGCTTATAGCCATCTGTTTCAGTGTTTTTCCAGAAATGCATTTTTAATGGCTATAGAAACAGAGATTATCTACTGCATGTAGTAATATGTTGGATGCCATGATTTATAAAGCAACATTCCTCAATGTATGCTGATGTACCTGATATTTATTATAGGTATGTAATGTGCCAAGAACCCCATGAAGTATTTCATATCCTTTAACCTCGTTAGATCATAAGACAAAACCACAAAGAATATACTAATTTGTTATTGACATGAAGGTATCAAAAAACTGAGCAGCTGCTACCAGGATTCACTTACCATCATAGATGGCAAGCACATAAGCCTTCCATCGTTAAGTTGTGTTTATTGAGATTTTTTTCATTTGATTAATCAGATCAAGAGGTAAAGTATCCAATAAAATTATTAATAGTATGAAACTATACAGTTAACTTCAGTGTGCTTTATGCATTACTCTTGCCTTCCTTTCATCTGTCATTAGATTTTTTTACTCTTAATATTGAGAGATTTTTACATCATTATATAGTTTTGAGGAGTGTGTGTGTGTGTACATGTGATTATCTCAGGGGTAAATATTATAGTGGCTACTAAAAGCTTATTGTCATAATAATCAGATACTCCTCTTACTAGTGTTTAAAAACAATTTAAAAACTTAACAACTTCATAATAAATCAGAAACACATGTATTCAATTGAGTATTTAGAACAAAGAAAACAATTGTATGACCAATAACAATTGGTAATTTGCAATTAAAAGATCTACTTTACAGTGAGTCTGAGCAAAGATTGGATTTAACTTTAAAAGACAGTCTAGGGGCAGGAAAGGCAAATTCAGGATCACACCCCATCCAACCTGATCCCCAGAATAAGAAAAAGATTACTAAAGCGTTTAAAAAGTTTTAATATCCATATTTATACAAGACAAGACAAAGAGCCAAAATATTATTTTATTTACAATATACATGTGTGTAAAAAACTCAACTTTATTGCATGCCACCGAATATTTGCTAAAATTCTAGTATAAAATCTTGCTTCTTCTGGCCTAGGTTGCAATATGAGAAGATAAAACATTAAGAACAAGACTGCCAATCTGTAGGGTGGTGGCATATGCCTTTAATCCCAGGGCTGGGGAGGCAGCAGCAGGTGAATCTCTAAGTTCAAGGCCAACCTGGCATACAAAGCAAGTTCCAGAGCAGCTACAGCTATACACACATACACACACGACAATAATAGTCAACCTACACCAAGCGCATATATATATAGCGCAACTAGTAAGATACCAGTTATTATTTTCTATCCTAAATACATGTGTATTTGTATCATCTCAAAACATACATGAATTAATGCATATAAAACACCATATGCATATATGAAAGATAAAAAATGTATGAAGGTGGAGAATGATCCATATATATATATATATATATAATATATATATATATATATATATAAAATGAAGAGGAAGGATGGAAGAAAATAAGGAGAGAAAAAAAGAAGATAGACAGAGAGAGATATTCATTCTATAAGTTCTATTTCTCTAGAGAATTGTGACTAATATACACCTCACAACCAGTACATAATGCATGCAGGAAAAGCACAGACTTATTTGTGCTTTCTCAACATGTGAGAATGAGAAATGGATCCTGTTTGCCAATCGATATAGACTTCTAAGACAATACCTTACATCCCAGAGAGAATTGTGCAAAAGTGAACACATGATCCAATACATGTCATTTGGGAGCCTCAGTAGTGACATACTTCTTTTCATGTATACGTGTGTAATATATGTGTGCATGATGGTGTGTATTTTTGCATTTTTGTATGTAAAGGTCTAATGCTGATTTGGGGAATCTACCTTGATCATTCTCCACCTTCATACATTTTTTATCTTTCATATATGCATATGGTGTTTTATATGCATTAGTACATGTATGTTTTGAGATGGTACAAATACACATGTATTTAGGATAGAAAATAATAACTGGTATCTTACCTAGTTGCTCTCAGTTTTACTGAGATCAAGATCTCTTACTTACCTTAGAGTTTGTCAGTTTAGGCTGGTCTATTTAGCCAGTTTGTCTAAGAGGTCCTTTGCCTCTACCCTCTAAGTATAGGAATAATAGCCAGGCCAGTACATACTCCTATCTTTTCTTTGCATTGGTTCTGAGAATCTGAATTTGGGTCTCCACATGTGAATGGCAAACCCTTTAATTTACTCTTCCCCCCTCTACAATTCTTTTGTTCACTTTGAGGCAGAGTGTCTCAATCAATCCCAGAATTTATCTTTTCAGCTACTCTTCAGGTAGCTGATACCCTCTGGAGGTGAAATTATAGGCAGGGTTACACACACACTCAGCAACTGCCTGATTTCAAGGGATCTGAAGTTTTCTTGTCTTGCTTACATAGCAAGCTCTTTAACTGTTATCCTCCCCAGCTCACTTTTGAATTGATTAAAGGTAGAATTAAGCAATAAGACCTACAGATGTATCCTCTGATCTGTGTCTTAAGATGAATTCACAACTAAGAACAGCATATTGTGCCACAGGAAACTAATTTATAGTGGGGAAATGGAAGTGGTTCGAGGGTAGTGGATACCAGAGATGAAGTGCTTCTTGATATTTAAGTCAACTCCACCAACATTCTTGTAGCGTTAATGTATCCTCTATTCGTTCTGAATATGAGTGAAGAATTTCTTGAAATACATGAGGTACCTGAGATTCTACCTATTATTTCTAATGTAAGCTGAATTGATATTATTTGCAATCAACAAGAATGTGGAAAAATACAGATCTTCAGCATCCACTCATTATACAGACTCCTACATTTTCAAGCTTTTGACAGCTTCCTACCATCAAAGTTCTTTGTTATATTGGGAAAGTAGAAATAGACACAATGAAGTGAAATTTCTGAATATTAAATTAATCATGGAATAAATTCCATGGCAAGAGATACATTTCTCATTCTTGATATATATATGTAATTGTTGCTTTTAGAAATTAAAGTTTAAATAGTACTATTTTTTCTGAGATTGTACAGGAGGACTCTTCAGTACCTCCTAGCTTAAAATTAGCATATGTGGTCTGGAGAGATTCCTTAGAGGTAGAATACTGGCTGCTCTTCTAGCACCCTGATTCAATTCCAGCACCACATGGCAGCTTAAAACTGTCTGTAACTACAGTTCCATGGGATCTGACACTTGCATACAGATATCCTGTACCATACAGACATGCAGATAAATACAATGCAAATAAAATAGAAATAAATTTATTAAAAAATAGCAAAAGTGGCATATGCTATATTTGACATATTAATAAAAGCACATAAAAGATCATCATATTAGTTATTTGATGTTCCCAGAAAGGTGTTGAGGCATGCTAGGTAAACTGTGTTAGCCAGATAGAATGAAGAACTGTATGCAGGCAACTGAGAATGTGGATAGAAGAATAAATAAATAAATAAATAAAGTAAGTGAATCAGTAAATAAATAAAGCAAACCATGGAATTCAAGAGATAAATCATCAGAATGTACAGAATGAGACGATGAAATCCACAGGGAAGAAAGTTGAATGTTTTACACTTAATTCAAAATCAGTGGCATCCTCTTGGGTGAGCAGCTAGAAGAAAGTTGACAACTAGATGGTGAATGGTAGCAATCACGGTATACAGCATCTAAACCAATAATCATACTCCATGAGTCTAAACCAGAAATAATGGCAGACCAATTAAATATAGTAAAATTAAAAATGGTTCCCTGACAATTAAACTTAAAGCAATACAATGCAATATAAAGTTGATAACACTTTTAGTTGGAAAACTGAGGACATATATTTAACTAATATGTCAAGTGTCTATAAGGACCAGTAACACATAATACTAAAATGTTTCAAATAAAATTACAAAAGGTTTAATAAAAAGAGGAATTTCTTTGAATATCCAGGTGGAGGGACTAATAAAGGGAGAAATGGGTTCATTATTGGCTTGCAGTCTCCATGAGGTATTTCAAAACTATTTGGCATACTCAGGGATAAAAACAATCATGACTCAAAAATTTACCAAATATTTGACAACAAAGACTAAAAGTTTGATCTTTAATAACTAAGGAAATACTGTTCTCAGAATATTACAGATGAATCTATCTACAAGTAGATTTATTCAATCAACTGGTGAATAAAAACATGTCATTGAAGAAAGAAGAGGGTATGAGATAAACTGTGGAACTTTGTAGTAGTGCTAAGGTAGAAAACTCATATTGGGATAATAACAGAGGTATATTAATAGGGCCATTTTTTAAGTTTTGTTTTATTTTTAATAATTATTCCTTTTGTTTTTGAGATTATAATATAATTACATCATTCCCTCACTTCTCTTCCAAAACCAACCTTCATGTTTTTCAAAATAATGGCCTTGTTTTTCACCAACTGCTGTTAAATTCACAAATGGATAGCAGAGCCACTAATTGCTAAATATGCCAGTTGGAAGGAACACAAGCCACCCTTTCTCCTTTTCTTTCTGTTCCCTTTCTGGTTTTCCTTTCCTAGCTTGCAGTAAGACTAGTAAGTAGACTCTTATATATGTCATTTGTGATAGAGAAAATGAATAACTATGGGATGGGCTCCATCTTGTATTGCTGCATAACAAATTGCTATGGATGTATAGTTGCTTAAAATGTTCATTTGCATTTTACTGTATGTCTGAAATCCATACATGGATCAGTGTGAATTTCATTCACACGCCATATTTTAAGACGTTCAAAACTGATTTAATCAGAATGAACTAGGAAATTTGTCTCTTCTACTAACAAGGCTATTGACATCATTCATTCTATAGTAGCTTTCAACTAGTCTCCTTGTCACATCCCCTTGTCCCACTATCCTGCTTCTGATAGCTATTGGCCTGAGGTCAGTGCACATCCTAGAAGTTGTCTGTAGTTACTAGAAACCACCCAAAGTTCTTTCCATGTGGTGTCTCTAACAACCATTTAATAAATCCATAGAAAGATTCTCTGCTGAGGAAATGAAATCTTATATGACCCTGTCACAGAAACGGAGCCTAGAACCTTTGTGTATTGTTTAGAAAAAAAAAAAGTCTTGGGTTTATAATCAAGACTTAGAATGAATGTGTAACAGAGATGTAATAACCTGTATATCTCAGCATTCTGTTTTTGTAAGATATTGTGTTCTGTATATGTAAATATTCTAGGCAAAACAGGCATGGGTAAGTCTAGAATCAAAGGTGCCTTATACACTGTTGTCCACTAAAATTAGACATGCCATTGTCAGAAGTTTAGGAAGTTTGCTATGTGATTGTGTCTCCTAGTAATATCAAACGCTACATCCCATAAAGTCTTACATCACTGCTCAAACATGATCTGAACAAGGATGACCGCAATAGACTTGCCAAAATTGATGAGGGAAAGCCCATAAGGCCTCAACCCTAAACAAAGAACCACATTCAACTGAGTAAAGCTGGGAGTGGGAGGGTTCTTCTCGAGGGAAGAGCACATTAATCGATTTTCTAGTACCATAGAGTCTGGCTTAAAAACTACGTATAAGTAATATTCTACAGTGTGTACAGGTTATTTGCGCATGTATGCACACACACACACACACACACACACACACACACAGTTAGTAAAAACTGAGGCTATGATTTTGAAGGAGAATAGGAAGGGGTTTATGGGAGTGTTTTGAGGAGAAATGGAAGGAATTATAATTACAATTTCAAAAATAAAATAAAAAATAAAATGTCCTATTTAGTCATTGAGTTCATTACCTTCAAAGCTCCTGTATAAATAAAACAAAATGATCATTTTCCATGTCAAAGAGCAGGTAGATGAAAGCATTTCTTATATGTTCTACTATTTAATTTAAAATATTAATAATATATTTGATGAGTCAACAATTTCCACTGTCACAATAACTTAGGAGCCCTAGGCACTGGGTATGGGTTACCTCAGAATTCACAGAAATTGGGAGACACAGGATTGCTACACACTCCTGAAAACAAACAAACAAACAAAATTGGAGGGATCAGAGCACACATGCAAGATGAAAATGAAGCTTGGAGCCAATAAAACAAGGTTAATGGAGATGAAAAATTGATTGGCCAAAGTGTCAGTTAATGTTAATGATAAAAACATACCAAGGCAAATAATTTTAAGAAAGAACATTTGATTGATTAGAGAGAATATCAAAAATAATTAAAATTAATTAAAAATATCAAAAATTAGATTAAGCAGTTAATTTAAGGGCTGGACCTTTTTCATGGAATTTTACATATAGAGACATTCTAGCAATATGTTTGTCTGATTGTTTTATTTTAGTATTTGGGCAATTATGTTGTCTCAACACTCTTGTTCTATAGTGGATTTACATAGGTTAAACAATACATGGAAAATTCTAAATTTAAGAAAAGCCTGTTCTGGGATACATATACAGGGATTCTGAGGTCAAGTAAATTAAAATGGTTGAGAAACTGGAAGTCTGCAACTTGTTTGGAAATACATGTGGATAAAAAATTCCCAGGCATTAGGAGAACAATTTTTTCAAGTAAGAAAGTCCAATTTAGAAAGCTGGATGATAGTGAAGACATAAAGAATGGAAGCAATGAATCTACAATTAGAAAACAAGAATAAAGTTTCATCTTTTAAATAATCTGGGAATTGGTATGGGATTGCAAGAATTACTTAAGAAGATAACCGCTTTTATTTTCAATAGACTCAATTTTGAGAGGCTTAAAAATGTTCATTTGAGCAATATATTTCTACTCACAGTTGCTAGTCTTAACTGCCTCAAGCACAGTTAGTTCTAAAAATAGCCATTGTTTATGTACTTCAAAAAAAAAGAAATTTACATCCATTATCAGCCAATATGTATTAATCAGCAGCTGTGTGCTTGGCAGTGTAAGAGTATACATTGGCACATAATTTAGTGGAAAAGCTAATTCCCTTCTAGTGCATAAGTGGAATAATGGATCAAGGCTGTATCTGCCAGAAACTCCAGTGGCTATAGAAAAATTTCTATTCAGTATTTATTGAGCACCAACCATGCATGATGCTCCATAGAAAAGTGAACATGGTAATGTGCCAGAGAAAATGGAGGTGTTTCATCATCCAAAAGTCTCATTATAAAAGAAACAGAATTTTCTAAAGTAACTCGAACATTACCAACATTTCCTGCATGAAATGAATTTCTCCAAAGGATTCATCACTCTATGTTGCAAACTTTAATTGAAACTCTCTTACATTGTTGGATATATTTAAGAGCACGTGCTTTGCAGCTATATAAAGAAATTTGAACCAGCAAGCATTTTAAGTCCCGTTCGTCAAGGTTAAGATGATGAGAAAAACTCAATTTACCACAGGTAGAGTATAATCTCCATAACCTGAGTGGATATAAAATTAGAAAAAGAAGAACCAGCCTTAGCACTCATAGTGCCCAGCTTCTTTTTGCCACAAGGGCAGAGGAGGGAAGGCACACTGCATGGGATGGGAGGACACAGGACTGGTACCCCCTGAGCACATAAGACCCGATTTACAGAGAATCTTGTCTGGAGAGAAACACCATGGGCATTGTCATAGAATCATAGAACTAAAATAAAGAGCAAAGGTTCAACATATACCTGATCAAAACACAGTACATTTTGTTAGTTTGTGTAACACATTACAGGCTATAATTTTCTAATAACACATTGTAACATATCTATGTTTATTGCCCCAATGCTACTGATAGGGAATGTTAAGATAATGGAAATTTGCTTAAATTTATAATTCCCTAGTCATTATAAAGCATATGTTTCACATTGGGAGGATTTGATAATATATTCTTTTCTCTTCTCTATAAAGGACATTCCTACAAATATTAAAAAAATAAAAAACATATGACACAACCCATGATTACAAATTGGCTGCCTATGATTCTATAGACCATCTGTAGAAAGCGTCTTTAGGTTGTGAGTGAACAACACAGCCTCTTCATTTCCGCTGAAGACACTTTTTATATAATTTAGCAGTCAAGTGGATGGGGATGAATTAAGGAACAACTGTAGCTCCCCCTTTAGCTTAGCTCTCTAATGTTTAGATAAAATTCCCAGGAAGTATCATCAGAAAGACTAACCTCTAAAATATACACAGCAAGATTTTCAGTTTTACGTAGGCAGTTCATTCAATATTGTAAGTCAGTGGTCATAGAAGTCATATTACAATATCTATATATGTGGAAGCCTTGGTTTCTTATATTATCATGAATGGTAAGATGTATAAACTCTTGAAAGAAAACTGAAATCTGTCTTTAATCATTAATGTCAGTTCACACATGTCAATAATTTGCATTGTAAAAATGTGTTGGTGACCCAATATTTAAATATTTACCAGCTATCTACCCTGTACTCTATACATAAATTTCTGCCTGCTTTCATCCCAAGGTTCTCACCTGTGAAACACTAAAGTAGAATCCTTAATTAGATTTGAAATTCTCTTCTAATACTCCTTAAAGCTAACTATATAGGACAGTTCACTAATGCTCAAATCTCTATATAGTTAGGACCTGGGAAAGTACATCATTGAATATCATAAAGTATAATAAAATCATTATGAGCAGATATACATTTCTGATCTTAAATATGATTGAACCAAATAATGGTTAAAAAGAAAGACTGTGAAAAATCATATGAAGATGGTTGGATCTTTGACTAACAGACAAGATAAAAATAAACTGAAAATCAAGGAAAAAAGTTAAAAAATATATGAAGGTAAAGCAACACTCCAAGTTAATGTTTGTGAGGTGATGAAGGACACTTCCCTAAAAGACAGGAAACATATGAGGTGAAACTGAGGTAGCCTACGTTTACTGCTTGATGTGAGGTTTTTGCACAGTTGTGTAATTGGTTCCAGGCAGAAAGGAATGTTTTCCCTGATTGTAAGAGTCAAAGTAAGAGTGCAGGAGGGTAAGTAAAGTGAAATTTATATCAGCACACTGAAGAATAAAACACTGCATTTAAAAGAAAACCAAAGACAATCAGAAAATTAGTATTAATTATAACTTACATTTTAATCACAGAAGCCTGCCCTGAAATGTTTACAGAAGATAGAACTCATAAACTTCAAAATTAAAAATAATTCTAGCTTTTAAAGACATTTTTCAAAACCTAAATAATTTCTATAGAAAATAGCTAGAATATTTTACAAAACAAGAGAGCATAGCTGTAAATGTTCTGAATTCCTGAAAACCATATACACAAAGATGCTCCTCATAGTACTCAGCAAGCACTAAAAACAAGAAGAAACCCAGAGCATGGTATACAGTACAATATACTCAAGTCTTTTTTGTGGACAACAAAGATAAAAATGTCAATGCTTCCAGAGAACAGATACACTTTGAAGAAAAATATGAACTTCACAATATATTTCTCATCAGGAGTATATATATATATATATATATATATATATATATATATATATATATATCTCAAATGTACAAAACCATATTTGGTTATAAAGTAGGTATCATCAATTTAAAATTATGCAACTCATTAAGTATGAATTTTATAATCATAATTGAAATACATTGATTATCAGTAATAGAAAAAAATCTTGATTATTCTCAAATATTTGGAAAGAGATCACTACATTTTTTAGTAACATACAGGTCAATATATAACCAAGAAGTAAATAAAAAATGTACACTAAGGTAAAGGAAACACACAGGAATCCAACAGAAACAAAAATTGTGCAGGGTAAGGAACAGTACTGTAGGCATACTGTAAGGCCTCAGGTGTGATCTCAGATTTCCACTGCACAAACTAGGAAAGGAAGAACATGTAAAATCTTGACTAAGTGCAGAAGAAATGTCACAATGAAAACAAGCGACATGGCCAACAAAGCAATGCTAAAAAAAAAAAAAAGAAAATCATTGAAATAAAAGGCCTTTGCATAAAATTAACAAACTTTCATCCAGATTGGTCAGGGATAAACACAGGACAAAATCAAATAATCAAAATGAATTTCTGTTATCACTGTATGGAGTTACATAAACAGAGAGAGAAGAGAGAGACAGGCAGATAGACAGAGAGAGAGACAGAGAGAGAGACAGAGACAGAGAGAGAGAGAAAGAGAGAGAGAGAGACAAGAGAGAGAAGAGAGAAGAGAGAGAGAGAGAAAGGAGAGAGAAATCATTAACAATGCCTAAGCAATATAGAAGAAATAAAATATTTAAAAAACAAAACTTCTAAGCCCCACCAGGGACAGATTATTACTGTAGCTCTTCAGAATTGAAGCAAGTCTTTTATTTTGAGATATTTTTGTTACACAGAAAAGATAACTTCACTTGATAAGATTAATTCTATGCAAATCAAATAAAGAAGTGCTAAAATGCCCCTCAATTGAAACAGGCCACTGTTGGAGTGATGTTTTTATGCACTGTGTGAAGACTGTCTCTGTAGTATACAAACATTGGTTTTTGAACAGTCAAAGAAATGATTACAGATTGGATTTTGGTATTATTAAGTATCCCTTGACTCAGTGTTTTGTAAATACTCTCTTTCACGTTCTGATTGGCTTAACAGACAGATTAATCAATGGAATAGAATCAAAGACCCAGATAAAAGCCCACACAACACGGACATTTGATCTTTGACAAAAAAGCCAAAACCATACAGGGAAAAAAGGAAAGCAGAGTACAATGCATCTACACACGTTTCTAACTTTTGAACAGAAGTTCAGTCTATTTAATAAGAGAAAGCATAGGTTTTGGTTTTTTTTAAAAAAATGCTGCCTAAATATCATATCTACGTATGCATATGATTAAAAGAAGAGAAGGAACAAAGGATAACAAATCTCATCTGACTGAGCTCACATTCATTATATATCTAAATTAAATATTTTAGATGCTATATACTTCATATAACAGCCCATGAAGGAAACAGTACCAAAACCTTTTTTACTCTAGATAAATGTCTTTTCTAGAATTAAAAAATCAAGCCATAACAGGAAAGACTTAGTACATTCATAAATCCAATAATCCAGAATAATTAGCCTATTCTCAAAGAAAAAAAATACAACACACTGTATAACCCTTTCAGAGCACATATCTAGTTTGGAAGCTTGTATCCAGAAACACTATAGAAATTTCAGACATTGGTTAGAAAGGAAATAACCCAGTATGTTCCATAAAGATTGCAAACAGTTGGAAGCTCATGACTATTATGCTCAAATGTCATAATTGCCATAGTAAAATAACATATGTTTAAACATTAATGAATTAGCTATTGAAAGGCCAATTAAATATACCCTATTAAACAATGGGGTATGGAGCTAAACAAAGAATTCTCTTTTTTTTTTTTTTTTTTTTTTTGTTTTTCGAGACAGGGTTTCTCTGTGTAGCCGGGCTGTCCTGGAACTCACTCTGTAGACCAGGCTGGCCTCGAATCAGAAATCGCTGCCTCTGCTCCCAAGTGCTGGGATTAAAGGCGTGCGCCACCACCGCCGCTAAACAAAGAATTCTCAACTGAGGAAATACGAATGGCCAGAAGCACCTAAAGAAATGTTCAGTATCCCTAGTCATCAGGGAAATGCAAATAAAAACAACCCTGAGATTCCACCTCACACCAGTCAGAATGGCTAAATAAAAAACTCAGGTGATAGTAGATGCTGGCGAGGATGTGGAGAAAGAGGAACACTCCTCCATTGTTGGTGGCATTGCAAGATGGTGCAACCACTATGGAAAACAGTCTGGCGGTTCCTCAGAAAATTGGACATATCACTACCTGAGGACCCAGCTATACCATCCTGGGTATATACCCAGAAGATGCTCTAACACATAACAAGGACATATGCTCCACTATGTTTCATAGCAGCTTTATTTATAATAGCCAGAAACTGGAAAGAACCCAGATGCCCTTCAACAGAGGAATGGATACAAAAAATGTGGTACATTTACAGAATGGAATATTACTCAGCTATTAAAAACAAAGAATTAGATAAATTCTTATATAAATGGATGGAACTAGAAAATATCATCCTGAGTGAGGTAACCCAATCACAAAAGAACATACATGGTATTCACACACTGATTATTGGACTTTAGCCCAGAAGCTTGAAACACCCAAGATTCAACTCACAGACCACATAAAGCTCATGAAGAATGAAGACCAAGTGGGGGGGGGGCTACAGTCCTCTTAGAAGAAGTAACAAAATACTCAAGGGAGCAAATATGGATGCAAAGTGCAGGACAGAAACTGAAGGAGGGGCCGTCTGCAGACCATTCCACCTGGGTATCCATCCCATGTGCAGTCACCAAAGGTAGATGCTGACGTGGGTGTCAGGAGGTGCATGTGACAGGAGCCTAACATAACTGTCTCCTTAGAAGTCTGCAAGGTCTGACATATTCAGAGGCAGATGCTCACAGCTAACCATTAAACTGATCATGGGGTTCCCACAGAGAAGATAGAGTGAAGACTGGAGGATTGAAAGGATTCTGACCCCATGAGGAAAGCAACAATACAACAACCAGACCCCCAGGGTCTAAACCACCAGCACTGGGAGCGCTAGGGAGGGACCCATGGCTCCAGCTATATATGCAAGGGAGCTATATACAAGTGGGAGAAGAGATTCTTGGTCCCATGAAGGCTGGACATCGTGGGGGGTGGTATTCGAGGGTGGGGAGGTGAGGTTCTGGGGAGGGTGGGTGTGGTTACACCATCATAGAGGCAGGAGGAGGGGGAAGGGATAGGGAGTTCCTGGGAGGGAAGGGGGGAAAGGGGGTAAGGGGAAAACACCTGAAATGTAAATAAAAGTTCCAATAAAAAAAAATAAGTACCACACCAAGAATAAGTGATGAAAAGGAGACATTTACATATATTACTTATATAAATACTAAATGGCATAAGCTTGGATGTGTCTTAAGAAGATGATACACACTTTAATTTGAATATTAAAGTTCATCATTTTATGTAACAGAATTTCTTTGCCTTAACAAAAACTTTCACTCTGATTGTTATAGAATTTTTTTATGTCGATTAACAATCCTAGATAAAACAAATGCTTAGCCATTAAATCAATGGGTAAATCTGCAGTACTACAGGTTCCCTAAAGAATGCCACTCACAATAGAAAGGAACCTCTTGTTAATGGGCTACTGGTCCCAGGCATCTCCAAATAATTACATGAAGTGAATTGAAAGGCTGGCTGCCCTAAAACACAGTAAAAACTGCAGAATTTTGTTTATGTAAAATTTGAGTCTATGTAAAATAATAGATAATTACAAAAACAGAATGATAATTTCCTTGGGGCTATGTCAGCTAAAGAGGTATAGGAGTTAAAGATTAATAAACAGTCTTCTGAGAAGAAAAAGTTGAAGATAGAGAATCTGTTCATTATCATGTTTATACTGATAGAGAGAAATGTTCTTGTAAAAAACATCAAATTGCAGCAACTTACAAGTACAATTTTACTTTAACAAAGCTATTGAAATTAAGAAACCAACCAAGCTAATACATATGTGTTAGTTCCAACATTAGTCACTTCAGGCCTAACACCTTTCTTTGGTTAGTTAGAATTATTCAATGTTCTGAAACATCAGATATATTGATATAAGGGAAAAATTTGTTAGACAAAAGAAAGGGAAGGTGAAGGAAACAAGCAATTGTAGACTTCTGACTCAGGATGTGTAGGCTGGGTCTCAGTGTACTCCTTTGTAAAGCTTGTTTTTGTATTTGGATTTTTTTAAAGTGTTGATATATTAGAAAACCTGCTTCCTTACTAATAAGGAAGAGACGCTTAGTTAGGGTAAGGGACTGCTCAGTGCATACACTTATGTGCCATAAGAGTGAGTATGGGAGCCTAGTATGGCTGTCCTCTGAGAGACTCTACCAGTACCTGAGCAATACGATGCAGATACTCAGAGCCAACCATCAGACTGAGTCGCAGGACCCCAATGAGAGAGTTTAGGGGAAGGACTGAAGGAGCTGAAAGGGATTGCAACCCTATTGGAAGAATAATATCAACTAACTGGACTACCCAGAGCTCCCAGGGATTAAACCACCAACTAAGAGTATATATGGTATATGGAGATATCCTTGGGTCCACTACATATGTAGCAGAGGATAGCCTTATCTGACATCAATTGGAGGGGACAGAGGCTTGAGTCCCCAGTGTAGGGAGATGCTAGAGGAGTGAGGCAGGAATTGAGTGACGGTATGGAGGAGCACCCTTAGAGGCAAAGGGGAGGAGGAAGAGGGAAGATGGGATGGGGAGGTTGTGGAAGGGTAACCAGGAAGGGGGATATCAGTTGAAATATAAACCAAATAAAATGATTAATTAAAAAAAATTTGAGGTCAGAAAATATCTGGGATCCCAGTATTGCTAAAGTGGATGGACTATGGAAAAGGAGACTCCTCAAAAGTGAAAGGCCAGCTAGCCTGGCAAAGAAAGTCCGTGAATAACAGGAGACCATGTCCAAGCAAGGTGGCAGGTGTATGACAACCATCAAATTGTCCTCTGATACCCATAGTCAGTAATAGAATGTGTGCATCTGTATGAACACACACATACACACACAAACAGACATATTTGTTTTTGTAAGGGAGGTTACACATGCCAAAATATTAAAGTCAAGGGTGCATCAATAAACAAAGGGGGGGAAAATAAATAGTATCCAGGACGAAACTATTCATTTTGAATCTCACCTAAGAAATCTTGTTTTACAATGTGAAAGTCTATAGCTAAACTAAGCCGCAGCTCCTCAAGTTGCCATTCGCACCTGCCAAAGTTTCTTTTACAGGAATGGAAAGAACCATTTACATAATCCTAAAACCTGAGTTTATTTCCTCAGTTAATGGAGAACCGGTAAATACTGTTTTTTAATGGATAAATGATTGTATTAAGCAATTCTGTGGCTTTGAGTCGTCTGTATCTTACCAAGAACATTGAAAATAACACAATGGAAGAAGTGCATCAGAAGAAAACCTTTGGGCACCGAAAATGCAGCGAACACTGAATAAATAGGGCATTTCCACGGGGATTTATATGCTGGCGAATCTGTTGCCTAAGCTCCCATGAGAAGCATAACAGGAGAAGGCTGGAACTTAGTGAAAATGAATAAAACCAACTTCACATCTCCACGATGATTCATTCTGTAAATGAGAACAGTTATATAATTGCAAGGGATGAAAAACTTTAATCAAAGCCAATTGCACGCATTTTAAAATTTTTCTTAACCTGTGTATATATGTGTGCATGTGTGTATGAATGTGTGTGTGCTTAGGGAAGTGTGTGTGTGTGTGTGTGTGTAATGCATGTGTATGTGTGATATAGATGTGGATGTTAAGCCTGTCATAGTTTAGATCAGAAATAACCTTTAGAAACTGTCCTACCATGTCACCTTCTCTTGAGGTGATCTCTCAATATTTCTGCTGTCCTGATGTATATTCCAGGCTATCAGGCCCATAATTTTTTCTGGGTGACCCTCATGTCTCACATCTTCATCCTTACCTTAGGAATGCTGATAAAATAGATTTGATGCAAGTTTGGGGAATCCAACCCTTTTTACATAAGCCTTACACTATAGTAATTTTGCCCACCTGAGCATTCTGCAGAACCCCTGGTGGATATTTTTTGATTAATATGTTTTTTGTGAGATTTACATTCTAATCCCACTGAAACAGGTTAGGTAAGTGGGACTCTGTCTTTTGAAGAGTGTAATGGTCTCTATGCTGTACCAGCATAGTAAAAATCAAATAGTATCAGAACAATGGGGAAGCTGATATTCAGAGCCCCTTTAATTAGACTTTTTTTTCCAGGAATTGTTTATATAAAGTAGAAAGATTTCAAAGAAAAACTAAAATATCAGCCGAAGTTACGATAGCTCTGTGATTTGGGTTTTAAGCCAAAGGGATCGTCGAAGTATGGACACAGAGCATTAAGTATGAAGGCCTGACGAATTCTGTCTTCTTGATTTGTGAGTAAGGAAGTAGGAATCACTAGGAGCAGGTTGGGAGAGAGGAAAGATGATCAAAAATATTGTGCGAACTTTATTTAATAAAAATAAATTAATATTGAACAAACAATAAAACATTAAATTAACTAGAATTGAAGTATGTTCCTGTAGTCAAAGAACGTAGGAGGCAAAAGAATCAAAATTCCTGACTGTGGGGCTGATTGGGGTCGTACAGTAAGGCCTTACCACCTAAGAACTGATGGAACACATTCTTAAGAGAATATCTAAAGTGACATACATGAAGTTAAGGAAAACCTGAAATTAAGAGAGCGACAGAAATCCGTTAGTGAAATTGACATACACACACACAACACACACAACACACACACACACACACAATACACATACTTACAAGCTACAAATATCTTGAACAAGAAAATACAGAATTTAGTTGTCAAAATTTGTTTAGAAAAAAAAAGATTTTTGACTTCTATGTTTAGACCTGTATTTCTAACAAAAGGTTGCTTTATTTATTTATTTTTCTAATACTCAAGAGAATCATGTAAAATAATTTTTGCATAGATATAACAAAAGGAAGTTGTCATTATGAAGCATTCCTCCAATGCTGTTTTAGAAGCAGATATCCACTCTGTCTGTTCATACCTTTTGGCTTGCTAGAGTCTTCCAAAATGCATGAAATGATGTACACTTGAGTAATTTTATCAGTTAACAAAGAGCTACCTGACAAATTTATCAGGAGAGACCTGCCAAATATATCACTAACAAAACATTGCAATTCCTAAACATTAATGTTATCTCAGTTCACACAGCTAATACTGACACCCCAGAAAAACTAAGAAAATAGCAAAAACATCCCTAAGAATATTAAGGGGAAAAAATGAGTTATTGTATTAGGGCTTTCTGTTTGACTATCACATGTACTATAAGAAGATCCAAGAAGAGACAATACCATGTTTTAAACAAAATGCTTACAAATATGATAGTTTCTACATAAGTAAGCTCAATCATTAAACCATCCTACTTTATTTTTCCTTCTTTGGAACGTGTGATGAGAACAATATTACTCCTAAAGAGTATGAAATAACAGTAAATATATTTGAATAGAATTCAAAAGGCTTCTATAAATAAATATTATTTTTTACTAACCTAATTACAGACAGTCTCAGTTATGAAAGGACAGGACATAATTATAAACAAGGGGTTCCTGAAGTTTAGTTAGATTTACCATTCTGAGTAAAGAATTTTCCCTATAGGATAGCTTTTTTTAAATATATGACTCTAATGTAGTAATTAAACTCATACAGGTAGATCATGCTCTAAATTCTCAGCCACTTCAAACTTTTTAACCGAAGAAACAGAAATGTTAAAATTTCATATTCTGAATTATTCAGTGACATTAACTTTGTAAAAATTAAAATCAAAATTGTGAGAAAAACAAATTTCACTAATGAGAAAATAGTATCAAATATTTATTAAGTAATTCTCAAATTATTAATCTTTTCATTGACAAATATTTTATAATAGAAATAAGCTATAAACATGTCAGTTGTTATGTTTTGTTATTCATCATGAGGGGTCCTTCATCTGAATTAAAATTACCTTTATTCTGATATTTAAAAAATATTTTTCTTATTTTTATGAATATTTTGTGCATACCTCAGCATATTCATGTGCATTATGTATGCACAGGTGCCCAAGGAAGATAGAAGGTGGCATTAGAACTCTTGGACCTCGATTTACAAATAGTTTTAAGACACCAATGGGTCCTGTGAATTGAACTTGAATTGCTCTGAAGGGCAGGCCAGTGCTTTCACAACCAGAGCCATCTTTCCACATCCCAGTCAGAATTTTGCAAAAAAAAACAAGAGGAAAAATAATGAAACCTCTCCATGACAGATTTATATTGTCTGCTGTCTGATTATATTCAGACATTAGTTTTTGCAAGTAAAAAGAATGAGTTTGAGAATTAAAGCATCATTAATTTTTGTAAAAGGGCTTCACAACATGAGGCCATGGTTAGCATGACTTTATTTCATTCAAGACATTCTATACTAATGACCCAGCTTTTCCCAGGCTGGCTACTCTTGAAGTCAGCATTAGTATATACTATTTGCTGTATATGTCATCATTACTGTTCTTTTACAGACATAGTTACATTGAAGGTTATAGAAGCCGCAAACCCAAAACCCAGCAGCGTGGGATAAAACAGAAGCCCCAAGCTCTAAAGAAGAACTAGACAACCTTATATTCTAAACTGAAAAATGGTTCTTTCACTAAAGGAGAAAGAAGACAGCATGACATCGTGCATGTGTGAATTTTGTTTGTTTGTTTTGGTTGGTTTGCTTTGTTTTGAGTGACTTTATAAAATTAACTCTAAAATTTCAGAAAAAAATTATTGACTTGTAATTAGATAAAATATCATGTTGTAAGACTATATCTACACTGCAATAATGGAAGCCCCTGTCATTATCCTTTATTGTAATGTTTTCTTTTAAGTTTCAGCCAATGGAAAGACATACATGTAAATCAAGACTGGCTTCATTATAATCAGATAATGTTGGTGAACTGCAAATACATCCTTTGAAAGCAGGAGTGGTAATAAATTCATCCTTAAATGCTGACTACATTTTTCAATATTGTAAGCTGATCCCCAATCCAATAAACACATTGATAGCACATTTTTATATTGCATTTATATTGCTAACTTTTTCAGGGACACTAAAAAATAAATAAATAAATAAATAAATAAATAAATAAATAAATAAATAAAGTGACCCATAGACTCCTGTGAGACACACTGGGGTCTTCTTGCTCAGCCATTGCAGCCTGAGGACACTTCCAAATATTATTCTGTTGTTTGTGTGTTCTGTCATGCGGAGAGTTTGCATTTGTCAATGAGCTACAAAAAATGGCACACATTCCTTGCAGATCAAGTGCCCTTTGGAGACCCTAGACCATGCAGGGCACACCAAACAACATCACATCCATCATTGATTTCCTCTCCCCTTGTCCTCTGCCCTTTTTCACCGTGTGTGTTTAAAACCGCTGTAGCCAAAGGTTAAGAATGACTTCAAATTTGCTAAAATTGAATGGACATTTTTCTGTTCCTATCTTACTTGACTGCTCTGTAAAGACTTTATCTCTAATATCAGTATCCTCACGGGTCTGAGTGTGACCTTCTTAACTTCTGTAAGTGACCTTGTTTAGCCCATTGACTCCGAGCACCACATTAAATCAATGTCAATTGGAACCTCAATCCTGAGCAGTAACCCAAAGAATTTATAAACTTCCTAAGACATTTTAAAAAGTCTAAACTTTCTCTTCAGAAACACAGTTCCCAGTGACATATGCTCATCCATCATCCAACCCAGTGTTAACTTTCAAACCTGATAACTGACTATCAATGAAGAGAACAGTGTGCACAATTCTCTTAGTCCATAACATAAGCCTATGTCATATCCTCATGTACATATTCCTCTCCTGGAATTCTCTGTTCATTTAGTGGGAACTTGTTCTATTTCAAATAGACCTCAATTTGCAATATGTTCTAAAAGTTCCTCATCATACGCTCCTGGGGACATATACCAGCCACAGACTGAAATACACTATAAGTTTGCCAACTGAGCTTTGCCACCTTCTAAAACCCACCAATTGTGCAGACAAGAGACAAAGTCTGGAAGATAATCTTGGTTTCTTGAGGTTATGAGCTTTACAATTAATGGAGACAAGTATTAATTTAAAAGTATTTACTATGTTTAATGTTAGCATTTGATATTGGACTATAATTAATATAATAAAAAACATCAATCATGTAATTTGTAAAGTATATGGTTTAACTACAAAAGCATAATAGTAAAACTATCTATTACAAACATCATTTTACTTTATATTGTATATTCTTTACAATTACACTTCTTTTTGATGTATTAAATTTGACTTTTGTAGTGGAAAAGTGTTCATTACTGCCCTATCATTAATAGCAACCATCTAACAAGCTAGTATTTCTTTACAGATCTCTTGCAAATTTGAACTGGTTCCTGGAAAGCATTCATCTTCTACCATGTTGAAGTTTTCCATTTCTTACAAGATCTCAGAAAATTCTCTCATCCTCTATTTATTATTTTTTATTTATTTATTATTTATTTATTAGGGTTTCTGGAGGTAAAGTGTCAATGGATGATCATTCAAGAAGAAAATTTTCTAATTTTGCCTTTAGAACCATGGCTTGTTAACCAGAGATGAAAAACCTGGCATCAACAACAAGTAAGGTTCTGCCATCCATCTTCAAAAGGCCAATTAATGAGAGACATAACAGTGAAAAGCAAAGATTTACTCAACAAGGCTGCATTGAGAAGACGAGAAAATAGTGACCTCCAGTGACACCCAAATCTATCTTTAAAGTCAAGTCTAGATTTAGGGTCTTGACACAAAGACTTGGGTTTTTTTTTTTGTTTTGTTTTACAGGCAAGTGGTATACATAGTGAAGCAGTTGGGGTCAAGATGGGGTCTAGTCCATAATTGTGTTTGTTCTAGACTGCCATTCATTGTGGTTTGTTAAGTCACAATTGCCTGAAAAATCTTGGCAGACAAATTGCCACTCTCCTTGGCACCATGACCAATCCTCTTACCTCTATATCATGAGAATTCTTGGGAAATTTCAGTTCCTCAGAGTCTATTTTTTCTATGTTCTAAACCAATAAGGTGTATCTGGGGTGTTTCTTTTTGGACATATTCACTGCATTCATTAGAGTGTCTAATTGCCAATCCATGTTCATTGATAAGCCAAAGAACAAGGCATTTTTCCACTGATAAGTAGAGAATGAGAATTATGATGTCATTCAAAATAAGATGAGTTAAACACTGAATTTTTAGAAAATACGTACTCCAACTTCTACACAGAGACATTTACTTGATGCAGTTTAGATTAGGGGCTTGGTATGCAGGAGTCTCCTTTGCATGAAACAATTGCAGATTCCACAACTAAGGAATTCATGATTAATCACAGTATTTGAGTGTAGAGAGTATCTTGTGTATTGTATGGATGTATTACCTGTCTATTAAAAAGCCTTTCACTTATGTCTCAGGCAAGAAATGAGAGGTGGGACATCCTAAAGGAGAAAGAATTCTGGGATAGAGTCAGGTAAGATATTTGCCTGGTAAGATGTAGAAAGACATATACATGGTACCTAAAGACAGGTAACCAGCCATGTGGCAGAATGTAGATTAAAATAAGTAGATTATTTTAAGTTATGATCTAGTCAGGGAAGAGGCTAGCTATATAGCCAAGGTATCTGTAAGTACATTTGAATCTGAGTCTTATTTCTTGGAGCATCGAGCTGGGAGGCAGAAATAGGCCCAACTTCTATATTTGAGTAACAACCGCATATATACTGGAGGTATTTATTAAATAGAGGCAAATATCTTACATTTGAAAAGTGTTGTATCTACTTCCCTGGCACGGACATACCATGGTAAAAAATGTTGTATTAATTTAAGAGCAGAAACAATTTTAGGAGAAAGGACTTCCAAAAAGGAAATTTCATCTGCTTATTAAAGGATATCTAGTACAATGAAAGGTATCTTTGTCTTTCATGAGTCACAATTTTAGTTCCCGTAAATTTCAAGATTCAGTAGCATTCTGAGTATGGTTTTTGTAAAATCCATCATTCACTGATCTCTGAGATCATTTGTTGATTCATTTATCAATCATGCAGACATTTCACACTTACTGCCAGAAGCCAAGGCCCATGCTAGGGTCTTGAATAGGATTCAAAACTTTTATTCATTTGTGAATGCCTCTGTAAATTTAACAGCCAATCAGTAAGTTCCCTGCTAACTATTGGTTCATTGCTAACTATTACTGCTGGTCTCCTTTCCTGGGGCAGAGACAATCGGGTTTATATAAGTCCCTGCTCAGCTCTTTATTCTCTGTATGTATTTCTTTCCCTCTTTCCTCTTCTCCCAGTTCCTCCCTCTCGCCTACCTCCTCCTCTCTTCAGAGAAGGGGAGGTCCACCATCAATATCAATATTCCTTGACATGTCAAGTTACAGTAGGACTAGGCACATCTCCACCTATTGAAGATAGACAAGGCAGTCTAGTTAGAGGAAAGAGATCCAAATGCAGGCAACAGAATCAGAGACAGCCCCTACCTCCTGCTGTTAAGGGTCCCACATGAAGACTCAGCTGTACAGTTGTTACATATGTGCAGAGGACTTTGTCCATCTATGAATACTTTTCTAGTTGGCAGTTCATTCTCTGTGAGCCCCTTCGGGGCAGTCAGCTGATTCCTGAGGGTCTTGTGGTATCCTTAACATCTCTGGATCCTTCAACCCTTCCTCCTCCTCTACCACAGGATTCTCTAAGCTCTGCCTAATGTTTGAGTGTGATTCTCTGTATCTGTTTCCATTAGTTTCTGGGTGAAGACTCTCATATGAGAGTTATGCTCAGTTCCTAGCCCTGCAGATTTTGTAGTCGAGACAAATTGTGGGTAAAATGTTTGCAGAGGGGATGTTGTCCCCATCCCTCCATTCCAGGTCTTGACTGGTTATAGGAGAAGGCCTTGTCAGATTACATATCCCCCATTATTAAAAGTGTTAGCTAGGGTCACCCTCAGGGTGATTATGTATTTCTTTGAGCATGTCTCCAGGTCTGCTATGGAAGAACTACAGATTGATGAAGTGTATGTTACTGGGGTATTACTATGACTGAATTCTTCAGTCTGCTTCCATTCTAGCATAAGGACCAGTCCTGATATTCACTGCATAATCTTTCTATTGAAGCTATGTGTTAAAGGCATTTTATGCATATGACAAACAGATGCTTAGGAACTAGATGCCATTAACCTAAAAACAAAAAACATGATCTTTGTCATGACCCCCTTTTCTTCCACACATATATGTATAAGACACACATACACACACACTACAACACATACAACACACACTTCTTCTTTATGTCTTTTTTGTCTTTTATTCTTTTTCTTTAGAAAGACGGTTCCAGCTCTGTAGTCACTAGGCTACTCTCAAAGTCAAGATCTTCTTGCTCTAGCTTCCTGAGTGTGAGCCTGGGTGCACAGACACCTAAGCTAGGCATAGTATTACATTTAATGGAAATAATGTGCAAATAACATAGTCTCTTTGAAGGTTATCACAGTGGCCAAGTAAACCATTATGGGATTAATTCGATGTTTCTTTCAACTTGATAAATTTAAGTTTTATAGGTTTTAAGTATATCTATAATACATATATTTAACACCATGAGAGAGCAATAACGTCTTCCAGATGAAAACAGTTTTGATGTACCAAATATATCAACATTTTAAAATCATGTACCATGTTTCTAAAAAATTAAAGATGATCTTGAAATAAGTATATTCTTTGTATTTGCATAATGATTATAACTGCTTCATATGCTATAATCTCTACATAGTAAAATAACAGAGTTTCAGCCAATAACTTACTCCTTTACAGACATGATAAATATGATGTGTATAACTATTACCACATGATAAATGACATCTTTTCTTATTCATGAAGTTGGATGCCAGGCCCAGCTGAAAAATGGGTATCATATTCAATGTATTTATTCCAAGCCTTGTTAAAACTACCCCATTTGCTGGAGAGGGATAAAATAACAACTACTTTTCTATATTTTATGGATTAAAGCAGCAGGAAATAATGGCTTTAAATTTTCTATGCTTACTGGTTTATTAAAAAACACACAACAAGCTATATACTTGATTAAAGATTTATGGAAGATTCATTGGACTATATTCTAGGTAAATGTCATGATTTCATGGGAGACTGCTCACACATTGGAAATTTTCTGACAACATCCATCATGTACAGAAGGGTAAGTTCTAGGTAGAGTAAAACTACAGCCATGAAAAATAAATATAACACATGAACAAAAGGAGTATGCCAATATGCCCAGAATACAAAAGTAGAACTGTATTTTTGCCACACTGGTTACAAATTAAAACAGCCATAGAAAACCATGAATTAATGAGGGTAAAAAGTCCACTCTTAAATCAATTAGCTACTTCCAAGTTTAAAATAAAAAAAAAAAAGATTTAAAATGCTATTCAAGTTTGTGCAAATAGAACTAATGACAAAATAATACCACTAGCCTGCTTTCTAGACAATGCTGATAACAAGATGGCCACTGGTCATATGACATTACATGCATTTAAGTCATATGAAAATCAGTGCTGTCACATGATTAGTGACAGCTGTGTGAATGCTGTGAGAACATTTCCTTTCAATTCAGAAAGTGCTAGTGGACAGTGGTATCCTTGAGGAACCAAGGTCATAAAACAAAATTGTGACTATAGCCTGAAGAAGAAATCTAGACACCTAATGTCTTCTAAAACTGTGAAAAAAGGAGCATAAATAGCATGTGTATTTTCTAGCTAAATACATTTTCCAATGCAAGATTATCATGTTTAAATTTCAAAATCCTCAGAAGATGAATAACTTCATTAAAATGAATGATCAGAGAAAGAAATCGGTTAGCAGTGTGAATTTAACAGTCCTTAGGGTACTTATGGTATAACCATCCCATCTGAAGTGTAATTATAAAGTCAGATAGTTCATTGAGGAAGGTCCAGTGTCAACGATCTGGTGAGGCAGTCCTTTGCCCTTACATCACTAAGTAAATACTTAGGATTGTAACTCTAAAATACGAACCTAAAATGGCTTGGCCTCTCCACTGACCCTAACAGATGAGAATGTCTGAGTTGGAGGCCTAAGGCTATCGTTTGAAGCTCAGAATGATTCTAATGAGCTAAAGCTTGATGGAGACTTCTTTATTGGAAAACCTGCACATTTTGCCAATAAACCTCGGCAGTCAGAGCTGAACTGGAGTATTTAGAAGGAACCATACTATAGATCAGCATTTTCCTAATGTTTTAGCCTCACCAAATCATAAATTTTATGCAATAGTACACCATGGGCAATTGTTGCTGTTTCAGGGAACTATTACTCTAAATGTACAACCTTACTACATCACTGGTCATAATATTGTTACAGAATAAGATGCCCTATCCTCCTCCTCTCTGACTGGTGATGGGAAATTCAGTATTATAGGAGGAACTAAGGTGGGAGGAGTAAAGAGAGGAAGAGGAGGAGTAAGGAGAAGAAGAAAGAAGGAAGAGGAGGAGCTAGGGGAGAGGAAGGAGAGAGAGAGGAATGAGAAACATGGAGGTAGATGTTCACGTGTCTGTAGCAGTCAAAGGTAGTTGATATATCTACATTGGGTATTGAGTTACACTTATGATTGTATGGACATCTTGTTACTGATCATTACCAAATATAAGGCTTTTGATTAATCTTTAACATTAGAGTCTCATTTTATTACTCAGCCCACATGGATGGTGGGATGGTCTGGGCAATGCTGAGCCTTTCAGAGACAGTGTGGAAGATTATCAGAGCCATCTCCCATGCTGGTGTCTCATGGGTGGCAGGGTGGTGTTTCTGACTGGCCATTTCTAGCTGCAGTGCATGTGGCCTCGCGAAAAACATGGAGGCTGAGCTAGGCAGAGCAGCCACAGCATAGATAGGCAGCATGACCGGTGGCTGTTTTTTTTTTTTTTTTTTAAATAATTACTTCAACACAGTATAAAGACTAGAAATAATGTATCATGATATACATCTAAAGAGTTTTGAGCCAAGTTAACATGGCTTAGTCTGATATAACATGCTTATAAATGTTAGATTAGGAATGAAGGCAAACTTCTGCAAGGATTTTCTATAAAAGGCCAAATGGTTCATATTATAGATTTGGGGAATATGTGGTCCACTGAATTATTCAACTGTGTAACAACATAGAGAGCATCACAACAGCATATGTCAGACAAGGTAAGTTATATTTTAATAAAGATGACCACTGTGGAAAAAATAGAGATAAAAGTGATGTATGATAAAATAAAGATGCAATGTACAGTTTAATAGTTATATAATTTGAGATTGCCATTCTCAGGAAAACTACTGATATTTCCAAAGAAATTGATGATGGAACTGTCACTTGGCCCAGTAATCCCTACTCTTGATACAGGCTAGAAAGGAAACATAGAATAGATATTGATGAATGACTAGAAGGAATTGGAACAGGAAGATGGAATAAGACAGAGGGGGCAGGAAAGGGAACACAAGCAGTGACAGCTAAAAGAAATGGCCATTGTTTGTGTGTATGGGGGAGATAGAGTAGAAACTTAATAGAGTAGACTATTAGATGTTCCCTAAAGATGTACATAAATGAAGGCAACATAAATAAAATCCCAAATAACAGGAAGATGGAGCCCAACAGACAAAACACACAAAGGGAACTTGACTCTAAAGTAGGTTATTCTGTGGTTGTGCCAAAGGTTCAGGAAACCAAAATTGGCTATTTAAATCTATGTTTGCTCCACAAATGAGCATATCCTATAAAGAAACAACTACACAATCCCTGGACAGAAAGCAGAACTGTGTGTCCTAAGGCTTACCATTCGTATGTTAATATACCGTCCACAAATACACAGATAGACAACACTACCCAATCCCTGGACAGAGAGGCGAACTGGTTCACCACCTTTACGAGCAGTTAGGAAGCCACGACTACACAAAAGAAGGCAAACAGCATCCCAGCAGTAAACCATTTGATCCACAGGGATGATCTGCCTGAAAGATGCTCTAGTGTAATAGTGGCACAAACTGGCAGTCTATCCAACCATTATCTGATTAGATTTAGAGCTCAGTCCTTAAGATAAACCCATTCTGGAAGAATTTAAAATTAGATAAGCCAGGGATCAAGGGGAAAACTACGTACTACTGTCCTACAAAAGAAATGCAGCAATAAAATAACCCCTAATGGCATCTGTACTTATAGATCAATGCCTTGTTCAACTATCATCAGAAAAGCTTCTTCCTGTAGTGGTTGGGATCAAATACAAAGACCTGCATCTGGCAAATATATAGAGATAGAGAGACTTTGAAACAATGAATTCAAAATGGTATATCTCCATTAAATTACGTCACTAAGTTCTCAGAAACCATGTGAAAGAAAAGATAGAAAGATTATAAGAGCCTGAGGGTTTGGGGACACCAAGGAAGCAAGGTCTTCTAGCATATTAGGACCTAAGAACATATAAACTCACAGAGACTCTAGCAGCTTTCACAGACTTTCATGGATCCCAATTAAGAGGATAAGTGGACACAATCTCTGATCCCTATTTCAGAAGATATTTCCAACTGATAACTGTTCACAAAATAAAAATTAGTTTTCTTCAAGGGAGTCTCACTGGGATACAAACTGATATTGTGTCTCAGTCACATCACACACACACAGCCACATACACACACACAAAAATAGGTCCTTGCATTGACATTTTTAGTAGTGCAGATGATCTTAAAAAGCATTATACTAATGAAATAGTACAGGCATAGAGAGAAGTAATGTATAGTCTCATATGCTAAATCAAAGAGTAAGAAATGAACTGTATAAGAACAGGAGATTAACAGAAGGAGACAGGAAGTCATACAGTAAAGGGACAAAGATGTAACTGTCTCAGACATAAGTCAGAGACCTCATGTCTATTGTGGACTATAACTAAAAATATCACATCATATACTTCATGTATGATAAGAAACTTCAGTATATGATGGAAGAAGAAATCTCTTCAATAAAATCCACATCTTTATTTGGGTATGTCTAGGGCTTGAGCACTTCTGTTATACCTATTAACCTATTAAAAATTCCTTTTGATAAGCTTCAACTTGCCTCTTGCTTTTCAAAATAAATAAAGGAAAGCACCTCTAGGAGATGATTGCTGCGTTTAATGTGCTTAATTTAGTGTGCATCATACTATTATATATATCATACCATTATATACAATAATTATGTATATGTGTTTACTTTTAGAAAATTTTAGGTATGTGCATAAGGATCTTCATTTACTGCAACAAGTCATTTGAGCTTGCCCACAGATGACAGTTTGTCAGGATCTAAATGATCATTTATCCTAATGACTGTACTTAACATAAGAAAACTTCTCCAAATCAAGTGAGGATATTAGTAAAAATAACCAACCTTATTAAAAGACAGTTTCACTTTGTGATTACCTATTGCATGAAGTGCTGTCACAAATATAAGCAATTAGCTCTACCTAAAATTTCACCATAATTGCATTACCATATGATTTCATTCATTATAACTTAGTCAAGATGATTCTGATATTGTACAAACATAGTATAAAGAAGTGTGGTTGCTTATGCTTAGACCATAGTTTGTTGATTGTTTTTTTTATTTTGTTTTTGTTTTTTGTTTTGTTTGGTTGTTTGAAATAATAATTTAAGTGCTATTATTAATGTTAAGGCATAGTCAGAAAATGATTCTGAATCAATAAATTTATTTTGAATATTGGTAATCACTATTTTATTATTGGATATTCACGAAGGTTTCCTGACCAGGCTGTCACATAACTCATGTGACTTGCCTGATATCCACTGTGGCCCCAAGTTCTGATTGAAACCTTGAACACGCGCTTTTTGTTATTTCTTAAAACAATGGAATTTTAAGAATTTTGAACAAAAATTTTCTTTTTGCCTGATAGGTTCCTGGCAATTAAAGTACCACTTTGAGGTGAATTTGTTTCAGCGTTAAAATTTCAAGGCATATTTATTTATATCTTTAAAAGTAATATAGGATAGCAATTATAGCTTTAAAAGCCAATATAAATTAAAAGCATGGCTTTTTTTTAAAATAAGAAAGGTGTGTCCAATCTAAAGGGCCTAAATCCAGCAAATTTAATAATACCCTTATTTTATACATACATGATATCACATTCTTTCCTGATTTTCTCAAACCAGTTTTTTTTCCATTATTCTTGACTTTTAAGTACTGTAATTGTTTTAAACATTAAATTACTAGGAAATCTTTAGTTTAATAAATTTTTTTTTTTGTTTTAGAAAGGTTTATTTTAGTGTCTAAGTACATATCTTAACGTTGCTCAATTAATGAACATTCTTTTCTATTAAATGGTTTAATTATATACCAAAGTTAACCTTCTACCTTAGTATGACCACAGAAACATGCTGTTGTGGGGGATCAATGTGCTGCCATATTCACTTGGTTCATGTCAGACTTGTGTACTGAGCCTACCATAGTGCAGAGGCCATGGCTGATTCCTATCTTCTGAATGACGCTTGGAGACTAAGCTACAGCACTCAAGGATCTGCATTTTTTCATACAAAGCCTGCATGTATAAACATCATCATCCAATTTTTTCAGCTATGTGGTTATCTCGCAGTTTCAATTACCCTATACTTGACACCATTTTTCAACACTTGAGTCCTTGGGATACATTCGCCCTTTCCACCAATCAGATAGTTTAAAGAGTCAGTGTCATTCTGCAATGAAAACAACATCAATTAGTATGATTTATTATATTTCAAGGGATACATATTTCAGGAGAAAATCATACAATTAAACTTATTGATAATGAAGTTCTTGATATTTGTAAAATAAATAAAACTCTAAATTTATGCTTATAATTCTTTTTTTAAAAAATAGTTTTGGTACTATGACTAGGTCAGAGGCAGATAAATATGTGATTCTACAATGAGTACTTATATTGAATTTTCACTTAATTCCGAAATAGCAGTCTGTTGCCAAACAATAGAAATAACAGAATAACTGAAGCTTGTCAAGTGCATCTAGGAGGTTGATTAAACCCAGAAATGGTTCTGTGTGAAATTGACTGTGAACCAGAATTTATGAACCCATTATGTTCTGCAGATACAACCTACATAGATTACTCCCTCAAGAAAAGCATGAGACTAGGAGACAAGCCACAGAAACAAGTATGTGTTGCTCTTATAATAAAGGTTTAATAGAAATGAGTGTAAGTGTGAATCTCTAATGTTCTGTCTTATCAAACTGCCTGTGATTTTTTTTCCAGGAAGAGTGTAAAATTGGTTATTTACAATGATTGCAGTGTGGTGCATGAAACGGCCACTGGCAAGTCCTGAGTGGCTGAAGGTAACACACTGTACATTTGCAAATACAATGCTATCGTTTTATCCTGGAATAAATAATGCTGGAAACAAATCGCTTGATATTTTAATATGAAAAATAATTGAGAACATTGTACTTTTAAACCTTTAGTTTCAGATTCTGTACTTTTGAAAACAACCTGCTGAGAATTTGAAGAAAAATATAGGTTCACTGAATGCCAGTGGAAAGTACAATGTGTATATATACATACATATACATATCATATGCATATATATATATATATATATATATATACATATACATATATATGTTTGTGTGTGTGTGTATGACTTTATAAAAATGACTTTATGAGGTTAAGTTAATATGTCCTTCATCATTTATATAACCTTATACTTCTGAGGAGAATATAGAGATTCCAAAGACTACTGTTTCCTGCCCCATCTCCAGAATATTGACTCAGTCCTCACTGCTATCACACAGTACTCTACTTATAAAACACACACTTCATCAAAGCTCAGCCATGCTGGCTGATCAGAACATGACAAGGTCGTTGCCTCTTAGCCATTATAGTAACATGAGGTAAATCAAACCATTCATGAAGTGGTAATCAAGCATACGTTGCTTAGCAGTGGGCAATTAATCCATCTCTGAGGAACGGTGTGTTCTGCTGTTGCCCCTAATGCCAGTTCCTCCTCTTGACTTTGTGACTGAGATTTCACCTTGTAGCCACTGTCAAGCTTGAGTCCACTTTACTATTCAAATATGCACGTAGACTATGATAAATATCTGGATGTAAATAAATAGGATAAAGAACAACTCCACAGCTGATTAATCTTAATTTATAAGTATATAATCTAAAATTTGAAATACACCCCTTTAATATGACTTTCTTTTACATTTCTCAAAGCTGTAGGTTTGTAGTTCTGTTAAGTAATGTTTCTAGCTTTAATCAACCTCCTATGTGTGAGCTTTCGAGACAAGAATGGTGAAATAAAAATATAAGATCTTGACTACTGGAAAAAGTCTTCAGAAAGCATTTATGTACCAAGTTGACATGCATGTGGAGGAAAGACAGGTGAGAGATTAATCATGAGAAGCAGCTCCCATACGACTGCAAACATTAATTTTAGATAAGGTGATTATATAGATTAGATGACAGTCCTAGGCAATATCTTGTGGAGCAATACTAGAAGTTTGAACAGTTGTGAAACTTTAATGGTAGGCATGAAACGAATTGAACAAAAAAAACATAGATTACCAAAATTAACTGAAGTCAGGGTAAATGATCAGGGTTTATTAACAGAAATCTCATTATCTAGGTACATGGGCTCATATCTGCAATGCGAAGTAATTGGGAGTTGGAGGATAGGGGACTACATTTGTTTGAGGCCAGCCTGTGTTATAGCAAATAACTTCGAAGATAGCCTGGGCTGGTATGAAACCCTACTTCAAAACAACAGCAAAGGTATCAAACTCATATTAAAATCATTAGGACACATTTTCAAGCTAATAATTAATTTTATGATAAAACTCATATATATATATATATATATATATATATATATATATATATAAAATTATTATATATTAAATGCTTTAAAGGTTCATATTTAGTACACTTAACAATGTTCTATTAGTCACTGTAACAATTTTCCATAATTTCTGCGTACCCTCACATGGGTACCCATCATGTACTATTGGAATTCTTAAAGTCCATTAGTACTCCACAGAGAATCTCTAGTTTTTGAATGAACAGATAAGCTACTATGTCTGTGTGATGATATACATGGTGTGACTCTCTCATCCTCTTTAGTAGCAGACACCTATACCTGCCAACACAATATCAGAGAAATGTACCCAAAAAATAGCAACAGCAAAAACATCACAACAATAAAAAATAATATCAAAAGCACCATTCCAATTACTGAGCATATCATCTAGTAGATGAGGAATATAAAGAACTGTGAATATTAGTATTTGTAGTAGAACAAAGTTCAAACATAAGAAATACAAGGAGAAAACTGGTATGTGAACTACTTAAACATTGAAATACATAGGAAGTTTTGAAAGAGAGTATAGTATTAACCATGGGCAATGTAACTTGGAAATCTTGAATTGAAAGAAGACTATATTGTTGTATACAAAGTTGGTACTATTGTTTAGGTGGCTCTCAATAAGTAGCCCAGACAGGAATAAACTCATGACATCACTGCGTCAGCTTACCAAATACTTCCACTGCAGGTAGGTGCCCCTCTACCCACATAAGGTGTTTACAAGTAAAATGCCACTGGGGAACTTTAAAGAGAAAATGACAAATACAAATGGTTATCCTTAAGAATAATTCCTTCCTGACAAGTGGCAGGCAAATATATGCTTACCTATATTCAAAGTTACTTGAGAGTCTGAAGCCAGGGGACTGCCATTAGTTTGAGGCAAGCCTGTGGTACAGCAAATAACTTCTAAGATAGCCTGAGCTGGTATGAAAACCAACCTCATAGATATGTGTGTGTGTGTGTGTGTGTGTGTGTGTGTGTGTGTGCATCTATCTATATACATATATGTACAAAAATATAATAAAAATATATCATATATAAATATTATAAATATAGGTATTATATGTACAGAAGCCAAAACAGAGAAGGCACAGCATAGGGACTTGGACATGTGACAGTAGAATGTATATTTAAAGGTAAAATGAGAGAGTGAGAATAGAGGAGTAGGCAGGGACTAGATGTGTATTTTCTCTGCACAATGGCTAAAGTTTAAAATGTATTTTACTACATGAAAAATACATGTAGAAAAGATGATATTGACAAATAATAGTAGTAAATGAAGTCTTTTATCTTTATCCTTTATTCTTTGATCTTAATCATCTATATAACCATGGTTGATGGTTTTAGATTTAGAGGTGGCTGCTGTTAAGAGATCTGGTTTATAACTACAAATTTAACAATAAAGTAGGTGAGAAGCAAGGGCACAATGGTTCCTGATTTTCTTCTTTTTGTACAATAAACTGTCTTTTCATCATATTCTTTCACTATAACTGAAAATATAAAATCTCAATTCCCATTATTGGCGACTTAAAAGCTTTATCACACGCACATACACAGAGACATGTATACATTCTCTTATACACTGCATCATCTCTTTAGCTCAAACACAAATACCTTTATAGTAATTTTTTATTAAGTGTGAAATTCATCTAAAAGTATATCCTCTGTTTTAGTATGTGTTCTCTCTCCAGGATATGCTAGACTCACAGATATAGTAAAGCAGTATATTTGTTCTGGCGCCAATCATGTTATGCAAGTTGTGGTTACTCTGTGTTTAGATATTAAATGAGAGAAAAGTAGACGAGCTCACTTCTCAGTCACATGTAGTGCTTCTAAGACATATTTTCTAGGGTGACGTTTCCTAGGCTTGAAATTTAGTATCTCTAATGTTTTACCAGTATTATACACAGGGTACAGATTCCAAATAATTTAAGGTAATTCTTGAAACATAACTCTTCAAAAGGAAAATATTTCTGACCATCACTAGTTTCAGATGTCTCTACAGCTAATCAATGTCTTCTGAGGTCAAACCTCTGTTTTCTCTCATCTCACTGTAAATTGCATGAATTAGAGAATGAAGAGTATTGATGCAAGCAAGCCATAACCGGCTGAGAGATTGTAAAACACCAATGAGCACAGGGAGCAGGGTGTTTGCTTATCAAGGTCACAAGATGTGTCAGCTAATATCCATTTTTCAGCTAGACAGGATTTGGAGTCACCTAAAAGGCAAACCTCTGGCTGTGTCTGAGAACGTTTGTTTACAGAGTTACAAACACACATATGGGCACCACCATCCAATCAACTGTTGTCTGGACTGAACAGAAAGATGAAAAGGAGAAATGAGTGGGCCATTAGCACTCATTCCTGACTCTGCTTCCAACTATACATAGACGGTAACCACTTTTCTGAAACCTTTGTGCTTCTAGGCCATCACTAACATGATGGGGAGCATATATAAAAGTAAGCCTTTCTTTCTTAAGTTGCTTTTGTCATGGCAAAGAGAAAATTAATGAATAAACAAGTCTAGGCAAGAAGGAGAGACCATTAAATAATATGAAATAATTATTCTTCTTAATAACTTCCTATATTACATCTATTTTAATGTATTTTTAATCTGAAAGGCTATTCATTCATATTCCCTGAAGATCAACTGTATGGCCTTCAAGCTCCAAAGAAACTCTTACATGGATTTCACTGAGACATTTTCAATGCCCATAAACATGATTAGTTCTTCCATCACCAAAACAGTGTTTTACATGTAAATATATTTATTTTCCACATAAAACTGTAATTAATATAATTATCCTTAGGTAAACATCAGTAGCACCATTTCTAGACACAATGGAGTAATTAACATGAATATGTGAACATTTTGATAATGAAGAAATAGATCTACTCCAAATGGAGACAAATTCTGTTTTTGTACTATGAAGAACTACACGAGTCCTGAAGCTATCAGGCATATGCTTATATTATTCATATATGTAAATTAAGAGTAAGAGTCCAATGAGTTGCATGTAGACAAGCATTATATATTATATAGCTTAACAACAGAGCTAACACAGAGAAGCATTAATATCATATATAGGACTTCAAATATTTCATGTTATTACATTGTAAATAATCGAGGTGATTAGGTCTATGTTTTATTATTAGTAATAATATACTGATTCTGTTTTATCACTATCAAGATAAATGTGGATCTATATAATATATAGATTATACACACATATATGAGTACACATGCATTTTCTTAGTGAAACAAGAAAAGATATTTAACCCACATTTGATATTGGAGCATTTTAATAATATAACTACATGTCACTATTATGATACAGATTTATTATAACTAAACTAACAATTATCAATTCCAATTCATGTTCTTCACACAAAAGATTCACTTTTCTGAACCCATATTTTGAACTATGTGGAACTCATAAATAACATTTTTATGGTAGTTGGCTATTTTTACATAAATATAGATTAATTTTAATGTATACATTTTTTCATTATCCAAGGACTGTGTAGGTGTTTCAGTTTTAGAAATCTCGCCTAGCATTTACAAAGTCTTGAGTTCAATGGCACGAATACACAAGGTTGTCACCGTTCCAGTTAATTTGAATTAAAGCTGAAGGCTTCTATGTAATTCCTACCTCTTAGAAGTAGATGCATCCATGGAGCTTGGAAAGTGCACGTGTTCGCTTGCCAAGTATCACACTTAAGTCTAAAGATTCCTCTCCTCCACTCTCAACTCATCCCCTCACTTCCCATTTTCCGTACTTTCCCCTCTATCTTTGATAAGATCTAATTCTTATGACAGGGTAAGGACTCCTGAGTAAAAAGAACTTGTTGTATAAGTCTGAAGATCCAAGTTGAATCTCTAGAAACCATGACAGAAGGAAAAATCAAAGAAGACGGTGTTTAATAGTCTGAAGAGTGGACAGGAGAATAGAAACGTTACTTATGTAAAGAGAGTGCAGCTGTCTTAAAGCTGCTATGGATCATGGATTTATATGAAAGTGTTCAGACTTCAGTATTGGAAACAAGTGATACCATCTTATATTTATTTTTTAATACACAAAATATAATTAATACAGTCAAATAACTAACCTTTGCAGCTTGAAACAGCAAGTATGATGGGAAAATCAGCCTACAATGCCTCAGGCAAACCAGGACTGAAGAGTGCACACATTTTTGTATGCCACCAACAGAGAGTGTCTGAAACTGACATTTCCAGATTTCCAGGTATGACCTTTCAGTTACTATATATGTGTGTGTGTGTGTGTGTGTGTGTGTTATTTTTTCTATTTTAAAGTAGAACAAAATCATATTTTAATAAATTTTTTATGATTACCTTTAGAACTTATATCCAGTCAGCAGTTTATAACTAAACTTACCCAGAGTTTATCAAACTTGAGCAGCCAATTACCATATTAAAGCACTTCAAATCTCTAAATATCCATGCTACTTTTCATTATCAAACATACACAGTAGCTTGATAGTATTGCTGTGTTGTGCAACTGTTATGTACTAAACGTCTGGAATTATTGTAAACACATTTCTTCTTTCCTTGTGTGGCATGTGGACAGTGCCACCTAAGGAACTGACACAGAACTGGGAAGGTGGAGCATGTTCAAATCCGAAATATCAAAACCTGAGATTCAAAATCTCATCCTGAGACTAGCAAGATTGGGACTAATTTCCCTCTCTGTTTCTGTGCCTGCTTGGTGACCCACAACCAGGAGGTCACAGATACTCAGTTATGTAGCCCAGCATGCAATGTTCTTTCCCATGCAAATAGAGCATCAATAGCAACTTATCCTCAGCCAATAACGAGCATTTATTCCCCAAATCCCATCCTATTTACCAACGTTCACATAGTCCTTGTCCACATGGAATAAAAAACTCCATCTATTTCATCAAGGATCTTCTGAGTCTGACTGGTTTTACTGAGCTGTAACACTTGAGGGAAGCCTCTATCCCTGGAAGCAATCATGCTTGGACCTCTGGACCAGCATGCCTAGCCATGCTCCAGGCACTCACAGAGGCTTTCATCAGTGAGGAGTGCAGTACCGCTCTCCCTGGCCCGGCTCCCGACAGCACCACCTGACTGGCTACCTCCACTGGCCTGAACCTCTTTACTCCTTTTCTAAGAGCTTTAACACTATTTGGGCTTTCCTGGTAAGACGGGAGTTCTGCAGACTCCATTAGTTCAGGACTCTGCTCCACCCCTCCCAAACTGGTGTACAGTGGCATCTGACTCTCTGGAAGGAGGGAAAACAGATTGCGGACCCCACCTGTTCTAAACTTTACCCAGTCCTCTCCAAGGTAGTGTCCAGATGCTGTCCAGACCACCAAGAGGAGAAAAAGAAACAGAACCATACTTCTATCATCCAAATCTGCGATAATTAGAATTAGCTATAGCAACCTCTAGGCTAGCTCTTTTTCTGTAGTTTGTTGCTAGGAGCAATGCTCACAAAACAGTTGTCAAGCATGCGAGACAAGCATTCTCCCACTCATCCTGTCCTAGCCTTGTTTTCATTTTTCCTTGAATTTTGATATAATATCTAAATTGAAATCACTCTATAACCCAGAATGGTTGTAATTCCCAGTGCACTGGGAATTTATATGCCTGTGTCAGATAAAAATCTCCAAATTTTTATCTATTCAATAAAACTATAATGAACATTCCTTTATGCAATTTTATGAATTACAAATTCCAAAGTTTTTACTCTAAATTATGATGTTCACTGTTTCCTAAATGAGCTTATGTGAAGTATTATTTCCATATCTATACATATTTGTTGTTTGTATGTACAATCCAATGAACTGTTGAATATGCACAACAGTCTCAGTCTCAAGCTGGTCTGTCAGTCTTTCCTGGGCTAATGCTACTCCTTCCCTCTTCTGCCTCCCATCATGGTCTGCCACTGCATCTGAATTCCCCTATTCTCTTTATCCCACCATTCCACTTCACTTTCTTCTAATTAGAATTTGACTCAGTTCAAGGGCAATCACTTCATGAAGAACAGGCTTATTCATTTATTGGACAGTATAACAATGAGCACAGACTAGGTACTTTATATACCAAGATATAGTTTCCAGTAGATCCAGAGGCTAGAATTTCAGGTCCAATTCCATTTACCCTAAGAGTAAACATAATTGTTTTAAATCAACAATGTTCTTACTGTTGAAGTATTTACTAAGTTAGGTAAAGTTTAGTTATTGTAGTTCACAGTAAATAAATCCTTGGGCCATTGTTCAAGGCACTGCATGTTATTCCCTGGTTACTGCAAGTGATACACTTGAAGAGTATCAGACACACACTGACAACTGCAGAAGCGCGTGCAATGGCTGGATGTGTGGGCGGGTTCAAGCATGGTATGCTCCATGTCAATGTCAATTAAAAATAAAATTAAGATAACTTTAACTTCACTAACTACTAGGGTTATGAACAAGGATACTACAGTGTATTCTAGGGTACTGTGAGATGAAAGTAGTGACAATGAAGCTAGAAAGGGGAAGCTGTGATATTAGATTAAAGATCAGAAAAGCTATGGAAGGTAATGGTTAACAAGTAAATAGAGAAAAGTTGGGGAAGAAAGAAAGAGAAAATGATGGAATGAGAGAGAAAGTACATGAGTTGCACAGTTGAAGAGTTAAATACTTAATGAAATAGGTGGAGAACTAAATAGAAAACTCATTAAATCACTATGTAGTACTTTAAAGAGAGAATGCTAAAAAAATGCATGAAAGTAAAAATGAATAGTAGTAAAAAGTTAAAGTATGAGCAGAAATTAAATTCAAACATTTTGTGTAATTCAGTAACTCTTTCAAACAAATGAATTTGAATTCTCTCCTTTTCATGATGTTCCATGAGGCGAAATGGATTGATAGGGGAGAAGAACAAGTTGAATGGGAGGCATTTATGGTATTCCATCACTGAGGGTCTTTCATTGACCCTATAGCTCACTGGTAGACTATTCAGACTAGTTTATGATCTGTAGTGTCCATCTGTCTCTCCGCAACTCCCAGCTCTAAGGGTACAATATGTGACATGGTACCTATCTTTTTACAAAGGTATTAGTGACCCAAGTGTGAGTATTCATGTGTGTGGTAATACAAACTGAGCCATCACCTAAGCCCACAAAAAAAAAAACACTAAAATATCAACAGGCACAATCATATGCATGGTTGAAAACAAAATATACTTGAAAAAATGCTATCCTCGTAGGCTCTCTACTCTGGCAAAGGAGACCTGAACTGCACTCAGTGAATGAGGCAAGATCAATTCCCACTGTAGGAGATTGGTTTTTTATGTTGAGTGTGTTTGCATTTAATTATCCAGATCTCTTACCTTTAATAACTCTTATAGTTCAAGACACACAAGACAATATTCATATGCCCATATGCAGTTTTATCAAGCTCTCTGAGGACATTCCATTCTATAGAACTAGTATTTTCAAGTATCTACTAGTTAATCTGTGTATGAAGCAAACAAACTAAGGAGTTTGATAGTTTTCAGGAAGTATCATAAATCTCCCTAGAATGATCAATCTTAATGATTTAAAGACTGGAGACCGTCCAAACGGAACCCAGCAAAAGTTTCCCTGCTACCTCTTCCACAAACGTCTTACTAAGCAGAAGATTTTCTTTAAATCTGCCAAATACTAGTAAAAGTGTTTCATAAGCTAGTATTGTTTTATAAATGGCATTATGGTAGCTTGCCAAAGTGAGAGAGGCTGATTTACATGTCACTAGTCATGGTCTAGGCCTTGCTTAGTTTTCTCTTCTTCCAGTTTCAAATTATGTCACTCTCAAAACAGTTTACTGTTGTGATTCTTTATGGATGCTTTCATAGATGGGCAGCTACTAAGAATGTCTCTTTAGTGATAGCATGTCACAGAGGGATGGGACATCATGAAGAATTCAAGATAATTCTAAAGAAGCCAGAGAAATCAAGTATTTTGGTGTGCCCAGGAATAATACAGTGGAGATACAGTGTCTGCTGAGGGTATGAAAGCCTTCATTAGGTCACTCACAGTTCACTACAAAGAAAGACTGTAAGTATACAGATATGGAGAACATTATCTTCCCTTTTCAACAAAGGTTTTATCTTCTTCTCTGGCATCTGTTTCAGAGAAGGGCAGGAAAACTGACTAAGTCATCTATTTAAGCCTTGAGCAATCTGCATATGCAGGGATGATAAACACAGAGTCCTCTATCATCCACTTTCAACTAGGAGCAAACACACAAGGACAGATATCCCCTGCAGGTCACAGAATAGCAAGTCATTATGATGCACAAAGCAGGCAGATAAATGTTAATTGGAAAACTAAGTTTGGACAATATTCTGGTAATGTTTAAAGAATAAATACACTTCTGGAATTGACTAGAAATTAATAAATAGTTGTGATAACTGGATTATCTTTGGTCCTGTTTTAATTGATTACAGCCTTTAGACAAAATAAAACTTACACTTTGATTTTTGAGTATTTATCAATAAAGAAAACAAGGCTTATTATATAGACACTAATTACCAATTACCTACTTGTTTACTAACCTTTGTGTGTGGAACTGTGCTCCACACTAAGAGTATGGTGTTAAGAATCCATTTTAAGGTCCAGATGTCTATGAGTCTTGAGACAAGCTTAAAACAGTAGGTATGATGCGAGAGCAACATGGCAGCATACACAGGTTCCACCATAATCACAGAAATAAGACTAAGATGAGAAAAGAAAAAATTAAAAATAAAAACAACACAAATTTCTATGTTAGGCACTACAAAGCTGTAACACAGATACCTCTTGGTAATATAATTGCATCTCCCTACAGGACCCTCATTCTGCGGCTCTGTTCTCTTCCTCTACCTTCTTTTCTACCTAGGAATTCTCAAGTGTCCTTCAGGTCCTCTGAGGAGTGCTTCCTTATTCTAAATCTAGGGCACAGATGATCTTCCATGATGCATACCCCCACCCCATGCAGTATACTTCTTCAGTGGTCTCTCAAAATTCTCTACTTATCTGTTCATCTGGCCCTTTAAACCTACACAGCGGAAGACAGGAGTAGAAGGATAGAAGTGTACCTATGGGAGTCTGGGCTCCCACAATCTAGTGCACTACACCTTAGAAGTAATTTTCTCAACACTCGTTCATTACGTACTTTAGCTTATGGAGAATAAATCTTATTAGCTGACATAATACAAGTTTAAAATACCATTTTAAAAATGGTAAGCAACAGTCAGTTCAACATTAAGTGTAAGAAGATACAGTGTATAGGAACTTACTGATAATGTCTCAGGTCAGAGAGAAATGGTGTTAACAAACAAAACCTTCCAGGTTTACCAACAGTATAGTCAAAGAGAACCTGGTACCTCATCAAACCAGCCCTAAGCTGACTAAACTGGGTTTTGTCTTCTTACATCTCAAAGTATTGGCAGTTTGTAGCAAACCATTAATGAATGTATCACAGATAAATTCTAATATTTCCTATGTGATTTGCAAGCTAGTCATCTACCGTTATTTGTTTTAACCCACAGTAAAAATAGATCTAATGCATTAGATCAGTCTTGGAAAGTAACCAAAGCAAAGCAAATATTATATTCTGTCCATCTGTTTGGTTTGTATTCATTCACTACTACATACCAATTCTACTATTATGGAGAACAAATGTTTCTTTTTAGTAAGAACTCTGAAAGTAGTTTTGTTGCCACCATATGTGTGCTGGCATTTAAGAGAATGATACTTAAGAAATAACTGGCACCAAAACAGAGCACATTTTAAATACTACCCATTGAAGATTTTCTTATTGTTGAATACCAGGTATTTGATATATTTAGTTCACTTTTTAAGTGAAATGAAGGACATTTTAATTTTAAAATATTCTTTATTCATAGGTATTTTATACAAATATAAAATGGTTTATAATATCTACTCCCTGTTTTTGTCCTCCAAGTTACCCTGTATTTCCTCAATATGTCCTCCCTTCCAACCTCATGTCTTCTTTTCCATGAGTATATGAAGAGCACTAATAGAGTTTAGTAAGATATTCAAAACAAAAGCAAAACTCTTTTCTGCGGGGGCTAGTTCCCTTTATTTTATAGTTCACCAGTGACTATCAACATAGGGAGAAGAAGACCTTTCATCTGTCTCTGTAACTTTTCAGTGGCGCATTAGCAGGAGTATATTGCATGAGAAAGACAATGTAACTTAACAGTTATAGATTAACCAAACAGATATGGAAGGAAGAGGATCCAGGGTACTGATTGTTGGACCATGAGTTAAAGTCCTTATCAACACCAGAATAAGAAACAAAAAGGCGCATGTACATGTAAGTCCAAGCAGTGCACCATAATTGAAAAGCAAACTAGTACATTACTAACAACAGCGTATAGTACAAATAAATACTGCATGTAGCCCATGAGTAAAAAAGGAAACATCTTAAATTATAGTTTTATGTAACAAAGATCAACTATATGGGGAGGATGTTTTTGAAATAATAAACAATATACAACAGTATATTTATAGAACAGCTGACAGAAGTTGCCTCTTAAACTGCCAAATTTAGCACCTACATGTGTATCTCAATAGCTAGGAACCTGAAAAATATATGTCACTGTTATACCTTAGTATTTTTATTAAATAATGATTATCACATGGATGTATATGGGATTTAAACAATGCAAGTGAAGCTATTAGCACAATCACAGAATACAATGAAAATATCTAAATGTTAATTTTTAAAATGCACTAAACCAAATAGTGTTGGGTATCCTTCTTTAGGACAGGCACTATTTTCTTAACTTAAGCTGATTGACTACAAAAGAGTCAAGTGGCCTATTGGCTTGAATATCCTACCTCCTCTTCTTTTATAACTGAATTTATTAAACTGTTACTTTAGCATGTTGATTGTCATTGTCCTTGTTCAGCTCATGTTTAGGTAGTCATGTGGGTAAAAGTTTATGAATGTAGCTTGTGACATCACTTGGAGACACAGTCTTACAGTAAACTACCAGATCCTAAAGCTCTTACAATCTTTCCTTCCTGTGAGCCTTAGGTGCAGGCCTTGTCTAGTAGATATTTGTATCCTAAGGTAGACAGTGAAAAGCTAAGAAACTTTAGCCCTATACAACGACCTATGGAGAAACAAAGAAAGCTGAAAGCAGGAAAAATAGTTTCACCAAGAAAGAGCAGAGTAATTGTTTATCTAATACCAAGTTATCACCCTTGAGAACATACAAACACATAACATTATACAGACTGAGGAGATTCTGTTTATATATTTAAGAATATATATGAATACAGATATACATATATGTATAGAACAACAATTAAGAAGAAAAGAGTTCATGTGTGTGAAAACAAGCAAGGAGAGGTACTTAGAACTATTTTGGAGAGAGAAAAAATGAAGGGAAAAAAGATGTAATTATATTATGATCTCAAAAATTAAAATAAATAATAAAAATTACTTGACAATATAATGTGGAAAAACTTCATGTATAAGGATTTGGAGAATTAATATATTTTTAAAATTTATTTATTTTATTTATATGAGTACACTATAGCTATCTTCAGACACACCAGAAGAGAATATTGGGTCCCATTACTGATGGTTGTGAGCCACCACATGGTTGCTGGGAAACTCAGGACCTCTGGAAGAGCAGTCAGTGCTTTTAACCACTGAGCCATCTCTTCAGCACTCAGAAGAATTAATTAATATTAAATTAATATAAAAGTCACAACTGTGCAGAAAGTGATCTAGAAATTTAACAAAATATCTATCACTATTCTTAATTGATGTAGGAAATCAAACTCATATGAAAGCACAAAAAAAAAAAAAAAAAACCCAAAATCTATAAACAATTCAAGTCCAAAGAATAATGATAGATGGATCACAATCCAAAATTAAAATATATCACAAAGTCATAGAAAGCATGCCCTGGTTTTACATACAAATGAACATATAGGCCAATTAAATATAGTGTAGAAGATGTAGACAATATCATACATATAGAGCCATTGGATTGTAGACAATGATGTCTAAACACATGTCCAATAAACGATGACCTCCTCAATAAGTAAAGCTGTAAAGATGGTACATACTCATGAAGAATAATGAAGTCAAATACGTATTTCTCGTATATACAAAAATCACCTATAAAGGAATTTAAACTCTTAGTATAAGAGCTGAAATTTTGAAAATACTAAAGAGAAACATAGCAGAAATATTTGACATTTGCATGGGTAAAATCTCATGGTTGATGTTTAAAATTCAGGAAATAAAAGCAAGAATTCATAAATGACAACTTGCAATATTAAAGAACTTCCAGTACAGCAAATGGAGGAAGAAACAGAAGACATCCTTCTCACTGATGTTAAATTTGCTAGCTATTCATCAACCAAAGAATTAATATATAGACTATAAAAATCTCAAAAATCATTAATAGCAAAACTAGCCCAACTGTAAATGGACATGTGAACACAACTGTCCAGATATTTGACAAGGAAGGGCAAATAACTAAAAACCGAATAAAGAAATGCCCAAAATCCTCAGTCATCAGGGTGATGCAAACCAACCTACACCAAGATTCCATCTCACCCCAGTTGAAATGGTTATCATCAAAGAAGTAATAAAAGTATTATTTAGGCTATGGGGAAAATGAACCTAAAGATTAACTTAAGAAATGAAAAAAAAATAGCTTTCTTTTAAACTTTTTTATTTTATGTATTCACCATTGCCTTTTTCAGACACACAAGAAAAGGTCATCAGACCCCATTGCAGATGGTTGTGAGCCACTATGTGGTTGCTGTGAATTGAACTCAGGACCTCTGGAAGAGCAGTCAGTGCTTTTAACCACTGAGCCATCTCCCTAGCAAATATAGGTGGTTGTGAACATACATGGGTGCTGGGAACTGAAAGAGCAGCAAGTGCACTATAGTGATCAGAGGAGTAATTATGCAACTTTGTTTATTGCCTTGCTTGTTCTTTGACTATTTGTGTGTATTGCCTTGTTTGTTCCTTGACTATTTGCATCTTTTGTATTGCTAGTTCCTCAACCTAGAACTGACCTTAATACTTTCACATAATTAAAATGGTATAAAAGCAAAAAGTAGAAGGATGGATGGGATGGGGGGTTATGTGGGATAAGGAGGGAATGAGGAAAGGGGATAACTCCTAAACTGTAAATAAATAAAATATCTAAAAAAAAAAAAAAAAACAAAAAAACAAATGAAAAATAGTCTAGGAATAATACCAGGATCCTACAAAATATTAAAAAGAAGACATCCATATGATCCAGAAATTTATCTCCTATGTATACCCCTGAGGAGAACAAGCCAGCTCACTATAGAAATAGTATATTTCTGTATTTATAGAGGTATTATTTATATCTGTCAAGATATGATATCAGTGTAGGTGTTTGTCTACTGATGAATATATATAGTGTATGTACATAATGGAATACTGTCCAACCATACTGTGGTATTTATGAGAAAGTGGGTGGAAGCAGAGATGATTCTATCTATCTTTCTGTCTGTCTATTTATTTATTTATTATTTATCAAAATAAGACTGAATTGAAACATACCTTCTCTCTTACATGAAACCTAGAGCAAAGATAAGTAAATATGGCCAGAAAAGTTTAAGAGGGTGATTACAGGCAAGAGGGAAAGGCAGAGGGCATTAAATATAATGAAGACAGATATGGTCAAAGTATGTATTATCGATATATAAAATTGTAATAGGACTCGTAACATTCTACAAATAATATATACTGAAAATTTATTTCAAAACATGAAGACATAGAATTTTCACTGAAGATTCTGAATTGTGACTACTAGTAATTATTATCAGAAATTCATATTCAAATCTTATCCTGACTACATGCATCTCTATGGTTCACTTATACCTTTACCACCTGCTTGCCCTAGAGAGATGATTGACAGAGATTGGTACAGGCCGCTCTGTGGCTGTCACTCACAAGCTTATGACTCCTTAGGAATGACTGACTTGTAATGTGTACATGACGAGTATCCCCAGGGAGCATAACTCAGCACTGAAATAAACAGATTAATATCTCTAGCCTGTTACTAGTGCTCCAACAGCATACATTTGAATTCTGTGAGCACACCACAGTGAAGGCAGAGGCTTGGACCAACTGGTGGCATTAAGGCTTTGGTGAAGGTGAGGCTTCCTGCTGATTATACATGCAAATCATGGTTTGAGGGGAAACCCTGGACTGTGAAACATTATTCCATAACTTGCTCAAAGGATGAATATTAAACTACACAATTTAAGGCCATATCTCAAGGATTAGTTTCCTTCTCTTCCAAACTTAAGTTCATTACCATAAACTATGAATGAATTGAACATTGGGGAAAATTGTCTGCTATAAACTGCTTCATTTAAATTGAACATGCAGCAGAGTCAAAATCCAAATCCAAATTTTCTTGTATAATTCTAACCCTGAGCAAATAATGAAATTCCTGAACTTTTATTATAAACTAAAATTGGTTAGTAATACAAAATAGAACTGCATCCTTGGGAGTTCACACATGATTCACTGCAGATAGAAAATGGTTCCTTTATTTTCCATATCACTCTGATAAATGCATACCCTTGAAAATATCAGATTTCAGCTTTATATTGTATTTTTAAAGCACAGACAAAAAATAATCAGTGCATCAACCTTAATGATGATTAAATGGTTGTGATGGTTTGTATATGCTTGGCCCATGGTGTAGGTGTGTCACAGTGGCCATGGGCTTAAGACCCTCACCCTTGTTTCCTGAAAGTCAGTCTTCTACCAGCAGCCTTCAGATGATGATGTAGAACTCTCAGCTCTGCCTGTATCATGCCTTCTAGATGCTGCCTTGCTCCCACCTTGATGATGATGGAATAAACCTCTAAACCTGTAAGCCAGCCCAATTAAATGTTGTCCGTACAAGAGTTGCCTTGGTCATGGTGTCTCTTCACAGTAGTAAAACCCTAAGACAATGGTATTACCTTATAATGGATGGGCAATGTTTCTCCTAAATAACATACATAGGTTATCTATAACAAAGCCCATTGCCAGTTATGAGTTGCTTCTTTTTGAATTGTTATTCAGTGGGGTCACAAAGCCTCTCCCCAAACAGTACTCTGAAAAACTGGTCTAGTACATGGTCTTACACCCAAGCATAAACAGGGAGGTATTAAGTAGACATAAAGGGGTTAAAAACAAAGCAAACTACATGATATTTTCAGAATAAATTGTAATAAGGATTGCAATGATTGTAGTGGAAGGAATGGGGATTGGGTGTGATTAGACAATATATGCATGTAATGAATTCTCAAATAATAAAGGGTAAGTGATATAAATCCTAATCTTGATGTTTGTGTTTGCTGATTTTTGTCAAAGCTAATAGAGAGACTGATCAAGCTATCAATGTTTTCACTTAGAAACTTTGGTATATTACCTATAACTGAGCAGGGACCTGAGAGTAGTTCCTGTCATGAGTATCACGCTTGCTTTTGGAGCAAGTCTGGAGTAAACTATGCTTAGTATATTTAATCGAGACTACAGTCCAAGGAATGTTCTTTGCTGTCATTTCCCAGTCTATCACTCCAGAGTTTATCTAAAGTTTCACTATGTGATTTTAAAAGCAGCATTGTGGCATGGCTACTGAAAATCACAAGATATGTATTCCCTGTAGTATTTGGCTACAAAGGTTCTAAGGAACTGGTTTACTTTTTCACTGATTCTGGCTTTAAAATAAATCTTTTGTACAACATCTTCTCATGAAAGATAACAATGGTATCTCCTAAAAGGCAGTAAAGGGTAGGAAGCAAAGAAGCAGGTTCCTAAGGAGTCATAGTGAGAGGCTGAGGGTGAAGCTTTCAGAGAAGTCTTTGTAGAGGGTGCAGCCTCAGGAAGAGCTAGGTAAGTAGAACAAGCAGTGCTAAAAAGGGGTTAGATCTTAGTAGCTCGAGTTGCAATAAGTACATTAAATTGAATATGCCAACTAAGTTAAGACACCCAAAAATGGAGGTAAAAGAGAGGCAAGGGAATAATGGCTGAAAATACTAATCAGGATATTAATCAGAAAGTCCTGACAATAATGATCATGTCTGGAAATGATACGGTCATTGTCAGGTATCAGTTTAGTATGAGGAACTCAGGCCAAGACCATAAGGCCTATGTTTTTCTCATTGTAAGATGTTACGACAGTTTCCTTTGGCTCTGTGTAACACTGCCTGGACCCATACAAAACAGCATGAGCTATTTGATTCTACCCGACACAGAACCTACCATTTTCTTTAATGCACCAACACTATTCAGACAATCAAAAATGATTTTCTTCATTTGAATCTGTTAAAACTTCACAGTAAATATTATTCCCAGATATGTCTTTCATTATTTACAAAATAGAGAAGTTCAAATAAGTCCTTTGAAAGGATGCAAATGGGTAAAAATAAAGGCAGTAGTAGGTCTCTATAATTTTTCCATTTGCCTGAACACTTGAATATTATATCCTCAATTTTGGAAACAATTCTCTTCAAAATTTCAGAGTACCTAATGGGCTCATTCTTCCCCACAGACCTGAAACAGGATTACAGCATATTTTTTCTGTCTAGTTAGAAAACATTTGGCAGCAGAATTTTGTATGTTAATTTAATGACTTCCCCATACAGTGTCCAAAGTGCAGAAAAAGCAATTCTAGATCCTCTGAAAAATAAATAAATAAAAATATCCTAGAAATACTAATTACCCCTGATTGTCCCGGTGCACAATGAATGTGGGTACAAGCTGTTTGAATACTTCAAGCCAGTTGTGACACAAAGGTGAAAGCATTAGACCTGTAGAATGTGCCCTGAGTCATATCCAACAATGTGTTTTTGTGTTTATTGCAAAATGTATTTCATCAACTGATGGCATATTTGGATACGTCTATAAAGCATTGGTCTCACCATTCCGTCTTTACAAAGGCACAGCATACACTTCGTTCAGACTCAGCCCACGGCCCTGTGACATCTCCTTCTCCTATTCTTCCTGGCTGCTGCCCTCCTTCCAATGGACTCGGTTCTATTTTCATATCTTTTACACTTGTAATTGATATCATACTTAGTATACAGATAACTTGTTTCATGAAGACATTTATACACATACATGGTCAATATTCATGGCCCATCCTATAACCCTCTTTGCCTTCAGCTTTCTACTTTCTTTTCCTCCATCGGGGAATGCTCTAATATCAGGCTGTATGCATGAATGTGGATACAGAGAGAGGGAGCTAGCTAAGTTCTGCACTTGAGAGTAAATAGATATTTGTTATATATCCTATCTACTATTCTCTCTTGTTCCTCCTGTCTTCCCTACCCCTCTCTTCCTTTCACTCACATTATCCATTCTATTATCTTCTCTTCATATTGAAAAAGTCATAAAAATCTATCCCCTTCTATCTCTATCTCTCATTTATTTATCACCATCGAATTACTCTCTAAAATCATTAACCTTACACATTTTCATAACCCACTGACAAAAATGGTGCAAAGCTTCAATCTTTGTTATGTAATTCTGGAGTCCTTTAATAGGTACTCAGAAGACTGTACAGTGTAGAGACTTCACCCTTGTTTACTTAGTACTATTAATTAAAAGAAACCACTGTCTGAAATATTAGGCATTAGGTACAAGAAACATCTCAAAGACAGTTGTCAGACATGAGAGTAAGACATCAGCAGTATTTTAATCAAGGACAAAATATAGCCAGCAATTCAATCATTTACACATAAAATGATATGGTTTATAACAACTTCTATGCATTTTCATATTCTATATAGAGCATCTAACTTTTAATATGTATGTTTCAAAGACCTCAATCTCTACTTAGGTATAACTGAGCAAAGATTTAAAGATCAATGTTTTACAATTGTATTTATGAAACCAATTATTGGTCCACTTTAATGATAAGGCATCTGAAATGGGCACAAGAATATACAAGTCACAGTTTGATTGTTTTTCTCTCATATTCTTTCTTCCATAGCTCTCTTTACTGTCTCTAATTTGACTTGATTTTTTTCCAAATACAAAGAAACTTCACTGGAAACAGACCATAGCATTACATGGAGCTCAGGGAGTCTTATCAAAGTTTGTAAGAAGAACTGAGGAATCAGGAAGGGATAGGGACTCTATAGGAAGACCATCAGGGTGAACTAATCTGGACACTAAGGGGCTCTCAAAGATGGAACCAACAACCAAAGAACTTACAAAGGTGGACCTAAGCTCCCTGTACATATGTAACAGACAAGCATCTCAGTCTTCATGTAGGTCCCCAACAACTGGACCAAATTCTGTCCTTAAATGTATTGCCTGCCTGTGGCTCCTGTTCCACTAACAGGGCTGCCTTGTCTGGCCTCAGTGGTAGAAGAGATGGCTAGTCTTGCTGTGACTTAAGGTACCAAGGCAGGCTGGTATGTAGTAGTGGGGGGTCTTCTCTTTTCAGTAATAAAGCAGATGGGAGATGGGCGGAGGGACCATGTAAGAGTCAGGGCTAGGAGGAGAGGGGAGTTTTGCGATCAGGAAGTAAACTGAATAAATAAATAAATGGAAAAAATGACCAAGTTACAAAGATACATGTAGGACTAAATGTTTCTTTCCTGAGAAGATTTGAAAATAAGGGATGCATTATCACAACTCATGTCAGTTTCTCTTTACCTTGCACGCCAAATATTAATCTATTAATTTTCAGTCTTAAGTCTCTGAGTCTCTCTGTTCTGCCTGCTCTCTTCTCTCTCTTCCCAGACCCTGTCTCTCCCTCTTCCTCTCTTTTACTTTTCCTGTCTGACTCCGTCAAATAGTGACCTTATTTTATAATCTCATTTCTTTTTCATAACTTAGCTTTACATTTTAAGAATTGTTTAAAAAATTGGTTTGAATTTTTTACATGAATTAACACATTTCCCAATTTTTTGAGTATTTCTTAATCATGTTTCTTTCTTTTATTAAGAAGCCCTTGTTTACATCTCAAGCCCATTTTTAATTGGGTCATTTTGTTCCTTGACCATTTGTTTCTTATATATTATGGCTAGTAATCCTTTGTTAGTATAGAGCCAGCAAAATTCCCTCCCAATCTACACATTTTTTCTTCATTTTGTTGAATAGTTATTTCACTGAACACAAATGTCTTAGTTTTATGAAGCTCTGATTGTCAACTGTAGCCTTTTTTTCCCTTATTTTCTTTTTTCCCAATCTGCTTTTATACCATTTTAATTTCATGCAAGTATTAAGGTCAGTTCTAGGTTGAGGAACTAGCAATACAATAGATGCAAATAGTCAAGGAACAAGCAAGACAATAAATACAAATAGTCAAAAAATAAGCAAGGTAATAAACAAAGACCCGTGATCACACCCATAATCAATGTTTCTAAGGGATTATCAGGATGATCAAAATATCTGAGCCTACTTCACTGTACTAGCCCAAAGGCATTTTCATGCCTGAAGTCTACTTCTTTGTTCTAGCCTAATATCAGATTCCTTCGTGAAGCCCACTTCCTGGTCCTTAGCCAATGTCAGATTCCTGCCAAGCAGCCCCCAAAGCTCTCCGCACCTCTCTCTTTTTTCATTTCATAAACAACACTCAGCCTGTCTTAGGTCTTTCTGACAAGAGTGCCTTCCTTACCCATCATGGAATATGCATTATCAAAATCAATGCACTTATGTTTTAGATTGATAAGGATCTGTGCAGAATCTTACCCATCATTGGCTTACCAGGCTGTTAAATTTATAACTCTGACTGGGGATCCATTTTCAGTTTCAAGCCATGTACTTAAGCTGCCAACATGCTGATTTTGTTAAAGACAAGCTTTAACACAATAGGCAGGAATAAAAGTATTCCCAGAACAAAAGGGGCTACCATGATCAAGCTATATATTCCATTCTTGAAGCTTGACAAAAATGGAAATACTGACCTCAGGCCATGGATAATTTTATCAGCAGTATCTGCAGCATCAAAGTTCAGCAGAGCAGCATTCTTTAAATTCATAATCTCACTATGCAAAATTAAAACATCCAGAGAGTTGTTAAAATTATGCCAAATACCCTGCAAGTGTCTTTAAACTTTGTCCTAACTATAATGACTATCATTGTAAATTTTAGAAGTAAACACAAAACCATTGGTATTTGGCATGACACTTGAGATGGCTCCTTACTCTTAAACTCTGTACCTCCTTCCAATAATTTGAATAGGATAAAGAGCATCAATCTATTGTTCCAAACATCTATTTAATCCTCTTGTATACTCAACACATTAGTGACATTTTTTTGCTAAATGATTAACGAAAGTATCTGTCTTAACTTCTTGTGTCAAAGCAATTGCAGAAGCAGTGTTGGTAACAATTAATGTAATTAAAGCAGTTACACTAGCAATAATCAAGCCCACTACCCTCTTGCTTCTGTTTAAAGCCTGATTCACTTCTTCCAGTACTTGCAAGCCTTCTTCAGAATACCAAGGTCCTATAATACTCAGAATAATAAAACAAAAGCTGGTTAATAGACCCCTGTAACAGACATGCCAGATTTCATCACACTAACACAAGTATACAATCAATACAACTTGCATTAATACTGTAGAAGAAACAAAAGTAATTTTAAAATGACAATTAAAAGAGTCTTAACACATACACTAACACTTATTTGAATTCCAGATCCTATTCCAACTTTATCTCTTGCTAACATAACATCAGAGAACTGCAGCTAACTTCCAAATATGTCTCTGAAAATGTCCAGAACCAGCCTTCCAAATGAAGAGTGTTATTTCCAATATTGGATTGATTTCTAGACCAGTCCATGATTGAATCTGAATAACAGGTCACATTTAAGAAAAATACAAGAGTCATCATAACTTCTTTTTTTAATTCTCTGTCCCACAAGGTTTAAAATCTTGAGGCAAGGGAGCTTGTCCCATCTGGGATATAGGCAAGCAAAGGTGGGTCAGGAACCCAGTACAGCTTTCCGGTCACCATTGTCAGGGCACTCAGCATCATTCTTTGTCCCAACATCAGCATATCTCACCAATTACTCTGGTAGCCACCATGCTATTTCAGCATCCTGCAGAAAAAACATAAACATGCCCTCTTCCTCATATTAAATACCTGATCTATTTCATGCCATATACCAGTAAGTGGATCCTTCCTTTTCACCTAGGATTAAGTATGCATACTGGTATGGTACCATAGACATTCAGCAGAAAAATCTTTGGCATCTAATTTAAAAAATAAAATAAAATAAAAAGAACATGATTTAAATAAATTTGTGGTAGATGGGAATATACCTCCCCCTTTTTTATTTTATGAAGATATTATTTAAAGTTCCATAAGCCCATTCCACAGTACCTTGTCCTTGAGGATTATAAGGAATCCCAGTAACATGGGTAATATTAAATTGTTGACAGAAAGTCTCAAATGCTCAACTGCAATAGCCAGTTCCATTATATGTTTTATTTGTTTATTTTTGCTTTTTAATTAGATAGTTTATTTATTTACATTTCAGATGTTTTCCCATTTCCCAATTCCCTTCAAAACTCCTTATCCCATTCTCCCTCCTCCTGCTTCTATGAGGATGTAAGCGCACACATGCACCCATTCCTGCCTGCCCTCCATCAAATTCCCCACACTGAGGCATCCAGCCTTAACAGGACCAACGACCTTCTCTCCCACTGATGCCCAACAAGGCCATCCCACACTACATATACAGCTGGAGCCATGGGTCCCTCGATCTATGTTCCCAGGCTGGCGGTTTACACACTTGGAACTCTGGTTGGTATTGTTGCTCTCACAATGGGGCTTGTTGATTTTCTCAAAGAATCAGCTCCTGGTTTTGCTGATTCCTTGGATACTTTTGTTTCTACTTGGTTGATTTCAGTTCTGAGTTGGATTATTTCCTACTGTCTACTCCTCTTGGCAGTATTTGCTTCTTTTTATTCTAGAGCTTTCAGGTGTGCTGCCAAACTGCTAGTGTATGCTCTCTCCAGTTTCTTTTTGTAGGCACTTATAGCTATGAGTTTTCCTTTTAGCACTGCTTTCATTGTGTCCCATAACTTTTGGTATGATGTGCCTTCATTTTCATTAAATTCTCAAAAGTCTTTATTTCTTTATTTCTTCCCTGACCAAGTTATCATTGAGTAGAGCCTTGTTCAGTTTCCATGTGTATATGGACTTTCCATTGTTTTTGTTGTTATTGAAGACCAGTCTTTGTCCGTGGTGATGTGATAGGATGCATGGGATTATGCCCGATCTTCTTGTATCTTTCCAGGCCTGCTTTGTGACCAATTATATGGTCTGTTTTAGAGAAGGTACCATGACTTGCTGAGAATAAGGTATATTATTTATTTTTAGGATGAAATGTTCTATAGCTATCTGTTAAATCCATTTCATAACTTCTCTTATTTTCTCTGTGTCTCTGTTTAGTTTCTGTTTCTATGATCTGTCCATTACTGGAGAGGAGTGTTGAAATCTCACACTATTATTGTGTGAGGTACAGTATGTGCTTTGAGCTTTTATGAATGTGGGTGCCTTTCATTTGGAGCATAGATATTCAGAATTGAGAGTTCATCTTGGTAGATTTTTCCTTTGACAAATATGAAGTGTATTTCCTTATCTTTTTTGGTAACTTTGGTTGAAAGTTGATTTTATTTGATATTTGAATGGCTACTACAGCATGTTTCTTGGGACCATTTGCATGGAAAACTGTTTTCCAGCCTTTTGCTCTAAGGTAGTATCTGTCTTTGTCACTGAGGTGCATATCCTGTACGCAGCAAAATGCTGGGTCCTGTTTACAAATCCAGTCCTTTAGTCTATGTCTTTTGATTGGGGAATTGAGTCTGTTGATGTTAAGAGATATTAAGGAGAAGTGATTGTTGCTTCCTGTTATTTTTGTTATTAGAGGTGGAGTTATGTTTGTGTGGCTATCTTCTTTTGGAGTTGTTGGGAGAATATTACATTCTTGCTTTTTCTAGGGTATAATTTCCCTTCTTATGTTGGTGGTTTCCCTCTATTATCCTTTGTAGGGCTGGATTTGTGGAAAGATATTGTGTAAATTTGGTTTTGTCATGGAATATCTTGATATCTCCATCTATGGTAATTGAGAGTTTTGCTGAGTATAGTAGCCTGGGCTGGCATTTGTGTTTTCTTATGGTCTGTATGATATCTGTTCTGGCTTTTATAGTCTCTGGTGAGAAGTCTGTTGTAATTCTTATAGGTCTACCATTATATGTTACTTGACTTTTTCCCCTTACTGCTTTTAATATTCTTTCTTTGTTTTGTGCATTTGGTGTTTTGATTATTATATGATGGGAGGAATTTCTTTTCTGGTGTAGTCTATTTGGAGTTCTGTAGATTTCTTGTATGTTTATGGACATCTCTTTCTTTAGGTAAGTGAAGTTTTCTTCTATAATTTTGTTGAAGATATTTATTGGCCCCTTAAGTTGGAAATCTTTGCTCTCTTCTATACTTATTATCCTTCAGTTTGGTCTTCTCATTGTGTCTTGGATTTCCTGGATATTTTGGGTTAGGAGCTTTTCGCACTTTACATTTCTTTGACAGTTGATTCAATGTCTTCCTTTTTATCTTCTATACCTGAGATTCTCTCTTCCATCTCTTTTATTTTGTTGGTGATGCTTGCATTTGTGACCCTGATCTCTTTCCTGGGTTTTCTGTCCCCAGGGTAATCTCCCTTTGTGATTTCTTTATTGGTTATACTTCCATTTTTAGATCCTGGATGGTTTTGTTCAATTCTTTCACCTGTTTGGTTGTGTTTTCTTGTTTTTCTTTAAGGAATTTTTGTGTTTCCTCTTTAAGAGCTTCTACCTGTTTAACTGTGTTATCCTGGATTTTTTAAGGGAGTTATTTAGTACCTTTTAAAGTCCTCTAGTATCATCATGAGAAGTGATTTTCAATCTGAATCTTGCTTTTCCAGTGTATCCAGGACTTACTATGGTGGGAGAACTGGATTCTGATGATGGCAAGTAACCTTGGTTTCTGTTGCTTATGTTCTTGCACTTGCCTTTCACCATCTGGTTATCTCTAGTGTTACCTGCCCTCACTGTCTCTGACTGGAGCTCATCCCTCCTGTTATCTTGGCTGTATCAGAAACTCCCAGAGTCCCACTGTCTCTGTGATCCTGTGATCCTGAAATCCTGGATATATGAGTTCCTGAGAGTCAGGCTGCCTCTAGATCCTGAACATTTTAGAACTCCTGGGGGCCCAGCTTCCTCTAGTGTTGTGGGATTGGTTGCAGAGCTAGTGTCCAAGGTCTGCTCAGGGCACTGGTTCAGACCAGATGGAACCCATACCAATGGGTCAGGATATGGTGTCTTCACTGGAGCAAACCAGCTAGGAGTCAGCTTCTCTGGATGCAGTGGATCCTCAACTGCTCTGAGTATATCAGATCCTCTGGGATGGGTCAGAATATGGTGTCATCATGGGAGCAGACCAGGTAGGAGTCTTCCCAGCAGAAAGTACCAGGAGAAGGGGGCAGGAAAGTGGTATTCAGGAGAGCAGGCTTTTGGTGGGTGATGAGTCCCTATTGCATTGGGCTCACAGCTGCAGCATTGGGACTTTAGATTGTGGGGGAGTGTTCTTACCAACTGCTCTGAGTGCAGAGGATCCTCTAGGATGTGTCAGAATATGGTGTCTTCACAGCAGGAGACCAGCTAGGAGTCTCATATTTCCCAATTTTTATGTATCTATCATAATATAGAACATATGAGGAACTGCTTAATATTCTCCAGAATTCCATCTTTTTCACATTCATAATTATGAGATGAATGCCAAATGTCTAATATGGATCTAATAAATATCTCTCAAATGGCTGAATGAATTAATTGAAATTAATATTCTGAAGGATGATGTACAGGCTATGAAAGCACTTCTGTAAAAGGTCAAATAATGTTCAATATACTGTACTTAGTAAAAATGGGTGATTAACTAATAAAACCATAATACAATATTCAATGATAAGTTGGAAGTGATTCCTGAGTTAACCTTTTAACTTAATTTTAAGCAGGAAATTTGATTAGGTAACATAATTGATAAGAGAGGCTTGAGTCAAGTAAATTTTCCACTAGAATTATCTTATTCTTATAGGCAGACACTGTAGCAAGATTAGAGAAGTAACAAGGAGGTGCCAGTGGCATTAGCAGTTCAGGTCTCCTTCTAGGTGTCTGCGGTAACTGTTCCATGGTGGCAGGATTACAGAAATTCTATAAGATGAGGGATGATCCAGGAATGTCTGTACTAGCCATGTTTCATAAAACCTGCGTTTTTACTAGCAAGCGTATCCCAGAACAGATTTACTTCTGTGTAGTCTACAAACATTTTGTGGTTATATGCTTCTACCTAACCAAAATAAAAGTCAGCCAGAGCATGACAACAACATGCTGTCTTGTTCCATGTAAGCTGGAGACTTAAAAGCAGCAAAAAAGAAGAGTATAAAATTGCTGAAAGGTGGTGCACACTGTCGAAAAAGAAAAGGTAAGGAAGGGCAGCGTCCCACAGAAGCTTCTGTATGAATTGAGGAGTTCATCTTTTTTTTTTTTTTTTCAGAGCAAAATGGGGAAGTGCTAGAGATGTTCTGTATGATCTTAAATTAATTCTCTGAGAAATTATTGAAAACTATCGTATGATCTGAACTGTATCTTATGGGTTGAGTTCTGGGTCTGCTGAGAAGAGTTTGAACAGGATACTGTAGAAATGAGAACAGTCAAGAGGCTAACTGCCATTATAAACTTGGGAGAAATTGATAGCAGAGGACAAGGTAAAGGAAGCAGCTGGTCCGTTCCTTCAAGTCATTGAAATTTATGGAGGTGCACATGGAAATTTCATTTATTCATGTCTATAATTCAGTGGAACTAAAACATCTATAATGGTATGAAAATGTCAAGGACTGGGTTCCAAGATGCTCTTCTCCTGTACAGATAATATTTAATCATTAAATAACCACTCTCTCCCCATTCTCCAAGTATCTGGAATTAAATTAAGTTGAAAATAGAATAACAACTATTACAATAAGTCTTGACCTGCTGGTATTCACTTATCAACATTGAAATGTTATCTTCAATTCCTCATAGATCTTAACAATATTGGTTCCTAGCTCTTGGTTTCTTAAATATTCTTATAGGAAAGATCTAGTGGTAATAATCCCCCTTTGTGTTTATCAGGTGATGCCTTAATTTCTCCACTAGTTTTGAGTACAAATTTGCTTACTATAAACATCCTTAGCATGTTTATTTGACACTGTTGTTTTGGTTTGTTTGTTTTTTCTATGTTTTGTTTTCAGATTTTTTTTTAAATTTTTATCAGAAAGGGTGATATGTAAGCTAAGGTGGGAGGAGTTAGGAGAGGAAGAGATAAAAGAGGAGGAGCAGAAGAGGCAGAGATGTAGGAGCGATGGAACGGATGTTCATGTGTATGTAGCAGTCAAAGGTAGTTGGTATACCTAGGTTGGGTATTGGGTTACACTTCTGATTGTATGGGTATGTTGTTACTGATCATTGCCAAATATCATAAGCTTTGATTAATCTATAAGAATTAGAGTCTCATTCTCTTACTGGGCCTGCATGGATAGAGGAATGGTCTGGGCAATGCCCTGCCTTGAGGAGACAGCATGGAAGATTGGTAGAGTCATCTCTCACGCTGGCATCTAGTGGGTGGCAGGGCTGGTGTTTCTGATGGTCGGTTCTAGCTGCAGCAAGCACATGGTCCTCTGGCCGAGAAACATGGTGACTGGGCTAGACAGAGCAGCTGCAGCTTATTTGGCCTCAGTTAGAGGCCGATTTTAAATGATTACTACAACAGTTATAATGTGACTTTTCTTGCTAATGCTGTATTATAAACCTCTTAGTTTCACCTCACTTTTCTTGGGGCCTTCAGACTCCATAGTTTCTATAATCCTATTTTCATATTTGTTAGTTGTTTCTTCTCTAGTGAGGGATAGGGTTGCCAACCCACAGTCAAAACTTTGACCCAAATTGTTCCAGTCTGAAAGAACTGCAGGGACCAACATGGAAAAAAACCTGAGGAAAAAGGAGGTCCAGTGATCGGCCCAAAGTGGGATCCAGATCAAGGGGAGGTCCCAAGACCTAATACTATTACTGATGCTATGAAGATCTCACAAAATGGACCTATCATGACTGCCCTATCATTGAAGACCAACAAGCAGCTGAAAGAGTTAGATGCAGATGTTTGCACCTAACCAATGGACAGAAGCTGCTGACCCCCGTGGTTGAATTAGGGAAAAGGTGGAAGAAGCTGAGGAATAGGGTGACCCTGGCAGTATCAATTAACCTGGAGTTCTGAGATCTCTCAGACACTGGACCACCAACCAGGAAGCATACACCAGCTGATATGAGGCCCCCAAAACATACATCAGAAGAATGCCGGGTCTGGGTTCAGTCAGAGAAGATGCACCTAACACTCAAGAAACTGGAGACCCCAGGGAGTTTAGATGTCTATTGGCGTGGGGGGTGGGACATCCTACAGGGATGACAGGGTTGGGGAGGAGATTTGGGATGTGGAACAGTCAGAGACTGGACCAGAAGGGGGATAAAATCTAGAGTATAAAAAAATGATTAAATAAAATTTAAAAAAAGAAATAGTTGCTGTTTCTCCTTGCAAGTGCAAAGATATACACAATGTCTATGTCTAAAACAGTAGACACATCCTAAAGAATGACACCTAGGTTTTCCCTAACCAACACACACGCCACAAGGAAATCTTTTTGTTTGAAATAAGTTCTCTGATGTTATTGGAAACATAAAGACAATAAGAAATATTACAGTGAACCAAATAAACATCTGCCACTATTATGCATTCTAGTGGAGAATTCAGAAAAAAAAATTATTTTTACAAGATTATTAACTACTCCTCTATTAATCTTGTCACCAAAATATTAAAAACTGCACGTTAAAATTATTTGATATTATGGCCTATTTTCCCCTAAATTAAGTCAATAAACACAAAAGGCTAGGGCTAGATAAGTCATTATTAAAACTCTTCAACGGCATTCTTATAGTCTCTATAATTTAAGATCTTAAACTTCTTTCAATTCCTTGTAGTATTCAACTAAGTCAGCAAATTACCCTGAAGTTGGAGACTAATTGTAACAAAATCTATGTGGAAAAGGTCATGTAGTAACATCATGATAAGGTTTCCCCCAAGAATTTCCACACTTCCTTACTCCCCTTTGTTTGAAAGGATTGGGCCATCAACACACTAATTACTAGTTCAAACAGACATCAGGCATCAAGGAGAGAGAAGAGTCTTAGACAGCCTTGTATAAAGCAAGTCATCCTTGAGAGCACATACATGAAGAGTAAGTCAGTTTTTAATACACAAAATTAAATTTTATGTTCATGCCATTGATCAGTGTTTCATGGTATCACAACACACCATGCTAAGTTCATGAATGTACATCAGACAGCTAAGTTCAATAATCAAAATGGAGATTTTCTGATATTCTGTGAGAAGTATCAAGAAATAGTCCGAGAGAATCAATACTTTGTAATAAATGTGGTGTTCTTTCAAAAGACTAGAGAAGATAATGAAACAAGGTATGTTTTTGAAATATGATTTTATTATATTATCAAAACCAAATAGCTTACCATCGACAGGTGACAAAACAGGATAGGGTTAGTGTCTGTGAAGAGACACCATGACTAAGGCAACTCTTATAGATGACAGCATTAAACTGGGGCTTGTTGGACCAAGTCTGTGCCTGGCTTTTCTGAGACATTTTTTGTCAATGCAATTAATCTGATTCTCTACATGTTAAACTTCGCCTGACAGACTCTTCAACATGGACAAAAAACAGCCACATTCTTCATCAAATTACCACAAAAACAGTCTCTAGGCCACATACTAACATTCTTCTCTGTAATTTCTTGAGACAGGCCCCATAGTTCAAATCACCATCAGCAACAATCTCTTCCATATTCCTACTAGGATGGCCAATTTGATCTCCCTTAAAGAATTCCACTGTTTTCCAAATCCAAAGTCAGAAAAAATACATTCCTCCAAACAAAAACATGGTCAGGACTATCACAGCAATACCCTAGTCCCTGGAATCAACTTCTGTCTTAGGTAGGGTTTTCATTGCTGGGAAGAGACATCATGATCAAGGTAGCTCTTATAAAGGACAACATTTAATTGGGGCTGGCTTACTGATTCAGTCCCTTATTCTTATGGTGGGAAGCATGGCAGCATCAAGGCAGGCATGGAGATGGAGGAGCTGAGAGCTCTACATCTTGTTCCAAAAACAAGCTGCAGAAGACTGGCTTCCACAGAGCTAGGAAGAGGGTCTGAAAGCCCACACCCATAATAATACACTTCCTCTAACAAGGCCACTCCTATTCCAACAAGGTCACCCCTCCTAACAGTGCCACTCACTACCTGGGCTAAGTATATTCAAACCACCACAGTTAGTGAGGTAACCTCTTTCATAGTATTTCTTCATTCTTTAAAGGACTCTTAGAGTTCTGTGGAAGCAATGAATGGAATGGGCATTGACCAAAAATATTAAAAGAGTTGGCAGTCTATTCAGCCATTAAAAAAATGGGAGGTTTTTCTGAAACATAAGTTGTCAAAAGACAATTATATACAGTACTATCAGATAAATGAAAGCTATCAGCTGTCCACATTTTACGTGAGAAGTAACATAAACACTTAAGCATGATCAATCAAATCAAAAATTTAACTGTTTGAAAATGGAAACAAAATATGTACTAAAATCTTCATCAGTAACAAAGATCTTTTTAAAAAAAAATTCACAAAATTACAGTGTTTTGATCTGTAGCATAAGTGTCACAAATTCTATGACATTCTGACATTAGCCCAAACCTAAGCATTCTGATTCCAAAACATCTAAATAAAAAGGATTTGCAAACTTTTCTGGTTTGAATATATTCAAATTAATTAGGAAATTATACAGCACATCAACATTTGATGCTATATAATATTCCGGTTTTAATAGTTGTCATGGACTCTTAACATTTACCATTTAACAGTAAACACACTTGAAAAGGCTTCAGGTTTCTGAATGACTTCTATGTTGCCAACAACATTTAGCCAGAGGCTACAGAGAAGCATTTCATTGTCATACTTTTAGAACTCAGACTGACAAGTGTTATACCAAGAGACAGTATCAAATAATCAGTTAAGTCCTTCTTAAATTAAAAGTCAATCATATCACTAATATAATCCATTGCTGTGTAGCACATCTCTTTGTATACTTTCATAAGATCACCCAATTCGATATTCACAAAAATCAAATAATATTTATGACAAAAAATTCCTACTTATCATGCTTTATTACAACAGATTAGTTCTGGCTTAATAAAATAAAATAAAAATGTACTTGATCTTTAAGAATATCATCTAATAGCTAAATTTTATAGCTTCTAGATATAATAGTTTTCCCATATTTCAGGTAATAGTAAACAAAGCATTTGATTTAATTTTATTTATTACATTTTATCACAGTGAGAGACAATTGGAAAACTATAGTAATCATTTCTGTAATCTTTATTTATTAAGATAATTACATGGTCTTTGCTTCCAATTCACTCATTATAAAGTATATAATCAACTTGATTTATTTGATCTATTTTTAGATCTTTCATGTATTTGCAAGAGTAGAAACACCTTTTATGCACTGAAATTTATTAATATTGCCCAAGAAACCACATCAATGAGTACTATATTATATTATAATCAATTACTTGTAGGTACAAACATAGTTTGAGATGTATTACACTGGAAACAATACTATAATTAGTCTTAAAACTGTTTGTAGAAGACAAATGGTAAAAACCATAAAACGAGTAATATGCTCTATACTTGATGATAATAATAATAGAAATAATATCAATTGCCTAGTGATTAGCCAATGTTGTACTTTTACTGTTCTCTCCAAAAACAAGAATGTATGCGTGTGTGTGTGTGTTTGTATGTGTGTGTGTATATGTGTATAGATCCCAAAAGAAAACATAATAATGTGGTGTAAATAACTGGGCAAATTGGTATGTTACTGTCATGCTGCCTAAATGATAAAAATATGTAATTATACTTTCCATATCCAAAATAAAAATGCACTAGAAATAAAAATTTCACTTTGAAAATAATGCCTTTCACTGTCTTTTATGTTTTTCTGCCTGAATCATTGCCATGCATTTGCATAGACTGAGATAGCAAAACCTTACAGGCTTAACTCCTAAGAGGCAATGAAGAAAGCACCAAGACTTTTATTGTTTTTGTTCCAACACACTGAGAATGAAGTACATGCTGCATGCAGTACCTTTGGATACTGTTTCACAGGAATCAATACTCTTTCAGAGAGCTTTATGTTTTTGTTGCTGATGACATCAAGATACTTCTTTTCTTCGTCTTCCTTTTTCCCATCTGAACCTTGAAATTTCTCAATTTCTGAAAGAAAGAAATAATCACAAAACCAAGATGAGTGACATGAAAAAATGAGCTGTCCTGATATAATTGTTGTACTATTGCATATACAGTTTGAGTAATTCTGATAAAGGCGGAAGCTGCACCTTGAGACAGCTATCTGAATCCCACTACAAGGCAACATCTATTAACAGCAAGTAAAAAGTGATAATAAAACAGGAAGAAAGGATGCAATTCACTTGCTGCTGTGTGTAGCTTCTGACAAAGTAGAAGAAGAATATATCTTGCTGTGGGGCAGTGGGATGTGAGGGACAGCATGCTTTGTTGTCGAGCACTGGCTAGAAATGGCCAGAGACTCAATAGGTTGGAGACCTCACAGTTTCCCTGCAAGGGACGCATGCCACGCTCCCAGACTCTAGGCTCCTGACATGAGGCAGAAGGTCTCCACCATCCTCACCTTTCAGGCACATAGGACAATACCTTCCACAGGTAGAGGGCAAGACTGCAGGCCATAGAGCCTCAAAACATTTCAATATTTATGAGTTACCTAAAGGCCAGAGGACATAGCCAGTTAAGCATTCCTTCCTAGACCCCCCTCCTACTTGCAAAAGGTATTTAACCTCAGGCCCGCCCTGAGAACATGGAGTACAGCCTCATCCACTTTCTGCCATGACAATAAACATTGTAAGATCATGGATTTCCTCTTGCCTTTGGGGCCCACCATGGGGAACCATGGAGAAGGTCCTCAATTACCGAGCCACTGCCTAACTTGTCCCAGGACCTCTCTACATTCCAGCCACAGAGGCCACACAACAACTAGAGCCAGCTGAGATCCAGCCCAACAAGTCACCATGAACAAGAGTCTCATTTTCCCCGCAGGGCACCACTGGAGCTCATCTTCTCCCCGTCTGCTTTACAAACCCCAAGATGCTCTGCAGCGCTATCCTGTACCAGGATAATTTCCTGCTACTGCTACATTGTATATACAGTGGAGCTCGGTGATTGGGCAGTAGGAGAGGTACCCGGAGTGAGGAGTTGGGAGAGAGAGAAAGGAGAGGAAAAAAGGGAGGCTAGCAATGATGGAAGAGGACGCATGGTTTGAGAGCAGTCCTAGGTAACTACTTATAAAAAGGTTGGGTAACAGTTCTAAATGTGTGAGCATCTTGTTATTTGAGCATTTCCAAATGAATAAATCCATTGGATAATCTTTAAGCTTAAGAGTCTTCATTCTACCAGGTACGGTGAGGATAGCAGATATCGTTCTGTGGTTCAGCGGAGCTTTTTGGATTGCAGCACGCTTGATTGCCAGAGCCATCCCCATCATTGGCTCTCGTGGGTCTAGCTGTGGCATGCTTGGCTTCTGGTGTGGAACATGGCGGCCAGAGCTAAGCAGAGTGGCCCTACTGATTAGATAGCCGGCCTGTGCAGAGGCATTTTCTAAATATCTATCCTACACTTTCTCTACCTTGTATCCTTTTACAAGCAGAACACTGGCAACTACAGGTCAATGCTATACTTATGTGCTTTGGTGGTGACAATGAACTTCAAATCACTGCCCTTGGGACTTGCACATATCCCACTAACCTCCTGCACTTTGCTTCCTACTCTATGGAGGAAACTGTAACGTGAGACACACAGAAACTCACTCTAGTCCCATTCTGTTACATGAAAAGCTCCTTTGTCGATCCATTACAAAAAGAAATTGAATTTGTCTGACATTCTTTGCTTCCCCCAAAACTGGAAGTTAGACTTTTTTAGACAGTTATGATTTGATCATTCTATGATTAATTCTAATAACCTTCCTATCAAGAAGCAGAGCTAAATAAAATCCCATTTTCACTGTTCTTCCTGTTCATTTCTATAGTTTCCCTTTGAAGTGCTTGCTATTTCTTTCGGCCTCTTGACAGATTCACACAGTCATCTTTTCTTCCCTGACATATCTGCATGAGCAATAGCTCAGCAGTTACGTGTCAAGTGCAGTGCCACAAAATAGTGGAACCAAACCTTGCCTAATTTCAAAGCCAGAGAATTCAAACTTACGTAGCTCGTTTCTTATTTTATTTTTGTTTTCAGTTTCTTAATTTTCATATACTTAAAATAATTATTTGATTATTGGCTCTTTAGTTAGTTAGTTGGCTAGTTATGGTACTATGGATTGATCCCAGGGCCTTATACAGAATATTAGACAAATGCTCTATCACTAAGGTATATCTCCAGCACTCTTTCCTTTGCTCATTATTACTTTAAAATATGATCCTTAAGATTCCCACAGTGAACTAAACTCACTCTGTGTTACACAGTGGCATTAAACATAAGGCAGTATAGACTCTCAGCCTCCCAGGGGCTTACGACATAGACTTGTGTCACCGGGAACAACTTAAAATGATCCTTTCTTTTATTGCACAATTAATGTATGTGCTTTGTAACATTTAGAGAATACAGTTATTCATAAAGCTCCAAAGGTGCACTCATTAGTACTGTGTACTGTGTAGAAAATCAAATCATTTCAGGTTACCACATAGCATCAATTTAAATCTGATCAGTATATCATGATATATGTTACTTAATAAACTAGAGGTGATTGTATCTTGAAGTATGTTCTCTATTCTCCTTCCATTTATTTATTAGTGAATATATTCATTCAAGAGTTTCTAATGCTAACACTACAGAACCTATGTAACATGAAAATTCAAAGGAGCCTTCCTTCATCATGTCACCAACTTAACAACTGGCCAGATTCAGAAGAAGGCAATAGGAGAAAGCAACGCAAAGGTAATTTTTACTTCTGATTTATTACTACATTTTACCTTACAGCCATATAATTTCTTTAAATGTAATTTTCTCAAGCTTCATTATACTTTATAAACATCTTTAATTGTGTTTTAATCTGTTTTTTTAATATTTTAAAAAGAACATGTTTAGTATCTGATATTATACATGCAGATTAATTGTCTTTCATTGAAATTCTGTTACAGAAATTCTGAAATTTCATTTCCTTTCCTCTAAACATTGTTAAGCAGCATATTATAGAAACTAAGTATGCCAGATTCTGTCATTTTATGTCCATATTAATTCCTTTTGAAATGATTTTTTACTTGTTAGTTTTGCATTTTAGAACTCAACTACGGGTTTCTTTGTAGTTAAAGTTTACATGACTCAATAATGTTTCATGACAATGGTATATATTCTTGTTGTTAGAGTTAAGAGTAGGATGTAAACACAAGAGACAGCTCCACCCCCCACACAGATACACACAAACATTCATAAAATCCATCTTGAGATAAAGATGTATGTGAATACTTATTTAAAATATGTACTCAACAATAGATGTTGTTTACATATTGTGTATATAATTAAAAGAACTAAATTAATCTCTGCTATTTGGGTTTAGAAATTATATTGAGCCCATTCGATCAGACAAAGGATGGATTTTCCAACGATCATACATTCCTCACATAAGGATGGTTTTTTTAATTCCCTACAAAAGAAAACAGAATAAAAGTGGTGGCACGAGAGACTAAATGTTGAAGATAGGCTTACAAACCAATGACAAAATGATGATTATTTTAAAATCTAGAAGCTTTAGTAAAATGTAATAATAATAATAAAAAAAAAAAAAACAGAGGAAACTCTGAAAGAAAGAAGGACTCTGCTAATAGTACTTGGACTAGTAATGAAGACTTGTACAACACAGACATCTCAAAACTGATCAAAGAGAACCATGCTGGAGGCAACACAGTATCTGATGTCACAATATATGACAGAGCCATGGGAACAAAACAACATAGAAACATAAACAGGAAGGCAGAATGGAAAAGAACATAATCATGAGAATACAGTTACAGCCTTGATTTTTAATAAAGTTACCAAAAAAAAAAAAAAAAAACCTTCCAAAACAAAAAGTCTCTCTAAACTTTAGTTCTGAGATGACTGTATAAAACACGTAAGAGAGTGAAAATGATCCCCTATCTTAAGACTATGAACAAGTTACATCAAAATGGGTGAAAGATCTCATTGTAAAACCTGTAACTCTGAAAATGTTAGAGAAAAAAAAAGCCATCTGGCTTCTGGTTATTAGCTTAGGCTAGGATGTTCTCAAATAGATGTTGGTAACTCAGAAAATAATACCAAGAATTTATTCATAATATTTCATGAAATCAAATACAGTTCTGGGAAAGTAACATACCTGGTGAACAAACTGAGTTTGTATTTCTTTGTGTTTTCATGTAACTGTAAACCCAGCTCTGGGAATGGGATAAAAAACAGTCAGGTATGAGGGGCTTAGTGGATTGCCCAGCTTAGCCAAAATGGTGACTTAAATATTTACTGAGAGATGCTGTCTAAAAAATAATCTGGGGAAGCAGTTAAAGAGGATATCTAAACAATCTCTAGCCTCTTCATGCTCCTTTATGGGCAAGGCGACCATGTATATTCATAATATACTATATATTATATTCCTTCCATAGAGACAGAGAGAATGTATTAAATGTTCTGGGGTTGGAGTTATGGCTGCCATGAACATGGACTTCTAGACTCATATGCATGTACCACTGCACACTACCTGTAATATTACAACATGTAAAAAGACTTCAAATATCCATGTCTCTGTTCTCTTTCTTTAGTTACTGTCTTTACAATGCTGGAGGAAAAGGTCTTTTGTGTGTGTGTGTGTGTGTGTGTGTGTGTGTGTGTGTGTGTGTGTTTACTTGCTTGTATTAGCCTATATAATATTTTATAATTATCTTATAAACATGATTAGTAAAAGCTGGTTCAAAATCATCTGTCTGAAGGTTAAATATCTAACATTTTTCTGTCACTGTTAGATCAACCATCCCAATCATACTCTTGCCATATTATACTTTTGGTTCCTGGACTCCTGAGACAGAAAGGCTGAATTAGGTCCTCACACCCATTAAGTCTACACACCAAGTGAACCAGCAGCAGAGGTAGAATATATATATACTCTATGGCAACTAAAGTGCCTTTGCAAAAAATAACTTTAAATTCATGGTAGTAATAAAAATAAATCATCCCAATGACAAACAGCCACTCTGGTTTTCTTGCTTTGCATAAATTTAAAACACTCTTTTCTGAGCCTTAACTCTTATAATTATATAAAATAACATTTATTCGCCATGTAGACTTATGTTTACAGAAAGTTACAACCAGATGTGAATGAATTTGTATTAATTTATCTTCAAGATGTTTAGAAGCCTAATTACATTAGACATTCCTTGAGTTTAAAAATACATTTCCCTGAACTTTCCAAAGTATGTTGTAATTCGTCAGAAAAAAAAATCAACTTTTACAATTTCTACTTGTCATCACTATTTTTAAATATAAGTGAGTATGATCTGCTTCATATTCATCACACTCCATTAATGGAACCTGGCATATTTACAACCAAAAAAAATGTTCATGCCAATTGTTGACTAATAAATGTATTAAGTATTACTGTGACTCTTTAGAATCTGACACTAATTCTTTATTGGGTGAAAAACTTAGAGACTTTTAAGTTGTTTTCATATCCTTAGTAGTATTTTAAGCATAGAAATTCTGATTTTGATTTATTAAACTGTATGATATATACACTGCATGTATACATACATACACCCAACACACACACAACAACACACACCACAATATATATATATGTATATATATATTATAAACACATTGCCCATCTTTGTCATAATATATTAGATAGTTTGGGCCTCTTGGATTCCATGTTAAGGTACACATTAATTCTTCAATTCATGTAAAATGGGACAGTATTTCTAGAGGTATTTCATTGGATCTACAGTCTTGCCATCTGAACAGTACTTTATCAAGCTGTAAATACAGGCTATCCTTCCAGTTTTACAGTTTTTCTGTATGGGATTCTTATTGTGTCCTGTAGCTGTTAGCTTACAGGCTTCCTGGGGCCTCTTTGCTTCCTGATTGGCTGTGTTACTCCCTAGTCTTCTCTAAGATAGAAAGCCACATCTGATATAGCTCTCGAATTTATTTGTAAAATTTCCTTGTTAGTTACTATGCTCTTGATACAAAGAATAAAACCAACAGTGCATGACTCTACCTCCTACAGCGTTGCTGAATCTGTGCTTCAGTTCTAATTTTTGTGGGCTGAGTCTTCAAGACTTTCTGTAGCCTTTCACAGTCGGACTCTTACATTCTCTCAATAATAAATCTTATGTTGCCTCACAAAGTTTTAGAAGTAAAAAAGCACATTACATTTTTTTTCTTTTAAATCGACTAAATTTTTAATGACACAAATTCAAACAGGAAATAATGCTTAATTGAAAATTTTCATAGTCATTAAGAATAATCTCTCCCTTAGGAAAAAATATACATTTATTATAAAACACAACTTAATACAGTTTTTAAGTTTTCATTATTCTGAGAGAATGGAAATTAATACTGAAAATAGTAACAGCACTTGTCAAATCTTTTCTAAGCTAAAGAATGAATCAGAAGCCCTTGGGAATGGAGCACTCCATAAATCTCCAGTGATTGAATGCAAAATGAATGGCATGTATAAATACATCCACTGAGGCTCGTTCAACTAAGACCTCTCAGTAGATTTCCAACCTCACTAGGAAATGTCAGTGAAGAACAGAAAGCTGGTAGAGGATTTGGATAAAGCTGGACTGAGATGATTCAAATCAATGTCACCCGACTACATGGAGAGAAGATGAATACAATTACACATTAGACATTACTTCCTATTAGCCTTCATCCTTGTTCTCAAGTGTTCTTCCTGCCTCATAGCATCTAGGACCACAAACAAACAGGAACACTGAAGAGAAATGGACTTAATCCTGCTTGACAGGACCTATATCAAGCTTGGGACTAGAAATCTAGACAACTACCCAAATCTAGTGAGGACATGGAACTTAATGGAGAATCTACTACTGCCAGTTTTATAGACCCATATAATTCCTAGCTGTCTAGAGTATCTATAATCTATTCTTATGCCTATGGATAAGTGTAGCCTTCATCCCTCATTAAATAAGTCTCTGTTTCCAGCAAACATAGACCATTTTAGAAAACCATAACTGGCCATAATGCAGAGATAAACAGATCAGGGGATGCCCCAGCGCCAGTGAATACAGCTCCAGCATAGCTCTTCCACCAAAGGCTTAGGAAATCTTGTGGAAGAGGGAGCAGACAAATTACAAGACACAAAGACTAGGATGTCTGCTGAGATTGTGTTCCCTAGAAATGATAGGAAAGCTTTAGCCATTTGATCCCAACAATATGGCTGCCCAAACAAAACACAAGTGACAATGACAATAAACAAATAAGCGAAAGAATCACAATAAGGGAATCTCTTTGTATGTTAGCATGTCCCTGCACAGAGTCATCCCTTGAAAAAGATTGGCCTGGGGTGTGCACAACTCTGATGTGGCCTCCATAAACTAACTTGTTTGAATACTTGGTCAATAGGGGACATCTGTATTAGGAGCTGTGGCCTTCTTGGAGTAGGTGTGGCTATACTGGAGGAGCTTTGTCACTAGGGGATGGGCTTTGAATTCTCAGAAACTCAAGCCAACTCACTTCCTTCTGCCTTCAGAACAACATGTAGATCTCTCAGCTCCTTAACCAGCACCATGTCTTTCTGGGTGCTGCCACTCTTCCTGTCATGACAATAAATTTCTTATCTGTAAGTCAGCCCCCGGAAAATGTTTTCCCTTATAAGAGTTGCTGAAGTCATGGTGTTTCTTCACAGCAATAGAACGCTAACCAAGTCGACAACAGGTCACAGAAGATCATGGGGAACTCTCACCAGGCAAACAGCTCAGGAAAAGCTCCTTTCATATAGGTCAGTGAAAAACATAACGGTGGCTCCTTGGTTCTCTACACTTTATCATGTAAAGAAAATTTTTCACTGAAAAGACATTGTTAAACAATCATAAGGCAATTATTTATGCTTGGGATTTTCATGGAAATGTTGTAGAGTACATATAGAAGAAATGAGACCTTTCCTCCAAAAGTGTTACATTACGTGAGAAGAAGCAAACTGATCATACACAGAAATTTCAAGTCCCTTAGGATGTGTAACTAAATTGAACAGTTTCACACTGTCCTGGAAATTCCATCACAACCTAAGGCAACTATGATAATGTTACATACCTAGATATCAAGTTAAAAGTTGCAAACTCAATTTAGAACACGGACCAAACAATGCTTCTGCCAAGCTGTATTTTACTGAGAAAAACCTGTGGATAAATCTAATCAGCATGATTTGTAACTGGTATCATGCAATACATCACCCAACATCTACTGAAAATGTTCCTTAAGATTCCTCTGAGAGCAAGGCTGCTAGGGATAATGGGTCCTAAAGGAGTTTACCTTTCACATAGCACCTACAGCCAACTCAAATATTGATCACATCAAGCATTAAAAATGTGCTTTGGTGAGGCATGCATGCTTTCAGACTAATAAACATGAAAGCTGTCTGCTGTGTATAGCAGACAAAGCCCATGAATTTATAAACACAGATTTCAGGACACTGATAAGAATTTAAATGCTTGTACAAACAGATGAAGGATGTTCACATAAGCATAGAACAGGAAGCATTAATTAATGTGTGGCAGATGTGAGAGGTCGCTCTCTCTGAAAGTTTCAAACTAGAAAGAGTTGTGGAATTGAAACCTGCCGAGGATAGCATTGTGTAGCTCATATGGGTGGTTTGAGGTATCATATCATGGAAATCTACTAGTTTAGAAGTGACAGCAGCCCATGAGCTACAAATCAGGAAAACATACTTCAAATAAAGTAAGAGACTCAGAAAGCCATCCTTATCATTAGCTTTAACTAGAAAAATAATATATTCAATTCCTCAAATGTGAATATACTAGAACAGTTTAATTAATTGAGATCTATTAAATTACTTTAATAGTATTAATACATTTAATCTATTAAAAATAACTAAAATTGAGTCATTCCAATTTTTATACATTTTGAACTTAAGCATTTCCACCAAAGTAAGACATATTTGTTTAAAGATCTTCAGGTCTATAAAGATTCAGAAATATAATTATGTATATATTAGAATAACATATTTAAATGATCTTTAGAGTTAAAATTACAAAATTAATTAAATGTATATGCAATAAATATTTACCCTTTAAAAGATGCAGTTTCCTACACAACATGAAAAATCAACCTTTTGTATAGAGAAATTAGAGTAGTTATAATCTGTGCTGTTTCAATTATATAGCATAAAATAAAAATTTATCTTATAAGGAAATAATGCACTAGTAACAAGAAGTTATAACATCACATATGATGAATGTGAATATTGCCATTAATTAATTAAGAACTGTGTTCTTCAATCTCCCATATCAATCAATAACAAGGTTATCTTTTGAGTCACCACCTTCTGCTAACCTCAAACATAAAAAGTATGTCACTCCAGATCTCTATTGCATTGTCATATCTTATATATCTGAATATCAATTTTCCAGTATCCTGCTAGTTCTTTTTAACTTTATAAACTATATTATTAAAAAATGCATAGCAGCCTTATTTGTGATGGCCAGAAGCTGTCCCACAACAGAAGAATGGGTACAGAAAATGTGGTTCATTTACACAATGAAATACCATTCAGCTATTAAGAATGAGGACATCCTGAATTTTGTAGGCAAATGTATGGAACTGGAAAATATCCTGAGTGAAGTAGCTCAGACCCAAAAGGACATGCATGGTATTTACTCACTAATAAGTGGATATTAGCCAAAAAAGTACAGAATGCCCAGGATACAATCCACAGAACTCAAGAAAGTTATAAAGTTGAAAGGCCTGAGAGAGGATGCCTCAATCCCACTTGGGAGGGAGAAGAAAGCAATCTCAGGGGACAGAGGGAGGGAGGGACCTGGGTGGTAGAGGGAACAGGGAGAGGAAAAGGGCAACATGATCAGGTATTGGGGGTGGTGGATCAGGAGTGAAGCCCTGAGGGCCAGCAGAAAGAATGGAAACAGGTAGCCTCAGGAGGTAAGAGGTGGGGGGAACCTCCTAGAATGTACCAGAGACAGGAGAGGTGTGAAACTCTCAGGACTCAAAGGTAGGGACCTTAGATAAAATGCCCAAGAGTAAGAAAAGGGAACTTGTAGAGTCCCCTCCAGTAGAAAAGCAGGGCATCAGGCAGAGAGATGTGGTTGCCATCCCACAGTCAAAAACTCTAACCCAGAATTGTCCCTGTCTAAAAGAACTGCAGGGACAAAGATGGAGAACAGACTGAGGGGCTGGAGGTCCAGTGACAGGCCCAAATTGGAATCCAGTTCAAAGAGGGCCTCCAGGGCCTGAAACTATTACTGATACTATGGTGTGCTTACAGACAGGAGCCTAGCATGAGTGCCCTCCAGGAGGCCCAACAAGCTGCTGAAAGAGCCCAGATGTAGATACTTATCCCAACCAATAAACAGAATCCAGGAACGCCTGTGGTTAAATTAGGGAAAGGCTAGAAGAGGCTGAGCAAGAGGGCGACTCCATAGGAAAACCATCAATCCCAACTGACCTGGACCCCTGTGATCTCTCAGACACTGAGCCACCAACCAGGCAGCATACACTACCTAATATGAGGCCCCCAACACATATACAGCAGAGGACCACCGAGTCTGGACTCAGCCAGAAAAAATGCACCTAACCCTCGAGAGACTTGAGGTCCCAGGGAGGGGGAAGGTTTGGGATTGGGGGTGAATCTTCTTGGAGACAGGGGAGAAAGAATGGGATGAGAAATTGTTGAGGGTGGACTGGGAGAAGGATAATGACTAGACTGTAAAAACAAAATTAGAGAATAATAATAATACAGATAAAATACGCATTAATGCCGAAATTAAGCAGACAGTTAGAATGGTGGTTCTGAAACTGTGGAACTTGGCTGTGGATTTTTGCTCTCACATATATTTAAAGCAGTTATTTATCAACCCAAACAAAAAAGTCCATGGCAGAATTACAATGAAAAGGCATTAATTTGTGGTTTTTTGTTTGTTTGTTTGTTTTTTAGATTTTTTTTATTTATTTTTATGTATATGAGTACACTGTAGCTGTCTTCAGACACACCAGAAGAGGGCATCAGATCTCATTACAGATAGTTTGGAGCCACCATGTGGTTGCTGGGAATTGAACTCAGGACCTCAGGAAGAAGAGTCAGTACTCTTAACCGCTGAGCCATTTCTCCAGCCCAAAACCCATTTTTTTTTTCAAGATATGGTTTCTCTGTATAGCTCTGGCTGTCCTGGAACTCACTCTGTAGACCAGGCTGGATTCGAACTCAGAAATCTGTCTCCCTCTAAGTGCTGGATTAAAGGCATGTGCCACCACTGCCTGGCTCATTAATTTGTTTATATCCTCCTCCACAACAAATATTTCTTGTAACACTTTCTTTAGTAATTATTTTTACCATTTATAATTAAATTTAGGCATGTCAGTATGTGTGTGAGTATATACAGAAAAATGAAGGAAAGGAAGGTATATCCAAGGGATCCACCTGGAGCTAGAGTTAATCTAGCTCCTGTGAACCACCAAGAAGAGACTAGGAGCTGAGTGCGGGTCCTCCCCAATACGATGAGTTCTCTTAACTGCTGATTGATTCATCCCAACTGCTCCCTGTTGTTATTTGTTGAGAATCACATGCAGGACTACAGTATTAAGTGTCTCCACCCTCTTTCTCTCTGCTCCAGTTCTGCCCACATCCACCCACTCCCTCTCAGATATATGAACCTCCTCTTCTTTCATTTTATCCTGCATTAAAGTAGACCATTGCAAAAAGTAGTGCAGTGGCCACACACTTCCTAGAAAACTCAGCTTCAGGAACAGGATGTATGTGAGAAAGAGAAGAGAACCACTGTGCAGATGTTACAAGGTATTCATCGTAAGATGACTCGCTCACTTTCCTTTGGATCTTGTGGGTACAACACTGAAAGCATTACTTGCTAGCAGCTCTTCGTAGATATTTCTGTAGCCATAACCTCAAAAATAGTGAAGTATTTCCCCCTAGGCAATATGCACTTATTAATAAATTAAAAATAAAGTTATTTGTGGGAAAAATCCAGTCATTTTACTCCCTGTGGTAAAAGATCCCACACTCTGAACCTTGGTGCCCTGCCTGTAATAAAATCTAGTGCCTTTATAGTCAAGAGTGTGCACATTCCTATCATCCTTTTGGAAATGAAATAAAGATATCAACAAATATGGACACTTTGTCCATTGCTCCTGCTCTGAGAAGATGTAGGTCTTCTGTCACTGTTCACAAAAATGTGACAAGATAACTTGTGCCCAAACTACAATAGCTTGCCAGAAATAAATTCAAGCCCCTTACACTGTTCAGTGCTCTTAGGGTAAACAACAAAAATACAGAAATCTAGACTTAATCACTAGCATTGAACCCAAAATTTCTTAGGATGCAAGAATGGAGAAATAATGAAACTTGCAAATACATGAATATAACTGGAAAATATTATACTGACTTAGGTAACCTAGATCCAGAGAGACAAACATAATGTGTTCTCTATTATCTGTGGCTCCTGGCTCATAATCTGTATCTGTAGGACTAATTCTATAGTAGTTTCTATAGAAACCAAGAAAAGAGACAAGAGACCAACTGGGAATTGGGGGAAAGCTACAGAGAGGACAATAGCTGGACACAAGTGCTTTGAAGAAGAAGTGGGGGAATAGGGATGGGAAAAACCTACTGAAGAATAGTAGGGATGGAAATGCAGAGGGAGAGTAGAGGAAAATGAAATAACACTAGGAGTGTTTGAAAAAGCTATAGGGAGATGTACTATTTTACAACATTTCTTAATATATATATTATAATATAATATATATATATATATATATTACATAATATGCATGCAAACATGATAGAGTGACACACACACATATACATACACACACACAGAAATAAAAGAGAGAGACAGAGAGAGGAAGGGAGGTAGAGAGGGAGGAGAGAGAGAGAGAGAGAGAGAGAGATTAATCAGGGTTACCCATATATAGGGATAATGTTTGTCCCAACTTCCACAAACTATCTCATAGAAAGCTCAGTACCAGACAATGGATGTCTCCCTTTGAGTTGTTGATCAATGGGGTCCAAGCAACTCCCAGAGCAATACAAGCTATGTAATTTTCCTTTGTGGCCTCTACAACTTGAAGGATAAAACACTGTTACTGAAATATTACATACTTTGTTCATAGGACAGTGGAAAATGAAGCAGGTAGTGACCTGGAGGAGTCTTCTCTGAAGGCTCCTTTCATTGTGCCAGAAGATGGAATGAAGAATGAATGGAAGGGAAGTAAGCAAGTCTTACCTAGCAATGAGTCTAGCAAGCTATAATTACAACAAGCCTCGATAAAAAAGCCCAATACTGTGAAATTGGCACCAACATCTTGAAACTAATCAACAGCAATCTGATTGCATTAAATATTCACTCAATGACTTGGAGGCAACTCATGCCTGATACTGCAAACCTAGTCAAGAAGTCATGATTTAGAGAGTCCAAGGACACTATAGGAGAACCTATTACTACCATTTTACCAAATTAAATTAAATCACTCTCATGTCTCATCAAAGAAAAACATATTTGCTACAAGTGCTGGCTACTACAGAAATCCATTACTAGTCAAAGTGCAAATAATCAATGACCACAGAATACCTATCCCTAAATCGGACTGTATCATAACATCCACACCAAATGCTCATGGAACATTAAAGGAAAGGGAAAGGAAAAGGAAAGTTTGTTAAAAGCCAGAGGACCAGTAGGACTGTTGGGAGATAATGTCATGGAGACATCAGAAATATTACACCCATGAACTCTCAACAATATGGTTGCAAGCACAAGACCACACCAGTCAACATGCCAGTATGGGTGGGGGAAGTATTCACGAGGTCTTACATGTAGTTGAAGAGTTATAGGCATTCAGTGGCTGCTGGGAGGTGGGGTTGGGATTCAATTTTCTTCATATATAAGCTCCCTGATAGGCTGCCCAAGCATAAGCAAGCAGCCCTGAATTTATGTATGAGACACTATACAACAATAACTCAATTCTGTAAGGAGTGTGTTTGTGTGTGTGTGTGGTGTGTGTGTGTGTGTGTGTGTGTGTGTGTGTTTAAGGCAATAATAATAACTAATTAAAAGACATGAATTTGTGAGGGGGTGTGATGGCAGAAAGGGCACATGGGAGGAGTTGTAGGGGTAAGAAGGCATGAGAGTTATATAAATAGAGTCAATGTTCTTATTATGGAGTTATAAAATAAAACTGGTTCATGACTAAAATAGCTTGACAAAAGTTATGAAAAATGTATCTTGTTCTACATCAAATTCTATAAACTCTAAAACCAAATCATGTCTGTAATGAGAAAGTTAATTGAAAATGTGCTAAAGATTCTATAAATGAAACACTGTTAAAATGGGAATGTCACATACATGCATGTAAAATTCATAAAAAAGAATGAATTTATTTATTTTAAAGGGTATGTTTTCCCATGATATACTTTGTTATGTAATTTCAGGACTTACTGTATGCCCAAAGATCAAGGCCATGCGGTTTACATGTTTAGCAAGAGTCCTGACTCTGTCAGCTTAAGCTTAGAAAGGATGAAGCCAAGGGAATCCAAGATTGTGACACCCACTCCTCCCTGAAGGCCAACGAACAAACCTCCTGAACGTTCCATTCAAAAGCTTTGCAACAAATGAAAGAAACACAAAGAAGAAACAAATGGAGCTTTAAGTAGGCTCTGCCAAGATCCTTTGTGTTGTGCAACATTATTCTTAGACTATCTTACATTTATCCTCCTCAATATTCTCATTTAGCCAGGCACAATGACCCCTGAGAACCATTCTATGCACACACAGTTTTCCAAGAATAAATTCTATCTACTTGAGATTTAAAATGTTATGGCGCATATTTAGACTTCAAAACAGCAGTTATAGTGAAACAGGTTAACACACTGAGTTTCTCAACTGTTCCTCCTTTTACAAAGAGAGCTTGTAAAATCCATAAATCCAATAAACATCCACCACAATGTGTTCTTACCTACACTCCTCTTGTTGTACATTAGCTATTCAGATTCATATATATTTGCTTATTTATATATTCTAAGATACTTCAGCTAATGCCTTTTCCTCTCCAAATACAAGGTGTCCACTATTGGATTCTCTATGTACATCACTGTCTTTTTACAAAATATTCCTTTTGTGAGATAGCATAATATTTTTCTTTTGCTTCTAGTTCCTTTCACTTAGGAAAATGTCCTCCAGGTTAACCACTGTGTGGAATAGTATAGGATCTTATTTTGCTTAGAATTGATAAATACTAAATTGTATATATCTCTCACACTTTCTTTATCTATATATCTACTAATGTTGTTCCCATAGCTTGCTTACTGAAAACAGTGCTACTTGAACATGTATGAATGTCTGCTGACATACACACACACATACACAACACCACACACACACACACACACACACACACACACATTCACACACTCACTGCCACATAAATTAACAATATAAAACAAAACACTGGATTCTATATACCCTAAGTAAGTACAAAAATGTGTTTTTATGTATCTCCTAAGGAAATTGATGATTTCAAGCTATCTATTTTCTTACTAGAATAGTAGTAAACATGAAGGTACCTTTAAAATTCTCCTGTTGAAGAGTCAAACATTTTTCTACCCCTCAGGGGTCTTTCTGTTTGTATACTCACATCCTTCCTTAAGCCTTTGAATGCACAAATTTGTTTATATTAGTGAGTTGATTCACCTTGATTAAAGTGCATTTATGACCCATGTCTTGTGCACAAAGCTTTCTGTGACACTGCTGATATTCTTTATTTTAATCAACCATGTATACTACAGAAATAATGCATATCCAAGTTAAACTATCAAATCATGAGTACATACAGTGAGGTGATTATAAAAAATTAAACATTATAAATATAAATAATAAATAATATATTCTCAAACTATTAAACTTTCCTAAGTATCATAACACACATGAGCTGTACACTTCATAAATTTATCTGTTGATAGCAGCTGTCCTTGTCAGACCATCTATCTTTAGATATCACAAGAGAACTCTAGAGATAATTCAGAAAAGCAACTCACTGAAAGCATTGTAAGGATGGAAATCTTTTTATCCATAACTCACTCACGGTTCCTGATATTCTCTTGGGTTCACACTACAACTTCACTATAAAACTCTATTGCTGAAAATACCACACATAATTGCCAATTAGACACAGAGGAAAGTAAATTTAAACTAGAAATAGTGTTAATGCTATACCACAAATAAATATCTGACACAGGCATATTGCACATCTGTAACACACACACACACACAACACACACACACACCACTACGAAATTACAGACATCAGATAAACATATCTGAAACCCGAGTGTTACTGTTCTACAGCTATGAACAGACACCATGAAAAAGGAAGTTTATAAAAGAATCATTAATTGCAGACTGCTTAAAGTCTCAGAGGGTTAGTCCATGACCATCATGACAAGGAACACAGCAGCAAGCAGGCAGGTATGGCTCTGGATAAACAGTTGAGAGCTTAAATCTCTCTGATCCATATGTGGGAGGCAGAGAGAGACTTGGCATGATATATGCTTCTGAGACCCCCAAACATCACTTCCAGTAACACATCTCCTCCTCTTATATTTGTTAAACAGTCCACCACTTAGGAACCAAATATTCAAATATTTGAGCTTATAAAGTTATTCTTAGACCTCCACACCATGTTGTTACAATGAATAATGTATTACTTAAATGCATATGTGTTTACCATGATAAACAGATGTAAGCCTTCTAGGGAAGGTTTGTAAAGGTTTCTTTGTAGCAAAACTTTGTAACTTAATTTACAAAGATTTTTTTCTTTTGTGTCTGTTTGTTTTGTGACATTAGAAGGAGAATCCAGGTTATAAGCAACACTGCTACCATTGCCACTGCATTCCATGGTCACTTGTAAATCCTGTGTGTTTGTTTTGGGAGGGTTTGCAATGTTAACCTGACTACTCTTGATCTCAGTCCTCTGTTCAGGAAGGCATTGAGTTTGTGATTCTCCTCAGATTCACCTCAGATGCTGGGATCACTAGCCAGCTCCACAGGCTCAGTTCCCATGGTTGGTTTAAGTGCTAATTTTAAATAAAATAAAATAAAAACACTGAGACACCCTCCAACCAGGTAACTTATTATCTGATATATTTAGAAGTCTAGAATTAAAGCAGGCCATGAGGGAACTAGAGGCCACCAACAAAGTATAACTAGGTCACAGTGAATTTGTCTCTCAGCTCTGTCCCCCCTTTCCCATCACATCTTGTCTCAGTTGCCATGAGAAGCTTGGAAGAGAAAGAATCTCAAAGACGGTGTCTGAATCCTGCTTTTGCACAGACCTTGGCAGGCTGCGTTACTCTCCCTGCATAAAGGGCAAAGTGTATAACATCCTTTTGCTATAAAGATGTACATGCAAGGAGAAAAGAGAAACATATCCAGTTCCTTGTAAGAGAATATATCTCCTTGTAAGCTGGATTTGCATGTAGAATATTCTGAGTAACCTTGATGAGCACAGGTATCAGGTTCATCAGGGCCCAGCAGTCCCTTGGCACTGTTAATCTTATGTCCTGATTTGAGCGGTGAGATGTGGTGATTTCAAAGGAATGTTTCAGTGGCCTTAAAATTAGATAGATAGAATAGATAGATAGATAGATAGATAGATAGATAGATAGATAGATGATGATGGATGGATGATGGATGGATGGATGGATGGATGGATGGATGATAGATACATGGATGATGGAATGGATGGAAGGATGAACAGATGGAAGGATGGACAGATTGTTTTCATAAAAAGATATATTCTGAGCTCATTTAAAATTGCTGCTCTAGGAGGGAGAGTTCATTTTCTACAGCAATGCAGCCCTGAGAGATCACTCCAGCGCCAATGGATTTTTCCAAACCAAGAATATTATCAGCAGCACTAAGAGGATGCAGTCACTTTTTTATTTTAAAATGGGGGAGAGATACATGAAGTTAGGGAGAAAAATGTAGGATATTGGAACAACATTCTGATAAATGGAGTGGAGAAATACTTAGAGATACAAGATAATTTTTATATAAACTTAAACAATGTTAGTTACTATGTTGGCCTTATGTTACCTTTTGTTTTCTGTGTTTCTTTCTTTATCGCTACTGTGTGCATATATAACAGTATCTATCTAAAATAATTTCATATAAAATTGAAGAAATAATACATATAAAATACTTAAAGTCTTCACCCCTGCTCCCTGGCACCCCACCACCAAAACAAAGGATCATTGGCTCTGTAGCCAATACTGTGCCTAAGTGCAGCATGTGGCAGAGAGAATGAACGGCTGCAGCTGAACTCCGAAACTGTAAATTAACAAACTGTCCTGTTTGAAAATTTTTTTAGAATCAGTAACTCAGAATGTTGTTTTATGTGAAATAACATATCAAAATGATTCTGATCTATGGAAAGAGAATGCATTATCTTATGACTCATGATCCATCTCAGAAATAATGCTGTGCCCAGGACAGCATACTTCCTCACCAAACCACGGCTCTTTTAATTTCTGTTTTATTCATATTTTCTCCTTTCAACAGACTGCCATTGCTTTACATGTTCTGCTTTTTACATTCAAGAGATGCCCATAAGATTACATGTACATTTTTAAAGTGTATTGTAAAGGAAGTGTCTCGTGTCTCTCAGGGTCATCCTTTTTGATTTTACAATTTTTAGTACCAAGAATCTGAAGTGGTTACAGTGACATAATATTACAGGCACACATTTACTTAAAGATTAGGAGGTTTAATGCCAAGATCCTCTATTAGTATATGATTTTATATGAATAAAAAGTCAAAGCTGTCTAAGATTTAAAATAATGTTTAAAATTACTGAAGTTCTGTCTTATCAATATCTACATGAATAACTGGATTTAGAGGTCAACAGATTTTTAGGATGGAGTAGTTTATTCGTTCAGTAACGTGCAATGGGAGATGTCATAGTAGGAAAATAATATGATACATTATTCTAAAAATAAAATAGCTAACAAAGACAATTATAAAATAATGTTTTTCTTTTTTTACTTAATTATTTTGCTTATTTATATTCCAAATGTTGTCCCCTTCCTGGTCACCCCTCCCAGAGTTCGTTACCCCATTTCCCCTTCCCTTCAACTCTGAGAGGGTGCTCTCTCTCCCCTTATCCTGCATTCTCCTTCCCCAAGGCATAAAGTCGCCACTGGATTAGGCTCATCCTAGCCCTCTATGGCCAGACAGGGCAGTCCACTGCTACATATGTGCCAGGGGCCTCAGACCAGCCTGTGTATGCTCTTCGGTTGGTGTCATGGTCTCTGGGAGCTAACCCAGAGATCTGGGTTAGTTGACACTGTTGTTCTTCCTATAGGGTTGCTATCCTCGTCAGCTACTTCAATCCCTCCCCTAACTCTTCCATAGGGGTACCCAACCTCAATCCAATGATGGGCTGTTAGCATTTGCATCTGTCTCAGTCAGCTGCTAGTAGAGCTTCTCAGAGGATAGCTATGCTAGGCTCCTCTCTGCAAGCACAACATAGCATCAATAATAGTGTCAGGGTTTGGTGCCTGCTCTTTGCATGGATCCCATGTGACTGGTTAGTCTTTCCTTCAGTCTCTGCTTCAGTTTTTGTCCCTGCATTTCTTTTAGACAGAAATAGTTCTGGGTCAAAATTTTGAAGATGGGTTTGTGTTCCCATCCCTCCACTGGGGGCCCTGTCAATCTATTGGAGGTGGTGTCTTCAGGTTCTATCTCCTCACTGTTGGGCATTTTGGCTAAAGTCACCCTCACTGAGTGATAGGAGCCTCTCTTATCCCAGGTCTCTGGAACTTTCTAGATGTTCACTGCAATCCCAGTAACTGCATATTTCCAACCATTCTCCTGGCCCTCTGGGCTTCTCTCCCGTCTCATCCCATACCTGATACTGTCCCCTTTTTCCTCCCTCAACCACTTCCTTCCCTCCCTCTGCTTCCCATGATTATTTTGTTACCCTTTCTAAGTGAGATTGAAGTTTCCTTTCCTCACTTGGGCCTTCTTAAGGTCTGTGGGTCGTATCATGGGCATTCTGTATTTTTGGCTAATATCCACTTATCATTGAGTACATACCATGCATGTCTCACAATCAAGTCCCATTGTCTAGTTCCATTAATTTGCCTGCAAAATTCATGATATCTTCATCCTTAATAGCTGAATAGTATTCTACTGTGTAAATGAACCATATTTTCAATATATATTCTTTTGTTGAGGGACATCTGGGTTGCTTCAAGTTTCAGTCTATTATGAATAAATCTCCTGTGAGCATAGTGGAGTAACTTTCCTTGTAGTATGTTGGAGCATCTCGTGGGTACATGCTCAGGAGTGGTATAGCTAGGTCTCCAAATTATAAATATTGTACAATAAATAAATCAATAAAGGAGGAGCAAGAAAATGCAGGAGCTGTTCCCACTCAAAGGAACACACCAAGAGGCCAAGATAGTGTCCTCATTGCTCCATCTCACACTAATACAAAAGGTATTGTACTTTCTTAAACACCACTTTCATTTCATACAGATCGATAAATAACCACTGTACCAATATACTCAGATATATGTTACTTTGCACTTCAGTTTATTAAGTGCTATGCAAAGAAATTCAGTTCTCTATGTACTGGATGTGTTGGCATTGTTCCTGGGGGACCTCAGGAGCAGACACAGAATTCCTGCTCTGTTTCGACTGCAAGTAACTTCTGTGTCTTACATCAGGGTCATCTTGGATTGCAAACTTTCCAGATAAGCTGTGGAAACTGAATGACCTGATTCCCTTTATTCCTTCTTTATAGGTGACTTACACATATCATGCTTGATATCCCCCGTTTCTCTACATCTGAGAAAATATAAAAAGAATTAAAATTAGTTTGGGAGACAAAAAACCCCAATAACTCCAAGCATTCAAGCTAAGAAATATTTTAGAAATTTTCATCAATGAATGACATTGTATGAAAGCTTGGCCAAAGTATATATAGACAATCTCCAACCATAGCCCCAAAGATGATTTGTTAATTATAACAGGAGACATACTTTGCAACTTGATATTTAGTACAAACCTTGTATAGGCAGTAATGGATGATGCTGGACTTATGGTCTCTCTATTTTACATAAAAAAAATTTCATACTTTATGCACTAATTGTCATAAAATGCTTATCCTGAATTTAATTAGAAAAAAAAACCCTGAATTAATGTTTGGTGCTATAAAATAGTTTTATATTTGTTTCAAGTTTTAAAATGAAAAACTAAGGAAGTCTAGAGAATAGAAGAGAACAGAGACAGGACAACCAAAAGGTGTTACGTGAATTTTTATGTAATTCTGATTTTTTGATATATATGTTTTATTTTTAGAAGTTTCACTTATTTATTTATACAATGTGAATTGATCATATACATTCACCTGTACTTCTTTCCACCTATTCTGAGATTGGCCACCCCATGTCTTCCAAATTCAAGTCCTGTATGATATTAATATATAAAAAGTGCCACAGAGCATGAGAAACCTGTCAATGGCCACATTCTTAAAGGACAATGATTTTCCCACCTTTGGCACCCATAAACTGTCAAGAGCACCTCTGATAGGTATGCGCCTTCAGGGGTACCTCCTCCATTCATGCTTGAGTTTTGTTGTCTTCATCATTCGTGGATCTTGTGCAAGCAAATTCACTCTGTAAGTTACTATGCCTGACAGCCATGTCCTGTTCACAAGTTAGCATTTCATACTTCTAGATTGTGACAGTGGTGATATGCATGGAAGATGCCCTCATTGAACCCAAGTAAATCCTAAACAATTAGAGTAAGAGAAGAATATCTGATAGTCTGTAATTTATAGTCTGTGGTTTACAGAAGCACAGGTGTTAAAGTGCCAATGTGCTCATGGCTAAAGAAAACAATGACAAAATATCATTTGCGAAGGCGGGTGCATTTTAAACAGAAAATATAACTACTTTAATTCCGTGCTGACGTAGAACATGCACATGTATACTACATACTATTTTCTTCCATTATCAACATGGTATATGACATTTGTCACAGCAGATGAACCGACACTGATACATTACATGGACAAAACTCGACACTTGATTCAGACGCGCCTGAGTTTTTGCTCAGTGTTCTTTCTGTTTCAAGACATTATGTCAGATGGTCATTACCCAGAAATCGGTAGCTTTTTCTCTGTAACAAGAGTCAAAAATCTTCAAACACAGACAGATGCCCCCAGGATGTACAGCTCAAGTTGAAAGATAATACTGGATTGGAATGGCACTCACTGAAGCAGAACAGAAGAGCCTCTGATAATGATGTAATCAGAAGAGTTAGAAAGAGCTTTGGCTATGGGTTAACTAACTTCTATTACAAAACAGATTGAACCCAGTAGCAGTGAAGAAATAAGTTTGTGTCTCTTATTAATCACATCCTTAGAAATACAGAACTGTATAGTGTGATTTTTTTTTTTTTTCAGAATGAATGCTTTTTGCTTGTTTCTCTGAAGACGTCTGCCCTTATGGAACTGACACAATTTAAAATCCAATCCAAAGCCAGCTTTCATGTTACACCTGCAGAACAGGGCTTTTTATTTTTATATACCTTGTCAGGTACCAAAGCACAACACTTATAGATGACAGATCAAAGAGAAGTGGGCTGTTCTCAGGTCATTCCATTCAGAAACTGCTCGCTTCCCATGAGCTCGGCACCAGGTTAACCTGAGTCTAACATTAAAAAGAAGTGACACAGAAGCTATATATCAACCTCAGAGCTGTCTGGGCACAGAGAGAAGTGTAACTGCAAGACAACCAATACATATTAAGTACACATTCGTAAGGAACGTTCCGGACTGTAAAAAGCAGGAAAAATGATTTTACACAGAACTTCTTGATAAAGCCTGACATGGTACACTTAAATGAGTTTGTGGCTCAGTTTCAAATTTTATAATACAAATAATTTGACAATACAGTGAATCTACCAAGATTCAGAAGCCCAACAGAGAAATACAAAACAAAAATTTTCACACTACCAGTAAAGCATGTGTTTCATAGATGTGCAAACTGTTGAGACATCCAACATAGAGTGCATTTTAAAATGCTTTTTATTTGTTTTGAAATGTGATGGGAGCAGAGTCTTCTGAAGGAAAGGATACATATTAATTATTTGGAAAAAAAATATGCCAATGTTGTAAAAAGAGAGAATGCAAGCATATACTATGTAATAAAGGGTAAGTAGGGAATCGGCCTGCTCTCAGTTCATAATGCCAAGTCGTGATGCCATTTCCAAGCAGGCAGAATTGCTGAAGGAGAGGGTGAGGTGGCATCACAAATGCCAGGCATGGACCCTGCAGAGCAGAATCTCAGCATTCCTGCCTGCCAGACATGGTACAGAAAGAGCCACAAGAGTCTCACAATGCCTTGTCTGTTTCAAAGGAACCATGCATCTTCCTGTTTCCTAACTCAGTTATTGTGGTTAACTCTGTGAGTCCTATTCCAACTATTGAACTATGCTGAATTTTTCACAGGAAAGTAAAGCAGCCCGCTCTTGTCACCTGCTACTCTTATATATAGACAGCTGTGCATAATAATGACTTATTCACAGTTCAGTTTCTAAACTTAAACATGAAATTATTTTATTTATGTTGTGTGCTTATCACTTCATCCTGTTGAAATCATCTGTTTGTTCTGTATTATTGTATTCTTAAAATGGCAATGTTCCTGTTGCCTAGGATGGCATTTGGACCCCTGAGATCAATTTAGACTCCAGCCTCTGGTGCCCAAGCAGCTCAGATGATAATTCAGTTCTCCACCTCTCACTATTTCCAAAATCTTCTGTTCACCAAAAGCAAGTACTTATCTTATAAACAATAGTGTTTTTTTTTTTTTTAATACTAGATACTAGATGGGTCCTGTTTATTTTTTAAATGTTCTTCCTATTGTTAAAAAATACTTTTTAATAATAGAACTTAAGGGATTATGGCAGAGTGTGTGCCTATGAACTCTCTTCATGGTTTCTATTCTGCCTTAGAAAACAAACAAAAGCAAAAGAGCTTATAGACATAAAGAAAGAGTGACATGTGTCATCATTATAGAAAAACAGTAAAAGGACTATGGGCATTGTCTAATACAGACTAAAGAATATATTGAAAATAAATGACAGAAAAGACAAGTCATCTAGACCCTCATGAAGCTCAGACCAAATACCAAGAAGAATTTTCAATTTATTTGGCATTCTTATCTATATATGTAGATGAGAGGAAACAGCATAATATGAACTCAGTGATCTATTACAGATAAATAAATATAAATGAAGATTATATGTAATTTGCTTCTGAAAATCTTCACCACAGGTCTCTGCACTGGTAATTCCTTCTACATCCAAACACTGAGATCAACTCTATAGAAGGCGATCTCAACAATATAGTACTGGTTCAACAGCAATTCATGATATTAAGTGGAAGGATGGACAGAGTGTCCATATAAACAATCAGACCTCCTAAATCATGATTGTGTTCTCTGGAGCAGTACGGTAGCACATGCCACCTTTGCTTTTATCAAGAATGTGTGGGTGGCTTTCTGTTCAGAAGGGATGGAATTATATCATTTTATGACTTCCACAGCTTATTCGCAAGACCCCTGTGTAATAGAAAACTGTGCATGAAGAATATTCCCATGCTTCTGGAAAGTCTTTGAACATCACCAAGTATCCAAAGAGAAGAAGTAAAATACAATTCAGACTCATTGTGTTAAGTCTCACAAGCAATTCTTCCTTCTCTTATTAAAGATGTTTATGTCCTAATTGTTTTCTAGTATTTCCATCTGAAAATTGTCATCTCTGTTACATGATAACTTAAAGGGAATTAGTAAAACTGAGAGAGGAATAGAACTGGGTAATTAGGCATGAGTATGAACACAATACATGTTAAACATGTATGTAATGTCAGGAAAAAAGATTAGGATATAAAAGAATTTGTAAGAAAGACAGATAAACAAAATCCCAGGGTAGCTAAAACAAAATGTTGAACAATAAGGAACTGATGAAGCTGTCACCATTCTCAATTTCAAGTTGTATACAGAGCTTTGGTAACATAAAACAGTAAACACTATTGGCTTAAAAATAGATTCATTGATCAATGAAATCTAATCAAAGAGCCAGACAAATCTACACACATATGAACACCTGATTTTTGATAAATAAGCCAGAAAATACACAAGAAGAAAAGACAGCATTGTCAGAAATGGTTCAGGTCAAACTAGATGTCTTCATGTAGAAGAATGGAAATAGATTCATGCTTATTACCCCACACAAAACTCAACTCCAATTAGATCAAAAATCTCAATCAACCCAGCCACAAAACTTTGACTTACAATCTGCCCTGCTTGCAACATATGCTAGGGTAATATGACAGAACTTGTAGAAATAACCAAACACTATCTGATTAGATTCAAGCCCTACTGAAGGCAAAGGAAGGCATACCCAACACTGCTTGAGTAAGCAAGAACCAGAGACTAGATAGACCTGAGAGCTTTATACCTGTGATATTTGTATTAGAAATATCTTTTGCTTTCTCACTATGTCCTGCTAACAGTTCACTGTTCATGGTAGTTTCCTGTCTTTGATAATTGAATGGTTTGAAATTCTACCCTTATTCTCTGCCATCTTTAGAATTTCAACTTCAAGCATCCTGCTTCCTGAAATAAAAGGTAAAAGAAACTTTTGGGTGCAGAGCGCATAGGATATTTAATCTGCTTTCAGAAGGAAGGCTCAGAGCCATTCAATGCTGACAAAGTAGGAAAAGAAAAATGAACCCTCATGTATCTTTAATGAAGCTTTCAGGGAAATATATCTGTATCTCTATCAGCGTATCTCTCAGAGACTGCTGTTTTTAATGTCTGTTTTCTCATTTGGTAAATCAAAATATTACTGGATCATAATCACTCCAGTTTACTTGAATTTTAAGCAACTACTGTATCATGGTCAATCATAAGGTATTATATTTTAGTAACACAGGCTGAAAATTAGCAACAAATCCCTAGGAGTGATGACACGGAAGAGAGCCTGACAGAGATGCATTATATTTTACCAGGGAAATCAGCAGATCGAGTTCTAAGTCAAAAGATGCAGTCCTGAGACTTTTTATCAATGATTCATTATTTGTAAGAAGGTTAGTGAATCAATACCCAAATTCGTCCACACAAACTCTTGCTTGAGAAGAAAAGGAGAAAGTTACTGACAGTAAAACTTAGAGAAACATCATTGGCCTTTGCTCTGAATTCCTGTGGTCACCAGCAGTGTGGTGGCTGATGGGTTGCTGAACATTAAAAATCTAATGACTTGAGCTAAACTCGCATGCAGGACGAGGTCTGATTTCACTAATACTGTGGCACAAGTTACACCGAACAAACACTACATACTTCTAGGGGAAGTTATGAAGGAAATAGGGAACATTTTAACTTTGGAGGACACTAAAGATTTTTCATATTTGGGCGTTTTTCATACAACTGTGTCTTTATTAATTTATATAATTGCATGGCACAGAGTGGTCTTGGAACCTTGGGTTCTAGGCCATGCTATTCCATGTATTTCCTCTGCTTACCTTGGTTCTACTGCTAAGCCCCATTGTATTTATTTGTAAAGAGAACAAAAGATGCCTTTGACTTCATGAAGTAACAATGACTATGAAGGAAAAAAAAAAAACAAGTAACAAAAACAAACAAACAAAAAACCCTACAGGACCTGGCAAGATGGCTTACTGGGTGGAGCTAACAACACAAGGCTGGTAATCTCACTTCTATTCTGTAACTCACACAAACGTTTATTAAGAAAGGTGGAACATTTGACTATAGGTCTCTGCATCTGTTTCCATCTGTTTCTGGATGAAGCCTCTCAGGAGACAGTTATGCTAGAGGAGAGGAGGGAAGAACTGCTGTAATTGGGATGTAATGTGAATTAAAAAAATAAATTATGGGAAAGAACCAAAAAAAAAGAAAAGTGGAAAGTAACAAGAAAGTTACTCCTGTAAGTTGTTTTCTGACTTTACTTACACACAATGACATGCACGTGTGTGTGTGTGTGTGTGTGTGTGGTGTTGTGTGGGTGGTGCATGGATGCATACATGCATGCTCACACAGAGGGAAGGAGGGAAGCAGAAAGAAAGAAAGAGAGAGGGAGAAAGAGTGAGAGAGCAAAAAGAGAGAGAAGGGAGATCTAATACTAAAACATTTTAAATAAGAAAATAAAAGTACAGACATTTTTACAATTACCAGTATTATAAAGCTGTACTACTTTTTTTTCATGTGAGACTACTCATGACTGATTAGAGAACCAAGATGTTGGCATGATCAGACCCCTTCCCTACAAAGTGCAGCAGGCAGGCTGCATTCTCCCAGATAAGAAGCACCACACCCAGCACCTACACTGCTTACATCTAGTGAAATGAAATACAAGGTTCAAACACACCACTTCAAACATAGTGCCAAAAGAATTTCTAGATAAAGTAAGAACCCTTGTGTTTTCAACTTACATCAGCATCTTTGCTCAGATTTATATGGTCAGTTGTCCTAAAATAAATTTAAGGAGATCAGCATAGATTTATACTTGTGTCTATGCTAGCTTTCTTTAATTTTTTGAGTCAGGAAAAAAAAAAGAGAGAAGTTAAGTAAAATCATGGATAATTTAATTAGATAAATTTACTAATTTGTAGAAGTTCAGGTGTAAGTGTGTGCTTAAACTTTTGCACCACAAAATATCTCTTCCAATTTCATTTTTTGTTAATGATAATCTATCCTTAACTTCAAAACTTGGTGATACAGAATTCCATGGAACCAGCGGCTTTCTGCTCAAAGGATAATCTAAAAGTGTAAAGGACACTGTAAATAATTGCTGAATCTATGGTAGACTTCTGTAACATCACCATTTTTCAATGGCTAAGACAGCAGAAGGAAAGCATTTTTTTAAATGCCCTAGGTGTTCAGAAGTTCCACTTACCCACATGATGCCTCTTAATGATTGTCCATTTAGGTGTAGTACTCTGTTCTGGAATCAAGTTAGAGAAAAATGCTTCTGAGTTACATCAGATGATAAACGGAAGTAGTTCTAGGGACAATGATGTGCCAACAGCAAGAACATCATCTTAAAAACTCAACCACGGAAACACAAAACTCAATGTAGGATTAATCAAAAGTTTCCTTTAAAATGATGAACTATTTCTTCAACATTATAGGATGTTAATGAAATACTACAATTACAAATCACTGTCTAGTCATGTAAGTAACATTGTCTCTCGTTGATACTGTAAATACCATAAAATACAAATGTGAGTATAAAACTAGCCAGGACTGATCTGAATTTAAGGTAATAAGGTAAGGGGCTTACCTTTCATTGTGTGGAAACACAATGAAACAGTCCCTATAAGTCTGCTTGTTTTTAGATTACTTCCAGTAAGGAAGTCTACAATCCAAATTAGGAAACATAAACATGCACTCTGATTTCAAATGAAAATTGAGCTCATTTAAAGATAAAGGCATTAAGGAAAGAATAAAGAAGGAGATACTTCAGTGGGAAGAGAAATTTCTGACTTTCAGCAAAATAAGGATGGTGATGCATGTGGAGAAAACCCAAGAGTGGTAATCAGAATGTGTCAATCATCTTAACGAAAACTGGATCAAACGTGAATATCAATGTATCTATGCACTTGAAATGTCTCATCATACATACACATGCAAGGGAGAAAAAAAAAGTATTAGTCAAATAATTCTTAAAGTTTTAAAATCTCAATTTGAACAAATATTCCTTCATAAAATTTTCCAGTTTCACCTATAGTCCAACTCTGTTTAGTTGAGTATGAACTACAGGTGTTTATTCAGAATTATAAGTAGATATTGCAAATTTAAAAAAAAAATGTAAATAAAATGTGACCATGACTAATACAAAGAAAAAAATTCTGCAAACCAAACAGAATAACACATAATACAGAGATTATCAGCAACAGCTGTGCTTTTGGGTAGCTTCCCACTGTTCTAGGCCTTTCTCCCAAAACCATACTTAAAGAGCGTATGTAACAATGGTATCTTTGAAGAAACAGAATGAGATTGACACTGACATTTGTTTTATGCATCCAAAATGCCAGAAGAACCTTTTTAAAGATGTATTTACTTATGTACATGGCTACTCTATTTGTGTGTATGCCTGCAAGGCAGAAAACAGCATCAGGCAGGAGAGGGCATAAGATCCCATTACAGAAACAGAAGGTTGTGAGCCACCATGTGGGTGCTGAGAATTGAACTTGGAACCTCTGGAAGAGCAGTCAGTGCCCTTAACCACTGAGCATCTCCCCAGTCTGTGAGGTGGGGAGGATATAAGGATTTCCCCTCTGTATCATATATTTTCTATTGATGTGATAAGATACCATGACCAAGACAACTATCAAAAGAAAGAGCTTGTTTGTGGATTACAGTTTGGGAGGGTTAGAGTCCATGATGACAGAGCAGAGATCTTAAGTAAGCAGAGGTCTTAAGTACCAAATGTCTAAAGCAGGTTACGTGAACTCATATGAACCACAAGCTGGTTCATGCTCAAGGGAGCATGAGAGGAATAGTATGAATCTTTCGAATCCTCAAAGTCTGCCCCAGTGATACACTTCCTCCTAAAGATCACAACTCCTCATCCTTTCCAAACAGTTCCACGAACCAAGGACATTTGAGTCTCTGGAGTCCGTTCTCATAAAAACCACCATACACACATACAAATGGATCATCTTCCAAAGTGCACTTCAGTATAGAAGGAATAAATGTCAGTTAACTAGCCATGAAATCCTGCAAAGCTCCATCTTATGCATTGCTTGATACCTATTTCAATGAAACACTAGGAATCGATATAACAATAAGCCCATGTATTCAATATCTGCAGAGCAAAAGTCTAACTCAGATTTTAATTTGAAACTCTCTTAACATTCATGTAATACTCACATACATACACACAGAGAGAGAGAGAGAAAGAGAGAGAGAGAGAGAGAGAGAGAGAGAGAGAGAGAGAGAGAGAGAAGAAATAGCTGTCATTTTCCTGTAGTCACTTACTAACATTTTTGTGGAATTTTATGCTAATAATCTTATCCTGTACCCCAAGTTACCAGTTATCCTACCCAAGATAAAAGCAAATAACATGTTACAAGGCAGTAAAAATAAATCTTGAATACTAAAGACAGGACAATAACTCTCATCTCAGAGATAAGGGAAGATTTTAAGTTTTAAGCCTTAGCTACGTAAACCATCTCTATCCAGATACCAGGCTCCAGGATGATGATGTAGGGAACCTGGTTCCATTTTACTCAGTGACTTGCATGTATTTCTGAAGGGTTTAAATAGCTGTGCTCAACAACTAAGAAAATGGTAGCCAAGGTGATAAGCGAGGGACACTATCAGTCCCTGCCTGCAAGATGGACAGCAATAAAACCATCCTGAAATACCAGAAGAGTGCCTGTTGCATTTTATAAACTATGTGGCAGGTTAACTATGTTCTTCAGTCTTCAGAATCTTTAATCTATTAGGATAAAAACCCCTGTAAGGATATATTCCTTATAAGGTACAGAAATGCCACAGTAATTTCTTTTTGTGACCCCATATGTCACCTGTTTCCCAGGCATCAACTTTCAATACTACCTCATGTGAAGTTAAATATAATGCTCATTTTCCTGAAGCACAGATTGACCTGTGTCAGATGATATAAGTACTTTTTCCTAGATAATTCAGGGTACTGGGATTTGAATGCTGGCAGCCTAGATCCTAAGTCACAGTCTCACTCAGGAAGCTATACATTATTCTAACCATGTAGTTAGAGACAGAATGAATTGCTATGGGGTTGGTTCATTCTTGATAGCAGTGCTGTCAAGTGGGTATTACATGAAAGTCCAATATTCCATATATATATTCCCTTTCCTCTTTTCCATAGATTGTCAATTATCTGTTTAGCCTTATTAAAACCATCACAGTTGAAAACATCTGTAATAAAACACAGACTGCTCTTTGCAAAATGTGAAGTTATTCTCTCATTATACATATTTCAAGCTTTTATCACTGATTCATATTTTTAAGGATTCAAAGTGTTGAATAGTCACTGTGGTATTAAGTTTGGTATCAGAAAGCCTTCAGGTATTTCTTATCCCCAGCTCTGGGCTTATTGCTCCCATTAGTTAAGAGAGCATCTAAATTGTAGTTGCTTGGGAAATTGGACAGCACCTTTAGTTCTGGGTACGTTTTCCTCAGCTACTGTAAGAGTTTCATCTTAGTCAACTCTCTTCTGAACAAGGGTTTTGTTCTGTGTGAAACAAAGCTTCAGAAGCTTCAACTACAAATGCTGAAAGGTCCATACGAACATCAGTTGAATCTGTCATCTCTACTTAATTATGAGAGATGCCTTTTACTGTACGCCCTAGAATCATTAGCCTGTCCTCAAGCAGCAAGAAGGAAGAGCTATTTGGCAATGAAAGAAACCAGCAACCTTGTCTCTGGTGTGTCTTGTAGGTGGCTACCACTTGGCAATGTTCTCAACACTGTGGTTTCTTAGACCCGACAGCATTTTGAAATGTGCCAGTGTGCCATAAAACGGGGTTTCAGGTGAGCCAATGTGATGCCTTGATTCAGAAAAAATAAGTGATGAAAATATAACTTGATATTTTTTCTTTTTTTATTGGATATTTTATATATTTACATTTCAGATGTATTTCCCTTTCCCCATTTCCTCTCCCTAGAATCCTCTATCCCATCCCCCCTCCTCCTTTTTGCTTTTATATCATTTGAATCACATGTACGTATTCAGGTCAGTTCTAGATTGAGGAACTAGCAATACAGTAGATGCAAATAGTCAAGGAACAAGCAAGACAATAAACACAATAAAAGAACAAGCAAGGCATTAAACAAAATTCCATGAACACTCCCATGATCACTGTTTCTAAGGGCTTATCAGGATGACCAAAGTACCCAAGCCTACTTCCCTGTCCTAGCCCAAAGTCATTTTTATGTCTGAAATTGCTTCTTTGTTGTAGCCTAATATTTAGATTCCTGCCTGAAATTATTTCTTTGTTCTAGCCTAATGGCAGACTCCTGCCCGAAGCCTACTTCTTTGTCCTTGGCCAATGTCATATTTCTGACAAGCAGCCCATTTCCTTGTCCTTGGCCCATGTCAGATTCTTGCCAAGCAGCCCTGAAGGCTCTCCACCTCTCCTCCTTTTTTACTTCATTAACAAGAATGAGCCTGCCTTAGGTTGTTCTGACAAGAATGCCTTTCTTAATCATCACGGAATATGCATTATCAAAAGCAATGCACTTCTGTCTTTGGTTGGTAAGTCTGTGTGCAGAATCTCAATGACCAAGACCCAAACCAGGAGACAAGCTAACCCTATATTCAAATGAATGAGGGATCATGAGGAAAACTCAATTAAACAAAAGTGTGCCTTCTGTAGAACAAAGTTACAAGAGAAATGATTTTTTCCTATATTTTTTTCTCTTGTTCTCAATGAAACATAATCATTACAAAAATTTAGATATTAACAAAAGTATAATAAAATTATTCATAAAAATTATGAATTCAGAAATTTCAGCATATATCCCAATATTTATTTATTATCATAGTACATACATAATTCTGTTACTTTAATTACTGCTTAAGTATAACACAAGTAATATATCTTAATGGGCATAACATATCTCAGTAAGGCTATGCTGCCTATAAATAGCTATTGAGTGAGCAGTCACACAGTGCTTCTTTTCTCCTTCCTGGGACTAAGCTCAGGGCTTACATTCCTGGGTAAGCACACTGTCACCAAGCAGTGGTAAAGCTTATTACCAGCTTACTTTGCACTTTTAAGTTGTGAACAGGGTTTCACTAGCTTGCCTGGTATGGCCTTGTACTCACTCTGCAGCTCAGGCAAAGACTTGAATTTCCTATCCTAAATTAAAAGTTTGCCATCCCATACTCCATTTACATCTCCTCATTGTCCACCACATTCTGTGCTTCTATGGTGAGCACATGTCTAAAGGCAGAGTCCCTTAGCATTTTCTTTGGCTAATATGATTAGGGAACATAGGAGAAGCTTGGAATGTTTAAAATGAAAATTACATGTTGAGTGGAATCTTGACTGAAAAATGATAGACTCTTGTTCTGATATGCTGATTAAATAAGTAGCTTGGGTTCTGCAATGAATTTTAATATTAAGTCCTATAATGTGAAAAGATGATAGCTGCCCTAAGACAGTCCTACACTTACCATGCCCTTCTTAACTAATACATGAAATTCTAATCAAAATGAGCCTTTAAAAACTCCACTTGCAGTCTAGCATAGGAGCAAGCCTTCAGTAGTCGTACAGAGTCATTTGCTCTGCAAGTATAATTTTCCAAGTGGGGCTCATAGATTGGAATTCATCATGTGTCATATATAGTGTGTGCAGGGGACTTTGGACTTATAATCTGTTCACATTGTAGGGTTTAATATCACAAATTAATCACAGAACACCAAGCTGCTTATTTAATCAACTTATCAGAATAAGAGTCTAAAATTTTCAGTAAGATTTATGTATCCATTCTAGAATACACAATCTCTAAATGTGTAGGCTTGGTGGCAGTAAACCAAGTGATGATACTACATATGTTAGACAGACTTTGTGAGTTCTTATGTTAATCTACAGAATCTTCTGCACAGAGCCTTACCAACCTAAGACAGAAGTACATTGCTTTTGATCATAAATATTCCATGATGGTTAAGAAAGGCATTCTTGTTAGAACAACCTAAGGCAGGCTCATTCTTGTTAATGAAGTAAAAAAGGAGGAGAGGTGGAGAGCCTTCAGGGCTGCTTGGCAAGAATCTGACATGTGACCAAGGACAAGGAAATGGGCTGCTTGTCAGAAATATGACATTGGCCAAGGACAAAGAAGTAGGCTTCAGCAGGAGTCTGCCATTAGGCTAGAACAAAGAAGTAATTTCAGGCAGGAATCTAAATATTAGGCTACAACAAAGAAGCAATTTCAGACAGGAATCTAAATTTTAGGCTAGAACAAGGAAGTAGGCTTCAGACATAAAAATGACTTTGGGCTTAGACAAGGAAGTAGGCTTGGGTACTTTGGTCATCCTAATAAGCCCTTAGAAACAGTGATCATGGGAATGGTCACCTAATTGTGTTTAATGCCTTGCTTGTTCTTTGACTATTTTTGTTTATTGTCTTGCTTGTTCCTTGACTATTTGCATCTACTGCATTGCTAATCCCTCAACCTAGAAGTGACCTGAATACTTACATGTAATTCAAATGATATAAAAGCAAAAAGGAAGAGGGGGAATGGGATAGGGATTTTAGGGAGAGGAAATGGGGAAAGAGATGACATCTGTATTGTAAATAAATAAAATATATAATAAAAAACCTTCAGAATCTTTAAAATTCGATTTTGCTTCTACATGAAAAGACAGAATGGCAACCCTATCATTTATAATTCTTCCTCCTATTGTCAAAACTCTGGTGGCCATGAAGTTCTGTGCTAAACTCTATGTTTACATTAAAAGAAACCAGTGACATCCATCACCCAATTCTCCCTGAACCAGTAATGCTCAAAATTTTAAAGAAAATAAAATTTCTACATTATTGCCAAGAAGTTACCCATTATACCTTGATCTCTGCTTCTGCCTCCCTGTCCAAGAAAAAGCCATTATATATATAGATGTAACCCAATCCCCCAAATGGAAGGTAGACAGAGGTTTCAAGGAGCAAGAAACATTATTACCCTGGCCATTTTACCTGAAATGATCAATAATTTTTTTTGAGACTGACATTGGTAGAATGTATATATGTGTGCTTATATGTAAACATTTATATACATAGATATCTGTATCTATCCATATCATCAATATATATGTGTGTGTTTATGTGTGTGCTTATATGTAAAGCAAATATTTATATGTATAGATATCTAGATATCTATATCATCTATGCATATCCATCTCTGGATACGTATTATTGTAAAATCAAATTATTTTAATAACTCAGGTCCCTATGTATCCTAGGCAAGCAAAGGCTATACTGCATACCACCAGTCAATACTGCATACCACTAGGTTATACTGCATACCACTAGGCTACACTGCATACCACTAGGCTACACTGTACCACTAGGCTATACTGCATACCACTAGGCTACACTGCATACCACTAGGCTACACTGCATACCACTAGGCTACACTGCATACCACTAGGCACACTGCATACCACTAGGCTACACTGCATACCACTAGGCTACACTGCATACCACTAGGCTACACTGCATACCACTAGGCTACACTGCATACACTAGGCCACACTGCATACCACTAGGCCAACTGCATACACTAGGCTACACTGCATACCACTAGGCCACACTGCATACCACTAGGCAACTGCATACACTAGGCTACACTGCATACCACTAGGCTACACTGCATACCACTAGGCTACACTGCATACCACTAGGCTACACTGCATACACTAGGCACACTGCATACCACTAGGCTACACTGCATACACTAGGCTACACTGCATACCACTAGGCTACACTGCATACCACTAGGCTATACTGCATACACTAGGCTAACTACCAGCCTGCAAACAGTTTCAATTTATCATTTAACTTCTGATAACAGGTTTAAGGTAAAGTTACTGAAAGAGTTGTCCTCAATTTTCAGTTCTGAGACTCTCCATTTCTATTTAATTAAATTGAGGGTAACACATACATAAAAAATGAAATTCAAAAACATACAAATATATTTTATGAGGAAAAAGTTAATAAACATTCATATGTAATTAAGTTAGTCTTCTTTTCCACTATATTTTCCCTCAAAGCCAAAATTCTCTTGAAATCTAGCCATTGGAAATATATCTAATTCAATGCTAAATAACAAATGTATTTGCTTTTGTTAATTTATAATGATAGCTTTAATTGGGAAAATAGACAAGTTCCCAAATGAGTATGCTAATGTTGTTTAGCTGAGTAGAATTAAGTAAATATAATTTTATATCTTTATTTTAATTATTCCTTATTATCCAAAATAGCAGCACTAAGTTTACTGGGGCATACATTTCTTCATAATTTTATAACATTCATGCCTTTCAGTAGCAACTATTCTCTTGTGCTTACTCTCCTCCTCAGTGGAATACCCAAAACTTCACATTGCATTCACAGGATATAAAGTACACAGTAGGTACACATAATAGATTATCACAGGCAATATTCTTTTTTTTTATGAATTTTACATTTAGATATTCTCTCCTTCTTAACTGACAGTACCCCAATTGCCTCATGCAAGGCAGCAGGTGAGGATACTCTATTTGGTGGAATTATGAAATAGTCTGATGGGTAAAACATCTCAAGTAATTAATTATATCCTATACACTAGGAATGACATCTATTCCTTATCACTAAGGACAAGGGGAAGCAAAAGGCATTGATTTTTGAGAGATGAGCCATTTTTCATATTGGTAGTATACTCTGGCAAAGTTGGAACTAGAGGTAACAGATATCTTTCATTGCCATTTTAGGTAATTCAAAGCGAACACCAAATGAACCTTATGCTGAAACTTAGCATGTCAACATGGCCCACTGTGGGACTGCATAAGGGTATCCTGGTTCTTGGCTAGGCATGGGCCTAGAACCTGAGACTCCAAGGAAAAGGCAGGAGTTCAGCCACATCCCCAAACCCAGAGTCCTAGAAGCAGTTATCCATGGACCTACATTGTTCAGTCACTAGGCCATTACAGCCCCTCCCAAAGTGCATAGGTAAGGGTGTGACTACAGACCTCAGGCCTAGAGAATTTACATACTAATGAAGTCAGAGGGCGGAGCCAATTAAGCATTCCTCCCTAGACCCTTTCCACTTCTCCCTTCCTATTTAACTCAGGTTTGCCTGAGTTTGGGGGGAGGGGTACATCCAGATCCATCCACCACCTGCCATAAAAATAAACCCTTTTGGAACCAAGGACTTCCTCATATCATTGGGGCCTGCCTGTCACCGCAGCTTCCAGCCTCTGGAACCTTAGCCTTCCTCCTGCATGCGGGACCTGCCTTTGGAACTCCAGACCTTTTCCTGTATGTGAGACCCGCCCGTGGAAGCCTCTATACTCTCCTCCATGTGGCCCCCTTTTCCCACAGCCCACCATCAATCTGTTCCACAAACTTTCCAATGAAAACACGTGGCATTTGTGTACTTAGCTTCACATCAATAAATATGAATTCCAGAGTTCATGATTGAATTTTTCTTATTCTCACTCCAAAGTCCCCATCAACATCAAGTGTCATAGGCACATTAGTTTTTAAATATTTTGGAACTTTGCTATATTTATATTTTAAAATGATAAATTTGAACTAAAGTCTGTATGACTCTTAACACTCTATGAAAGTTTCTATGAAGGTATTCTCTGGATTTAGGCCATTGTAGAATGTCTATATTTGGTGCATTGATTGTGACGTTCTTCATCCATTTTCCACTCATTACCACATCCATTTTGACTTTATCAAAGGAGGCAGGATGGAATGGAATTCACCTATCAAACTATTCAAACTTCTCACCAAATACAACACAGCCCCACAGTTTGATCTCAGAAATAAGGATTATGAAGTCCATTGTGCGTTTCCAGCACCAAGCTTCACAATCTACACTAGAAAATGATTTGCACAGGTAGATATAAGTAAATTCCAATAAAATTATATTAAAATTCATCTGCTAAAATAACCATTTAAAGTTATGTCAGAATTATTATATAGGTTACTCTCAGAAAAATAAGCATTTTAACATCAGTCTACATCTCAAAGCATGAAGCAAAGATAATGTTGGAATTACAAGATATCTCCAATTTTCAAGAATGCCTTGACATGTCAATGTTGATTTAAATTTATTTAACAATGTATTACATTAGGTTGTAGATCTAACCTAATTATCTAATATTGAAATTCTGCATGGTGGGGCTTACTTAGCAATACTGTGCTATATTAATATGTTTCTTATCATTTTACCACAGTGCTCAAAGCACATGAGACAAAGGAAACTATTAGAACATGTTTAACTACAAAGAATCTACAAGTGTATGTTAGCACTGTCAGAACACAGTGAGCAAGTTTCACTGAAAATACTGGGAATAAAGGAGAAAATCTATTCTGTTGGATTCTTTGTAAACAACAGTAACTCTAAAATATAGGTAGAATTGTTACCATGTATAAGCAATTCCACAACATTAAGTTCCTGTAGTAAGGCATACAATAAGGAAGGATGAAGATAAAGAGAGAGAAGAGAGAGAGAGAGAAGAGAGAGAGAGAGAGAGATGAGAGAAAATATCAAAGTTGGTTATGTACTGGACTATGTACTGAAACATAAGACTTACATAAAATGAACAGGATATTCATGAGTTATCATATAATTATTCACTAAAAATTGCATAGGAAAGCTCAGTGGTATTTGAGGTTTTAAAAGAACTGCATTCTATGGAGTTTCATCACTAGAATTTAAGCTTTTATTTTATCAAAAATTATTTTTACCTTTTAATCCATGCAAATATACATATTTTTCTCAATTACAGTTTACATATGAAATATGAGTCACTCTTAAAAATACATAAAAAAAATTAAGTAATTTTCTGATGAAGTCAGATTTCTGTGAATAATGAATTAAAGTTACTAAGTTATCTCACTATTTTGCATTCAGGGATGTGTAAAACCCTGCACCAATCATTGAGTGGCACAACTTTACTCAATGATCTGGTATTCTTTTCCATAGATCCATATTTATAACTACTTCCTTTAAGACTATTAAGTTCCTTGTATTTTGCACAAGTCAGAAAATGCTAAATTTCAGAGGCCTAGATACTTCTAGGATACAAGTGAGAGTCAATATTGTAATTATGATTATTATTGTTGTTGTTATCATAGTTGTTGCTGTTGTAATTCTTGCTGTTGCTGTTGTTGCTACCAGACCAAAGCCCCAAGGAATGCTTTTATTGCCAAAATGTACCTTCCAGTCTGTGGATGTTCACAGAATGTAATTAGAATTACCAAGGTACTATCTCTCATTTAAAGTAGATCTTGCTTGATATGGTAAGGGCAACGGGTACTTGGCCTAAGAGATTAACACAAACACATACTTTATGACCTGACCACCACAAATGAACATAAACCAGTTAATATTGACTGAGCAATCATTTCAACAAAAAGAATTTGGCTGAGTAACTGACTGTAACTTCTTTATGTTTCATATTTTAATGCAAATCATAAAAATAGTAATTGTCAGTGTTTCAAGGACCTACAAAAGGGTTCTACTGCTACCAGGCTGACATGTTGACATATTACTACATATTTCTGTGTCCTTCATCAAAATCTCTAATACACAGAAAAATAGATTAATAACTTTTTGAATTCTGTACACTGACACATGATTCAATTTCTTTATCTTTCTTTTCTTTTCTTTTTTTTTTTTTACATTTTTCGAGAAAGGGTTTCTCTGTGTAGCCCTGGCTGTCCTGGCACTCACTCTGTAGACCAGGCTAGCCTCGAACTCAGAAATCCACGTGCCTCTGCCTCCCAAGTGCTAGGATTAAAGACATGCACTACCACTGCCTGGCCCAACTTCTTTTTAAATAGAAGAACGGCTTGCTAGTTCTCATACTGACTTCCAAATACAATGTGGTGGCCTGTGAGGTGCACAGAGCAGATGTTAGAAGTCCTTCTTGTCTTTTATGAGTCATCATCCTCTCTTCTTCCTGTAAATCTTTGGGTGTTACAACACATTGCATAGACTGATGAACAAGTTTACATTAATTTTTTTACAGAACTATCAGTGGGTTTACTTTTCTATGACAGAGATAAACAGTGGAGTATCACTTAATCCTATTCCCTTTCTAATCCTGGGCTTTCGTCATTATTGTCTTAATTATTCAGACTGTATCCTAACCAAAAACAGCTGTGTAGCCACCACTGGATTTTCTGTTCCTACTACTACTAACAAAGGCTCCACAAGTTAACAGTTCCAACATTCTGATATGAAGATAAACGCTTAAATGCTAAAGATCCAGGTGAGCAGTATCAGGGAATCTGCATTTGGCTATTGTATTTGAGTGGCACAATGCCTTATAACTGGGTCAGTAGAGAGAAGAGAAGAGAGAAGAGGAGAAGGGAGGGGAGGGAACGGGAAGAGAGGAGATGTTAATGTCCGGAATATACAAGGATCATAAAAATCAAACAGTAACAAATAATCCAATTAATATGTGGGCTATGGAACTGAGCAGAATTCTCAGAAGAACTACAAATGAATAATAAATACTTGAAAATCTGTCATCTTACTCATGAGAAAATGAAAATTAAAAAGTATTTTATGAGTCAGCTCTTATGCACTACTGGTCAGAGTACAAATCAGTTCAGTGGAAATAATGGAAAGTAACTCAGAAACAGATCTACCATCTGACCCAGCTACTCCACTCCTGGGAGACACCAAATGGGAGACTATTTCCTACTAAACAGATATATGTTCATCAACTACTGTATTCACAATACCTAGTACTGTTATAATAATTTGGGGGATTGCTATACCCCTCTGAATTTCTTAGTATCTATTGGAGTTTCTACCCTAATTTTGCCAATTTTTCTTCCAAGACAACAATACAGAAACACTGTAATTTATTCAAAAGCTATCATCCCTAATCCGGCCGGGTTCTGAGCTATATTAACCCTTCCATGCTGTTAAGATGTCTATAAATGCCTCATTACTTGCTAAATTAGTGTCTTCTGGGCAGCTTCTGCTATAGATGTCTGTCCTCAGGGTGAACTTCTCTTGGCCATTTGCTCTTGGTCCATCCTACATAATGGCGACCATCCATCTCCTCTTCCCCTTTTCCTCCTTCTCCTCCTGGGCCCTTCTAAGAATCCCTACTCAAGTTCCACTTTCCTCTATATCCTGTCCAGTCACAGGCTCCGGTATTTTATTAACTGATTAGAGATTACTGGGAAGCATTCTTTACAGCACATTGATCAATTCCATGTCCATGCTCAGACCACAACCTGATCTTGGGGCAGTGTACTCAGTATTTGAATACACATGCACAAGGCCAACCCCAACAAACTAGGACATGAACTCTGCACACGTCAACTCACCAGGAGGATGAAAATGTGGTACCAATGTTCAATGTAATTTTATTCAGCTGTAAAGAAACATAATATTTAAGAAATTCATAGGCGAACAGTTGGTGCTAGAAACAATATATTGAGTGAAGAGAATATGACCCAGAAAGACAAATGTCCTATGATCATACTCATTGTGTGGATCTTGTCATCAGATCTTAATATCTGTGTATTTACTTTGGAATGAATGCAGAAGATATTAAAATCATTTTAAATGGACTTAAATTCATAAGTTCTCAGAGAGTTGCCAAGCTAAATTTCTAACTTTAGACTTGTCCAAGAGAAACAATGGAGCCTCTGAAAATATTGGTGGCCAACGGTGATACACTAAAGACTTGAAGGGCATCCAGAGCTACATAGTTAGACCCTGCATCCAAAAAGAGAGTGTGGGGAGGGGGGGAGAAAGTGGGGGGAAGGAAAAAAGAGATGTATTAAAATATTATTTAGAAAATAAAATGTCTTGATGTTGCTCAGATATAAAAGTAAACGTTAGGAGGTAAGAATAATCCAGATCACACAGAGAATGTCCTTTATTTCCCACTAGACAAAGCTCCGCTATCTCCTCTTAGTTACAAACCGGAAATAGTTAGCATCCACATTGATGGACATGAAAACTAGCTGTTTGAGACATATCCTACTTGTATAGATGAATGCACATGTTTGAGAGCAGCTAGTTAAATTATAGGGACTATTCTAGGTTTAACAGAAGAATCAATGGGACTGGAAAGAATTGACTTTAAGATTAAGTAAGTGAGTGAAATAAATATGAAATAAATATGAAAGTGAGTGAAATTTTCAATTAAATTTAGTAAACCAATCCAAAGACATGGAAATATTATAATAAGAACATGAGAAACATTGTGACTGTTTCACAAAAAAAAAATTCTTTTATAACTTTCTTTCTCAATTAGAAATACCTTCTATTCACCTATTCACTGCAGGCTTTCAGCTCCCAGCAGCCAGGAAAGAGGCATAGCATAGCAATGGGCCTTTGAAACCAAAGAAAAGACTGTCACTCCCAAACTACCAGCTATTTCCCTTTGAATACAAACATACCATTTGAAGTAACTCATTTAGCATTTTCTAAAGGCGCCTGGTGTAACCTCACAAGTGGTGATTTGTAACATGGCAGGCTGTTATCAGGCAGCTACAATATTTTACCTCCGCTCAATAAAGAGCAGCATTACTCTAAGGTTCATCCATCCAGAAACATTACATGGGAGGCACACTCCAATCCCAGCTCATGTGTATCCATTTGGTGAAGGAGAGGCTGCACAAATATCACTTGGTCCATTCATTTCTAAGCAATCTCACACGTGTTTAGTCTGTACTATAAGGCAAAAGAGGATTAAAGATCACCTTCCTTGCCCCCCACACATATACAGCAGAGGACTGTATGGACTGGCCTCAGTGAGAGAAGACACACCTAATCCTGGAGAGACTTGAAACCCCAGGGAATGGGGAGGTCGAATGGGGTGAGGGTGGAGGGTGGGGTCATCCTCTTGGAGACAGGGGAGGAGGTATGAGATGAGGGACAGAGAGCAGACCAGGAGGAGGATAACGATTAGACTGTAAAAAAAGATTAAAATAATAATGATAATAATAATAATAATAAAAGATCACCTTTCACTACAGAGGGCCACAAGTTGCAGGCCTGCATTTAGCTACCATTCTTTATTCTTTTGGAGGCAGTGTATTTACCAAATTTCTAAGACCCAAGTTGTCTGCATTTCATCCCTGGGAGCTGTGCATGCCCAATGGAGTATGGTTTGTTTCTTGTTACTGTTTTAGGATTTGGGAGTTTTGTTGTTGATATTTTTCTCTTTAGTTTCTTAGTTTGGGGTATTTTGTTGGTGGTGTTTTTAGTTTTGTTTTTGTTTTATTTCTAGGTTTTGGGGGATGGTTAGGAGAGTGCATTTTTTTCTCAATGACAAATATTGAGAAAAATTCTGCTGGGGAGTTCACTCTCTAGAAGAAGTGATCCATGGACAATTAATGAAATGTTATAAGTAGTTCAACTCTCAATTTGTGTGTATTTAACCCTCATAGGTAAATCTCCATTCATGATGAAGTACCAGATTCCTACAGTGATATCTTGTTTGAAATCAAACTCTTTGGGGCCACCTTTCCTTTCACTGTGTCTTCCTCCTCTCCTAAGAACACTTGAAAACACGTAGCATCCTTTTTGGGGACCAGATGCCTGCCAATGCATGGATTTCATTCTGAGTCTTCTATCTTAAGCATGGGGTAAATGTGTCTGTCTCAACAGAATAAAGAGAACATCTGTAGAATCGGAGAAGATATTTACCATTTCTTCTTGCAGAGGATTAATAAATAGAATACAGTAACTCAGAAAGTACCATCAGAAGAGCGAACAATTCAAACAATAAATAGGAGAATGTTCTGAATACGTCGCTATTGGCAATAGATACAGAAAAATGCCCAGCATCTTTAGTTATCAGAAATCAAAACTACACGAGAATCCTACCTCACCACAAGTAAAATGGCTATTAACAACAACAGTGCAGAGAAAGGACCTTTGTACACTATTATCTAGTACATATAGTAAGAAAACATCATAAAGTCTTTGTTAAAGTGTATAAAAGAATTAGCACATCATCCAAAGATGCCAGTGCTTCATTTATACAGAGAAAGAGAGAAAGGGAGAAAGGAGGAAAGAAAGAAAGAAAGAAAGAAAGAAAGAAAGAAGAAAGAAAGAAAGAAAGAAAGAAAAGAAAAGAAAGAAAGAAAGAAAAAGCAGAAAGAAAGAAATTCACCATTAAAAGAGATAAACAAGACCATGTTGATTATAAAATAATAATCACAATATGTAGGGTGTTGGATGAATCTCTGCATCTACCACCAGGAAAATGGATAAAGAAAAGTTGGCACACATAACGGAACAATTTTCAGTTATCAGAAAGAATGAATCATGCTATTTGAAGAAAAATGAATGGACATATAAGCTAGTCCTTGTCACTGAAATAAGCCAGACACAGAAAGGAAAGTATTTTATGTATTTTCTCACATATGGGTAGAGATAAATGATTACCACCAATCATTAGAGGAACCAAAGAGGAGACATGAAGGAAGGAGATATGGGAACCAAGGAATGGAGAATAGGACTGAGAGGGCTGTGGGTAACTGGATACCATAAGCATAAAATGCATGCACATAAGGGTATGTGCTTGCATTAATTGTTGTATGCATATAAATGATACCCATTATTTTGTACAAATAGATATGAGTCAATAATTAAAATAACAATAATAAGTAAATCATTTACCTTTCAAGGAAATTCTCTCAAGAGCTACATATAGAGAAAGTTCTAGGACAATGTATATCTTAGAATAAATTGTGTGCTAAAATGAACAGAGGAAATTCTGAAATTGATATTGATTCCAACAAGCCACCAATTAGGAAGATGATAATAGAATAGCTATATTCTGTATCCTTCATACTTCCATTCCAAAGAATGGAAGGCTTTTGAAAGAGATTTTAGTTTACACATAAATAGAATTATACACATTCAAACAAAGAAAAATATTACCTATTTAGATTAATAAGGTTTCTTGAGAATTTTAAAAAGTTACTATATGAATATTTCCATTTCAGTGTCTACCTGTAGGAAAACTGAACTTACATCTTAAGAGACAGCCATTGCTTTACATATACTCTATTTTCCTTTAGTCAAATTTCATTTGGTATTTTTGCAAATATAACAAATAATAACCATCTCACATAACAATAATCTATTCTATTGATTATTGATTGCAAAAGAATTACAGTTCATGGTGCATGGCATTCTTGAAAGAGTGAAAGCAAACAGATGTCAATGTTCCCAATGCCAAGAAAAGGAAAAAGATTAACTCTATGTTGGATAATTGACCCTCAGAATAATATAGACTCTCACTATTCTTCTTGGTTATCCTCCAAGAAGCAGCTAGGAAGCTCCTATTGCTTAAGATGCCACACAACTTGATTGTATGATATTAAAACAAAGATGGGTGTGAGCTGATAGCTTTTTCCTTGATACTTACCATTCGTATTTTAAGAGTGACACAGTCAGCAGGGCAGGAGGAAAGCATCAATGATCACACCCAACTGTGAACCATACAAACTATAGTATATAGATAGTACGATACTAGAGTATCAAACTGAAAAGGAAGATGTACAAACTGGTGAAAAACTGGCATGGCTGTCAAAGGGGTAACCAACGGTTCTTTGATTGACCATTGTTAGTGTACCACAAGAAAGAGTCTATACTCGTAGTATGAATCTGTTCAAAAGTCCATGACTGAAGAGGTCTTAAGCCATCAGTGCAAAGTTGTTTAAAAAGATCACACTGTCAAGTAGTCTTCTAAATGTATATAGATATAAATTTAGATATCTATTTATATCGATATTCACTGACAACCCTACATTCAACTTTACAAAGAGAAATTTATCTCTCTGATTCATGATAACAGCAGATGTATAGCTGTCCAAGGTATCGAAAATAACTGTCTAGTGTTTAACTCTAAACAAGATAGCTATACTAACTCCTCTAAGGATCAGAAAATACCATAGAAAGTTAAGTAGAAAGAATTAAGAGCTGGAAGATAGGGAAGGGGGTATGAAATGTCTTCTGTGCACAGCATAGACCATAACATCCTAACTTCATTGAAACCGTTGCTGCCTAAAGATGCCTATAAAAGACTGTGCCTAGCAATAATCAGTCAAGAGCCAGGGTAGAGCTTATGGTACCCTGCCCATCCTGAGGAGCTACTGGATAGTGTTGGATTCTGAGGGAAGGGTTGTGCATGTATCATTACCTGATGAGAAGCCCAACAGGCTCCAATTGATAGTTATAAACACAGAACGATGATCCTGATTATACTCGATGGGTCTAAAACTAAATAAATAATAATAATAATAATAATAATAATAATAATAAACAAAAAAGTTATGAATATAGAAAGGAGACTAGCAGGGAAGTGGTTTATTTTCCCAATCTAGGTGTGCAGCTTATAAAAATTATAAATGAATTGTGTGTTCTTTGCACAGGCATATTGGAATTGGAGATTTACTGATAATAATCTCAATGGTATAGATATAAGTCTCTAGTGTTTTCCTTTCACAGGGATAAAGGGAGCTGAGACCATGTTCCTTAGTGTTCTGCAGACCAGCCAAGGGGGTGGTTGGCCTGAGGAAATAGAATAGTAGCTGTAGATGTTTTCAGGAAAAACTGGTTTGGTAGGCTTAGCAAGCCAGCCACAGGAACCAGGGCCAGACTGCTGCCTGGATATTCACTGGTTATCTAAACAAAGTTTCCATTTCTGTTTCTACATACAATTTTTGAATGATGCAAAATCTTTTCCATTCTTCATGAGTGCTTTATCAAATCCAACTTAAATACATTTTATTTCAGTATTTGTGTGTCAACTAACTGCATTTAAATCCATTTCCCTCAACCTAAATGTGTACACACACACACACACACACACACACACACACACATAATGTATGTATGTATGTATGTATGTATGTATGTATGTATGTAAACACCTCTAAATATCATGTGTAAGTTTATTTTTCTTTAAGGGCCATAGCCTTCTTGCCTGTAAAGAAACATACTAGTGTGAGAATGATCTTGTCAGATGCCAGCATTGAGGGTTTCTATCAGTCTGCATCACCGTCAACTTTCCTTTGGGTTCTTAGTGTCGATGTGATGAGGATGAACGTGTTTGCTGAGTGACTATACTTTGGTATTTGTGTTTTTAGACTAAAAACTAAGTCACCAGTTATGCCCTTAAGCAACCTCAGAAAATGTATGTCATATTCCAGGTGACAGTTGTCAGTTAACATGCCAAGGAAGCTTCAGAGATAAAGATGGGCAATTACTTTGAGCTCAGACAGAGGCTTCTGTTCACGGTTTACAAGTGTGTTGGCTTTACTAAGGGTAAGGGCTAATTTTGCTTCTATCTAGCATTTTTTTTCCTGGGAAAATTAGAAAAGCCATATAATTCATAACTAAGTATGTAGACCTATATACTGGAAATATCCGGGTGTCTACTGCTTCCGGCTCTCTCATGGTACTCGAATATATTTTATACCTCAGGGCAATCATGCTAGGCTTTTGTTTTTGTTTATTTTGTTTTTTTTTTTTCCTCAAAATGACAACTGCTCTCTAGCAATCAATATGTCACTTCTTCACTGATATAATGAAGCACTAATTAGAGTTATTAAACACCAAGACCTCTGAGATGGCTCCTCATATTTTCAGTTATGATAGGCAGAATATAATCATGTCTCCTGCAGTGATTATGTCCTAAAATAAGAAAGAAAAGAAAAACATCACACAGTTGAATGTAGGCTTAAATACATCATGATTAGCACTGCTAACTTTCTTTTGATGTGAAGCAAATATACAGAGACATCATGATGGAGGGTTATCTACATATCATTAAACACTAAAATCTTATTTTTTTTCTATTTTAATGTTTAGTGATATATCTTCTTTGTCGGTGCACATGGTTTGGTTTTGAATGTTTTAAAAATAACATTAATCAAAGAAAGCCTTCAGGAAGCTATACTGAAAAGCCTGGTTATTATTACCTCAAGGAAAAGGGCATTACCCTCCCTGGCTTACAAAGAATAAACAGTAAATCTGTATGGAATATAAACCCATGCTTAAAGGCTAAACACAAGCTGTAGACCACATAAAGACAACTTTCTGACCTTGAAAAAGGCTAAGGTTACTAAGACCAAACATTAGTATAAATAAAGGAAAAAATGTTCAAGTTGACAAGTAAAATTATTAACTTTACTTCAAAAGACATTTCTTTTTTTCATTTTTTTATTTAATTATTTTTCTTTTACTTTCAAGTCCACTCTCTGATTGTTCCACATCTCATACCTTCTTCCCCTGTCTCCAAGAGGATGTTCCCACCCCAACCCCCAAACCTTATCAAACCTCTCCACTCCCTGCGGCCTCCAGTCTCTTGAACATTAGATACATCTTCTCTGACTGAGTTCAGGCCAGGCTGTATATGTGTTGGAGGCCTCATACCAGCTGGTGTATGCTGCCTGGTTGATGGCTCAGTGTCTGAGAGATCTCAGGGGTCCAGGTTAATTGAGACTGCTGGTCTTCTTATAGGGTCGCCCTCCTCTCAGCATCTTCCAACCTTTCCCTAATTTAACCACAAGGGTCAGCAGCTTCTTTCCATTGGTTGGGTGTAAATATCTGCATCTGACTCCTTCAGCTGCTTGTTGGGTCTTTTGGAAAGATATTTCTTAAAACGAAAATTTAAATTGTACACTGGGGTGATATATTTGCAATTCATGTGGTTAATAAATGACACAAATACGGAACATATTCATAAGCCCCATAAGAGTAAATGAGCAACAGTCTAATTTAATATGTCAACCTCTGAGCAGTAGTTTCAATGAAATCAAAAAGCACATGAAATACGTTCCCCATCAGTATGTATCAAGGAAATCCAAATAAAAGCCACATTGTCTTAACTCTTCAAATCAACAGAATATCTGTTATTAAACAGACTGGGAACTTCAAAAGATGGCCTGAAAGAATGACCACCAGAATGTTGACATATTCCTGAAGAGATGGTAAGAGAGCCTGGTGAATTTTAGAGAACTGACCATGCATCTCACGTAAACAAGTAAAACAAAATCATGGTTCAATAACTGCTAGCCCTACTCCATGTAAACATTGCCTAAGCCAAGCATGATAACACTAGTGTGCACTTTCTACTTAAGAGGTCAAGGGATGAAATCCTAACCTTTAGGCCAGCTTGGGGCTACATAGAGAATTCCAGGACAGCTGGAGCTACATTGACATCCTACCAGACAGAGGAAAGTGAATTATGAACATTTGTAACTATTTATTCATATAATAATTTACCACAAACTGTCCACATGTCTATGCAGAAGAGAGAATAAACTGTGGCACTTTATAAGATGGAGCAGATATTCAGCAATAAAGGGAATAAGCTACTGAGAAATACAACAGCACAGATGACGACCAAAGATACAGTGAGCTCTCAAGAGGGATGATTAGATAGTATATTAATGCATCTACAGGAAATTGAGGGCAGAAATCAGAACAGCACTTGTTAAAGGATATGAGGATTGTGGGAAGGAGATTTGAGGGCACTATCTGAGCTGGTAGGAATATTATCTGTGTAGTCAAGAGTGTTACTTACACAGATTGCATAATTAACAAATCTCACCTAGTGTCTGTCTTAAAGATCCAGTTCTGTTAGCAAATTGCACCTCATTTTTTTTTTAAATAAGACAATTGCAACCAGTGAAAGAGATAAAGAAAATAGGTGTTGTTAATATCTGTATTGCATAAATACTTTATATAAAATACAAATAATTTATCAGGTAATTTTCAGAGCCAAGAAACTGTATATTCACAGGAAAATAAAGTCCAATGGGAATGGAGAAAATTTCCCAGTATTAGAAAGCAACCAGGTAGCAGATCTAGAATTTTGTTATTCACTTGACATGCCAAGCTCTTTATACTAGAACACTAGTAGCTTTTGATTAATTCCTTTTCATCACATTCCAGAGACGAAATAAGCTAGTAATTTTACAAACAAATCTCCCACACGAGTTATAACAAATGCTTCACAAAATGATGTTTAATCCAAAACATATGTTTTAAGTGGCACAGAAGTACCTGCTTTCTCTTATGTCCTCACAGGCTTTGCTCTTCCAGAATGGAACAGCTCTGGTGTCACTCACCACATGAAAAGAGAATATATTTACATGTTTTCATAAGTGCTTATCTACAAGGAAATATGTGTGTCTTTTTATCCAGCCACAGTACACTAGAAGAACTGTTGGAATTTACACCATGGGAGATTTAGGCCTCCCATCTCCTGATCATTTGGAGACCAAATGATCTCCACTAGCCAAAATGCAAGTGGTACCATTTTGTCCAGAGTGTGGAACCACACCAAAAGAAGAAAGAGCATCAGGAAGGTAGTAATGTTTTTCAAGGTCAGATATTCCAGCAAGTCAATATACAAACCAGCAGAGATAAAACCAGGTGTAAACAAGGGCTCAGAATGCCAAGGATGAGCCTTAGAAAAGATACGAGGAAGACTGTTATAATCTTATCATATGATGTAATTCTTTTAAAGCATATTCTTTGTCACAGTGATGAACTGGAAAAATAGATCAAATCAGGTAGAGAATGGGTATGGAGGGACAAAGGATAGGGCATGTGCTATTTATAGTTAGCAAAATAATAATAGTTAAAATAATTGTTAATATTAAACAGAGCACCATCATTATTTTCTCAGTTTAGTACTACTCTCACATTAGACAGGAGGTAAAAGGAGCACATTAACTCTAAAAGCATCAACTCAAAATCAAGGCCTTCACTTACAGGAAGAGAAAACCCATGTGAGAAGCAGAGCTGTAACATTGGTGATTTAATCTACACTCCAATGGCTCTTTCTTTCACTCCCTATGACGTTTAACCACACAACGACTATGTGCGTAGGTTAAGATGGTAACTATTATCAATTTCAGACATATGCTGCCCTATGGAGTCAGCATTCACCTTCTCAGGTCGTGGGAGCCTATTTGTTCCACCTCTGTATATGGATTTTCTCTACATTTCTCTGTTTCTTTATTTTCTTTTCTATCTTTAAATCCATTAGATCTCATTTGTGGTTGTTTTCTTTTCTTTTGGATTTATTTTGGCTATTGTTGCTGTTGACGGTGATGGTAGAGTTTCTGATAGTGTGTCAGTATGTGGTCTAGACTGACCTCAAACTCACAATCCTCCTGCCTTCACTTCCTAAGCACCATAGTTACAAGTGTGTACATCAAGCCTGGTTATGCCACTAGACAACACTGGAGCACAGAACTTTCTCCATACCCATTTCTTTACCTCTATCCATGAGTTTGCACTAAACACTCGAATACTCCTTCAGTGCATATCTGTTGTGGTAATTATTTTAAAACCGGCCTCTGGCTGAAGCCATCTATCTATCTAAGCTGCAGTGGCTCTGCCTAGCTCAGCTGCCATGTTTCTCGACCAGAGGCCGCGTGCGTGCTGCAGCTAGAACCTGCCTGCCAGAAACACCAGCCCTGCCATCCACTAGATGCCAGTATGAAAAATGGCTGTGCCAATCTTCCATGCTGTCTCAGCAAGACAGGGCATTGCTCAGAACATTCCGCCATCCATGTGGGCCCAGTAAGAGAATGAGACTCTAATTCTTATAGATTAATCAAAGCTTCTATATTTAGCAATGATCAGTAACAAGATACCCAAACAATCAGAAGTACAACCCAATACCCAACCTAGTATACCAACTACCTTTGACTGCTGCAGACACGTGAACATCCGTCTCCATTGCTCCTACATCTCTGCCCTCTCTCGCGCCTCCTCTTCCTTTTATCTCTTCCTCTCCTAACTAACTCCTCCTCTTCCTTTTCCTCTCCTAACTCCTCCCACCTTAGCTCCTCCTACACATATCCACCTGACCTCAGCACTAACCTTTTGAGCAACATGTCAGCAACTGACAGTACCTGTAACCCTATTAGCGAGAAGCACCTCTGACAGCACCCATTATGACTTTTATTTATCATCTTCTCTATCCAAACCAAGTTTCTACACTGCACTGGTAAGCTTTAAACAGACCTTTGCATTATCCCTCTCTGCACTGTATGATCTGAATCTAGTCCTCCTGAGCTTCTTAACCAGCCTACTGTTTTAGCCACACTATGTCCTGCTCACATCTAATATGTACATTGGTCATTTTCCAAGAGTGCAGCCATATCATGTGTTAATGAAATGCTGAACCATTTGCTACTTCTTAAATCCTCTTAAGTGGCTTACTATTTTTTTAAGCAGGTAGCTCAAACTCTTAAATATCCCTTACAAGGCATACATGATGAAACATGACCATTCTCTTTAGACACTGATCTTCATATCTGTTATTTTAGGTGACACTGGGATTCATTAAGAATAGTTTTGAGTTAGGGCAGTTATTGGTTGTTAACCAATGACTGCTCCAACTTGAGGCCCATCCCATGTGAGAGAACCAACCCCTGACAATACTCAGCTATGCTTGCAGAGAGGAACTTAACATAACTGTCTCCTGGGAGGGTTCATCCAGCAGCAGATGGAGGCAGATGCAGAGACCTACAGCTAAATATCAGTCAGAGCTCTGAACTCCTCTGGAAGAGTCAGGGATAGAAGTGAGCAAGCCAGTGTAGTCAAGGACATCGCAAGAAGACCTACAGAGTCAACTAACCTGGGACCATGGGGGCTCACAGAGTCTGGGCTGCAAACCAGGGAGCAGGCAGGAGCTGAACTCAACCCCCTACACATTTGTAGCAAATGTGCACCTTGGTCTTTGTAGTGGGAGATCTTTAAAAACTCCAATCCAAATATGACCGGTCAATGAAAACCCAACTCAGTAATTATGAATATATTTTGTAAGCCTAGATTGGGCAGATACCTCTACACTACTCTGTTTTCCAGCTATGAGACCCTTATAACTTGAGGATTTACCGGACCCTGCGTCTGTCCTTCTACCTCCTGCTTCCCAGTCGTCCTCTCCTTCGTCAACTTCCTCCTCCATTATCTTCCTCCAGTCATCCCCTCTGCTCTCTTCCACCAACCTTTATTTCTCCACCTCCCCTTCTTCTGCCCAATCACTGGCTCCAGACTTTATTTTACAAATTAAGATGGGCAGAAGGTTCACTAGAATTCACCTGTGTAATGACCCACACCTCCTCTGCAGCCCTTCACAGGAAAGGGGAATTAGTATCAAAATACAAGGCCAGGGCCATCCACAACAGGTCTCCATGTGGGTCCCCTAACAAATGGAGCAGGAGCTGTCTCAGTCTCTGTTCCTTGCCACTGGATACCGTTCCTCTTAACTGGACTGTCTGGTTGAACCTCAGTGAGAGAGGATGCGCCTAGTCTGTTGGGGTTGGATGTCCTAGGTGGGGTGGTACCCAAGAGGGGCGAGATTCTCTTTTCTTAGGAGAGATTTGTAAGAATGGGACTGAGAAGAAAGGAGAGAGAAGCCAAGACAACATTTGAAATTTTGCACTTATTATATCGCTATACACATTTAACTTCTATTTCTCTTTCTTGCCAGAGTTTGAGAATGCTTACTTGCTATGTGTATAATTAGAGATTGTGGCTCTGTCTTTAGTGGATTCTTGACAGATCGTACTTCATATTTCAAATCACAAGCTCCCTCCTAAGAAAGTCTCCAAGATTTCTGTAGACTTTCTCAGTTGTCCTCCTTGGCACCCCCATGCATCATCCATTTCCTTTACTGTTGAGATTAACACACACTGTGGAAATTGTTTATGTAGTTCCCAGTACTCCCTGCTACCTCTCTTCATACATATATGAGACAGTGCTAGCAGAGAGAACCATTTTGAACAAGTCTTTACTGTTGTTCCATAAATCCCATATCTAATATATGATTAGCACACATATGATATGCATTTTCTGCATGTGTGCTTGTGTGCATTCTATGGATTTTATTCAGAGGAAAAACATCTGGTTTATTGCAAATCATTCCCAATACTTATCACTTCTTTTATCTCCATTAAATTGCTTTTAATTATCATAATGGCTTAGTCTACCAGACTTTCCTTCTGTGGGTGTGATATAACTTCCAGTATTTCACTAATTTTAGTACACTAGTTTAACTCATATCCATGTGTCATTCTGTAAGTCCATTCCAAAGCAATAACATACCATAAAATGCCATCTGCCTCAGCCCACCAAATATTCTTTCAAATTCACACAACTTAAAGGGCCCTACTTCACCAGATCTTGAATTCCAAGAAGAAATTTAAACTCAATCTAAGTCTTTCTATATGTTGATGACCCCCTTAGTCCAGTTTTATACTCAATTTAATTTTTTTGTTTATAAGATTTACATGCTAAATCATAGTAAGTGTATTCTACTCCCATCCTTTCATGATATAAGAAATGAATGCCCTATTATATGCAAATCAAATTCCTTAATCTCCTAGAGAAAGATATTTTAAATGAAACAGGAAATTCTACAATAACAAACATTTTAAGACTTGTAAAAGTTTACTAAAGTAGGATTTATATATTCCCTGAAACAAGTATGTGTGTATATGTTTAGTAACATCTTTTGACATGTTTTGAAATCATATCAAATATTTGTCTATGGTTCCATCCCTAAGGGAAGAGCAGAGGTGATCAATGGCTACAGAGAGTAGGAGAATCAGTTTCCTACAGGATTGATCTTGACTTGGTACCTTCATATACAATGAATAGGCCCCTTCTTCCAAACAAAGAAGTATCGTGGTGGTTTCAGGTCTACCGGACGTTGCTAAAAATTTCATGATAACCCAGTAGGAATGAGGCCTCCTGGTTCTCAACAGTAGCAGAAACTTACAGGAAGCAGTGAGAGGGTTCTCTACTTTCCAGCGTGATTAGTGTTAATGATGTCAGTGAAGAGTGGAGGGTGGCTTTTTACTGATGCCTGGAATTCTGAAGGTGGCTCCATGTCTATAGGAAGAGTGTATAAGTTTGTTTTAGCCGGGTAGTGGTGGGGCATGCCTTTAATCCCAGCACTTGGGAGGTAGAGGCAGGGGATTTCTGAGTTTGAGGCCAGCCTGGTCTACCGAGTGAGTTCCAGGACGGCCAGGGCTACACAGAGAAACCCTGTCTCGAAAAACCAAAAAAAAAAAAAAAAAAAAAAAAGTTTGTTGTAATAAAGTATTTTTTAAAAATCCATACTGTCCTAACTCATCACTGAAAGTACCCAGGGTAAAGCTCAAAAAACATATGTCTCATGCCAAGAACTAGAGAAAACTAAAGTTGAATGAGAACAGGCAATTAACAGGAGTGTACTCACAGACAGTTACATAATTATCGTAGCAAATAAGCAGATCTGTAAAGCTTCAAGTTTGCAACTTAAAGATACAGTAACTAGAAGTGAAAATCCTTCTATTGGGACAGACTAAACAACAGCAGTAAGAGGGCAGTAGAAGGAACCATCTGACTTAAAACAGGATCAAAGAAATTAATCAATCTGAACAAAAAAGGGAAACAAATAGACAGATTCACAAGGACCCATCAGAGCAGTGCCTCTCAACCTGCTTAATGATGAGACCTTCAATACAGTTCCTCAGGTCGCGTGACAACTATACCATATTTCTTGCTACTTCATAATTGTAGTTTTGCTACTTTTGTGGACTGTAATGTAAATATCTGACATGCCAGAAATCTGATATGTGACACCTTGACTCCAAAGGGTCACAACCCACAGGTTGAGAAGTACTGCATTCACCTAAAGAAAAAGATGTATATCCTTTGTCATGAGAATCCAAGAGAAAAGGAAAGGAAAGGATGTTGGATAAAAGCCTGAATTTCTCTAAACAGTAATTAGGAACACTGTCTTGGGAGTATTCTAGGCATTAAAGGAAGAAGATCTTTCTGGTGGAGGCAGTTGGGCATCTTAGCAGTGGTAATCACACAGGCCTACACAGGACTACACAAGACATAATAATGCTGTGCCCATGCAATGTATCAATGTCATTGTCTCAGTTCAGATATCATACACTAAAATAGCCTCTCATTTCACAATTACTGGCAAATACATAACTATTGCACAATACGTTTGTTTTTTGTTTTTGTTTTTTTTTTTGGTGAATATATGCTTTTTAAATGATCCTCTGTGATTTGAATTAAGGCTTGATAAAATATGGGTGAATTTGACAGTGAAAGAGTTTCTGGAATTTTGTTTTCTAGAGAAGTCTTCTAACTACACTAAATGTAGTATGTAAGAATGATATCATCCACTTAGTAACCATGTATCAGACACAGAGAATCAAGGCAGGCATTAAGGATTCAGAGACCCAAGTCACAAATCCAACCTCGCAGCTAGAGAGAAGAAAGACAAAATCCAATAGAACTGCATGGTTCAGTGTAGTTGAGCTAAGGTCAAAACAAGAGATACAGGTTCTCCTAATCCATAATAAATAGCATAGATGAATAAACAAGCTATTTTCCCAGATTAAGAGGTAGCCTGGTCCAAATTGTTGAATGGATAATAATTCCAACCAGGTAGATAAATCAAAGGAGTTCATTCCAGAGAGACACAAGACATATAAAACCCTAGTTACAGAAGGGAGAAAAGAGGCAGACAACTATATATCCTGTCAGGTGGCATAGGAAAGAAGCCCTCAGGAGCAGATTCTGAAATCTACTGGAGAAAAACTTTCCATGAGTGGGCTGGGCAGCACTGTACAAACAGCTTTCACAGTGTACACTGTTGATTCAATCCTCGTATTTCTCTCTGCTTCTTGAGTACAGTCTACTGAGTTGGACCAGTCCACCCTGGAATAATGAAATGACATCAGTGATCTTGAGGAAACAGAAACAGTGTACAGCAGCCTTGGCGTGGACAGGTATGGATGAGGAGAGTGGCAGGCATAAAGAAGTGAATTACTTGTTACAGGTGAGATCAATCAAACAAGCAGAAAGGATCAAGAGATAAGACTGGCAAGGGAGATACGTAGGAAAAGTACCCGATGGGTATGAACTACACGTTTCCATTTTGAATGAATCCTTGTGAAATGAAGTGTTTACTGAAGTGAGGTGAGAGACAGGAAGAGTCTGAACAGAAGGTAAATGCAGCCACGGCCAGCAGCATAAGCCCAGGGAGGAAAGTGGCCCTTCGAGAGTATCAACAGTAGGAAGTACAGGCCTGACGGGTAGAGAAAAAGTAGAGAGAAACTGGACACAGCAGTTAGGGGGGACTCTGTCAGTAGAATGACTGTTTTAAGGCAGTGGTGAAGACACAGGCTAGACTGAAGGGTTTCAAGGAAGTAAAGTAAGAAAAATGAGAGAACCAGGTGCAGACTGATAACATCAGACACTTGAAAGACACAATGGAGGATAAGTGTCAAGAAAGATTAGTATTATTACTTTTGCAAGTGAGACACATTCTATTTTTTGGGTTATTCATGTTGAAAAGGCAGCTACAAGAAAAAACAGAAGTTGGGGACCTGAGGAAAGAACTGTGTCTCTAAAACAAGCTCAGAGTACATGGGAAGCACTGGTGATGTATATATGGGCTAACCCTTGAAGAATATAATCAATCCTTTGTTATTAAAAGAATGTGAGGCTGGGCATGGAGCCTGCCTAAAAAGGTGAACATGGGAGCTGCATGTGAAGACAGACATAGGGTCTGCATGTGAGGATGGACATGGGATCTGCATGTAAGGATGAACATAGAGTATGCATGTGAAGATGGACAAAGAGCTGCATGTGAGGATGGACATGGGGTCTGCATGGGAGGATGAAGATGGGGTGTCTATGTGAGGATGGACATGGGAGCTGCATGACAGATGAGCATGGAGTATGGAAAGATGAAAAGGAATTCTGCATATGGTAGGAAGTAAGGAACACAACAGAGCACATTCACAGAGACCAGGGAGCTGAAAGCACTTGCTAAGTGGAAAGGCATTGTAGGCTGAAGATACTTGATGAGGTTCAGCTTCATCATTAAAAGTTAAAAAAAAAAAAAAAAGGAAAAACAATCTCTCCCTGCAATCATGAGAAAATCCGGTTTCTCATTTCGTTTATGAGTTAAAATTTCATTCGGCATCAATTCAAATAGCAAAGTAGGAGTTATTTTCCTATTCTTATCAAATCTAGTCTCTAATGTGGTTAAGCAGACATATTCAAATGCTAAAGAAATATGTCTCTTATATTTAAATAAAATGGTCCCCTTTTTATTATAAGCAGTAGTATTTACCTCAAAATACCTGTCTGATAGGTATTGCATCTCCCGTTTTCCAGATGAAAAAAAAAAAAAAGAGTATCATACAGGAAAGCAAATTTGTTCTTCATTGCCTCTCAGATGGAGGAAGTGTCAGTACTCAGTATCAGATGTGTTATGTGCCGAAATGGATTGTTTTACTATATTATTAATTGGTTTGAATGCACACTAAAGATATCAAGAATTTAATCTGAGCCCGTGTTTGTTTTTATTTTAAAAAGGTAAATAAGACTATACTAAATCAACGGAGAGAAAAAAAAAAACATTATATTCATCAAGAGAAAAACCCATGGAAATAGTTGAATGAATAGAAATTTTTTTCTTAAGCAGAAGATAATTTTAGGCACAGGATCAGTAAGTCCCATAACTTACAACCTTGCCTGGCTCTGCAGAAACATTTAGAGAATATGATCTAAATCTTAAAATGATCCTTACTGAGAATTTAAATCTAGTTAGTTTTGATGTTATCATTTGTGATAAACAGAAAATTATGTTATCTTCCCATTTTTAAAAATCAATATATATCTGTAAACATAAAAGTTAACTGCAGTTGTCAGGTCAAGTCTTTCACTAAACTCTGAAAATAACACCTAGAGTAGCTCAGAAACTACTTGTATTTGTTAATCTTTGATTTCACCTCACCACTAATTAGCTAAAGCACTGGTTAATCCATTAATATTTGTGAAGAACACAGACTAGAAAGCCTTGTCTGAATCATTTTTCACTTGGATTTAATACTTCTGAGAGTCTTAAACGCCACAATGGAACATATAAGCGTGGATCTGCCACCCAGCAAGTTCAACCAGAAAGCAAGCATATATTCACACACATACTTCACGTACAAGACCCAAGCCTTCAAAGTAGTTCCAGAGAATTATGTCTCCACTATACACCATCATGTATATGCCTCAAATCGTGCGCTAGTGAAATCAACTGTATTATTATTACATTTAATTATACTGGGAAGGAATGAAAAAAAATACCAAAAATATTCAGCTATTGATTTTTTTTTTTTTCCTGTTCAGAATGTGAAAACATCACTCTTCTCAGCAGCGGGCATCTGGGAGTAAATAAGAATTCCAGAAACATTCAGATCTCCTATTCTCGATATCTTTTTGAGACAAGAAAACTCGCACAGGGAAGGAAGGAAATTCAGGTTGAATAAATATGGAAATAAATTAAGGTAGCATAGATACAAATAGCCTCATGTAACTCCAGTGCTAAAGCAGAATCGAACCTGGGCCAGAACTTTAAGAATCATGCTTCATTTGCTCTGTTATCAAATCCAAAAACATCTTCCATAACAAATGGCTAACTAGATAAAATTGTAATTACAGCAGAGAAGTTATTTTAATCAAATGCATCAGCAAAACTCCTTAACCCATATTATTCGAGATCTGCTATAACTGATAGTTGAAATTATAAATTATTCGTATTTAACTTTTGTTAGTATGACCCCCCTACTGAAAACACAAAACAGAAACAGATGAAATAAAATGCAATGAAAACAACCAAAAAAAGTAATTTGAAGCCCACAGCCTTGCACCCTAAATGAAACAGGCACAAGTAAAGAGAGGCTTGTATCTATGACTATCCAGGACACCGTGTAAGTCATTGTGAGAGCTCACTGCTTTATATCACCACTTCTAGAAACGCATTCCAAAGAATGGAATCATCTGGATCATTTTTATTGCCCCCTCTCAGTCTCAAGACTGTCTGCCCAGCACTGCTGACATGCACTCCGGTGTGCACCTTCCTTCCTTCTGAGTATCTGTGTCAGGTTTATTTATAGCCGATGCCTTCAAACGCAGCATTTCCAGGTATAAGAAATGAAATCTCTACAGTGATCCTAGAAATCTTCACAAATGGCCTTTGAGTAGACAATGGAAAAAAATCTATAATGCAACACGTGCATTATGATTTGCCTAGACTCCAAAGCACACTCACCTTACACTCTAGTAAGCATGTGTAAAGAGCTGGCCGGAGTAGAGTTACAGAAGTGACGGCCTTGTGCATCTTTTTATGGAACTATCTGATTACTCTAGGATTACTGCTGCCAGCTCTTTCATTCTCTTTCTCTTTTCTCATTAGGAATTCTCTGAAATTTAGGCACCCTCTTTGTTTCTTACTGAGATGCTTTTCTAATTTAGAGCTTTTTTTTTTTTTTTAATAATCCATTACAAAAGCAGGCCATGCTTCCCCCTGCTGGGAAAAAATTAAATTACAAGGTGCATTAGAACAATTTCCTAAGTCTGAAGAAATCTCCTGTTTGGGAAAGAAAAAAACAGCAGGAAACCAGATACTTCCTGGTCTCTTAGCTGTTTTACTGGTCAAGAATATAATGCATGCCTCTCATCCTGGTAAGACTTTTATCTACATCTTTTAGTTCTGTAAGTTTTAAAAGTACAATTAATATACATTGATAAGTGATGAGCCAGTTATTGAGCCAGCTGTCCCAAAGAGAGCTCCAGTTATCAGGTCAGAGAAGATTATGAATCTATTTCACTGTACACTGAATGGAAACACTTCTGAAGAATGAACTGAAGCAAACAATTGAAGGATACATTTTTAATCTATTCATGTTTATTGAGTCATTATTTTCCAATATGCAGTTGCTCTCTGACAGCAGAGAAGAGTACTATTTATGATTTTAGTTTTTCAGTTTCATTTATTATCTACTTGATTATTAGGTAATGGTAAACATGACTGCATTTCTACTAACTGTCTAACTACTCTACAAAGCCAGCTTTTCCCTTGAAAACAGTGTATTTCGAATCTTCCACATTTTTCCTGGCAGTCCTTCATAAGATACTTTGTTATTATAGGTTATAATGAATAGCAACCACTAAAAATGCCAAAAAAAAAAAAATCTAATGTCTCTGAATAGTATGAGGAGTAAAAAATTTTCTGCGATGGATGTACAACTAAACCTCAAACGTATTTTAATGCTGAGGAGCTGGACGAGAGAAAGATGTCACTGATTCTTCCAGTGGGTAAGACCTCAAGCTACAAAGCTGCACTGTAGCCAGTTTGAGGATGAAACACTTCATTATTAATGAAACATTCATACAAAAATTCTGCAGTTGTGTTAAATAAGAGAGTGCATGGTATCAAGTATCAGGGATGTCTTCAGTTGCTAGCATTGTTTCACATAAGTGGAATAATTAGGGTTAATTATTTCTGACGGAGAAGTTTTCATGTGTACCTTTTCTCAAACGACCTTTCAAAGCAATGCAAGAGGCAAGACATAGATGTTCTCTGAGAGCCCAATCTCTGATACATCACTGATACACAAAAGAAAACGCACACCTGGTTTAAAAATCAATTGATCAATTATGGAACGTTCCTAGGGACCAATATCTTGCATTGTATACGTTTCAAATAAATTTATAAGCACTTTTGCGTCTGCTTGCCACGCTCACATAAATATACGAACATGCATACTTATCGTTGAATAATTCTAAGACTTTCCAGGGGAAATACCTATTAAAGGGTATCAAAATCACTTCGAAACGCAGAATGAAAATATAATAAATAAATAAATAACCCTGATCTGTGACCAAGATGCTCTCAGAACACTCCATGGACCGCATTTACTCCTGAACTGATTTTGCTAGCTTCTGCAAAGTGACAAGGTCCCTGTGGACCACCTGACACTTGCTGGTTTCCTGTCCAGGACCCTAACAGGTCTCAACACCCTACCATTAGACCTTAGGGCTAATTGAGCCTCGGAGGAGCCCGGCAACTAGCGCTGCGCTCCTGCATTTGGAAGCGGCTCTCGGGGACAGTTTCTGCCCAGCGGAGCGCTCGCCCTCCCCAACTTCGCCCTGTCGGGGCTGGCAGGCGCCGGGGCCGATCCTACCTTCCGCCAGAAGGCGCGACGCGTGCACAAAAGATGGATCCAGGCTATCCTTCTCTGCCATCAGCTCAGGCAAGTATTTCTCTTCTCCCATAGCGCGGATTTCGGACCGTGTCCGGCCAGGCGCAAATCCCGCCTGCTCGGACGCCTCGGTCCCTGGCTCCCCCGGGAACCGTCCTTACTGCCGTGAGCGCAGCTGTAGCGCCTGGGGTTGCGCAGTCCGCGCTGGTACCTGCCTCTCCCGCTCCGGAGTCTGGCTCTGGCCGCGGCCTCTGCTGGAGAGGATGCCCGCGCGGCCCGCCCCCGCCGGCCTTCTATTGGAAGCGAGGCCCGGAGGCGGGGCGCCCGCAAAGGCGGTGGACTATCATTGGGCGGGGCCGCATGTCGAGTATCCTGAGTGGCAGGTGGCTGCAGCGGAGGGGAGGGGTATGCGAAGTGCAAGTGCACTCTCCTGGCCGCCTTAGCTGCCCGCCTTCTCAGGCCTGGCTAGTGCTGTGGAGTCGGTGCTGATGACCAGGCAGGCAGGCTGATGAGAGAGTGAGAATGTGCGCTCCATGAGTACAAAGGTGAGCACTTCACCTGGATCCCCAGGGCACAGGTGTCTCTCCTCTGGCGGATGGATAGCAGGCTCTTGGGCAGGTTTGGAAATGCAAGACAAAATGTGGGCTGTGTTTCCATGACCTACATCTTGGGGCAGAAGGATGTCCACTGATGTACAAATGAAGAAGTGCCTGGATTCTGTAGTAGAGCAAAACGCTTCCAGTGTACATCACGGCGGTACAGAATTAGTTCCAGGGATCCACCTATCCCTGTGATGGAAAATTTACTCACTGTGTAAACTTAGCGGGGAGAATTGTGAATGAAAGAAACTAGAGGATGCCTAACTTCCGTTGCTCCGATGTTCTCATTGTTTAGACCTGAGAGTCTCTTTCACTGCCATGGGAAAGTTGCTGAACTACTTTATATCTGCCCCACCTTTATTCGAATCGCCAAGGAAGGAGGAGTAAGACATCCTTCCCTTACAGATGGGACCCCTGAACTGAACCTTGCCTACTTCAAATGAAAGGAGTCTTTCCTCACTTTGATGTTGTCTTTCCCCAAACAATCCCTTATCAATATTTCTACCACCTTTCAACCAGGACAACATTCCTAGTGCATAAAACCTGCTGGGAGTTTCTTAACTTCTCTTATTCTGTCCACAGTGTTCCCGTAAGTCTTTATTTTAGATGAACTTGGGATATTATACTGGTTTTGTATGACATTTTAAAAACTTAATGTGTTTCACATACACGAGATAACTCACTCCAGCTCAGAAAAACACGGAACAACCCAAATATACCAGGTTTTGCTTCTGTAGTTGGTGTATTATGCCTCATAGCTATGCTAAAGCTGAGACTAAAATTCAAATCTAAGTACTATGAAGCTTTAGACGACAGGGTTTGCCCTACTCTTCCATATGCTAGATACTTTTATACTATGCTTCCATCCAACTAGTGTTTATACGTATTGAAAGGAGTCTAGAGACTGGACTTGAATAATTGCCAAATGAGATAAACACACTGTCATGTGTTTTCTCTCACAGTGGAGATGCTTCCTAATGAGTGATGACAAAGGGAACCAGAAACACATGACAAATGTCAGAAATAACACTAGACCAGACCAAATCCTAATCTTTAAAGTACTTTGTGAATTTAGTACATGGTGGACATCAGAAAATAAAAATAAGCTATATTGACCCGTAGAAACCAATTTTCTTATTATTCACTTCCAGAGGATGAGCAACCAAAGGCAAAACCCAAATGTCCTGGACAGGTGCCCTATCCACATTCAAATCCATATGCTCCCAGTAGGTGACTCCAAATCACTGTGTTCTTCCCTGACTCAGATATTTTGTGGCCACCAAAACTGTGCATTAAATATTTTAAGAACAACCTTAGGATTGAGAACATCTTATAAATACAAATGTAAATAAATTGATAACCTATAAATAAATTATTATTGAATAGAGTATTTGTGGTTGTTATACATAAATAAATTATAACTATTTATATGCTTCCCTCTTCTGAAGTTAGGAGGACTCAAATCATAGCTTAATTGATTTTTCAACCTGAGTTCTAGTCCTGAAAGACAATTTAAATTCGATTTTGCTTATTGTACCATTATTTCAAAAGAGGTTTATTATGAAAAAGTTCCAAGTCAATTAGCATCCAGAGGATGCATAAGGCACAGATTCTATAAAATATGTTCTGTGATGAATGTGGAAGCTGCATATTTAGTCCTTTCACATATCCTATGAGCATCCAAGAAATTTAATCAGCTTATCTTGCCACACTAGTGGGAACTACATATTGTAAATTATTAAATAAGATACATTTATATTTCCCTCATTGTTTCAATCAACCTTTTGGATAACGCACTGCCACAGAATGTATTCACAATAACTATCTGGACAGATAGATCAGTCACCAAATGGATTTCTTTCCCCTGTTGTAAGACTGTTTTTTGTACCCTCATAGAAAGCTTAGCTTCCCCAAAATGCCTGTAATGTCATCTCTACAGTAGGCAGACACAAGAGGGTCACTAAAGCTAGCTTCCTTCTGGTCTAGCTGAGAAAGAATGAGCCACATTTTTAGGGATGGAGGGACAGACCCTCAAGGAGTAATGAGGGACAGAGTTGCCTTCTTCTAGCCCCTAATCACCCACAGGAGAATCAACTCACAGAAATGCATACAAAGAAAGAAGGAAGGAGAAAGAAAGAAAGAAAGAAAGAAAGAAAGAAAGAAAGAAGGAAAGAAAGGAAAAAGGAAAGAAAGAAGAAGAGAGAAAGAAAGGAAAGAAGAGGAAAAAGAAAGAAAGAAAGAAAGAAGAAAGAAGAAAGAAAGAAAGAAGAAGAAGAAAGAAAGAAAAAAGAAAGAAAGAAAGAGAAGGAAAAAGAAGAAGAAAAAGAAAGAAAAAGAAGAAAGAAAGAAAGAAAGAAAGAAAGAAGCAAGAAGGAGAAAGGGAGGAGGGAAGGAAGGAAATAGAAAAAGAAAGCAAGAAAGAAGCAGAAAAGAAAGAAGGAAAGAAACAAGGAAGGAAGGGTGATAGATTAACAAAATTGGCAGAAATTAGTAATTTGTACAATAATATGGAGACAACTGTCCTCCATGTGTGTAATCAATGTTTAGACTTCTAATGAGTAGGTCTATTGTCTAATATAATTGAGAATTGAAGTGTTAACTGATTAACATTTTGCTGAAGAGTCTCACAGATGCTCATTAGTGAAAAGCCTCTATTTTGATGTTCAGTTTCCTTTACTTTCATTAAATACACAAGTCATCTGTCAGTGCACATCTCGAATAATTTACATAATATACTTTAGGATTATAAAAGAGAAAGGGAAAGCCTGGCAAATAGCTTGCCAGGTGTATGCACTTACTACTCAAGAATTTCATGAACGTACTCCATCCTGACACACAGTAACACTAATAAAATATAAAGTAAAGAAATTGTTACCAGAATGAAGAGTGGAGGTGTGGTTATAACCACTATCAAAAGCAGTGAAAATATATACTGCAAAAGATCTCTCTTTTCAAATTCTCTGTTAAGGAGAGGTGTTGGGGTGATTATGACCAAAATATATTGTATTATAATCTCAAAAAATATGAAAATAATAGAGTAGGAAAAGTCAGTCATTTGTAAAGTGTTAAGAGTCAAAATTTGCTCTATGCTCATGTGTCACAGTACAAGTTAATATGAAGCACTTATATCCTAAGTATATGCATGCTGGTTTTAGAAAAATTTAAAATAGCCATGGCATAACTTAGGTGAAACGTGTGTAAGTTAAACTCACCAGAAGAAATACCACACACACACACACACACACACACATGTGCGTGCGCAGACACATAAATCTGGCAGTAGAGAGTTGGCCACTGAGTTGTAATACTGCTTTTCTAAATGAACACAATTTGAACAAAGGGCCAAGAAAAAAAAACTGTCTTAATTATGAACTGACCTCACAATCTGGGTATACATTTCTGGTGTTGGAATTATCATCGTTTTTGTGAAATTAACCAAGGTGAACCTCTGGATACCTACGACCCTTGACACAATGATGTTGACACTGACAGCAGATTCCTGAATGCAAACACTGAAGCTGTCATTAATCATGCCAATGCAAACTATTGACTGAGGTCTTAATATTAAATCCAATAGCTGTTGATTTGTTGCTCAACTATTGATTGTTTTCTGGAGATCAACATATTAAAGTAAGAAATTACAGCACGAATAGGTAATATTTTCCATGCACAGCAAATCAAGATCTGATCTCCATTGTATTTAGTATAAACTAAAAAGAAGAAGGCCACAAGGAAATTTAATTTGAAAAAAAAAAAAAAACCTTCAGGTAAATTAAAACTCTTTTCACACAATATGAATCATGACTAATACAAGGGGAAAAGCTTGGATTGAGTTTTAATTTTGATTTGAGAATTACTTATCGACATTCCTGAAAGAACTGACTAGTATTAAAGTAGGGTCATAAGAGAATGCCTTCCCACTCAAGGTTTAAATCACTAGAGTACCAGGTAACACAAGCTTCCCAGCTCCTCCTCTGTGTGTAACATACTGCTGACATGGCAGAATCACTGTGATGTCCTGCTGTAGAGAATAAACATGCAATGTTATGTAAAATATTTTTATAAATTAGGTACCAACTATAGAAGTAAATATTTCACAGACAGGGCAGGAAGTAGGACTGAAGATAAGAGTAATTTTTTCACATGTAAAGAGTTGAAGTTTTATGATAAGAACAAATTCTGAAGATGGCTTGTGCAAATTTTAAATATTCTTAAATTAAAGATGGTGTATATTTAAAATTATTAAGATATTAAACATCCCACAGAAACTAAAGCAAGTGTCAGGCATTTGAAAAGAGTAATGAAATTGAAAATGACATTTGAGCCGTTGTCTGGTAGTACACTCATACAATCCCAACATTTACGTGCTAAAGAAGGGGCTAGCCATGAGTTCCAGATCAGACTTGACTACTTAGAAAGAGTGTCTCAAGAAATTAAAAAAAAAAAAATTAAGAATTCGTCCATCCTACATCAAGTAGAAAAACAGGAAAAGGTAAATATTTGGATTCAGAGCAATAGCATAGGTTGAAATTACCTCAGTGTGAAACAATCCAATACTGGATTAGATCCTGGGACAGATTTTCCTTCCCCCCCCCCCCCTTAACAATCCTGACAGTGGAACTGAAAAAACAAGAATAATACCTATGATTCTGTCTCCTACTTTTTCTCACTGTACAAGGGATTGTATAAACAATTGCCTGTGCTTTGCAGAAAGCAGATAAGGTGTCTGAAGAGTAAAGCGGCATCAATTCAATACTATCCTCAAATAAGAAAAAATAATTGTATAGACACAAAATCAGGGGTGGAGAACATGGTTCAAGGATATAGTAAGTATGGTAGAATATTAGCATTGAGGAAAATTGGATAAGGCACATAATAAGAGATTTCCATGATTTTGCCCTTTTTATATTGATGTGATTTCAGAATGAGCAAATGAAAATAAGTGTTAATAAAATCACTTTAACAGATGTAACTGACACATCATTTGATGCATCATACTTTACTAGATGGCCCTGAAAATAGCAGACCTGCACTTCAGCCATACAGTGTCAATTATTGTCTACATGAAATTCACAAACTGATGGAAAGTTAGTAGTATTTTGAACACACATAACTTTATAAAAATTGGAAATATACCAAAAATAGGTAAATAAATAATTACTTTTGTATCTCTAAATTCCAAACTATAATGTAAATTACTGTGTTTTACTTTCAACTATTCTTTAAAATTATGTTAACATATATTTATTAAAACAACTATTATTGAAAAACTAGACTGGCTTATCGCTCTGACCCTAGTACTCTGAAGACTGAGGTTGGAAAATCATGACCTCGATGACATCCTGGAATGTATATTGAAACTGTCACAAAAAATCCCATTACATATATTAGATTATAATAGGCACTAAAAATAACAGCCTCAGCCTGGGCTGAGGTCCAGAGGAAAAGCACAGATATTTCAAGATTCTCAAATTCTAGAAAGAATTGGACCAAGGAGCAACTGATACTTCTATAGCTATAGAGTATATAAGGGAAAACACCCTTGAGAATTGGAGAGGTTCAGAACCTGAAGAGAAATAGAAGACATGAAAGGTTCAAATGTCTGTGGGCTGTGTATATCCTAAAGAGAAATATCCCAGAGAAGTTCCAATCTCTTCTATGTTATCCATGGGGTGGAGACGCTGGTTTGGATCCTTGCTGTGAGAGTTGTTGGAATCTCTGTATGACAGGGAATTTACCTGTCTTAGAAGGCTTAAACTTTATAGGATGTGAACTACAAAGTCTAAGCATGAGAGGCAAAATTGTGCCAAACAATGGCCCAAGACAGATCAAGTGTCAAGAAAGCTATGGCCATGTTTGTCCCAAGAGAGCCATCCTTAGAGTGTGATCACATGGAGTATAAAACCAACAAAACAAAAATCATGGTCATATATAGAAACTGTGGTACTGATAGTGATAAAAAATAATAGTGATTAAGAAAACCCAAATATAAAGGAAGGTTACAACTACTTACATGTATGTAAATAGGGCTTACCTTTGTATTTCTTAATTGAAGATTATTTTTAAGAATATATTTTTGCCCTTTAGCATATTTTAAGGTATAGATAGCCTTATCTTTAACGTTCTTGACTCAATAATCTTGATGTTTTAGAGACTCAAAAGGGTTCTCTTTTAGAAAACAATATTTAAGTTCTTTTAGTCTAGGTGGGGTAGGTATTTTGTGTCCCTGGGAAAATGTCAAAAAACATAAGGAGATATCTATATCCCTCACAATGCCCATCTATTAGCTCCATGTTAGCTGTTATAATTTATAAGCATTATAGATGTCCACATCCTTCAATTCTGCCTAGAGGTGACCAATGGGTCTAAAAATGTCCCCTAATTTTTAAAGAACTTACAATAAAAAGCCTAGTATGTGATAACTGCTAAGAATGGTTGACAGAAATAATTCCTTTGTTGTTGGGGCATCCTATTAGTAATAGCTATTATACAATTTGATTAAGGAAGGAATCTTGGTTCTTAATTCAGAGATTTATAATCCATTGTTAAATAACTGGAGAGAGGAAATGGATCTTAGGGTTACTATTGCTGTGAAAAAAAACACCATGACAAAAGAAACAGGGAAGAAATTGTTTATACAGCTTACACTTGCACAGCACTGTTCTTCACTGAAGGAATTCAGCACAGACATTCAAACAGAGAAGAGTACTGGAGGTAGAAGCTGATGAAGAGGCTGCTGAGGAACTGGCTTGATTCCCTGACTTTGCACAGAGTGTTTTCTTACAGAATGTAGGACCACAAGCCCACGGATGACACCACCCATCATGGGCTGGGTCCTCTCCCATCAATCACTAATTAGAAAATATCATCCTGAGTGAGGTAATCCAATCACAAAAGAACACACATGGCATGCATTTACTGATAAGTGGATATTAGCCCAAATGCTTGGAATACACAAGATACAATTCACAGACCACATGAAGCTCAAGAAGAAAGAAGACCAAAATGTGGTGCATAGGTCCTTCTTAGAAAGCGGAACCAAATACTCATGAGAGCAAATACAGAGACAAAGTTGGAGCAGAGACTGAAGGAAAGGCCACCCAAAGACTGCCTCAATGAGGATCCTTCTCATATACAGTCGCCAAACCCAGACACTACTGTGGATGCCAAGAAGGGCATGCTGATAGGAGCCTGACATAGCTGTCTCCCGAGAGTCTCTGCCAGAGCCTGACAAATATAGAGGCAGATGCTAGCAGCCAACCATTGGACTGTGCACAGGGTCCCGAATGGGGTCCCCAATGGAGGAGTTAGAGAAAGGACTGAAGGAGCTGAAGGATTTGCAAACCCATAGCAAGAACAATAATATCAACCATCCAGACCTGCTAAAGCTTCCAGGGACTAAACCACCAACCAAGAAGTACACATGGAGGGACCCAAGTCTTTAGCTGCATATGTAGCAGAGGATTGCTTTGTTGAGCATCAAGGGGAGGAGAGGCCCTTGGTCCTGTGAAGGCTTAATGCCTCAGTGTAGCGAAATTTGAGGGTGGGGAGGCAGGAGTGGGTGGGAACACCCTCATAGAAGCGGGGAAAGGGGTTTGGGGGAAGGGATAGGGGACTTCAGGGGGACTGGGAAAGCGGATAACATTTGAAATGTAAGGAAACAAAATACCAATAAAAAAAAAGAAAATAAAAAAAAGAAAGAAATCAAAATAAAAATGAATAAAAAGAAAGAAAGAAAATGTCCTACAGTTGGATCTGGTGAGACATTTTTCTCAGTTGACATTCCCTCCTTTCTGATGATTCAGTTTGTGTCAAGTTGACGTAAAACTAGCCTGGAGAAGTAAATTAGTAAATTTTTTTTGAGCCTGTAGAAAATACTTGGAAACCTGGTATTTTTATTAACAACCAGTAAGCCTAAACTAGACAGGTCCTGAGCTATTTTAACCTACATCTCAGCCATAGTCCTTTGTTACTTGCCAACTTAATCTTGCTCTGTTTGCTCTGCTCCATGTGTGTCCTCAGGCAATTTTCTCTCTGCCCTGTGCTCATGGTTCATCCTCACAGTCAATCCTGCCTCATGTCTACCTCCTTCTTCGCCTACCTTTTTCTGTCTCTTCCTGGTCCCTACTTGAGACTATGTTAGATCTCAAGTTCTGATTTCTCACTCTCCTGCCCAGTCACAGGCTCTGGACTTTATTATCCAATCAGAGATTATTAGAGAACGTTCTTTCAGCTCATTGGTCAATACAACGCTTATGTCCAGACTCAATCCGATCTTGGGACAGAGAACTCCACATCTGAATACATAGCGAACAAACCAAGACCAACAGACAAGAGGTTAGGATATGGGTTAGCTAAAACAAAGAATATGGAAGTCCATTAGTCATGAAGCTAATGTTTAAAAATTATGACATATTAAAAAGGGAAGTTTGAACAAATATGTCCTGGTTTGTTGGACAATGATGCTTTCAGAACATATTGGTTATTAAATGAATATCCAAGTAACCGGCAAAAGAAGTAAACCCAAAAGAATGATCCAGAGGTCCCGTAAGCAACATAGCTTATGACTGGTGCTCTTTTTTTGTGTAGCATAACTATGCATTAATACCATATTGTTGAAGAAACTATTCACATTGGAGGCAGGACAGAGAGAAACCTAGCCACAAACTGGCGGGGGGGGGGGGGGCTTTCCCATGAGTGAAAGCGTCAGTTTTTACTGCCTACCATCAATGGAGCTGGGGACTCCTTCTTTCTTGTAGAGGTAGAACGTGGTAACAGTTTTACAATGGTTTTCTTTGTTGAGAAAGAAAAGTTTCACTTTTCCAGTGTCCACACAAGCATTATTCATGTAGTCTCCTCTTCAACTAAAGGTTTTTCTGAGGGACAAGTTTTCTTTGTGAGAACATGTCATTTCCATTGTTAAAGTTATCATTCAGGATATTTTTGTGTGTCTCTAGAAATTTTCCATGAGCTTTTGGAACACTCAGTTTTTTCTTGAGTGTTGAGACTCAGAGAAGTCAAATTGCAAGGTAAGCTTTAGACAGAGTGTCTGGGAACTCACTGCCTCCTTTTGTAGCTTCTGCCTAGAGTCTGAAGCATATTGATGAAATAAGAATCTGGCACTATCTGACATTAGGAAATTTTTAATTAGCCTTTAATTATAACAAACTTATCATATGCTTGCCATCACTAAATTTTGTCTTTCATTAATCTTCCAGAGACTTACTCAGACTTTTTATAGTGTCTTTAAGCTGTCTGGTTGTATTCTCTCTCTCTTACTCCCTCTCTCTCTTTTCTCTTCCTCTCTCTCCTCAATTTCATTGAAACAATTCTTACATTCTACAAATCTATCATGCAAATTTATTTATTCTCTGAAATTATTTTCCTTTTCTCTTTAACTTTCTTGTGTGTGTGTGTGTGTCTGTCTGTCTGTCTGTCTATGTGTCTGTGTCCTCTCTCTCCCCCAGCCCCGTATATGTGTGTGTATGTGTGTAATATCTTTTCTTGCTTGATAGATATTATCTTATTTTTCTTTTCAAAACTTAGACATTTTGTTATTAATAATGTTACTACAGTCCAGTGAAAACACAAGAAGCTATAAGACAGCAAGATATGTTAACTATCTTAATGAAAATTTTTATTTTTTACTGACAATTTAAATTGACCATTTTTGAGAAAGTGAATTCCCGTTGTTACATGCATTTTAACAATGGGCTTTCTTTAAAGGATACACAAGGTAGTTAAAAGCATACAAAGGTACTTTAAAAACAATGAAAATTTGATATTCTGTTTTCACCTTGTTGTGGTCTCTGTTATTTTTATAACTTACCACTGTACACAAATATATTAAACCACAGAGGTAAGGTACTATTTTAAAACTGTTGACACCTAGTATTCCAGTCCTCACAAAATCTCCCAGGATAGATCATCCTCCAAATGAGGATAATTATCCAGGAGGGGAAGGTTGTACCATGCAGCAAAAGCAATCTGGTTTGAGAACTGTTTTTCTTCCCTTGAAACAAAAAATAACTTATTTATATCACAGTAATTCAGAAATAATCCAGAAATTCTAGCACATCTCAACTTCTAACAATTAGTGCCACAAAATTATAAAGTACTATTCATCACTGGGTGACTTGGATTAGAATGTGAGTATTGTTCAGTTCACCATAACATTCATATTTTCATTTAAATGGATTCTGGAGTATGCATATCCATAATTATGTTGGTCAATGGTTTGTCCTCCATTTAAGTGTACATAACACAAACACACACACCATATATATATATATGCATACATGATCATGACCTCTGTATTAAAAATATATTTTCTGTTAGTGATAGGTTAATGGATTTTACAAGATTTTTCCTTATAACTTTTTTCTCAGAAACCTAACATAACAAAAAATTATCTACACAAAGCAGTCAAATGGAAATATGATATGTAAAAAATATTAACGTCCTCCAATGAATGCTGAACATACTCTCCCTTAAGAATAAAACATATCTTTAGCCAAAGCATTGCCAATACATTCTTTTGTCATTTTATGAAGGTTTCTTTTGGAAAAAATAAAGAAAATACTCCTTTCAAAGGTGGCTTGGCTTATGAGAAATTCCCATTTCTTCTAACACAAACCAGAAAATGAAATGAAATCGTGACAGACAAATACAAATGTTGTGCAGCACAAAGAATATCAACATGTGTTTGGTGTGCATATATGTTTATACAGGTTTGATCATGCATATAGAGGTCACATTCCAATATCTTTTTCTGAGACTTTCCAACTCCTTGTTTTAGACAGATATATCAGTGAACCTGGAGTTTATCAATCTATCTCCATTCTCTGGCCAGTGCATTTCTTCTTCTCTACTACCCAGTGTTGGAATTATAAAAGGGTAGGCTTTTTATATGGCTGTTGCGGACCACACCCCAGGTTTTTATGCATGCTACCAGTTGAAACATCTCCCCATGCCCCTGTTATTTTTTAATTAAACAGAGTACTTATTAGATTGTCTAAGCACTGTGAGAACAAAGTATGATTATTTGTAGCATGTTTTGACTTTGTCTTCAGTTTTGTAATCATTATTAAAGGTAATTCTATCATCCTGAAAAGGTCAAAGCTATTGAAAACTGAGCACAATCACATTTACACGTTATGTTTAGGATTGGCAAAACTTCCACAAGGTAGGCAGGAATGGAATAGAGTTATATTAATTTGTAGGGAGTATTAGGGTCTTGGTATACTTCCATACGCATTACTGAACAGACAGAAGGAAATATAGAGTATTTCACTTTCCCATGACTAAGTACAACACCAAAGTGCTTTTTAAGATACCACTTACGCTGATGAAATTTCTGTGTTTTGTCCCTGGACTTGCAGAGATGCATGTAAGATCATTTTAATAAAGGCTTGTCTGGAAATGTATACATCATTCCAAACCTCATTAAAGACTTTTCTCTTAGTAGGCAATGTGGAAATGATTTAAAAGCTTTGGACTCACTGGTCTGTTTTGATTAAGGGATTAGATCCAGTGGATACAAATTTTATGGTGTTTTTTCTAAAGAGAGTTTTTAGTCAATGCTGATTGCTTTTATACTTACGGTCAAATAACTCCCTCTGTTGATGTTTGTTGAATTACATATAAAGTTTTCAGACCATACCTGTGAGGTAAGGAGATTATGAAATATTCAACCAAAATGGGAAAGTCAAGCTAGCAATCATTTCATAAAGTACATTAATATCGCCATGTATTGAAAGGACTATTTTTTATATCATTTTATATCTCACCCATTTTACTCCCTCCATGGCCTCCCTTTCCTTTCTTTCTTCTGTTTTTCTGTATTTCCTTTGTTTTCTTTTGAAGCTTTATTAATATTTTTTAAGTCACATTCTTTCTGGTAAAGACATATGGTCCTGCCCTCACAGTTTCCTTAGGGCAGTTAGATGAGTGAGATTGAAATCAGTTACAAGAAAAAAGGCACATAACATCACCAGTAGAGTCCTAAAGGGAAAAATGGGCTCCTAGATAAAGAAACGGAGAAGTAGTGATTTTTATTAGATTCTCAGGGTATTTTGGTTTAGAGAAGTTTCATCGACATAAATCTGAAAGATGAGGGGTGATTTTCCAGTATATGAATGGAACCAAACAATTCAGGCAGTTAAGTGCATGTGCTGATGCTGTGGGTTGGAAAGGAGCTTAACACAGCCTTGGATGGAAACACAGAATGCTAGGATGTAATCACAACAGTAGGTCAGAAGGCTATCAAGAACGTGGTGAAAACAGAAGCCATGTTACCAGAGGGGTACATCAGCTGAGTGGTGAGAGGATGCTCTGTGGATCATTGATGATCTCGGTAACAACAAGGAACATTTCCTCCAAACTCCTGCACATGATGCCTGAAGCTCTCCTCTTGCTGGGCACTATGAAGTGGGCCTGAGAGCCATTTTCCATATCCTAAACTGGACAGAACCAGATTCTGAGCTTCGGAAAACCACTATGACAAATTCTAGATTACCTAAAACTTTTTATTTTTTTAAGTTTGATATTAGAAAGAAAGCAACTACATTTGTAAAGCAATGGGTACTTTGTTGTTTTGGTTATTGTATGTAATAACCAAAACACTATTTAATAGTCAAATGAATCTTACAGTATTGATGAGTATGGAAAAGGGGAATGAATCTAGATAATTTTTTTGAGGTGTAGTATGAGAAGACTTAGTAGAATGGGGATAGGGGTTTGGAAAATGTTAAAACATAGTCAAAACTTTCCTGCTAGAATTCCCATGGGAGAAAATGCTGTGGTAACTGATTGGGGAGGGATTGCAGAAGGGCATGTGTGAAAGAGAGGAATTGTTTCACATCTGGACATTCTTCAATCATGCTCTTATCGTTTGCATTGAGTTTACATAAGTATCCCATCCATCAGGCATCAGAAAGGAATCTCTTCCCTAACTTCATTACAGACTTTATAGGGATATGTTGCCAAGACATCAGAAGCTAATTTGGGTATTATTTAGGTCACATTTTGTATTTTATTATCAAGGAGCAGATTAGGCTTCGGTGAAAATGTGAAATTTATTTGTTTGTGAAGTGCTCTAGATCTCAACACCACCAGCACATACCACCTGTATTTAGACCAGTCGCTTCTCTCATTTTTCTGAGGGAAAAGACAATGTCTCCAATGCTTGACACTAGTGATTTGCAGTGCCATTGCATTGTGATCTTAGTTGTAAGGCTTGTCGACATTTTCCAGATGAATAACTCAGAGAAGTTAAGTAATATCACCAAAGTTACATAGCTAAACAATACAGGCCAAGAAGGTATATCTAGTCAGGCATACTGGTAAACTGAGGCAGGAGTACCAAGAGTTCAAGATCAGACTGTCTAAGAAATGTCGAAGTAAATGATGGCAGGTGGTCAAACTATTTTGTCAAACCCAGGACCATGTTCTTTCTATTCTTTTGTTAATCCTACAAGGAGTATTATCCTAAAGATAATTTAACATTAAAATACTTAATGAAATACTTACATAATTACACATGCACATTCATATATTTATACTGTGAAAGTTTTTCAAAAATAAAAAAACCCAATACACCAAGAGTTCAAGTAGAGTAAAACTTTTTGTGAGAAAATCTATATCTTTGAGTAGCCTCTGGCACTGACTAAATTGAAGTTTGGAAAAAATTATAATTCAGTTCCATCTTCAGACAGTCCATTATCGAAGCATAATGCCTTTTAAATGAGTTGGAAGAAGAAAGCCCATAGGCAGTAAAAAGTGGTAAAATGGAGAATGATAGTCTAATGTATACTATTTAAATGAGAAAGAAAGGGAGTATATAAAAAACAGCTACTGCCTGCCAGGAGAAAATTCAGAGTGACCACTCAAGAATAGACTGAGCACAGTTTTATAAAAAACAATTATTAGTGATGTAGCATTCTTTAACTTTGTTTCCCTCTTTTAAATGCAATACTTCTCCTTCATATATTATTAGACAGTGTCAAAGGGGTCGGAGACTGACCATGTGTATAGGGTCAGCATGCTAATTGGCCACCCCAGATTTTAGATTCAAATGTAGAAAGTTTCAAACACACACACACACACACACACACACACACACACACACACACACACACAGTACAGCATGTTTAGAGTCATTGAAAATTACTTATATGGAAGGATTTCTTCTCAGTGAGTACATATGAAAGAGAAATGAATAATTTATTCCCTGAATGAGTCCCTATCCAGCTAAAGCAAAACACAAATCACCAAATTACTATGAAGGCTGTCATTATTATAAACTACATTTATTTTAAAGTCAACAAAAATAAGCTTTGCCACTCATGAACTTTCTTACTTGTAGCCCATTGCTAATGAATATGGGGCAGGGATAAATAATAATTTAACACATAAATAAATTATGCGTTCAAAGTGACCTTAAATTTTCTCTCAGTTGGCGTATTTGAACACAGAATATTGACAACCTGGTGATTTTAAATTCTACACTAACACCTGGCTGTCTTTGTAAATTTGTATCTAATTTCCTATCGAGGAAATTAGAGCTGTCTCCCTCATGTCATTCTGGTATTTTATTTTCTCTCTGGTGATGCCCCTTAAGCTGTGACAAAGAACCTTTCTATTGCATCATTCTAAACATTAAGGAGAAATCTTTGCTTTCAGTAATGTACACATGCTTATGGTACCCTCAGATGTTGATGAGCCTCCTGTAAGTCAAGTTCCCGGCTGGGTTGTTCAGTGTCCTGGGGTTAATTTAACCCTACATGAACAAAGGCAGTAAGCATTCTTTCTTTCTCTGAAAATGAAGTCAGCATCTCTTGCCATTTCCCTAGATATCATAATATCTTCACATATTGTGTACTTTGTATGTTTATTATTTGATTATATCTTTCCATTAAAATATAAAAGCACAAACAATGTTTTTTCCCCCACAATACAGTTTTCTTCTTTTGTTCACATCTTGGTAAAAAGAACCATATGTTTCCAAAATTACTGTTTTCATGAAAACATTTTCTCAAAATAAAGTTATTGATGAAAAGTGTCTAGTATATTTTATATACAGTAAAGTGAAATAAATTTTATGAGACATTTGTAAAAATAACATTGATAAATAGATAAAGCATGTTATGTGTGATAGCCCTTTAATTTTGATAGATGCTTTCAAAGAAAATGCCTACATTTTCTGACAGGCTTATGTGTTCTCCAGTCCAGTGCTTAAATAAACTCAAATAGAAATACAGGTAACTTTTAATCTTTTTAATAAGAAGAAATCCCAGTTTGAACAAAAAAAATTATGTCCATATTTGTAGCTAAAATGTCAAAAATACTGAAGGAGAACAATAGTATTTCCTTCTGCACTTCTTACATGAAGCTAAAGGAGGCATTCTTGGTGGCTTTGCATGTGAATTGTCATGGCTGCTACATGAAGAGTGAAAGACTCACTTTTCTCTGTTGAAGAACAAGTTACCTAGGTATCAGTTTAATTTTGGAATAAAACAGAAATATAATCTCTTCTTTATTTATAAAAGTTATGGGTTATAAAGTGTGTGTATGTGTGTGTGTATGTGTGTGTATATGTGTGTGTGTATATAATATTAAATTAGGATAGTTAACATTTTTATCTCCATAAAAAAGACCACTAATACATAGTAATCATACATATTTGTGCATTACAGTGTCATGTTCCATATATGATAACTTTTTTTTTTTTTTTTTTTTTTTACTGAACCAGGGTCATGAATGTTTTCAACTCTTTATTATTATTTTGTGTTCAAAACTTTTGAGTCTCTTATTTGCTATTTGTAAATATTATAGCAAGAAGATATTGTGTGTTATAATCTCTCCACTTGTTATAGTATAGTAGAACTTGTTACACATTGGGATACTATTAAGTCATAAAAAGAATAATATCCTATCACTAACAATAAAATTGATAGTCCTGGAGAATTTCACCAAAAGGAAAGAAAATCAGTCATACAACAACTATCATTCGGGGACCAATGGATACAGAATCATTGATTGGAGTATATAATAGATCAAAGTTTCATAAGTAAAATATTTAGGTCTGTCATACATATGAAAATCAGAAAAAGTCAGATCAACAATAAATGAAAACTAACTTTTACTGGGGGAACTTCTGAGCTATTGGGGATGTAAGAAGAGAGTCAAAAAGATTAAAAGAATGACTATCCTCTAGCCTTATGGTGTACAAGGGAGTGCAATCTATATTGCAAGATCAGTCACCTTCACATTGAACACTGGTATTTCAGAATAAGAAATAGGAAACTAAAAGAAAAATATTAGATTATAAACTTGGGTGAGTAGGGAGGTGGAGTATGTGTGAGTATGATGGTAAAACATTGTATAAAATTCTCATTTAGCAAAAATATTACTAATGTGTTGAATATACAAGAGGATTTAGATAGGCATTTGAAGCAATGGATTGATGCTATTTATCCTATTCAAATTATTATTGCTTTTGATAATGCATATTCCATGATGGGTAAGGAAGGCATTCTTGGCAGAATGACCTAAGACAGATTCAATCTTGTTTATGAAATAAAAGGAGGAGAGGCATAGAGCTTTTGGGGTTGCTTGGTAGGAATACGACATTGACCAAGGACAAGGAAGAAGGCTGGAGGCAGGAATCTGACATTAGGCTAGAGCAAAAAAAGTAATTTCAGGCAGGAATCTACATATTAGGCTAGAACAAAGACGTAATTTTAGGCAGGAATCTAAATTTTAGGCTATAACAAGGAAGTAGGCTTAAGACTTGGAAATGACTTTGGGCTAGGATAGGGAAGTTGGCTCATATATTTTGGTCATCCTGATAAGCCCTTAGAAACAATGATCACTGGAGTGTTCATGGAATTTTGTTTATTGGTTTGCTTGTTCTTTGACTATTTGTGTTTCTTGTCTTGCTTGTTTCTTGACAATTTGCATCTATTGTATTTCTAGTTCCTCAACCTAGAACTGACCTTAATACTTGCATGTAATTAAAATGGTATTAAAGCAAAACAGAGGAGGGGATGGGATAGGGACTTTCTAGAGAGGGGAAATTGGGAAAGGGAATGGCATCTGAAATCTAAATAAATAAAATATCCAATAAAACAGCAATAAATAAAACAATATATTGGAAAAGCAAAATATAATTCTCAATGAGCTAATAAAAACACTAAGTAACAACATTGAGGAATTCCCAACATTTTGCAGAATAGACAACCTGGCACCCAAAAAAATGAAAATGAGAAATTTGAGTTAGAATTGTTTGCAAATATGTTAAGGAATATAATAAGATACTCTTTATTCTTAAAAATGAGATTGGTTTTTTTGGGAATGTAAAAATCATTGAATACTAAATATTTAGACATGTCCCTAAAGAGAAGATTTGGAGACCAACTCTGCATGTGAAGTTGGACAATTATCGTTCACCTTTTCCATCCACACTCTGAAGCTAAGGTTATCTACTTCTAAGAAGGGTTTGTGAAAATCAGGTTACTTAATACCTGTTAATCCCTTATGACACTGTGGAGAATGGTGTAAATATTCAATAGGTGTTAGTTATTATTAGAGTACTTTTTTCTTTTTATTTTTATTGGATATTTTATTTACATTTCAGATATGATCTGCTTTCCCCTTTTTCCCTCCCTCCCAGGAACCCCCTATCCAATTCCCCCTCCTACTGCTTCTATGAGGATGTGCCCTCACCCACCTGCCAACTCCCACCTCCTCACACACAAATTTCCCCACACTGGGGTATCCAGCCTTCAGTAGACCAAGGACTTCCTCTCCCACCTAGGCCCAACAATACCATCCTCCCTTACATATACAGCTGGAGTCATGGATCTCTCCATATGTGCTCCCAGGCTGGTGGTGTAGACCCTGGGAGCTCTGGTTGGTTGGTATTGTTGCTCTCCCCATGGAGCCACAAACCCTTTCAGCTCCTTTAGTCTTCTCTCTCACTCCTCCATTGGGAACCCCATGATCAGTTCAATGGTTACCTGGGAGCATCTGCCTCTGTATATATCAGGCTCTGGTAGACCTCTAAGGAGACAGCTTTATCAGGCTTCTGTCAGCATGCAATTCCTGGCATCCATATCAGCATCTTCCTTTGGTAACTGCACATGGAATGGATACCCAGGTGGGACAGTCTCTAGATGACCCCTCCTTCAGGTTCTGTCCCACGCTTTGTCTCCATATTTACTCCCATGAGTATTTTGTTACTCCTTCTAAGAAGGACCGAAGCACCCACACTTTGATCTTCATTCTTCATGAGCTTCATATGGTATGAGTTGTATCTTGGGTATTGCGAGCTTTTGGGCTAATATCCAATTGCCAGTGAGTGTGTACCATATGTGTTCTTTTACGATTGGGTTATCTCATTCAGGATATTTTCTAGTTACATCCATTGACCTAAGAATTTCTCGAATACATTGTTTTAATACCTGAGTAATATTCCATTGTGTAAATGTACCACATTTTTGTATCCATTCCTTTGTTGAAGGACATTTGGGCTCTTTCCAGCATTTGGCTATTATAAATAAGGCTGCCATGAACATAGTGGAGCATATGTTCTTGTTATATGTTAGAGGATCTTCTGGGTATATGCCCAGGAGTGGTATTGCTGGGTCCTCAGATAATGCTATGTCCAATTTTCTGAGGAACCACCAGACTGATTTCCAAAGTGGTTGTACCAGTTTGCAATCCCCAAAACAATGAAGCAGTGTTCCTCTTTTTCCACATCCTCACCAGCATCTGCTATCCCCTCAGATTTTGATCTTAGCCATTATGACTGGTGTGAGGTTGAATCTCACAGTTGTTTTAATTTGTATTTCCCCAATGAACATTTATTTAGATGCTTCTTGGCCATTTGAGTTTCCTCAGTTGAGAATTCTTTGTTTAGCTGTACCTCATCTTTAATAGGGTTATTTGGTTATCTGGTGTCTAATTTCTTGAGTTCATTGTATATATTGGATATTAGCCCTCTATCGGATGTAGTATTGGTAAAGATCTTTTCCCAATCTGTTGGTTGCCATTTTGTCCTATTGACAATGTCCTTTGCCATATTGAAGATTTGGAATTTTTTGAGGTCCCATTTGTCAAATCTTGATCTTAAAGCATAAGCCATTGATGTTCTGTTTAGGAAATTTTCCCCCGTGCCCAGGTATTTGAGGGTCTTCCCCACCTTCTCTTCTAATAGTTTCAGTGTATCTGGTTTTATGGGAAGTTCTTTATCCACTTGGACTTGAGCTTTGTACAAGGAGATAAGAAGGGATCTATTTGCATTCTTCTACATGTTGTCCTTCAGTTGAACCAGCACCATTTGTTGAAAATGCTGTCCTTTTTCTGCAGGACAGTTTTAGCTTCTTTGTCAAAGATCAAATGACCATAGGTGTGTGGGTTCATTTCTGGGTCTTCAACTCTATTCCACTGATCTTCCTGCCTGTCTCTGTACCAATACCATGCAGATTTTATCACTATTGCTCTGTAGTACAGCTTGAGGGCAGGGATGATGATTCCCCTAGAAGTTCTTTTATTGTTGAGAATAGTTTTTGCTATCGTGGGTTTTATGTTATTTCAAATGAATTTGAGAATTTCTCTTTCTAACTCTGTGAAGTTATTGAGTTGGGATTTTAATGGGGATTGCATTAAATCTGTAGATTGCTTTTGGCAAGATGGCCATTTTTACTATATTAATCCTGCCAATCCATGAGCATGGGAGATCTTTCCATCTTCTGAGATCTTCTTTGATTTCTTTCTTCAGAGACTTGAAGTTCTTGGCATACAGATCTTTCACTTGCCTGGTTAGATTCACACCAAGGTATTTTATATTATTTGCGGTTGTTGTGACGGGTGTTATTTCCCTAATTTCTTTTTCAATCTGTTTATCTTTCGAGTAGAGGAAGGCTACTGATTTGTTTGAGTTGATTTTATATCCAGCCACTTTGCTGAAGTTGTATGTCAGGTTTAGGTGTTCTCTGGTGGATGTTCTCGGGTCACTTAAATATACTATCATATCATCTGCAAATAGTGACGTTTTCCTTTCTTAGTTGTATCCCCTTGACTTCTTTTTGTTGTCTAATTGCTCTGGCTAGGACTTCCAGTGCTATATTGAATAGGTAGGGAGAGAGTTGTTAGTCTTGACTAGTCCCTGATCTTAGTGGGATTGCTTCAAGTTTCTCTCCATTTAGTTTGATGTTGGCTACTGGTTTTGCTGTATATTGCTTTTACTATGTTTAGGTATGGGCCTTGAATCCTGATCTTTCCAAGACTTTTACCATGGAGGGATGTCAAATTTTGTCAAATGCTTTCTCAGTATCTAGTGAGATGATCATGTGTTTTTTTTTTTTTTTTTTTGAGTTTGTTTATATAGTGGATTACATTGATGGATTTCAGCATATTGAACCATCCCTGCATTCCTAGGATAAAGCCTACTTGATCATGATGGATGATTGTTTTGATGTGTTCTTGCATTAGGTTTGTGAGAATTTTATTGAGTATTTTTGCATCGATATTCATAAGGGTTCCTCTAGGATGACTTAGGATATGGTGTCTTCACGGGAGCAGACCAGCTAGGTGTCCACTGCTCTGAGTGCAGTGGCTCCTCTAGGATGGCTCAGGATATGGTGTCTTCATGGGAGCTGAGTAGCTAGGTTTTTTTCCCCAGCCAAAAGGACCAAGCCATTATAGTACTTTTAATTATCAAGTTGATTATATTATTGGGAAATATGTGACATCAAATATGACATCATCAGAGAGCAATGAAACTTTAAATATTGACTAGGCAGGCATCAAGGTAAGTTTAGTACCAATTATATAAAACTTACAAAATGTTAGTAAGGTTATTTAAATTATTAAAATTTGGAAAAGATATATACCAAAAATGATTCATATATTAATTGTTATTATATTTTAGCTATTCTTATTCCACAAAACCCTCTTTTCCAAATTCATTTGCCCAGAGCACTGATTCATTATGTATCTGTTGTTCAGTGACTGGGGAATGAATGGGACTAGAGGTCAGGTGATCATTCTATATGCACTCCATTCCCATACACCTGGTCTACAAAAGTTAGCCACATAATCTCTCTAATAGGGAGAAACTGAATCCTATGTAGCTTGGCGTATTCAAATGATTTTGCTATGTACTATGAGTGTATTTGGGCCATGCACCCACTAAAACACATTTAGAGTGAGACAGAGCACAAGTAAAAGAGAAACCATGTTATATTTTTATACTTCTACATACATATCTAAGAAAATGTCCACAAGCAGAACATAGAATTTCTAAACATTAAGGTATTTCTTGACTAGCCTCTTCATGTTTTTAATAATTTATGGTTCCATCAATAATGCATCCTTTTCCTTCATACTGTTAGGCTCTTGCATTTTGTTAACCATATGTGTAGGAGAAGTGTACTTTATAAATTATATCTATATCTGTGTTTCTCATACTATACAATGATCGAACAATGTCTTGTTTACCTCCCTTAAAGCTTGTTCATTTCTGTCATTGTTATTCAAATGTTATCAGTGGTATTTCTTTGTTTTCATTCACATGTGCACTTTATAAATTAGAAAACATGTTCCTCACATCAGGCAATACAATAGATTTTCTAGTTCTTATTTTTTTTTATTTTTAATTTTATTAATGTACAATTTCTATAGGAAAATCCGTACAAATGTTAGTTAAAATAATTTAAACATGAAAATATACATAAAGCTAGGAATTATGAGAATAATCATAAGGAGAACAAAATCCTACTACTTATTCTCTTTTCATTTCTTTATTGATTAATGATCTACTCACTCTCCAAAGATATCCATTATTATGATTTTTTATTGGATCACCTTGGAAGTTTTCCAATTTGTAAAATTTGATTCAGATAGTATATTAATTTTCTTGCTGTTAGCTATCAACATTATAAGTAAATATTAGGAAAAGCATGTTAAGCCCTGAAGGACTTTCTTTTTACTTTTCTTTCCTTCTTCTGTTTTTGTTTGATTTTTGTTTTTTGTTTTGACTGGAATATTCAAGGGCTTGATCCTGATATCAGATGGATATCCATTCAGCCACTATTCCACCACTGGATTAGCATATACATTATAGGTTTATTTCAGAGTCCTCCTAGTTCAATCACTTCCAGGAATCCCTACTTCTGAATTATGCAGTGAAGATCAACACTTCACCACATAACTCTTTGGAGAACATGTCATAATCATGCTATAAAAGCATCATTTGTGTAGCATAATGTTTATTGTACTGAGCCTATAACATTGGAATTTTAGGATCTTTGTCCTATTTTGTATATCCTTTGATAACTATCACTGTTGTGTATCATTCCATTATATAAACACACAGATTTACTTATAGATTTTACTGTTTGGATATATGTTTGCACTGCTGCCTATGAACAGAAATAAGAAAAGACAAAAATGAGATATCTTTTTCTACAATTGCCCACCTTATATACTGGGACAAGGTTTCTCATTGAGCCTGGACTACTCTCTTTCACCTAGATAGATTGATCAGTCAGCCAGCACTGTCCTGTCTCCTTTTGCCATTACAAGGGTTGCATCCTGTGTCATTGTGTCTATTACATTGGTGCTGGGATCTCAGCTTATGTCTCCTTGTTTGTATAGTCAACACTTACCCACTGAGCCAATTCCATGCACTTTTATGTTTATTATTTACTGAGTTATTTTTATTAGAACTTCTTGATGAACATTTGAAGGCTTTTCAGGTTGGAGCTGTCAAAATGTATTGTTTCTATCAATATTTAAAATTACATAATACATTGCTGAGTTTTTCAAAATAGTTGTACAAACATATTGTTATTTATTATACAAAGAGTTTCATTTACTGTAATGTTTAAAATTGCATTGTCTAAATTCTAATTTTAAGTTTTTTGTAAGTATGTAATTGTATATTCTGATAATTTTGGATTTTCTAGGTTTGATGATGTTGCACATCTCTGTATTCTCACTGGTTCTTTTGGGAAATTGTCATTTAACTTCTCATGCTTAGAATATTTTACTGTTTCTCTGCATGATGGTTTTATTTTCCAGTAGACTTCCCTGGAGTATTTTAAAATTAAGCAAATGAGTCTTTGGTTCAGCATATTATCTACAAATGTTTTCTGCATCTCTTTCAGTTGAATTTTCAACTTGAGAATCACTAATAATAAACAAACAAAGATAGGCTGGCCTGGAACTCATGACCTCCCTCCTGAGGCTCTCTAGATTAGAGATCAACTCCACAACAAGCAACATCATGTCTTTAAAAAAAAGCAGAGGTTCTGAGTCTTGTTATGGTTAATTATTAGTTCTTCTTTACATTTCCTTTCTTTGTCTTTTTTAACCCTCCTGGAGAAATGTATTATTTCCCCTGTGGTCATCAACATAGTATCTTATTATGGCATTAATTATTTTATCCTTCCCATTTAAATCTCAGATTACATCTGGTCTTGGATTTTTATGAGAAGAAAATTCACTAAAATTAGTATTACATGTACACAGTATCACAATATAAATAAATAATACAATTAAAAGTTCTAGTAGATTCTATCCAAACTTCATTATTATATCATTAAAAATAACTATACTCTATTAATCTAGTTCTAGGTCATTTCTTCCATGCAGTCTAGTCTAGTCTAGTCTAGTCTAGTCTAGTCTAGTCTAGTCAAGTCTATTCAAGTTTATTCTATTCTATTTTTACATAACTATTTATTTTAATTCACAATATTAGTATCCTCAGAGCATACTACTTTTTATCTGGAGAGTATTCTGTAGATAGTAATTAACTTCATCCTTGCAACAATCCCAGTCAGGTCAAATAAGAAAGATGTTTCTTATTTTATCTTATTTAAAAATTGGGAATAGAAGCTTAGAAAGCTAAGTGTTTTGAGCTAAAATGGGAGTGACAGCACCAACATATCACTTGATATACACACGAATATATTACATCTAATGATGACTGCAGTGTCAAGACTGATATCTTAATCACCATTGAAATAATATGAGCACATTCAATTCAATAGGAGATTGATCATGATTGGTTCTAAAAGCCTAGTCAACCACTCAGGACTGGTTAGGTAACAAATATTAGAGGAAAACTTATCACTGCCACTTTACTAGACTAGAATTGTTCCTATCTATACTCTAAAATGTTTTCTTATACCTACAGATAAGTGTAACTTTCACACTCATTAGGTTAAGTTCTTGTTGCATCAAGTTGAGACTATTACATAGACCTGCAACAACAGGTCACAAAATGGAGACCAACTGATGGTGTCCAGCCCCTGTGGATACACCTACAACACAACTCCTGTACCTAATGCTAGGAAACATTGCAAAAGAAAGCGTTTCTCTTGAAATGACAGGGTTCATATTTCTATGATATTTCAACAACATGGCTATCTAAATAAGATACTCATTACCTGAGTAATGACAACAATAGAAATACTAACATGGAAGGGGAAATCACAGAGTCCTAACCCTATAAAAAGAACTACAAGTAACAATTTACTGCTGAGAGAGAAAATTTGTTTCACTACAGATGAACCCATATTAGGTTGTCCAACACAAAGTGTCAGTCCTGAAACTATATACACACAGCACTACTAAACAGCCTCAGTAAATTGTATCTGACTACTTATGCTTATGGTTGCCTGTGTTACAATAACAATCATAGAGAAAGAGATCATAAGTTTGAGAGGGAGTGAGAGGGAACATGTAAGAGACCGGGGGAAGGAAATCAGAAGGAAGAAGTCATGTAACAATATTTTAATTAAAATATAATAATATCAAGTTAACAGAAGGGCTAGGAAGAATGCTAAGTGGTAGAGTGCCTACTCTGTACTCAGTACTCTGGCAGAGAATCTGAGTTTAGTGCCCATCACCTTATTAGATAGCTTATAACTGCCTGTATCTCCAGGTCCAAAGGATCTGATACTCTTTTCTGGCACTTGAACTTGCCTGTTGTTAACCACAGGTACACAGACACACACAGACACACACACACACAGACACACACAGACACACACACACATACACACACACACACACACACACACACACACACACACACACACATATTATATATATATATATGAATTAAACAATAAAAAAATCTTGAAAGAGAACAGCCCACAAAATACATTTATTTATCAACTGTGATTCAATTTAGAATTATAACATAAAATGAAAAACCAAACAAGTTTCTCAGTGTTTTCAAATTCCTGTCATGTTATTCTTTAACATTCAGGACAAGAAGCCATTATTCACCGTTACTCTGAGTTTACCTTTTCTATAATGAATAGAGTCATAATAAACATGAGAGTATACACCTTATGGAAATATGTGGAGATCTCTGGGTATGTATTCATGAGTGAAATTACTATGCCATACACTAGTTTCTCTTTAAATTTTTTGAGGAGCCTCCAACATGATTTCCATAATGCCTGCATTATCTTACATTAAATCGTACTCACATTTATATATTGTAGTCCTATTGAAGTACATGGCAATAATCATGAACCCAGCAAGAGGGACTTTAAAGGCATGTTTAAGATAAGATGAGGCTGTAGATGTGTGTCTTATTGCTTTGTATTCTTACAAAACTTAGTTTGAATAAGGAAATGATGGCAGAGAAGAGGTATGCAAGGAGAAAGCAAAAAAGAAGAACCTTCTTACTTTAAAAAATAAGAACTTTTAAATGAGTCTTATAAAGTCAGAGAAATGTCCTTATCAGAATAAATGAAAATAAGATGAATCATAGGTATATACTAAATTCCCTTGTGAAAAATGTTTTAGAAGTTCAATTAATTTTTTAAAATGCAACAAAATCATTCATTATTCTTTACATTATTTCAAGTATTTTACATTCTATTGTCTGTAGTAACTCGTTTTCTCTTATTTTTCTACAAAATAAAAATCAAAAGTCAAGCTCAAACTTCCCATGGCTGCTCATTGTGATATGGGAAAGAAGCACACTTTTTGCCATAGGTGTGAGTTTAATATTCTTTCATAAATATCCTGGAATTCCTTCAGAAGATATACGAGATCACACTCGTCTCTTCAACAAAAACCAGTTTCTTCTCTATGTGGGCACCGACCTTCTGAGTACTTAAATCTGTATCTTCCTCTTCCCCCCTTCCTCCTCCTCTTCCTCTTCTTCTTAATGTTCCTTCTCCTTCTCTACTTCTTCCTTGTCCTCTTCCTCCTCTTCTTTTATTTTTCTTTTCTTTCTTCTTCTCTTCCTTCCTCCTTCTTCTTTGTTCTCCTCTTCTTCCTCCTCCTCTGTCTCTTCTCTTCTTTTCCTTTTCCTTTCCCCTTTTCTCCTTCTCCTCCTTTTGTCCTTCTCCTCCCCTTCTTCCTACTCATCCTTCTCTCTCATTTTCTGCATCTTAATCTTCTCCTCCTCCTCCTACTCCTTCTGTTTTACTGTCATGTGTCACTCATGATATTCTGTAATATCAAATAACTTGCTTAGCCAAAGAAAATAGACAACCATTTGAAACTATTATTTTTTCTCCATTTTATTTTGTATCCATGTATATAACAGTTAAGAAGACTCGTTAGTTTCTAATTATGTCTCTTCAGAGCAGTGCACATAAAGTAGTCACTAGGATTGTGTGTGAAGAGTCAAGATAAATAAAAGAACAAGTGAGACGTTGGATGAGAAGTGAGAGAAGAGAGGTATGAAGGCAAGTGGCTTGTTCCAGATTGGCAGTATGTAAGTAGAACTTAGAAGTTGAACGCAGGCACCATTTGTTATTCTGTTTCTTTCATTAGCCTGGAATTTCTCCCCAAGGATCACTGGTTATTTAATCATTAGTAAACCTGTTCTAGTTCACAGATTTTTGTCTGCAGACAACAATCCAAAACATAAAAAAAAATATTAATTGAGTTTGTCATTAAAACATAAAATCAAAAATTGATGAATTACCAAGTATCTTCTTTTGTAATGCTCATATGCTTGTTAAAAAATAATTTTAGGGAAAAAAATCTGAGAACATCCACTTTTAGAAAGTACAGTATGTAGACAAATCTAAAATGAAAAGAAATTAGAGAAATACTGAGGTTCAAAGCCAGTGTGAGTAGAGAAACAATATGAAGTCAATTGAAGGTCACAAGCACACATTAACAATGAATATTCTATCAAAGACTTGCCAGTATGTGTTGGACAGTGAATGTAGGGTATTTATACACTTAACTGCAACTTTCATGGTTATCACAAGACTAGTTCAAGGGATTTCAAAGAAACAGAGACAGAGGTTTATAATATCAAATTATATATTCAGCCACCAAAGATCTGGGTGTGGTTTTATTTTCGTCCTTTCTTTTGCATGCTTATTTCAGTGGCTATTAAAAACATATATCAATAAGTACACATTAACCAACGATTATAAAACATTAATAGAAAATGTGGGATTTATCAAAAGTAATGGAATGAATACTTAAATCATAGACTTTGTGTCCAAGTTCAGACCATGACTCAGTATATGTTATGTTGAATCACTAAGATCCAAACTTAGGAATCATGTCAGTATGTGTCTGTAAGGAAAGGTTGGGTCAGGGTAGTGCAATATCCACTTATAGCTATGATAAAGAAAGAAAAGATAAATGCCTATAGGCGCACTCCAAATACATATTCATACATGTTTATATGAGAAGAGCTTACTAATACAATAAATACTTCCTATCACCTGAAAGTGTTCTAGTTAGTAAAAGAGGTAGAACTATCAATTTAGAAGATAGTATTGTAAGAAGTAAAATACAAGAAAATATTATTCATTATATTTAAAGATGGAAATGCTTTAGGAGTAGAAGAGCTCCATTTTGAGGTGAAAATTATTATCATTAAGGTTACTCTAAATATAGAAAGATAATATTTTAATTTATATAAATACGTTCAAGTCAAATATATTTAGTTTTACTAAACTCAGTTGTATTTGATTATTAACACAAAGCAAATTTAGAAACATTGTCATGGGATTAGAGAGATTGCTCAGTAACATAAGGGTGCTCGTGGCTTTTTCCAGATGATCTCAATTTGGATTTTAGTCTCTGTGTTTACAGGAGTTTCTCCTGGAACTCCAACTCCAGATCTGATGCCTTTTCCTGGCATCCATAAACACCTGCAAACAGAGATATAGACACATAATTTAAAAAAATAGAGGGAACTGTCATTTTATTAGTCACTTTCTTCTCTAGGCTTTACTTGACATTTAATTAGTATATGTATATTAATACATTGAATTTAATTAAAGCACATAATTGAAATTTAATGTGTGTTTAAATAACATGTCTAGACACACATATTCCTTATTGCTACGAAATACTCTGTAGGTTAGAATTCAGAACTACATTGTAGACTACATAGACTATAGAACAAAGACAGAGACCCCAGTTTAACCATACCACTACACATTTGCTCCCCTTTGCCAGGAATATGACTGAATAGAGATGTGGATATTGTCGAAAGCATGGAGAATCCATGGAACATGTGAGATCCAAGAATACTGAGACTGAAATTTGTAAAAGTGGCAACAGAGACTGTCTACCCTGTGCTAGACAAGCAAACAAGGAAGGAAGAGAACCTGCCTAACAGGGCTAGGAGCATAACAGAAGAGGCAAGCCACAGGATGCACAGTGACCTCAACCTTGACTTCCTGTAAAGGTACAGCTTAAGATGAGAGATCTGTTAACAGTGCAGCAAAGAGATGCCAGGGCAATGGCCCCTGCTCTTCCTTGCTTTGTCAGTGGGAATCATCTCACCAGAAGTCTGATTCAAATCTTACACATCCATCACATACCAGATTCCATTATGTCTTTTTTTTCCCTTTCTCAACTCTTGTATTTCTATGTAGATTTCATTTTTATTTCATTCTAAAAGCATTATAATTCATTTCTTCTCTATCTTCTATTGGAAGTATTTTTAATTTTTGTAGCTGTCTTTAAAATTGTATTTATGTATTTATTCTCCCTGTGTCTCTCTGTCTCTGTCTCTGTCTCTGTCTCTGTCTCTCTCTCTCTCTCATGTGTGTGTGTGTATGTGTGCATGTTCCTCTATGGCTGTTATGTTGACAGCATGTATATGGTATTCAGAAGAGCACTAGGAAGAGTCAGTTTTCTCCTTCTACTATGTAAGTTTTTGGGATTGAACCTAGATCCTCATATTGAGCAGTAAGTGCCTATATTTCATAAGCCTTCTCCAGGCCCCTTTTCTTCACTTAAATACCTGGTTTGTATTTAAATGATTGCATCCTGTCCTTTTAATAACATCGGAGATTAAGTCTCATGGGAAGTATCACATGAAAAAATTCAGAGATATATCCATCATAAGAAGTGTAAAAACACAAGGAAAAATGCAAGAAATGTGAAAAGTCTGGGCAATACAACATCTACAAAGATCATAACTCCTTAAAAAATTGATCTATAAATATTGAGAAGAATGAAACCTAGGTATATATTCAAAATTCTAGTTTAAGGAGGATTTAAATAAATATATTAATGAAGTAAAATTTTCAATTCAAAACAGAATTAAACTTCATCAAAAGACTGCTAATCTGAAATAAAGCAAAACAGAGAAACCATGGAAAAAGAAAACAAATCAAGTGTAGAAATTGGTATTTGAATTCAGCAAATCAGATGTAAAAAAATCACCAATAGGCTAGATGAAGCAAAAGAAAGAATGTGTTGAATCTAAGACAAGGGTTGAAGAGGTATTATATTCAGACATAAGGAAAATTAAAACACAACTTTTGTTTATTCATTTATTTATTTTTTATCCCATCCCCCCCTTCCCTGCTTCAATGTGGGTGCTCCCCTTCCACTCACCCACTCAGGCCTCCCTGCTCTGGCATTCCCCTACACTGGGCATCAAGCCTTCATAGACCAAGTGCCTCTTCTCGCACTGATGCCAACAAGGCCATCCTCTGCTCCATATGCAGCTGGAGCCATGAGTCCCTCCATATGCACTCCTTGATTGGTGATTTATTCCTTGCGAGCTCTGGGGGTCTGGTTGGTTGATATTGTTGTTCTTCCTAGGGGTTGTAAGCCTCTTGATCTCCTTCGGTCCTTTCTCTAACTCCCACTTTGGGGACCCCATGCTCAGTCCAATGGTTGGCTCCTAAATAGTCATCTTTTTTATTTGTAAGTTTTAAAATTAATTTTAAGAAGTAACTTTGCTAGAAACAGAAATCTTGATTGACAGTCATTTACCTTCAGAACTTAAAATATATCATTCCACAAATTCCTGAATTTAGGGTTGATGATGAAAATGTGATATGCTTATAGTGTTTCTGCTGTTATATATGAATTGGCATTTTCCTTACAGTTTTAGTTATTATTTCTTTGATATATAGCTTTGACATCTTGATAAAGCAGAATACAAATGGCCTATAATTTTTCAATGATTTCAATATCCTCCACCACCAAGGAAATGAAAACTAAAAGTACTTTAATTGTATCTCACCAAATCATAATTGATATCATCAAGAAACAAAGTTTTATGAAATCTTAATGTGGGCATAAGTGTTTACAATCACAACAATAGGGAAATAGAATCAACCTAGATGTCTATCAAGTGAAATGCATAATGAAAATGTGGTATATTTACACAATGGACTTTTAAACAGCTGTAAAAAAAAGTAAGGCAAGAAATGTGAACAGAAGTAAGTCTCTGAAATAAAAATGCTTCATGTTCTTTCTCATATGTAATTCTTGTGTGTATGTGTGTTTCTACTTGATTGTGTGTTTGTATGTGTTGTTTTTATGTATCTATGTATCTGTGAAAATTAGAATAGGGACCATGAAATTGGTGGTGGGGGGGACAGTTTTGAGGAAAGAAAGAGGACCATTTAACACATTGACCTGAAAACAGAGAAAGGCCTACCGAGAGTACACTGTCACAAGTGGTCAAGGTGATGGGGATATGGGGTGAAAGATGAGAATCATTAAAAATTTAAACATCTATAAAGAAGCTAACACACAATAAATAAATAAATAAATAAGAACCTAACAGTTTAGAAAAAGAAAATATAAACTTTGAACACAATGATCAAGTAAATGTGAAGATAAGAAATGTCAGATGGTATCACTTTTAAAAGGTTCTGTAGAGCAAAATAAACAAATCAGCAGAGTTAAGAGACATCATATACAAGGGAACCAAATCCTTGCCAGTTCTTTAGCTTACAACTTACAGGAATCAAAGTAACTCTAAGTAAATACAAAAGGAATAAGTAATCTAATCACTAAAAGCACAAATTAGTTATTGCCTTTTGAATTATTATTTTGTTTAGTGTATGTTTGTGTGTACACGGATTTATGTCCACCACATGTATACAGAGACCAGTAGGAGTGGGGAATATGTCAGCTCTCCTGGAGATGAAGTCCAGTCAATTGTGAGCCACCAAGTGTGTCTGGCACCATGAAAGGGGGCAGTAGAGCAAACATGTCTATTCCCCGTATTAGACATTTTAGTACAATGTATGCAAAACTGGTAAATACGTGTCATGAGAAAACATAACTATCATTAGACATCAGAGAATTGTAAATTAAAATTACATTAACACTCCATTTCACAGTCAAAATAGTTGTAATTAACATTAAAGCATTTTTTCTCTAAGATTCAGGGAAGAGAAACCCATTTTAAGTATCACAAATATAAGTTACGTCATCTATTGCAAAATAATTAGGACACTTTCTTAAAAAGTTGAAGGCATACCCTTTGAATATATTCCCCGAAGTATGGAAGTCTTTTAACTAAAGATATACTGGCATCCCTGTGTTTACTGATGAATTATCCAACCCCCTTATTATGCAATAGCAGAGTCGACAGACATTGAATGTGTGGATAATGTCAGGATTAAGTAAAAAGTGGAGTTTTATACCATCATAAGGAAAAAATGAAATGATACTTCCAGAAAGTTGAAAAAACAGAAGTTAATCACATTGAATAAAATAATTCAAGTTCACAAAGATAAATATAGTATTCATTCCTTATGTATGCCATCTAACAGCAAAAGGGTATAAAATGGTGAAGGAGAGCCTCACCTGCAGATATAGAAGGAGGTGGATGGGGATAAGAAAGTATAATTAAAGAAAAGAATATGTTTAACTCATGTTTTGTACATGTAAAAGGTTATCCATAATTTTGCACAATTCCCATGAGCTGATTAAAACATAATTATAAGATAGCAAAATTAACCATATATGTTTTTGTGTATACATGCACACACACACTTACACACAGATATTAAAAATTGAAATTGCATGTTCAAACACAATTCTCTCAGAAATGTACAGCAACACAGCAAAATGCTATCATACAACCTCTAGGATAGTTAAAACCCCATACAATTGTATGATAGCAAGGCCACGGAGACTCTCCTATGTTGTTGATGGCAACAATAAATGGAATGGCGACATTGGAAGAAATTTTAGCCATTTCCTAAAACTAAACCTAACCTTATCATATGATCTTAGCAACATTTTCCTTAGCATTTACCCAAAGGTGTTGAAACATATCCACACAAAGCTCTGTATATTAATTGTCATCATAGATTTGTTTGTAAGTGACAAAAATTGGAGTAGCCACAATTTCCTCTGCTAAAAATGGAAAACATTATTGACATACACCTGTACAATATTAGATGACTTTAAATTTTTAAGTATCAAGCTATGAAAAGACATGCAAGAATATTATATATTAGGTGGACAAAACTGAACTGAAAGTCTAAAGTGCATGTGATTCCTTACTGGGAACAATGTGGAGATGAGAAATAGACCAGTGGTTGGTGGGAACTTTGAAAGGGTTGGAGAGATGGGCAGGAAGAGTGCAAAGAATGTTCCAGGCAGTGAAATCCATCAGGAAAGCACTTATCATTAAGCAAATGTTGACATTTATTGAACACAGATCCCCAAGAGTAGGCCTAATGTAAGGTATGTTCTTCATGATAGCCCCGTGTCAGTATTGCCAATGTAGCAAATGCACTGATCCTACTCTGATAGAGGATATTGAGTACTGTAAGCTATGGATGCATGTATCGGAGCTCTTGGCACTTTCTGCTCAATTCTGTTGTGTACCTAAAACTGCTCTGTTTCTCTTTTTAAATAAAAATCATAAACAATTTATATTCAATATTTCCAGTCATAATTTTTATGGATGCTCTCTGATAAAATGATTTTTAGTTATCTGGACATGTAGGCTCTCTGGATAAAATAAGAAAATCATACTCTCTGTGGGTGCTCGAATGCCTGCTATGTCACTCCAGCTGGAGTCTTATTGTTGCACATACATTTTTGTCTGTTTTGTTGCCTTCTTCTTTTCTTCCGCACAGAAGCCACAATAAAGAGGCATTGTTCTCCCTCAGTCATCAGCATGCCTTTTCTTCCTCAACCCAGGAAGATGGCTTTGTGGCTGCTTCGTTTATGAAAATTGGGCCATCCAACACAAATTGTTCATCTGTTCCCCACAGATGCCATTGCCGTAACAGTTTCTAAACTGACACAAAACCACTAAAATTTCTGCCCATTATTTCCAAATTTCCTCTAGCTTATATTTTGTGTTTTTCTTTTTGGGTAGAGTCACATCTAAGATTCACCCATTCACTGTTCACTTGCTTGGCGTCTACAACTTCTCACAATTTCTTTCTCTAATATACATATAGAGAAATAGACCATTTTTCTCAGCCCTCTCGCTCTTCTTGTCTTACTCAGTTATTTCCTACATTGAGCAGGGTCTCAGCTTGACCATTTTGTCCTGTTTATTTCAAGGCACAAATAATCAGTTTATTCATAAAGTCCTTAAAAATTGGGAGGGGAGTGAACAATGGAGCCTTGTTGCAATGATAGGGAAAATTACCATTTAGTAAGTGAATTGTCATGTAAAATTAAGTAGCCTGAGAATAAATTATGAATTTTAGGTGCTGTACAAACCAAACAAAACGGTAAAGTGATCAACTGCAAAGGTTTGCTAAATAATAGACTGGTCATTAAGATTTAAGGAATAGTGAAAGACTGGTACAATAACTGTTATTTGCCTGATCTAATTGTCATCTCTGAGGCTTACTGTCTCCTTCTGCTAATTAGGCTTAACCTTGGAAGTTTCTAGCTTCTATACAATCTTCTAGAATGTTTTCAGCCTCTGAGACTTACTGCTGAGAATGCTCAACCTCTCTAGTTATTTTTTAAATTCTTTCTGGCTGCTTTACTCTTGCTTCTCTCGGTTTCTTACTGAATTGTTCTGTTTGGCCTCATAGTAACTCTGGCAATATTTTTTAATCTTCTGGCTCATTTCCATTCTCTAGCTGCTTCTCTCTTCAGCCTGTCTCTGTAAAACTCTCCCAGTAAAACTGCCTTCTCTCTCCCTGTATTGTTCTCTCTTAAGTAGTTTCCCTCTCTTCTCTCTTTCCATGAGAGCTAGACATATTCTATTCTGGGTGCTTTTATAGACAAATTAACTATACCTTTATTGTTTGGGACTAATGGTGAGCAGTAAGGGCATGTCTGTACTCCAGCCAGAGGGATTAAAGGTGTGTGCTAAGACTGAGCTACACCACAACTAGAAACAGGTTCTTCCAGTAAATAACATGATTTGGGAGTTCACATTGTGATCAAATACTGTGCAACAAACGACTGACTAGGGGATAAACTAGGTCCTGACAAAGTAGAAGGACCTAGAAGGGTTGATCTATGACAACAGAAAACTTGCAGAGATTAATCAGCAAACATTATGCAAGAAACGAGGAAATAAGATGAGAGCTTCAGATCTAGGCTAAGACACGGAGGTTTGGGATTTTACCAGCTGCAAAGGCAATGGACAGCCACTGGAAGTTTCAAATGAGGCTGATATAATTGCAGGCTTATATTACCACAGAAGGTCTCCGACAGCAAGGCTCACGATAAGCAGCTGTTGAGAATGACTGTCAGGTGGAGGGCAGGTTTCCAACAGGCATCTTTTAAATTGTTCTTTCATAAAGTAGCAAATGTCTTAGTGAAAGACCTGTGAGTGCTTGTGTGAGGCTGGTTCTGGGCTGTTGTTGGTTGGCTCATGAGTCCTGGCTGTTACGTAGATTATTGAATACAACCTCACCTCCCTTTAAATCTCTTCTTTGGGTAACTATCTTCCCAAGGGAATGTTTAGTCCATATTCTAGTAGGTTTTAGAAATTTATTTTGTGTGTATGTGTATGCTTGAGTATGTGTATGGGCATCATGTGTGAGGGCCTTTGAGACCAAACGGGTATGACAGATCCCTGGAGACTCAAGAGATTGGCAGATGTTAGCTACCTGATGTGGATGCTGAGAAGTGTACCATGCTTCTCTGCAAGAGTAGCAAGCACTTTAAATATGAATCATCTCTCCAGTTCCCATACTCTAGTTCGTAATCTATTGATTTAAATATCCTTCTGGACTGAGTAGAATATTCTCATTATTTTGTGTGATTTTTATTGCTTTGTCTTCTTTAGATATAACCCCTAGGACATGTCTTCATTTTGCAGGAGGGGTTCCTAGTTTTAGCATGCAAGTATAAATATTTTTCTTTTGTGCTTTCCTAATTTAGCCTCAGAATTTCTGACTGCCCCACACTAGAAACTTTTCATGAACTGGAGTAAGGTCATTACTAAATTGATGTTGAAGATAATTACTCATCTCACTATAAACCGGAGAGATTGAGAAACTAGCCATCTAGAGACCACCTGGAAATGTGGATAAGAGGAGAAAACAGAAAAATGAGACCAAAAGCCCTAAAACTCAATTAAATAATTAAAATGATACTAGGCAGGAATTGTCTCAGATATTGTTTTTCTAAGAGGTTGACATAGATATTTTAAACCTACTACACCTGAAACCTGGGGATTTGAAAGCAGTGCTTTCAATATAAAAAATTATCAGCTTAAAAAATTATCAGTTTAGAGAATTTTCTGCCATAGCCTTGAAATGACACATTTCTTCAATTGTTAGCATGAGGTTACCTCCTGCATTGAACACTATTGATGTGCCTGAGATAGAGGTCATCTATCACACAATGGCCTTTGGACATGGGCTTGCCATGTGCCTGCAGCCCTTCTAACTTCAGCATCAAAAGCTCTAAGGGAAATGTGAATCATCCATAGACAATACTTTTGGCTCTTTTTCCAAGGCAACTCTGTGTCTAGTATACTGTCTTATGTATTTCTGTTGCTCATTTTGAGATCTGAGGGAAGGAAGAAGATGACTAAGAACAAAAGAGACAAATATCAAGATTCTGATAAAGAGTGTTCTGGAATTCTTGAGTGGCCCATAATAGCCTGTGACTGTGCATATTTAGCCTTGGGAACTAAATGGCAATATGGGTCCCATTCCAGTGTTGTTGAAAGTAGATAGAAGAAAAAAATCTTTTAAAATTATGTTTAAAAAATAACATAATTCTTTCTAAATCAGACTGTACTCCTTAACTTCTTTATAAAATATTTCATTTTTTACTCAAATATATTTTTTTAACATCCTACAAAGTGGATGGAATTCAGCAGATAGAATATTCTGACTTACTATTGATATATATCAGCATACATATTTTTAATAATTATCAGTAAATATTAATATCCTCATTATTTGGATAGTCAACAAATACATGTATGTATATGTGTATATGTATATGAATGAGATATAAATCTCTCTTCAGTGGTTATCTATAAATTAACAGATTTCTCCCTTTAAGAAAAAGGGAGACTCATGACTTGGGAAGTAAAGAAATTAACAAGCATCAGGAATCTCCTGAAATTTAGAAGATTTACAAGGACCCTCTCCAAGATTATGCCAAGAATAACAATTCTGGGACAGGAGACTAACATGGAGCAGTTTCTAAAGGGTAGAAGAAGCTTCAGGGAGCCAGATTTTAAGCTGTTACCCATTTTCGATGGTATTACTGACTTTGAATCATACATGGTCCCTTAAATAACCCCTCGTTCATGCCTTCTAAGAATACCAATGAAATCATTAGATCATTTAAATAATTAAATAAATTTAAAAAATCATTAGATCACAAAATTGGATTTGGTAGAATTGATACTTGGTGTCTGTCACTAGTGTCTTTCTTTGGTGAATATATCATTGTTCACATCTTCCCAAGAAAAGTCACTCAGCAATCCCTATCCTTTTGGAATTTATAATTGAACAGGCAATTCATATGAGTACTTATCATATAGGATAGTCTTTAAATGAGGTGACATTTGCTATGAGAACATAGTGCACAGAACTGCAAACTTTACTCACGATCAATAGCAGTTCTCAGAGGAGGAAGATATATTTATCCTGATTTAATAGCACAAAACACATGGGCAAATCATCACGTGCTGGTTGTCTCATAAATCATAATTTTTATATTTTCATGTGTCCATTAAGTCTTTAAATTTAGATAGTTAAAAGCTTTAAGAATAGACTTACATTGACAAATGGGGAAAATAATTGTTAATGAAAATAAAATATAAAGGTAGTTTTCAATAGAATTTCACTATTATCAATATGTTCTGTAAATATGACCTAAAAGAATGATTTCTACCTGGTTTGTGGTTGTCCATTAATGTTCATTAGTGATGGCAGTCACTGATACGGTTTTAACATTACTAATACGTTGAGTGCTATATATAGCATTTAACAATCGATACTTATACTTCTCACTTCTGGAAATCACAAGCCATGCTCTTCCATTCAATTTACTGTTTTCAGTGCCGACCATGTGCCAACAGTTGTTTCGAATGTGAGAATACAAAAATGTCAAGACAAGGATGGCAATTGTAAATGACTTCCTAATAAATACATGGCTTTGTAAGTATCTTTAGATAACCTTGGTTTCAAAATTAGATATTTGGCCTATACGAAATATAATCCTGAAATGCAGTTTTAATTTGCAATCGTGCAGTGACTCAGAAAACAATAAATTCATCTTTTGCTTGCTTGAGAGAAAAGAAAAAAGCACATACAGAAAAGACTATGAGCATGAAATTTGTAAAATTTAAGTATTTGAATAATCTTTAGGGGAAGTGCTGTAGTATCTGGATATTGATACCTACCATTGCTTATAAGCAAACTATTGTGGACATTGAGTTTGGGTGCTGAAAATGTCAATTATATTAAATCAAGAAAGAGTAATGAAAGTTAACAATCTCAGGCTCCTTTAACTAATAACTGGCATAGCTTATGATGATGTTTCTTGACTCCCATAGACCTTGCCCATTCGTTATGTCTTTTGAAATTCGTCAATACTGGATAATGATTGGTTATCAGAACTCTGCTGCAGTTATTTGAAGATAATCTTATCTTAGGAATTTTATTGCCTTTGCAAAATTCTGACAACACAAATGTCTCTATGTGGTGCATTTTGGTGTATTCCTTAGATTGTTGCTGCAATACTATGTTAAATTACAAAACCGGAAAATGCCAGCTATTGTGAAGCTGGGGACTTCTGTCCCTGTAGTGAAGGTAGTTCTGTATCTCCCTCTGTTCTTGATCAGCCTACAACAGACAACAGCTGTGATGTAATACAAATAGTACTAGTGGTGGATCTAGAGACATATTTACTTAGTGATCTCTAAAATACTTATATATTTATATAATCTTGATTTGTTAAATATTTTAAAACTATAAACTATGTAGCCCAGGTTATCAGGGTCTGCAAAGTTTCCCTGACTTCAGCTATGAGGGTGCATGTGGTAATTTACCAATTTATGTTATCTCTACTTTCTATTTTCAATATATACCTAACACAAAATTACAGAGATATTTTATCTGCAAACATTTGCATCAGTATAGTTATTTCTAGTCTTACAGTGATGCACAGTATGTCTTGATAAAAAGAGAGAGATTATATTCTGAGCTATCTTTATCATTGTTGTTGTTTTTATTTATTATTCTCTCATACAGAATACACATGCACATTCCCCTCTTCCTACTGCTTCCAGCCCCTCCTCAATTCTACCCAGATCCACTGCTCTTTTGTGTCCCTTCAGAAAATAGCAGGCCTCCTAGGGATATCAACTGAATACAGTGTAACCAGATGCAATAAGACTATGCACAAACCTTCATATAAAGGCTGGGCTATGTAACCAAATAGGAGAAAGAGAATCCATAAGTAGGCAATAGAGTGAAAGATATCTTTAGCACTCAGCTCTTTAATACTGAGAATGGTCTGTAGGTTCATTTGGTCTGTAAGTATATGTGACATTATGACTTACTCTTGGTAGGGGTTTACCAAATGGCTTTTAAAAACAGTACATTGTTGGGACTGGACAGATAGTTCTGAGTTTAAGATGTTTAGTTTTTCTTGCAGAGAACCAGAGTTCTGTCCCCAGAAGCTATCTAGTGGTTCAAAACTACTTGAACTTCAGTTCTAGGATATCCAATGACTTCTTTTGGTCTATGTGGTCATCTATGCACATGAGTGTTTGCTTGTACATAGAAACAGCATCTAGCCTACCACACATGCACCAACACACACACACACACACACACACACACACACAAAGTAAATGTTAAATTAAACCAGCACAGTCTCATGCTCATGTCACTGCATCAGGGCCTAAGCTTCCTCAGTGCTAGTCACCATGAGAGGGTTTCAAATCAAAGTTTCTGTTTGTATCATGTATTGCAGACCTACATGGTCTTTTGCTGAGGCAAGACCAGTGAGAAGACATGTGATGTTTAGAGAGTGTGTAACTGGGACTCAAGGGACAGTGACAGCACACTTGCATAGCTAGCCTTGCAATGTTTTGTTGGTTTTGAGTCTTCATTGATCATCACTTCCTTGAGAGAGGCACAGCAGAGAACCTCTGGTGTCCCAGTTGGTCTTAGTCACTCCTGATGACTCATGCCAATTGACTGTTTCTCTTGGATCGTGCCAACCCTGCTGATGCGTGTTTGGTATCCTGACATTGCTGAACTGGACTGCTGGTATCCTGACAGCAAATATTAGAATTGCCCCAAAGAACTACTTCTAAGCAGGTTCACATTCCCTTGTCCTATTTACCATCTTTACTCACCTTGGACAGTAGGCTGAATGGAGTTGAAGTATTTGATCATCCTTACTAAAGTAGGGTTTGAAAAATCTGAGCCTACATGGGTGTTTGCTGATTTCTATTGGATGTCTTGTTTCTCTTGGTATGACCAATAATCACTTCCAAATGTGTGGGACTATAAAAGTTTCCTCTACATATACTTGGTGCCAACCCATTTGTTTAGGAGTTAAGATTGCAAGTGATCCTGTTGAAGGTAATATTTAAAACAGCAGCACCCTAACTGGCTTGTTAGGCAGCCACCATGTTTTCAACTAGACAAGGCCTGAGGCCATGAATGGCAGCATGCTCCAGCCACTGCTCGGCTCAGACTGTGGCTCAGGTCGGCCAGAAACACTGGCCCTGGCACCCATGAGACACCAGCATGGGAGATGGCTCTGCCAATCTATTACTTTGTCTCCACAAAGCTTGGCTTAATCCCAGAATACCCACCATCCATGTGGTACCTGGTAAAAATGAGACTCTAAAGCTTGATTATTATCCAAAGGCTTTATATATTTAGAAATTCTGAATTAACAATTTGCTCACACAATTAGAGTTGATTCTCAATATCTAACCTTAAGATATAAATTGTTACCCAGGACTGTTCTGAACTCATGCATGGTTCTTCATGGCTGCTACATCTCTCCTCTCTTCCTAGCTCCTCCTCTTCCTTCTTCTTCTCTCTCTTCACTCCTCCCACATTAGCTCCTCTCAAATTACTGAGCTTTATTGTAAAATGTAGTGGGGGAAATATCCTGCTACATGACCCAACTTTTATTTTTTCTAGATTCCCCCCTTTAGGCTACCAGGGACACATTTTCTTTGTCTTTTCTTTCTTTGTATTTCTCTTTATCACTCCCTCCTTCTTCTTCTCTACTCTCTCTCTCTCTCTCTCTCTCTCTCTCTCTCTCTCTCTCTCTGCCATGTGACATCATGAGAGGACTGAGTTAGACAGAGCCATCTGACTCTATGACAGGCTGTATACTGACATTTTGAGAATCCAGGCCTAAGTTCCTGCTTCATAGAAATGAGAACCCAGATCTAGGAACCTGTGGTCAGCCAATATAGCTGCAGGCAGCAAACCAAGGACAACTTGCCATCTGGTCTGAAGTAAGAATAGGTAGGTAGAATGAGTAAGCAACTCCCTGGGAAATCTCCAGAACCTAACCAATTATAAAATTAGTCAGAATCCTAGATATGGAGCTAAGCAATCAAGTAAAAGGGCAAATACCCCACCCTAGAATTCCCCTGACAATAAAAGCTGGGCCTGAGAGTCCACCAGAGATTTTCATTTCCAAATGGGGAGACCCCTGCAAGAAGATAATTCAGATAAATAGATGTTCTTTGTTTTTGCATACTATTTGAGTCTAGGATCTTCCTTCAGTGATTCTTGGACCCTAACAATCAAACCCAGGACTTCACGCTTGCCACATGAGAATCCAACCACTGTAATACATGTCTAACCCTTCCTTTTCTTCCTTAAAGAATGCATGTGTCTCTCTGAAATAAAGCTTATAGATTGTATCTTCACACTTTTTATCAGCAAATACCATCAAAGTCGTCCACCATATTTTGCCTAAGGGACAAAATTACTACGTTAATTCTACTATAACAAGAGTCACAGAAGTTCCAACACTGCTATAAATATTAATTCCCCAAAGCACAAGAGGAAAAGACTCCAAATTTAAACCCCATATAGACACCCCACTTCCCATTCTGTTCTACTGTCTTCAATATGGGACTTTACAATGCTCTCCCTTTCTGAATATCATCCTATAGAACTTTCTGTTGTAGAGGTTTCTTCACTATAAACTTCCAAGCCTCTTTCCTCTGGCAATGTATATTCATCATTTTAGGCTAACTGGCATACCACCGGCTGTGGGGAATAAACAAAAGCAATTCATTTCCTCATAGTTCTGGGGTGAGGATACTCTCAATTCTCAGGCAAGGTTTTATGGCTGGCGAGGGCTCTCTTTGTAGCCCGCAGATGGCATCCTTCTGACTGTGTCCTTACATGAACTTTCCTTAGTACAATTATCTACTTAGCTTTCTCATAACTGGTGTATTGGAATCTAACCCTTATGTTCTTTACAGAAATACAGTCTCAACAAATAATTAGGCATTAGGGTCTCATCATTTGAACTAAAGGCAGAGAGACACAATTCAGTCACTACCAGGTAGTCTGAGGACTTGACATCTGAGCCAGTCTATTATTTATGCTGAAGCTCAAGACTAAAACGAATGGCTTTACTTTTGATTGATGGATAACTTCTGAACCTGCTTCCTGTCTTTGCTACTCTATAGTTTTGTGTCTTTTGAAGTTTGCCTCTCTATTTATACTTACTATTTCATATCACACAATGAACACACAGACACAGACTCACACACACGCATGCACACACACACATACACACACACATACCACAACTGTTTGTAAAACAAGTATTATTTTTAATAGAAACAAGTTTTAAGTTTGGAACCACAAATAGAAATGCTTCTATCGCTGGCTATGCAGTGAAATTATAGATTAAATTTATAACAGGAGAAATGTAGTCAACATTATTTGTTTATCCAAATACATGAAACATGCCATGTCCAGTGCCTTGCACATAAAGCAAATATCACATCAAGATTCTCAGTTTATCTCATGCATTTTAATACTGTGACTTTCAGCCTCTAAACATAAACATAAACATAAACATAATGTTCTCTAAACCACTGGGAGCTAGCAACATTTCATACTTCCTATCATACCAGAGCTGCCCATGTTCTTTCTCCTCCTTTATCTACATTTTACCCTTTTTCTACTTCATGATCTCTGCCCTGAGGAAAAGTGACAACCCTTGATTCACTGTGTCCATACTTACTATCTCAAAGTTAGATTCTCAAGCATGGACACATCTCTGTACTCTCAGTCTGGATGGGGCTGTTCTTATTTTATTCCTATAGGGATCCATATTTGCTTGCTTGATTACAAGAACAAAAAGCACAGCATGAGAGAGAATGTCTATAACTGCACCACTTGGAAGCTGACATGGGAGAATTGTGAATTTGAGGTCAGTTGAGGCTATATATGTCAAGATTGTGCCCAAAATAAGAGACAAAACCTACAAATAACACCAGAGCAAAGTTGACTAAAGCCTTATTATGCTGAGAAATATGTCAGATTAAAAGGACTGGACAAGACTCCCTTCTACTTAAGAACATGAGAGAGGCATTCTTTAATAGGATTAGATAGCTTTTTGTAGGCTTTGAGTCAATTTTTTTAACCTTCAATCCTACAGTTGAGTTCCCTAACATACTCCAAGAAGTCACTGCAAGGTTTGAATACAAATATATAGAAAAAGGAATTCAGTTCTAATATGGGAGGTCTTAAGAAAAAAGGAGAAAGGGAGGTCTCATTCCCTGAATATGTGAATACACATGTTTATTTATGTATACGATTAGCATTGTCAAAAGAATGTGTCCTATTCTTCTACCATCATAACAAACTGGGTATTCATACCCTGCATTAGAATTCTTTAACATTTTAGAATTAGTTGTAGCAATGAGGAAGCAACTCCTTTCACACACACAGTGCCTCACCTCATCTTTTTTCCTCCTGTCAATGCTGTCCTCAAGTGAGTGTCTTACATACACAGGCCCTAAAGGCATATAGAGGTATTTAAAGTTAGAAGAGGAAGCAGTACCCTTAGGAGGAAATGCTCCACTGTGCCATATGAGGACATGGGAAGAATGGAGTGCTTAGTAAAGACACATGTGCTCACCATAAACCAAATCTGGGTCCTGACTCCTTGATCTGACTTCTCAGCCTACAAAAGTAAGACCAATAAACACAAGAATTAAGGCATCTTTGTCAGAGAATTGTCTTTGATTACATGTAAAATGAAACTTCATTGGGGACTAGATTAATAATTCTTGATTGTTAATACTTCTCAGTATTTTTTTTTATGAGTTTATTGGATATTATCTTTGGAGAAAAGGTTGGATGAGCCCTTTCCTTGTTGACCTAGTAGTTATTATTTAATTTTAAGTTTTATGTTTTTAAATTTATTTATGCAGTGCCTTGCCAAGTTGCCCCAGAAGGCTTCACACTTGTGATTATTCTGCCTTGCCTCTCTTAGTAAATATATGTATCGGTGTACTTCCTTTATACATTTTTAGTTATTTAACTGTTATTGAGGTTATTTAATGATTCTTTATATTTTTGATGGGAATTTATTATAGATATATACCTAAAATATCTGCTCCATTTTGTCTTTTAATTTGTTGATAATGTCTTTTTTAGTGAAATACTTTTTAGTTTTGACAAAGGTTTTTATTTTGATTATCTTAATTATGTTTCTGGCATTGTTTAGGAATCAATCATTTGTCAAAGGCCAGGTTATAGTTTTTCCATATTTAAGTAATAACTCTTTAACCAGGCTTTTGTAGCAGTCATAATTAAACTCATCAAGACACCCAGAAATGCGCACAAGATTGGCATTTTCATTTTTCAGCTACATAACTATCTATCCTATTACCACTTCCAAGGAAAACTCAGTCCTCCAAATTCTTCTTGTACCCTATACCTATTCTATGAGTATGGAGATTATAGCCTGTTTATCAAAGACTTAACAGCTAACATCCACAAAAACACACACCATTTCTCCTTCGGAGTCTGGGTTACCTCAGGATGATGTAGCTTCATCCATTTATCTGAAAATTTCATGATTTCACCTTTTAAAAAATAACTGAGCAATATCCCAGCATGGGGATGTATCACATTTTCTTTTCTTTCTTTTTTAAAAAAAATATTTAATTTTATGTTTTACTTATTCATTTATATCTTACTTACTGCCCTTCTCCAGGTCACTGCATCTCACAATCCTTTCCCCATCATCTGCACCCCTTCTCTGAGCAGGTGGGGGACACCTGGGTATCCCTCTCTCTGGCATTTAAAGTCTCTGTGAGGCTAGGTTCATCCTCTCCCACTGAGGCTCGACAAAGCAGCCCAGCTAGAAGAGCTTATCCCACATACAGGCAACAGCTTTTGGGATAGCCACCCTTCCTGTTGTTTGGACCCATATGTGGACCAAGCTGCACATCTGCTACATATGTGTGGGGAGGCTTCAGTCCAGCTTGTGTATGTTTTTGGTTGGTAGTCCAAGACTCAGACCCTCAAGGGATCAGATTAGTTGACTCTGCTGGTCTTCCTGCAGAGCTTCTGTTCCCTGCAGGGCCCACAATCCTTTTTCCTATTCTTCCATGTGTTTGACTTCCTCTGAGTCCAGGGGTTAATCTCCCATGCTTGATTCTCCCAGAGTTCCTCTCTGCCCAATGTCCCACCCTCTATTCTACCCTTTCCTATAGGCTATAGGCTTTTTATTGACAAGTAATGCTTTCACACAGTATATAAAATATTATCCTCACAATTTCTCTCAAAGGATCTTTCACAGTGAGAAATTATTTGTTCATTACCTTACTTGGTGTTGGTTCAACCACTAGAATAGAATGTCCAAGGGTTACTGTTGGATGCCCAATGACCAGGACTTGCCAGATGCTCAATAAACACATACAAATAAATGGTAAAGGATAGAAACACGGTCTGCTATATGCTTGAAAATCAATGACAAAAGGATGAATATAATAGTAGTAAATTTTTAGCTAGGGCTAATATAGTATTGTATTAACCAGGTATTTAAAAGAGGTGTATTCTGTTTGTATTCAGAGGTCAAAGTTAGATAATGGGGTTAGCATACAAAAAATGATTCATGAAAACAAAATACGTGTGCAAGAGCATTCAAGTTACAGAATTCCGTTTTATTATTTTCTTGTGGAAATAATCATAGTAAAGTTAGTGAGAAAGGAAAATTTTCATACCTTGAAAATAAGGGTGATATTTAAATATCACCTTGAAATTGTTGATGTATTTATGAAAGGTCAACTATTTGAGTAGAGAAATAATTTACACAAATTAACTGCCTTTAATGCATAACATTCTGTAATAATTCCACATGATAATATATATGCTCCCAGAATGTTAATTTAAAAGCCATTATGAAACTTCATTATTTATTTGTTTTTAAAAGTGTAGGATATCAAATGCAGTGTGTCAGAGATAGAAAGCAATTACTCTTTCACTAATCCAAAACCCCAGCACAGAATTCTGTTCCTTGTAAAACAAAATTGTTACTTTTAATAGTAAATTGAGGTAATTTGTATTTTTCAGGAATATGTTTATAAGAACATTCTCTTTGATAAAAAGTGTACTATACTATATGGAATATTAATTTTTGTTCTACATATTATGATTCTAAAGTTTTATTTATTTTCTATGTACTTTGACCATTCACTTTGCTATTCAATATAAAATTAGAAATATGTTTTCCTGATATTTAAATAAGTATTGTTCAGTTACATTTGGCTTGATTTCATATTTTAGCCTGGACCATGAAGGTGTTGATTCCTACCTGTCTTTCTTGACATTCTTTCCCTCTTTTTCCTCTGTGTTTTTTTTTTTATCAGTTTTATCTAAGACTTCTTTCAAAATACCATATTATTTTCTTAACCCTTCAATAATGACTTAATAAAACATCATTGTCTATTTATTTAAATCCTGGTCCCCTTGGACTAGAATGACCAAAGCTTTGGTGAACTAGATCTAATTTCCTTTCTGCTGATAAAGGCAATTTTCTCTACTGGCCTTGCAGTTTGCCAGAACCACTTTTGGCTCATCTTTCCTTGCAGTCTAGAGTATCTATGTCCTTCATCTCTTGTTTATTGGTATAAATTCTACCATATCTGCACACCTGGGATTGCAAAAATATTAACTTAAGGACTCAGTATCTATATCACATCAATTCAGTTACTTAAAATCCAAAAAAAAAAAAAAAAAAAAAAAAAGCTTCTAAGGGAATAACATCAGCGTCAAAACCACATAATAAAAGAGCAAGGAGCATTTAACAAGATGTTTCTGGAGAAGAGAAGGAATTGGAGAAGAGAGTTCTGTTAAGTTTAGGGACCAGAGAGAATAGAATTCAACATAAACTGTGTGAGAGGAGACAAAGGCGATATATATAGTGAGGATTAGTATTTAATAATGATAGAGACAGAAAACATATTTCTACCATGGTGAAAAGATTGGAGACCACATGTTGAGAATAAGGGAGTTCTGGTCACTGTACTAAAGAAAGTCATAGAAAATCTTAAGAAGTGGCATTAACAATGAATTCTGTAGGAGAACTTCACAAAGGATTTAGTAAGAACCCAAATAAAAGTTATAGAAATTATGTAGAAACAGTAATTGCATTTATCCTTAGTGTTTGTGTGGGTCCAGCAGATGCTGGGTTTCTGAAATTCGGCTTGTCACACTGAAGATGGAGAAGTCCATGTCTGTAGTATACTCTTATCATTGGTCCAGGCCACTGGACAGACTTCATGTCACTGTAAGTAATGGAGTCTTTATGATTGCTACCAGTGGTGTTTAACACAATTAGCACAAAGTGAATACAGACAAGAGTGGTGCTACTACTAACCAGTGAATTATGTGAAGTATTGGTGAATTTCTGGAACTTTGCAGATATTTTAACGAGATCAGAAACATTTTGCAAACATAATTAAAAACATATCAAATGGGAATACCATCTGAGCGGAGAGGATCAAATGGAAAGCCCCTTCAGTTAAACCTTGCTATGATGTTTAGAATTCACTTGGTACTAGTACCCCTATGCACCTTTACTGTGTGCACAGAATCCCTTAATTTTTAGTATTGCTTGTCAGAAAAAAATATTGATTTTTGAAATCCCCAACTTCTCTAATTCAAAAGAAAGGAATGTGTTTGTAACTAATGGCTCATCCATTAAGCCCCCAACCAAGAGAAAGGAGTGAATTTTAATGAAAATAGTTATGTAATATCACTACATTGGAACAGAGTAATTCAGTCTACTGAGGGAGTTAGCAACAGACATATTAGAAATATGTAAAATTATTAGCTTTTGGCTCAAGAAAGGAGATGTTGCTTATGGAGTAAGATCTGGAAGTTATCCAAATGTTAAAAGACATGTGAGGTATTAAAATTATTTCTGTTACTAGAACACTGGACTAAGACACATCAATTACTTAAAGGGAATAGAATAAAAAAAGATATATTTTAGACCAATGAATGAATACATATCAGATGCAAGGCAGTTAGGAGTCAGGATCCTCAGTCAGAAGCCATAGTACATATTAACAAATACATAAGTGTTCTTTCTTTTTTAAAATTTGAAAAGCACATCATCTTGCCAATTATTGTTCTGAGAGTTGCTCCAGTGAATAAGAATTAACATATTTTCTTATTAAAAACTTTAAAGCTCTGTATTATCTGATAAAGGACTAGATAAAGATTGAAGTCAATATTATTGGACCTGATCATTTGACCTTGCCATATGACTTGACACCCCTTTTGTATGTCTCTATACCTCACAAACTGCAACAATCATGTATAACTCCAGACAGACAACTCATGCCAGGCTTGACTAACTTCTTGAGAGTGCAGATAAGCCTAGGATCTTCCACTATTATACACCTGAAGCTTACAACCTCAGGCCAAGACCAGCATAATCTAGGACTCTACAATCTGCACCTAAGACCAGCATCCTCCACTATGTACACTGTACCACTCTAACCAGTCTCCTCCATTATCGTACAACCTATGCAGCCCCTCACATTTCTTTCCTGTCTCCTAGAAACCCAATGCCATGATCTCATACGAATGTCAGTTATCACAAGAAAGAAGTGAACTTCACAATATCTTATAGCTCTGAGAAATGGAAACGATTCTGGGCTTATTTTATAGGATGCATTTTCACACATAAGCACTAACCATTTCAATAGACATATTTCTATTCTCACTTATTTTTCACTGTGTGCTTGCCTTTTGCTCTTAGTATCCCAGGCTTAAAATTACAAATAAATTACACAGAAGTCTCTGTAACAAGTTCTGAGTGGGGAAACCTCAGCTATGCCTCATATAAATTTCTTTTCCAAAACCAAGGATAATTTCTAACTGACAATAACTAGTAGCTTCTTTTCTTAGCTATCCATGGGGCTAAAACATGCAAGTTTAGGTTTTCTTACAAATCAGGTCAGTTTATGTCTCTCTGATTAGTTTAAAGTACTCTGCTATAAACTGTGGTGGTTTGAATAGTATGGCCGTGTAGACTCATATGTTTGAATGCTTGGCTCATAGGGTTTGACACTATTAGGAGGTGTGGTCTTGTTGGAGGAAGTGTTTCAAGGTAAGGGTGAGCTTTGAAGTCACCTATTCTCAAGATATGCCCAGTGTTGCAGACAATCTCCCTCTGCAGATCAAGGTGTAGAATTCTCAGATCCTTCTCCAGCACCATGTCTGCATTCATGCAGCCATGTCCCACCATGATGATAATGGACAAAATATCTGAAACTGTAAGCCAGCCCCAATGAAATGTTTTCCTTAATGAGTTGTGATGCTCATGGTATCTCTTCACAGCAGTAAAACCCTAAGTAAGATAACAACTAAACACGAATCTTCCATTGTAGGGTCAGTATGTATTTTATGTGTATGTTGTGTGTGTGTGTGTGTGTGTGTGTGTGTGTGTGGACCACCTGCTTTCATGTACTTGAAGATACCAGAATAGGCCACTGGATCCCTTAGAAGTTGAGTTCTATACAACTAGGAGTCTACCTCCTGATAGAGATGAAGAGAGACAAACCCCAGCCCTTTGTAAGGGCAGCAAGTATACTTGAGTACTGCTCCATCTCACCAGCCTCAGAAAGGGTATTTAAAATTGAACCTAGTCTTTAATGGCAGGGGCATCTCCAGCCCAGTCTGCTGAATTTAAGTAAAAGTCATCCTCAATGATTCAATTAAACCTTACATGTAGTTCAAAGTCTTTAAAAGCAAAAGTAGAAGCTAGCATATAAGGGGAAATTACTACTCACAGGGGCAGGATTAACTCTTTGTGAGAGCTTCCTGATCTTCTGGTACTCTGATCCAATTAACTAGATTCTACAAGAGCTAGTACTTGAAGGTGTTTTCTTCAACAGATGAAAATATAAAAATATATTAATACACACATGCTTTCATAGAAGTTCTTATTTCATGTTTTATGGCACTCTGCGATTATTATACTGTGTTATATCTTGGAGTAATAATGTAAATGCATTATGTAATCTTAATGGCATGGCCCCTTCCAACGAATAGAGTGGGGAAAGGGACACACAGCAACTTTATAGTTGAAAAACTAGCAAGATACACAAATGATAACAGCATCCTTTATGTGCTACAGTTGGGAATATTGGGTGCCTGGGATGTTAACATTATGTTTGCAACTTTGAAACATTTTGTGAATCTAAAAAAATTTTTTATTACTTTTTTTTTCTACAGTCCAGTCATTACCCACCCCGTCTGCCTTCCTACAATTACTCATCCCATTCCCCCTCCTCAACACGGCCTCCCCAATTTCTGGGGCCCTAAGTCTCTCAAGGGCTAGGTGAATATTCTCCCACTGAATCCAGACCAGATAGTCCTCTTCTGTGTATGTGCCAGGGGCTTCGGACCAACTTGTGTATGCTGCCTGGTTGGTGGCTCAGTGTCTGAGAGATCTCAAGGGAGCAGATTAGTTGAGACTGCTGGTCTTCCTATGGGGTGGCCTTCCTCCTCAGCTTTTTCCAACCTTTCCCTAATTCAACCACAGGGATCCCTGACTTCTGTCCGATGGTTGTGGGGAAGTATCTGCTTCTGTCTTAGTCAGCTGCTTGTTGGGCCTCTCCGAGGGCAGCCAGGCTAGCCTCTTGTCTGTAAGCACACCATAGTCTCAGTAACAGTGTGAAGACTTGGGGCTTCCACTTCAGCTGGATCCCAATTTGGGCTTTTTATGACCATCTTTCCCTCAATCTCTTCTCCATTTTTGTCCCAGCAGTTCTTTTAGACAGAAATTATTCTGGGTCAGAGTCTTTGACCATGGAATGGTAGGTAACCCCATCCACTTGATGTCCTGTCTTTCTACTGGAGGGGATATAAAATGATTACTTAAATTCTCTATTGATAAAATCATGGTAAGATTTATTAACTTAGAAAAGCAGTTTAAACACAAGTGCTCTTAAAAAAAATTTTCAGTGATTAAGTGTTTTATTTCATGAATTAGTAACTGTAATATATATATATTACAAAACCTTCTCATAAAAGCTAACCCTGATAGCTGAGTGATAATCTGTCCACTTGAGGGACATAATCAGATGTCATTAAAATCAAGGGCAATATGATATGTCATGTCATGTACCATGACTTTTTTTTTCTCATTTTGTATAAACTCATACTGAAGAATAATTGGAACTGATAATATAAATACTGTTGTATTATTTATCATAAAAATGATCAAAATAATCTATAAACAGATTTCTTATAGTTATTACATATTATTCTATGTTTTACTTACAAAATATTGACAATAAATCTATCCTGATATCAAAAGCAGGCCATTTGAAATAAACCAAAGAAAACATAAAATTTAATAAGTTGTGTCTACATTTGCTTGGCTATTTCACTAAGCACTGGCAAAACATTATGTTTCACAGGTGGAATAAAAACATTATTTGAAACATTTTACTTTTATTTGTTTATGACAATAAAAAATGGCAAAGAGCGAGTCTTCCTTCTTCCAATGTCCTTATGTAGGCCTTCAGCAGAAAGTGTGGCTCAGATTAAAGGTGTGTGCCACCACGCCTGGATCTGAAACTTGCTTTGTCCAAGATTGACCTTTATCTCAGACATCTGCTTGTCTCAGTCTTCTGGGATTAAAGGTGTGTACTGCCTTGCCTGGGCTTAAGATTTTCATGGCTGTTATGCCTTAAGATCTGAATCACAGGAGTTTCCTCCATTACTGGATTGTAGTTCATTCCAGATGTAGTCAGGTTGACAACCAGGAATAGCCATCAGAGCTAGTATGTAGCTTTTGCTCTATATGCATTGTCCTTATTATCTGTCCTAGCTTGGGTGTGAATTCATCATTGTAGTGACATCCATACCACAAGGTAAGCGTGCACGTGTCACACAAGGCAGAAAAGGAAGCTTTGCTGACCCGTAATTCTTGTTTACTGAGACAGTTCAACAGCTTTGGTTTGCCTCTTTAAAAATAACTGCTGCGTAATCAAAACTTTTATGAGGCTTTGGTGTGTGAAAATTGTATCTCTAGATTATCTTGTAGTCCTATTCTCTTGTTCAGATTTCCTCTATTTTTCTTCTCCTTGGACAATTTATCATTTGTGGTGCTGTCTTCTAGACTTGTTAAGGTATCTTTTTAAAATCTTATGTTAGTTTTGCTCTGTATTTCTGAAATCTAGGTTATATGTTTTCTGTGTTTCTGACATCAGGATTATTTATCTGATATGATCTTGTCCTCTAGGATATTTGTACTGTTTTCTTCCCTTCTAGATTACTTGTTGTTGTAAGTTTCTGGAGTGTTATTGCAGAACTGTATAATTATAGGTCATGACAACGTACTGAAAGAAAAGATTTTTTTTTTAATTTTATTTTTTTGCTTATTCACTTTATAACCCGTCCCAGTCACCCCCTCCCACAATCCTTCCCCATCTCTTCTTTTCTGAATGCTCCTTCTCTTGCTTTGTGCCACAGCTAGTGCTTACAGCCACCAAAAGGAGTGAGGATAGTGGGCATCCTGGTCTCACTCCTGAGTTAAATCGTATAGCTTCTAGTTATTTTTACTTTTCCATTTAGGCTAATGTTGACTGCTGGGTTTATATATCCTCTTATTGTATTGAGATATGACGCCTCAGTCCTACTATCTCTAGGATTTTTATAATGAAGGCAAATTAGATTTTGTACAAATATTTTCTTCATATATTGAGATGATCATGTCATTTTGTCTTTAATTCATTTATATGATTTATTATATTAGTTGACTTCTGCATATTTAATCAGTCTTGTATTTTTAGGGCAAAGACACCTTGATCAAGTTGATAATCCCTTTTATACAAGCTTGTATCAGTTTGCTGGTTTAATAATTTGTCTGTAGCTTTAGATTTTTTTCCCCTCAAATTTTTGTTATGTATTTACTAGATTCATTGAGTATTAGTTTAATACTCGCCCTATAGGATAATGTGGTAGTAAACTTTCTGATTCTTTTGTTGTTTTTGTCATTTATTTATTTATTCATTTATTTATTTTTTATTTATTTTTGTAAGAGCTTAAGAGGAAATATTTGAAATTCTTCTTTGAAAGTCTGATAAAATTCTGCAGGAAATCCAGCTAGACCCAGAGTTTAGTCAGAAGGCTTTTCATTACTGTTTAAATCTGCCCCTTTGTATTGGTCAGTTAGGTTCCTGGCCTCTTCTTAATTCAATTTCAGTAATTTGATGAGTCAAAAATTAATCCTCCCCTTCCCATCCCACAGCCCTCATTACTCTAACACAGTGGAGTACAGGTTTTTAACGTGTCTCCTTATATCTTATAATATCCTGAATATGTTTGATGTCTATTGTTAGGCTTCTCTGTTCATTTCTGATTCTGTTAATCTGAGTCATTTGTGGTTTTTTTTTTCTTCTTTTGGTTAGTTAGGCCAAAGTTCTGTTAATCTTTTTTATCACTTCAGAAACCCAGCTTTTAGATTCATTGATTTATTTTGTGTATTTCTATTTAATTAATTTCTTTTTTGATTTCTTTTCTGTCTTTTAATATTTGGCTACCTTATTCACAATAACTGGGAATTGGAAACAATGCTAATGTATTTCAAAAATATGAAACCATATACCCTGAACCTGAAACAAGAGAAAATGAAGAATAGTTCGGTACTCATCGACACAGGAAAAGATTTTCTAAACAGGACACCAATATCATTAGCACAGGCTAGAATATCAATAATTAATAAACAGAATCTCATGAAACTGAAAAACTTCTGCATGGCAAAGACCATCACCATTTGGATAATATAGCAGGCTACAGAATGGGAAAAATAATTTAATCAACTAATATCCTATTAAGGACTAATATCCAACATATATAATGAACTCAAAAATAGACATTAAAAGGGAAAAAAGGCCAATTAAAATGAAGTACAAATTTAAACAGCATATTCTCAAGAGAGGAAATTCAAGTGCCTAAGAAACACTTAAAGGAATGTTCATCCTTAATGAGCAGGGAATGTAAAATCAAAAATATTTTGATATTTCATTTTATGTATGTCAGAATGGCTAAGATCAATAAAACAAATAATATGGAGTAACATGAACATTTATCCATTGCTGGTAGAAATGGAAATGTATATAGCCACTGTGGAAATCTGTGAGGGAGTTCCTTAGGAATATGACAAGCGATCCACTTCAAGATGCAGCTATACCACTTTTGATCATGTGTCCAAAGGACACTTCATTATACTGCAGAGACAGTACTGCAGACACATTTGTATCGCTGCTCTATTCATATTAGTCATAATGTGGAAACAGAGTAGATGCTTGCCAACAGATTAATGGATGAAGAAAATGTAGTATATCTACACAATAGAATATTACTCAGCCTTTAACAAAATCAAATCACGACATTTGCAGGTAAATGAATGGAACTATAAAAATCATCCAGAAAGAGATATTACAGACACAGAAAGACAAATATGGTATGTATTCACTTTTATGTGGATATTAGTTTCTAAGTCAATGATAACCAAGCTATGATCTGTATAAGCACAGAGGTTATGTATAGTGTAAGGGATTTGGAGACAGATAGATTTCCCTCTAAAAGTAAAAGAGAACAGAAGTCTATAGATGGATGTGGGGGTGCTAGAACAAAAGATCATGTTGGATGAGAAAGGAAGGTAGATGAGGGAAAGATTGTGAGGAGGACCAGCTAAAATATTAAAGGCAGTTTGAGGAATCTTACAGAAATCTGATATATTAGGAGCTTCCAAAATTATATATACATTTGAATGTGATCTAAGTAAATCACCAAATAATGGGGAGACAGAGCCCAACTGATGATTATTTTGTCACCAAATGAGTTTATAATCTTATGATAGACTACATTATTTGAGTTGCTGGCCAAAGGCCATGCTGCTTATGACTATGCTTTTCCTTCACAAACTGAGTGCAAAGCCCCATTGTCAAAGAAACACTCATATAACTCTTCTAAACACAGTGGGCTATGCACCTAATAATTCACAAACTAAGGCAGTATGCATAGGGCCTGCATGTATCTATACCATATGGGAATTTTGAGCTGTCCCTAACCCAGAAGTTATTTCCAGTTGATAACCATTGTAAATAAAAATTTAGTTTCTCCAAGGATGTCTCAAAGGGAAACAAAGACTTTTATGTGTAGACTGTATGCCCAGCAGGAGATGGTCAATAGAAAACAAATTCAAAAGCATCTTTGAAAGTTCTTGGTTTATAAAATCATGTCAGGGATTTAAAAAAAAAAAACCCAATTTCATTTTTTTTTATTTCAATTATGTATTTAATATTTTTCTTTCGTTTCCCTTATCGTGTGTTATTTAGTTTAGTGTTTTTATGGAATTCCTGAATATATGGATTTCTGCATCTATATCTGTTTCCTGTGCTCTTTCACAGGCTCTATCCTTCTGTGTTTTTTTTGTTTGTTTGTTTGTTTGTTGTTTTTATTGTTTTGTTGTTTTTGGGTTTTTTTTTGTGTGTGTTTGTTTTGTTTTTCTCCTATTCTGATGTTTTAGTTTTTGTTTTGGGTTATTTTATTTTATTTTAATTAGTATCCCTTACAAGGCTATTTGTATTTCTAATGAGAGAAAGAAAGGTGGTGGATCCAGATGTGAGAGACTGTGGTGAGGAATGGATCATATATGAGGGGAAAATAAATTCTACTTTTAATAAAAAGAAAAAAGACATTATTTACACTAAGTTACATACCCACATTCTACTCATTGTTTTGCTTTTTAAAAGAACATCCTCATAGATGCAGGAGGAGGGGGGATGGGATAGGTAGTTCCTGGGCTGGGGGTGGGGGGATGGGGTAAGGGGATAACATCTGAAATGTAAATAAAATGTTCAATAAAAAAAGAAAGAAAATATTTGTAGTATAAAAAATACAGGTTTATTTTGATCTCCCTTTCAAATTTGAGTTCATTTAGCTCTTACAATTTAATGGTCAAAGACTATTCTCGGTAATCCTCAAAATACATTGTAACTCCTTTCCAGGCTTCACCTCAGGATTTGGTTAATTTCCTTTATCTGTTTTCTTCATTCCACTACATCCCACCTGCCCATTGTAGATAAGACAGTAGTGCTTTTATCTGAAATAATGGTGAATAGAAGATGGAAGAAAGAATTGATGGGGACAGCATTCCTGAATCACAGAGTTGCTTGTTTTCTTGTCCTCTTGGTCTGCATGTGCCTCTGCCAATCTTGGCATGAGCTGACTCTGTTTCCTGAGATGTCAGTAGCTCCAGTAGTACCACCTACTGCTCTTCTGAACTCTTCTAGCACAACTTCTTCCAGAACTCCTGAGGGCTTATTGTTTACTGTAAAAATATACTTTATGTTTCACTTATTTCATGCCCTTTTTATCCTAACTTTACATTCTTCCTGTTTTTGTCAGGGTTATGAGGGAAAATCACTCTCCTGCTACTGAGTCACTGTTGAAAGAAACAAAGGCAAGGCAAGAACATGAAGGAACCTAAGAATGAACTCTCTTGGGGAGAACAAAGAGCTGTAGTACTAACATCATAATTATGGTGTGATGGTTAATCCTCATTTGACAACTTGGGTAGATTTATAATTACTGTTATTTAAAAAAAGAAAACCGGCGGCGGCAGAGGGTTCCAGGAGGAGAAGTTTATTTAGGGCAGAGGGGAGAGCAGAGAGAGGTGGAGGTGGTGACCGGCCATGACCACTCAGAGGTGGGGAGGGGAAGGGGAAAGTGTCAGATACGACCTGCAGGCCCAAGAGAGCAAGAGAGCAAGAGAGATAGGAGGGGCCAGACAGTCCCTCTTATAATAGTGGGCAGGGCTACCTGGCCGTTCCCAGGTAGCTTTGGGGAGGAGCATACCTAGCTGTTACCAGGTAACTGTGGAGCTGGAGTTTAACAAAATGCTAACAATTACCATGGAGCCTTCACGGCTCCTTTCAGTTTTTATGTTGAGCAAAGGTCTTGCTTAACTGTCCAGACTGGCTTTTAACTTGTGGTTTTCCTGTCTCAGACTTCCAAGTAGCTGGAATTATAGGCCTGCACCATCAAACCCAAATATTTCCTCCTTACAAAAAAAAATAATCCATAATAACTTTAAAGTCTAATTAATGATTTCAACTCTCTTGATTGTCAAAACTATTTTTCCCAAAAGATGTCTTTGAATCTTACCCTGCCCCAAGAATGCTTTGAGCCCTTCAGAAAAAATGGTTATATTTCATTTTTGTTGAGATTGTAAGTATTTTATTTCCTGCTATCTTGTTAAAAAGCATCAACAGGTGAGAGGCATTTTGACAGAGCAACAGGATTGAAGTAAAACTTAATTCCTTAAGAAAAGACATCTCCACATCTGTTAGATTTGCTTCTAATTTTCAGATACACATTTTGTCTTTCTAGCACTTTTCTATGGTTGTATTTTTTATTCAGAATGTTGTTGGTTTCTTAACATCCCTATACTCCCATACTGCTTGTCATATTCATTGCTTATTTGTAAAATTATATTGATACAAGTAGAAAGATGGAACAAGACAGAGGCTACAAACCCCTAGTGATCTTGTTTCCAAAATTTCCAGTTTGAATAGTTTATCTATGCACCAAAATACCTTTACATGTGCTAAGATGGCTGGCCACATAAAAGATCATAAGTATCTGGTTTTAATATAATGAAAGTAGAGAATGTAATTAGCAGATCCAGAGGCCGTGGAGATGAGGTGGTAGACATATGAGAAAAATCAACCAATGGTCATTAAATCATAATTGGATAAATCACTGTTTATTTCTCAATAGAATGGTTGATAGACTCTGGATATTTCCAAAAATTAGAAGAAAGATTCTGAGTGTTTTAACAACAACAATTCCTTACACTCATTGAGAAATGGAAACAATCAAAATCACCTTCGACCAATGAACAGAGAGTGAAAATGTGGTACACCATAGAATTCTATTCAGCTGTAGTTGAAAATAAAATCTTGAAATTTGAAGCTAAATAGATGGAAGTGGAAAATATTAGTGACCTAAACTCTGAAAGTCAAATACTGTATGTTCTCTCCCTAGCTCCAAATTTTTAGATATGAGTATATATTCTGGAGTTACAACAGAAGCCAGAAAATTTAAAAGGAACCATGGGAGTACTGGGAAAATTCTAGAGAAGGATAGTAGAACACAGGTGCTGTGGAAGGGAAAATGGAGAAAAAATACTGAGGGAAGATATTAACCAGGGAGTAGTAGGAAGGAAGGAGAGGTAACAGAAGGATGCTTGGAAAAACCACAGTTTTCCATACAGGGAAAATGTTAGAGATCACACCCTGGAAAATGCCTATTAACATATGAAAGCAGACCTAACTGCCAGGTTCTCCCAGGATCTTTCAGTCCCTACCTGTTACAGGGTTCCCTGTTCACTGTTCTGAACTCTCTAACCCAGAGAATTGGGCTGCCACAGCTTCTCTTCATTATATAATCCAAGCATTTTGGCTATGCTGATCTTTTGGCTTGTTGACTCAGGTTTCCTTTCAGTTGGCAGCTCCTCTCTTGCTTTTCTTCCTCATCTCTCTTCTCATGGCACAGTTTAGTTTGCCAGCCATGTTCAGCCTGGACTTTCTCCCTTATATCTACAATAAAAACCTTCTCTACACTTTAGTAGTCATGTCTTCCACCTTTTATTTCTATTATTTAAGAAATATTATTTTGTAGTTTTACTTACACACACACACACACACACACACACACAAACAACACACCAGAGATTTTCAGTATAAAGAAATCTAGACAATATGTGGTATTGCCATTCACTTAGTTGCTTTCCAGAACTTGAGGGTTAAGACCCTATTGTTGAAGAAAATATATGTTTAGGAAACAAGATTTAGAGGAAGCAAAATGGAACTTACCTGGAAGCCTCCTTTCTGAAGGCTGGTCCTTATATTAAAGGGTACTATGTAAGCTGCCAGGGTAGAGCAACAAGGCATTCTTACCCAGCTGTGATATCTATGAAGCACAATAATGACTGGTTTGGAAAGATATCCCCAAACGGTACAATATGGTACTGCTATCAGTAACTAACTGTAGGCATATGCTTTCTACAGTCTACTTTAATAAGGGTTTAACCTCCCTGCTAGTCCACCACCCACCAGAGGTAGTGGAAAAGAAAAGTTATTAGAATACAGAAAAGTAGACCTATTTAGAAATAGTTCTTTGGGGTGATTCCAAACTTTGTTGTTCTCAGTCCAGTCCACTAGTAAGCACCAAACATGAGTCAGCAGCTGTAATCCAGTCTATCTTAGTAGACATCAACACACACAAATCAGCAAGCGTTGTTCAATCCAGAAGAAACAATGAGACTCACCAACTGGCCTGAGTCCGTGGAAACAGCAAAAAGCTGCAGTATCCACATGAAAAGTTCTTTGGCAAGTTTCTCTCTATGAAGTCACTACATGTGACTCAGCAACACGATCTAAGGCAAACCAATACATGTGTGCCATCAACAAAGACTCGCTTGATGCAGTAGCCAAAAAGGTGGTTGTATTTGTGTGTATGTATGCATATTAAAGCTCAAATTTGAGAATAAAACTAGATTTTATTGAATCTTAAGAGAAAATAAAAACACGGAGACTCTAAAGAATAATTTTTATATTGTTAAAATTTTCAATTTTTATATGAAATAAAATGACAGTTTTAGAACCTAATTGATATGAACTAAATTTGTAAATAACTTGTAAAAATTGTATTATAACTAGTTGTAGTCTCAGTTATAAAAAAATCTATAATAGTTCCATAAATAATAACTACTGTTCCTTCACATGGTACCTTATTGTAGTTGTGTGAGGTTTTAAGACACATTTATGTGTAAATCTGGAAATGAATGGCTCTTATGTGTAATGACAAAAGACAACAGACACCAATTACTTTCTTCTTTCCTAGAATGCTGTCTGATAGCTAATCGCTTCTGAAAAACCCAGGGTAAGAGCATCAGCCAGCTTCGAGTACTTTGTGAACTCTCTAGACATCAGAAGGATTTATTAAATGCAAATCTTTATCAATTTTAATAGGAGTTTCTTTACATATAATGATATATGTATATCACATATATGTTTGATTTATATATGTCACATATATGATTTATACTTTGAACTTATAAACTAAAAATCATGTTTTATACTACCCAGTTTGAATCTTCCCATTGCCTACCAAATCCACAGTAAATATGGAAGAATATTGACATTGTTTTTGGCATTTTAAAAATTGTACATGAAATTGTGCTTTTACTTATGATTGATCAATTTTAATGAGAAACTTACTTTTCCTGTTACTCTTCTTACTTGGCCTAATGGAGACTAATTTTAACAGTAGGTTGGTATATTAGCAGTTTTAATCATAATACATTGCAAAGCCAAATATAATAAAAGTCTTTTTGTTTTGGGGTTTTTTTTTTCTCTCTAAATGATGAGTATAATCTAAAGTAGGCTGCTATGTAACAATCATATTATTATCAAAAACTTCAAGGTACTAAACTGGATTGATCTGAGGAAGTAAATGCTTTTACTTTCTTTTCAAGAAGCATGTGATCTGGTTGTCCTTGCTCATTTCTTCAGGATTATCTCTCATCCTGTGTATACCTGCCTTTCCTCCTAGGCAGTAACATACTGGGTGATATCTCCAGAGAAGAAGAGTACACAAAACACTGAATACAAAGAGTCACTTCAGCTACTTTTGAGTTTCAAAACATGAAACTCAAGGGGAGGACATAAAGAGTTCATGGGTATTGACAGCAAATGTAGGGTGATGGATGCCTCTGAGTAAGATTGTCTATCCCTGAGGCAAGATAATGTCACCCAAGGGGAGTGGAAATATGGAGAGTTAAATCATTACCTGTCACTGAGCACACTATTTTCACCTTAACATGTCTCTGTCTGGCTTTGGGTCACTTCCTGTTTAGACACTGGAAACTGGATAAAATGTCACCCTTTCTACAGTACCTGGGGAATTGGCTCCTTGGGGAATAAACAAAATCAGACCTAGAATGATAAAAAAAAACTCTTTGGATCTATCATGGCACAATATGATGTAAGATTGAAATGTTCCCTAAAAGAAAACCCAGAAGTCCATTACAGTAGGAGGATATGAAAGAGTGCCACAGAGCACCGTTGAACCAGTTGGAGCTAAAGATCAGGGAAGAACAGAATTTCTCAAAAAGAGTTAAGTGAAAAACAAGCATAAGAGACAAACTCAGATAAGGGGAGCTGACACAACTTTAAGCCTGACACCTACACACTGCAGCCCTTTGGTACTTGTGTTACAACAGACTTTAAGGTAAGGAGATATAAGTAGCTCACTTTCAGTTTCCTCCCAATGTCAAATGAATGATAGTAAATTTGTGGTGTCTTGAAGAAAAAAAATGAAGAAAACTAACCATTCCAAACACTTTTGATTTTTCTCTTTATATAAATAGTACATAGCAAAAGATGTTTTTTATTAGATATGTTCTTTGTTTACATTTCAAATGTCATCCCCTTTCCATGTTCCCCCCCAGAATTCCCCTATCTCATTCTCCCCACATCTGCTTCTATGAGGGTGTTTCCCCAACCATCTACCCACTCCTGCCTCCCGATCCTAGCATTCCCGTACACTGGGTCATCAAGTCTTCACAGGTCCAAGGACCTCTCCTCCCATTGATGCCCGACAAGGCCATCCTCTGCTACATATGTAGCTGGAGCCATCAGTCCTTTCACATGTACTCTTTGGTTAGTGGCTTAGTTCTTGGGAGCTCTGGGGTCTGGTTGGTTGATATTGTATTTCTTCTTATGGGGTTGCAAACCCCTGTAGCTCCTTCAGTCTATTCTCTAACTCATCCATTGGGGACCCCATGCTCAGTCCAATGGTTGGCTGCAAGTATCTGTCTCTGTATTTGTCAGGCTCTGGCAGAGCCTCTCAGGAGACAGCTATATCAGGGTTCTATCAGCAAGCACTTCTTGGTATCCACAATAGTGTCTGGGTTTGGTCACTGTGTATGGGATGAATCCCCAGGTAGGGAAAATTTGTATCTATATGGCCTTTCCTTCAGTCTCTGCTCCACACTTTGTCTCCGTATTTCCTCTATGAGTATTTTGTTCCCACTTTTCAGGACTAAAGCATCCACACTTAGTCTTCTTTCTTTTTGAGCTTCATGTGGTCTGTGAATTGTATCTTGGGTACTCCAAGATTTTGGGTTAATATCCATTTATCATGAGTGCATACCATGTGTGTTCTTTTTTTGATTAGGTTACATCACTCAGGATGATATTTTCTAGTTCCATCTGTTTGCCTAAGAATTTCATGAAGTCATTGGATTTTATAGCTGGGTAGTACTCCACTGAGTAAATGTACCACATTTACTGTATTCATTCCACTGTTGAAGGACATCTGGGTTCTTTCCAGCTTCTGGCTATGGAAAAAAAATGTGCGCAGGATCCCTGGGCCCTAAGCCTCCCGCGTGGTGGCCCGCAACTGCTGCGGGTCTCATGCCCAGGATTCGGGCCTGCGGCAGCCTGGAGTCAGCCAAAGCTGGAGGCCTGGGTTTAGAGAACATGCTGCGCGCTGTAGTTCCCACATGGTCGTAGAAGTAGGCCAAAGAAGACACGCTGACTGAGCTTCCATGAAGTAGTTTTATTGATGAGAATGGTGAATCTGGTGCGCTCCCCTGTTCCCCCCCAACCCCCCCACCCCCACCCCCCTGCCAAGCCAGAAGGAGTTCCCTTATATAGGAAAGGGGCTGGACTATGGAGGAGACTTAATTACTTATGTCCCGCGGCCTCATTAATATGCATATCTCAAGGCAGAGGGCTCTTAGGCACGCCCCTTACCTGCATCTTACTGTGACTTATGTTTTAGGTTGAATGGAGACTGCCGGTCAGGGGCCTGGGTTTTGGAGGCGTCGCCAAATACCTGCAATCTCAGGGTTCCAGGCCAATGGCAACCTTTCTATGGCCCAACATCTGGCTATTATAAATAAGGCTGCTATGAACATAGTAGAGCATGTGTCCTTGTTATATGTTGGGACATCTTTTGAGTATATGCCCAGGAATGGTATAGCTAGATCCTTAGGTAATAGTATGTACAATTTTCTGAGGAACCACCAGAATGATTTTCAGAGTGGTTGTACCAGCTTGCAATCCCACGAACAATAGGATTTTTCCACATCCTTGCCAGCATCTTCTGTCACCTGAATTTAGATCTTAGCCATTCTGACTGGTGTGAAGTGGAATCTCAGGGTTGTTTTCATTTGCGTTTCCCTGATGACTAAGGACATTGAACATTTTTTAGGTGCTTCTCAACCATTGGATATTCCTCAGTTGAGAATTCTTTGCTTAGCTCTGTACCCCATTTTTTTTATTTTTTAATTCGATATTTATTTGATTCTCTGGAGTCTAACTTCTTGAGTTCTTTGTATATATTAGATATTAGCCCTCTTTTGGTTGTAGGATTGGTAAGGATCTTTTTCCCAATCTGTTGGTTGCCATTTTGTCCTATTGACAGTGTCCTTTGCTTTTCAGAAGCTTTGCAATTTTATGAGGTCCCATTTTTCTATAGTTGATCTTAGAGCATAAGCCATTTGTGTTCAGGAAATTTCCCCCTGTGCCCATGTGTTCCAGGCTCTTTCCAATTTTCTCTTCTATTAGTTTCAGCATATCTGGTTTTATATGGAGGTCCTTGATCAAGCTTGGACTTGAGCTTTGTACAAGGAGATGAGAATGGATAGATTTGCATTCTTCTACACAATCTTTATTGTAGACATGGCCATTAGGCCTGGTGGTAATTTGAAACTATTAAATAAGAAGTAGAGGGATAATGACATTTACTATAAAACAGAGTTAAAAACACCCAAGCTAGAATACACACTTCCTTATATCCTGAACTGCACTATCAAAATAGGAATGAAGTTTAATTTTGCATTGTAAAGGGCCAGGATCAAGTAAAAGATAAATATAAGGATATTTTCAATTTGTATTTCATTAAATCTACTTTGTCTCATGGATAAAGTAACAGTCTTACTGCAAAGTTCTTCCATGACTAGGTGAAATATCCTTGAAGAAGTTCTTGCATGCTAAATATGTTTGAGTTATAAACCATTAGGATTCATCTTAATGTCTATATTCTGCAGTTTCATGATACCAGAAATCTAGAGAATGAAGTTGAATTGATAGATTCTTTACTGTATGTAGACTTATAATCAAGGAGTGTTTAAGCACATGCTTTCGATTACTGATATAAAAGAAGTATTACTATTCTTTTTTGATTTTATATTTTCATAAGTGTTAAATTATTCTGTTATTATATTATTGTGACTCACAGAATAGAACTTATTCCCACTTGGATAATTTCCATGAATATTTTGATCTCTGGGATGAAATGAGCTCTAGGGATTTTGCTTATAAAATGACACAGTTCCAAGTACACACTTTGTGGAGCAGTTTATATGGAACCCCTGTCTCTTACAAATGAGCAAAGAGGCTTTTTGGAAAAAACAAAACACAATTCAAAAACAAGTCTCAATTATTCTCATCAGCTAATTTCAACCTTTAATGAAAAAAAAAAAACAAAAACTTGAGTAATTGTTCACAGTGCATGCTGTTCTTGGATATTCAAGGAAATGTGCAAGGCAGACATGGTTCTTTGCAAGTTTTCTGTTTACGACTAGCATATTAATTTAACTGTGTTTTGAAGAAATGATGATTAAAAATCAGTCAAAAAAAAGAATAAAATAATATATATTTAACCATGGAAACAATTTGTGGATGGTGGATATCAGCTACAAACTTTAAAATGACAAGTAACAATTTAAATATGCCCTTAATGTTGGCTTGATGATAAGACTCATTTAGATATTCCATCCATATTTAAATTTGCATCATAATGATGGATATGATGATATTTTTATTAGAAATAATATGGTGTAATTCAAAATTATTTCTGAGTATATTTTCAGAATTATATTGAATATATTGTGTAGGGTATATAAAAATGAATAGCAGAGTTAACTTCTTTGATAGATATTTTATGTAAAGATGAAATAAATACAATCTCCATGACAGAATGAATTGTTGTGTATACATGAATTAAAATACTAAGGATAGAGATGAATATTAAACCAGAAACCTTAAGAAGCTGGGGGAGAGGAAAAATATGTCATGTTGAAATATGATGGCCCAGCTAAAAGTGTGCTATTTAACTGGACACACATGATTGCTCTCCCATTGAAAACCTCTTTCTCATCAACACCTTTTAGACTCCTTTGAGCTTTATTGCTCCTACACACCATCTAAATATAGGAGACTTCAAGGATGCATTGAAAGTGTTTCTTTCTTCACTTCACATCCTTGATTTTAATTGCCATCTGATGATGGCTGAAATTTTAGGCTATTGCTATTCATCTCTTGTTAGATCCATGTCTATGTATTGTAATACATACTTGTTTTCAAATGGTTATTTTGTCTTCATAAATAAGGAACATAAATTTTAACTGTTTCGTTATAGTATCATTTATTAACTAATAAATCAGCCTCAATCAACAATATGAGTGCTTGCCATAGATTGAAACACAATTTATAGTAGCAATTTTTTGTAGGGTCTCTTTTCATCTACCACTTCTGATATCCAAACATTTATCAAATTTGGTTATGTCTGCAATTAATACCACATCTACTTACTTAAAAATGTTTATCTAGGATCAAGGTTCAATCCAAATTCATGTTAATATATGAATTAGTTGTTTAAAACAAAGCTACTTAGTAGTTTATTTAAGCCAAATAAATATTACCAAAATAAATTTTTAAATTGATTAATTCATTGTCTAGCCAGTTTATTCAGTTTGCCAACTAAAAAAAAACAGATTACCTAAATATATGTTTTATAATCTAGTTATCAAAAATATAAATATATAGCACTTATATAATTTAGTATATCAAAAATACATGAATGACTTCAATAAAATTTGAGTTATATTATTAAAGAGTAGTTTAAATAGTGTCCAAATGTTATTCTATATTTTTGATAATAAAGCTTTTAAAGTAGTTCATTTAAAGGTCATTTTTGAGTGATGCAGATTTTATACCAGAAGAAATCCTCAAGGATAAATTGAATTTAATGGTGAATATATGATTGATAATTTATTGTCAAATGAAAATATAGTCTTTCCAGTATTAGCATTGAACATATGCCCAAAATGTGCCATTGAAGGTACAAAATACATTTCCTTAAACCTGTGCATATTAGAACTACCAGTAATGTGATAATTTTGCCTTCCATAGTGAAATAAGTAATAATAAAATCCAATTGAATATAAAAATTGACACTCTAAGACTTATTAAATGATTTTTAAATTAATTAACTTATTTATTTACATCCCAAATGCTTCACTGCCTCACAGAGCCCCTTTCCCCTATACCCCCTCCCCTTTGCCTCCTCTTTGCACACAAGAGGGTACCCCCACATCCCCCCATCCAGGTGTATGATGTCTCTAACTAACGGATTAGGTGAATCCTCTCCCACTGAGGCTAGACAAGACAGCCCTCTGCTACATATGTGCTGGGGTCCTCATTCCAGATTGTGTATGTTCTATGGTTTGTGGCTCAAATTCTGCAAGCTCCCAGAACTCCAGGTTAGTTGACACTGTTGGTCTTCTTGTGAGTTTCCTATCCCCTTCTAGGCTTTTAATCCTTCTTCCAAGTTTTCCATAAAGGTTCTTGACTTCCGTCAAATTTTTGGCTGTGAGTATCTGCATCTGTTTTAGTCAGCTGCTGGGTAGAGCCTCTCAGAGAACAAATATGCTAAGATCATGTTTGTAAGCATAACGGAATATCATTAATAGTGTCAGGGATTAGTGCCCACCGATGGGATGAGTCTCAAGTTGGGCTTCTCATTGGTTGGCTGTTTCCCCAGTCTCTGCTTTTCTTTCAGGGGTCCCTGTATTTCTTTCAGACAAGATAAATATTGGGTTGAAAGCATGCCTTTGGATGTGATCCATTGCCAGAACAGCCAAGTTGCTGCATTAAAATTCCTGAGTTAGTTTATAGAGTCCTGTGTTTAACTAGCCATGTCAAATAATTACTATTCCTTCCAAGGGTTTTAGTTAATCAATAATTGAATTATAATCTGTAGCCATGGCTAACTTTAAGACAATAAGGATTATAGGCTTATCTCTTCGTATCTAGAATTAGTTTTTTAAGTTTCATGGTAAAAAACTACCTTACATGTCATTTATCATGTAATGGATATGAAACTATTTGAGACAAAATAAAATATATAAATATTCATACATTAGATTTAAAAAGAGTACATGTGTATAAAGTGTATAAAGTATAACTTTGGTACATCATAGCTTTTTTTTTTTTTTTTTTTTTTTGGTTTTTCGAGACAGGGTTTCTCTGTGTATCTCTGGCTGTCCTGGAACTCACTCTGTAGACCAGGCTGTCCTCGAACTCAGAAATCCGCCTGTCTCTGCCTCCCAAGTGCTGGGATTAAAGGCATGTGCCACCACTGCCCGGCCATTATAGCTTTAATAACTTATGAAGATTAATCAAATATTTTCCTTTGTGCTCTCATTTGTTTTATATCTTATTTTCTAGAATTTAAAGTTTTTTAAAATTTAAATTAAAATGAAGAATTTAAGTGTTAAGTTTATGTAGGGAGATTAATTCACAAAAATAAATTTGATTCAAAAATTAAAATAAAAAAATTAAAATGTGGGGTATGCTTATAATTGCATCTCTTAGGAGGCTAATGTGGTAGTGTTATGTGAGGCTAGCCTCTGGTACAGAGTAAATTTGATCATAGCCTGAGCTGGGATACAGAATAGGACAATGTCTCAGGAAACAGATTTTATTTTTATTTCTGTTTTTCATAAAAATATTTGAAGAAATATTTATTGATTACTATTTAATGAGGTACTTGATGATAAGTCTCACAACTACAGATGTAAAAGACTATACCATAGTAGAGGAGCCTAAATTCTTTACTGAAGATGAAAAATAAAATCTACTATTCAATTGTATTATTTTGGCAAAATATCATTACACAGCATGTTGTCAAGGAAATAGAGAACAAAATAAAGAAAGCCAGCATGTTCTCAGAAAGGCTAGCTAGTAAAAGTCAACACCAACAGAGTAAAATGCTCCTATCCAAGCTAATAGCCCATAGAATGGTGTTAGTGTGCAATTTATAATTTGACTGTGAGCCACAGATTTAGATGTTATTCTAAATGTCAGTGGACAAAAGGTAACTCCTCGCGTGCAAGAGACAGATGTGTCACCTTGAATCTTTTCTTGGGTAAATAGTGTGTCCAGATTCAAGGTGGCATGAAAACAGATTCTGAGATCCTGGCATTTGTTCAACTCCATGCCGTAGCAATTTTGCACTAGGGCTTGCCTAACATGACAAGCCTCCATAAATTCTGAGCCAACAAAATTCTGTAAACACATTCACTTCTGCTGGAGTCAAATAAACTTAGTAAAAACGAATGGATTACAATGACGTACTGAATAACTGCTTTATGCAAACCAAAATCACGGTAGAAAAATGAAATTCTATAAGGACATGCTGAAGCATAATTTCAAGCAACAAAGCATATCCAATGACTGCTGGGAAACCATAGCAACAGAATGACCAGGCTGGCATGTTAGTAATCTTACATAGAGGATGGTTCCTGAAAAGGAAGGATGCAAGAAGTCTGAAGCAGGAGCAAGCTGAATACAGAAAAATACACATGCTTCCTCGTGAGATGAATGCTTGTGTATTGGTTACAACATTCAGATAGATGTAACAGCATCAGCATCATTAATGAAGAATTAGGGGCTTCCATAAGGGTGTAATCTATATATTGGACTGTCTCCTAATAATGCAATCTTGGCAATTCAACGAATTAGCACCTTTGGAATTCATTTGAGGAAATATTTTGATCATAAAATAACAATTGTAGGAAGTAAGTATACATGGGTATGCATGACTGTTCATACATAAGCATGACCATGTTGAGGACATCAATGTCTCAGACTCACAGGAATGGGAAGATTTTCTTTGGGTCTGTGTCAGGAGAATGGTAAGTCCTTCCCTTAGTCCAGGTATGGATGTTGACAAACGTTTGACCTTTAGGTTAAAAAAAAAAAGTACATATGAGATTAGAAACTGCTGGGTTTTTTGTCCTGGATGACTGAATGATTCTGTCTTCCTCAGGCTGCTTCCCTACAGAGACCTCTCACTGAGATGAGCTAACCTTCCTGCTCACTCATGTTGCATATAACAAACTCGCTGTGCTATTAGTACATCTCCATTTGAGTGCTGAGCCCACCAGACCCCAGTCCTGCATTACTTGGGTCTGTCTTTCTTACACTTCTGTCACTCTCAGTCAGGTTTCTAGGACCCAGCTGTACAAGCTGTGACAGATAATGAAGCCAACTGCTAAGATCCAGCCTTAGCATGAGGAGAGTCCTGAGAAAGGGGAAATGGGAGCAGTGCTGATTCAATCCTGACTCAGAGTCGGAAGTGGACGGAGGCTGTCAGATCAAATGCTCTCTCTGTTCCCTGAGGATTCTCGCCATTCTTTCTTCTTCCTCTTTTCCTTTTTCCTTCTCAGTCTTTTGCCTTCTCCCAACCAGAAAGCCTGAACTCAGTCTTTTATTCACTAAAGCTACATCATCAAGGCTTTGATCATAATTAATAATATATTTAAGAAATTCTTAAATTTACATAAATTTTATGAGTCATCTATCATTAGTCCCAACCTCTGTTTCCTTAAAAGAAAAACAAGAGACAGAGCAAAAGCCCATTCCTTTATAGTTTTTACACAGCCTGTTCTTCATGGATAGCTGGACACAGCTCTTGCGGTTTCCTAGTACAGCAGACAGCAGTCTTTAATAACTGCTTTCAGCTAAGAACAGAAAGGTGACAGACTACTAGGGTTAAAATGATTTCTTAGAATGTTTTTAAATTTATGCAAGTAAAGCAGCTAGCTCTTGCTAATATCTCTCTAGGTATTGTCATCTCCAATCCTTCAAGTAGCTAGGAGAACAAAGTACTCACCTTTATATGCTTGCATCGTCTTTTTAATTCTTTTTTCTTTTTTCTTAGATATTTTATTTATATTTCACAAGTGATCCCTTTTCCCCATTTCCTCCCTACCCAGGAACCCCCTATCTCATCCCCCTTCTTCCTGCTTCTATGAGGATGTGCCCCCACCCACCTGCCCACTCCCACCTCCCCACCCTCAAATTCCCCCACACAGGGGCATCCAGCCTTCACTAGCAATTCCAAAGCCTCATGTTCTCTACTTCTAATACTATTTGTTTCTAGATAATACACAAGCCTTTCTTTTACAAGATAAACCCTTTTATCATTTGCTTGTTTTCGATAGATTTCTCCTTCTTTCCTTTTCCTTTCCTTGCCTTTTCTTCTTGAGACCATTTTAACTTTCTATCCTTGATGTCCCCAAGTTCACCTTGGCTAATTAATGCAGCAATCACTGGGCAAGTGGGTACACATGTCTCTTCATATAATTCCAAATTCAAGGCCAAGTCTACAATGAACAATTTCTACAAAGGACTACGTAGGCATTTATGGCCTATGTGGTTATGCTGTCTAGATTCACTCCAATAGCCCTACAGGCCAAACAGAAGACCTGTTCCTTGCCCTCCAAAGCCTCATGACCTCCCATTTGTCATTGCTGAGAGCCACATCTGTTTTATTTACTATAGTATGATTAGTACTGAGTAATGGGGGAAGCATATTCCCCAGAAAGATTGAAAGTAAAATAGACAACAGATGAGGTTCAGAGAAAGAGCAGTCATCAGAAACACTAGATTTCCTTTCACATATTGGGACACTTTTTAATATATACAATTGCAAAACACTTTAAGAAATTAAAAAGTGAAAATTTCAAATACTGAGGGAATTCTGAATGTAGTTATTTGGGGTAAATGGTGGTCCCTGCAGCTGAAGTTGAGCTTCATCTAGTTTCTCTGCAATTCACTAGGATGTATGGTACTTGGGGACATGTGAAAATTGTAGCAAAACAGATGTTTAGAAGAACCTGATAGTCTTTTCCTCCCAAGTTGACAAAGACCTTTCATACATTTAGTTCCCATTGATGAAGTCACGTGATTTTCAATTACATTCACTAGTTTTTACTTTCTCTGGAGACTAATTGTGGACTCTATAATCAGTATTGAATTTGAAGTTATGATGAAACCATTTATAAAAGTATATTTCTCTTTATTTTAGATAACTCATACAGTTTTATAGATTTTATAATCAGAAGAACTGGTGGAAGTTTGTCCAGCTAAGGAAGCTTAAAGTTAATTGAATTTTCTTATGGTGGTACTCATTTATCATCTATTCCAGAGGGTTAAAGATGATAAACACAATAAATGTTTTGTACATTAAGCCAATTTTTCAAATAATTTAAAATTTTTGTTTATTAAAGAAGAGATGCAAAGGTAGGGAAAGAGGGGACGTTGTGTTAGGGATGTATTATATGACAGAGTAAACAAAAAGAAAAACCTAAAAAGGATTCCCCATTTAAAAAAAAAACTCATACATTTTAGCATCCTTGTCTTTCCTCTATTTATTTTCTTTTATTGGAATAATCTTTGGCCTTAGGGTAAAAACGTACAAAATTCTTTTTTTAACCTAAAAATATCACCATTTTACATACTTTCTTTTTAGTTCCAATTTTTTGAAGCCATATCCTTCCTATTTTTTTTTTATTTTGGCAAGAATCAATAGCATTTAAATATCATCCAGAAATGTTTATGTTTATACAAATGCATGTATAAACACATGCAAGCATATTAGGAATTTAAGAAATGATTATCTTATGAAATAAGCATAGACTTTTTTATTCAGTTATTAGAATTTTAGGGAAAATTTGAATTTTAGCCATTGTAAAAATATTTATATAATCCTTTGTTTCATTGTTAAGCATGCAAAATTTCCACACAAAATCAAATGTTTCTCACTGACGAACTCATAAAACCAGTTATCTTTAACTGTATTTTTGTACGTTTTTATACTTGCAAGTTTACAATTATTAGCTGTAAGGCCAGCTGGAATACCAAATGGTAGATTTTCTCTAAATATTTCTTCCTTCTTGAGTTTGATTGAGAACTGACAGCCTGAGTGTTAAAACTTTGAACTAAGCACTCTAAACGCATAAGAAATATTAAAATGAGCAAGATATTAGGCTCTGAAATCACAGACCAAACCACAAAATGTCTGAGTAACTGAGAATTCATCAGCATGTACTTACAAAGATGATGCTTACGGGTTGTGTACACAGGGGTCTATGCTAGTGCATAGTATCAATTCCAGATGGTATCCCTGGTGCATGAGCATTGTCCTTTAGACTTCATATTCTGGTGGGAAAAACAGTTGATGTAACAACACAGCCTCCATCTCAAAAAGATGAGATGGTTTATCCTTGAGCCAAGTATGACTGTCAGTGCTTTGTAACTCAAATTATCCATAACTTCACAGTTCATGATGTAATCATTTCATGGAATGCTTTCTACTAGAAGTAGAACAACTACAAAAAAATGTTACATATTAAGACATTTATTTTGTATATTAATGAGAGCATGAGGTGGATGGGTTATAGCCAAATAAGGAAATCTCTGCTGTAGCTGTCAGATACTGTGGTGGTTTGAATAGGTTTGTCTCCCGCCACCCCCCACAATAGACTCATGTGTTTGAATGCTTGGCCCACCAGAAGTGATATTATTATTAGTAGGTGTGTCCTTGTTGGAATAGGTGTAGCCTGGTTGAAGAAAGTAGGAGTGGGCTTTGAAGTCCAATGCTTAAGTTCAGCCCAGGGTGGAGGAGACACTCTCCTCCTGACTGCCTGCAGAACAGAGTCTTATGGCTGCCTTCAGAGGACTGCCTTCATGTAGGACTCTAACCTCCTTTTACTGCAATGTGTCTGCTTGCACTCTGCCATACTTCCCAATGATGATAATAATGGACTGAACTTCTGAAACTGTAAGCCAGTCCCAATTAAACGTTTGGCTTTATAAGAATGATTTTGGTCATGATTTCCCTTCACAGAAATAAAACCCTAACTATGACAGATGTTATCTGTGTACATTCTTAGCTTTGCAGTTGGTGAGACAAACAGAGGGTTGTGACAAGGGAGCCCCTATGAGAGAATACATGGGTGGATCATACACAAAGGTCAGGATCTGAGTAGTTACTCCTTTTCTCTGGATTGGTTTGACTACTTGGTGAATGGAGGGTCTTGGGAGAGGTCGAGAGGCCTGAGCATCAGAAATCTAAACCCACATTTTTATTTTTTTCTTGAAAAGGTCCAACTAGAGTGTGGTTTTATAGTGTAGGCTACCACATAAATTCTCATTATTTTCATCCTCCTGAGATTACATTGAAGTGTTATATTAAAATATAGTATTCATTTTTTCTAACATTACATAGAACAAGCTTTTCCCAATGATTAATTATTCACAGATGAAGAGTATCTGAGAACACAGGAGTAGAAGAGCACTAATATATGTATATGTCTGATTATCCCTCCAATACCAAAAGGGAAAACCAGAGGTCTCCTACTATTATGTGAAACTGCACAAGTGCCATAGAATGTGTATCTGCTTATACTAGTTTTCACTCTCCTGAAAATAATGTCTGAAACAAATGCTAGTCATTTATTTGGAAGCTAACTCTAGGAAGTAAGAGATTGGGGCCAGGAGAAATTAACAAAAAGGAAAAGCAAGGGCATGATGAATTAGAAAGATAGTTTCATAAAAAAGAACGCTGTTTCAAGAGGAATTCTAAAATGCATATGGCTATTTCTCAGGGATGTCCTCTGACAAAGCATAGCTCACAGTATTTAGCTAATTTGCCCAACCATTATGAAAGGACTGTACTTAAAAGCACATCCTTGCTGAATTTCCAAATCACATGTTGGGTGATCTGTTCATTTCAGAGACACCTTGGAGCATAATGTTGCAAGACTTACCATACTAGCAGTGAGACATGACAAGAAAGCAGAATGTCAGATCACAATGAACTTTCTATGAGGGCGTAAAGCTAAGTCAGGTAGACTGAGGACATTTCTAAAATGTACTTACTTCAGTCTTCCAGTTAAGTCATTCAGCTTAAATGAATACTTATATGTTGAGTAGAAAGGAAGGAGACTTAGAAATTGAGAACAAAATTAGGATAAAAGCAGAAAGAGGAATAAATGAAAACATTATTAATGACAGGAAGAATGGCGGCATAAATATGGTCAAATATTAAATTTTGTAAGGTACTCAAGAATCACGGTGTGCTGAGAAACTCTATTGAATTAGGTTAATGAGAGAAGATAATTGACTTTAGTAAGAAGAACTTCTTGGATGAATTAAGCCTGACAGACATGTCTCATTTTGCATAATAAGCTAATTCCTCTCTTAAAATATCCTCTTGACCAAATACTTTCGTAATTTTGTGAGAATTAAATTGTTAACATAACTAAAGTAACTATAACTTGTTTCTGGTGCCTTGAGAATTTATTCTGATAATGAATAATCTGAGCAGTTTCCCAGCCTCCCTACCTTCTCCTGTCTTTGAAACCTGAATCCACACGTCATCACTTTATTATCTTTACTTGAGCTTCCAACATTCTTATGACTTGAAAGAAGATTTGTTATTTTTGAAGGTCTCAAAATTAGTCTCAGTTCCCTAGGACACATATCCTAATGTTAGAATTCCAACAAAGGGGACAACAATGTTTATTTACAGCTGGTAAAAGAATACATATTCATAAAACCAAGTAATGAAATTATGGGGATTGTTTTCAGAGAATAATTTTCTGATTAGAGAATTGAAATATAATTATAGCCTCCATAGGCATAAATAGCCTAGCCCTGAAAAGTCTAATGTCTGAGTTTTTCAGAAACTATGTCAAGAATCAATGTAATGTTAAGAAAAATATATTACTGAGCCTGCCACTTGTCGAAGTTGTATAACAATATTTAATTATTAAATCAGCAAGACGCTAAAGTTTTGGAAATATTATAAGATAAACATCTTATTTAATATTTTGTTGATAAGTTCACTGATTGCTTGCCTTTAATCCTTCATTCTAATTAATACAGCAGCAATTTACAGATAGAGCTTTCTTTTATTTTTTATTTATTCACTTTACATCCCAATATCAGCCCTGCTTTACTGCCAGTAACACAACACAGATCTTTCCCCCAGTCTCCTCCTCTCCTCTGATAAAAGGGTGCTTACCTCCACATTTCACCTTCCCCTGCCACACACATACACATAAATACATTTACTGCAAGGCTAGGTACATCCTCTCCCAGTGACGCCAGACAAGGTAGCCCAGTTGGGAGAATAGCATTCACAGGCAGGCAAGCAGGCAACAGATTCAGTTGTTGGTATGAAGGCCAAACTGCACTTCTGCTACATATCCAGGATGACGTAGGTCCAACTCTTTGATTGGAGGTTCAGTCTCCGAGAGCCCCCAAAGGTCCAGGAAAGTTGACTATTGGTCTTCCTGTGGAGTCCCTGTCCTCTTCGGGTCCCTAAATCCTTCATATTAAAATTATATTAGTGAAATTGTTTTCAGATTGTTTCATTGGATAAAAATTTATGCAGTATATTGATGTCCCAGACAGACTACAACTGACTCTTTACATTAGTCAGTTTTCTGGTTGGTGTGACTAAATACCCAACAGAAAAACTTACAGGAATCTGATTTATTTTGGACCACAGAGGGTTCAGTTTGGTTTCTTGACTTAATGTACTAGGAAGACTGTTCCTAGGGAAAAGTCTTCACTCTGTGCCAGCAAGGAAGCACAGAGCGAAAGTGAATGTACCCTTCAGTTCTCTTTCTTCGCTCTATCATTTGTCCAGGATTCCCACCTTCAGGTACTGCCTCCTCAGTCAACCTTTCTTGAGAGACTGAAACAGACACTCCCACAGCTGTGCCTCTTTGATCAGATGGGTAACTCTAAATGAAGTCTATTTGACATGACAACCATTCACACACCTTTGTAGTCAGCCTAGTTTTCCTCTCTGCACGTGTTAGTATGCAATGATTAGTCTTCATAGTTTTATATTTATCTTACATTTTTGCTTTGCCCTTTCAAATTACAAATTTTCCTGTGCCTCAATGGACTTCATTTTTATCTTTGTAGAAGCATTTCTACTTGTTCTCAATATCTGTTTGTTTAGTGCACACTACATAAGGTTTTTTGATCAATGGATAAATATCAAATGTTGAAAATGTCTCTAATTTTACTTTGTAGAATAATCTTTCAGATTTATGCACTAGTCACTTACTTTTATCCTTAGCATAGTACATAGGAATCAAAGATACATCCACTTCAATGCCTTCCAGATTTCTCAAAAGATTATATCAAAATGTAATTATTTTACTCAGAAGAGTGAGTGTTTATATGCTACTATGTTAGTAATAGTTTCAAATCAATATGGATATGATCTCACTCTCCAAGAAGAATCTTTATGTTCCCATGTGTATAGCAGTGCCAGATGAATCTTCAGTGTAAAGGATTACTTCATGTGACTGTGAAACCTTCTGCAATTTAGTAAATGAATAAATGGTTTACAATCATCCCTGATTCATGATTTCTTGGAAACATGTCTTCCATGAACTCTGATCATAAATTATCAACCAGAAAAACAGAATATCATCTACTCAGATCACTAGAAAAAGAAGAAAATGAAAATTTTTATCATAAAGAGACACTTATAGCTAAATATTTTCAAGTCCTTTTTGGAAATGTATTGAATTTACCCATTTGCCTGGTGAGACAAGCAACAAACTACTAAAGAAAGACACAAGAAAAGATCTTCTCGATGTCTTATGCAATGGATGCAACAATCACTCCTTACAAGAGTTGTGATTTGAATTCAGTGAGATTACTATTGACACAAGGCCCTCATTTAAACACAAATAAATGTATCTTCATTCATGTCTCCAACAGAAGCAATCTTTTTATATCACAACCAAGTTCAATACTTTCAAAGGATTTAAATATTTACAAAAGGTACTTAATGAAACCAGCTAGTTATTCCCATTAACTTCCTGCTAAACACGAATAATGGTTTGTTTACAACCTTCTGTGTTAAGATGGTGGAAATTACTTCATTCATTTATTTGCTCATCAGCCAATAAATATCAAATAGATACCACTTATATAGAATGGCAGTAACCTTGAAGTTAAAACAACAAAATTTCCAGGCTGATATAAAAGCTGAATTTGTAAAGTGACTACCATGCAAGAATAAGGACATAAGTTCAATCCAAAGAATTAATGTAAAAAAGTAGTGTGTTGATGCATGCTTATTAACCCAGGGCTAGGAAGGCAAATACTTTCACATCCCTTGGGGCTCATTGGCTAGCCAGCCTAACTTAATTATCAAGTGCTTCAAGCCAGTGTGAAGATCTGTCTCAGTCAAACAAGATAGAGATGATATGTGAAGAAAACACCCAAGGTTGACCCGGTCTCTGACATGCATCCCTACATAGCTATCACACACACACAGATACACACACACACACACAAAACCACAAATACATCTTTCACAGTATAATCTTTCTAAATATGATAAAAATAATACTTTTCAAATCAAATACATAATGTTAAGTTGAGAATAGTAGGCATATTAACTGTCCAAAATAAAATAGAACCAATGCCAAATTTATTATTACATTTTAAAATTTAAAACAAATTAATTTCTAGTAATTCTTTGCCATAAACAATCATAACCACACCATACCCTTTAACATACCATTGATTTTGTAAGTTTGGCTCATCTTATGAGAGTATCATATTCACAGAGGTGAAGGAGTACAGCGATAATGGTGATGTTACTAATAGTGGTTATCGATGCTAAGAGAAGATTCAAGAAGATGATATATGTCAATGTGGTAAATCCTCTGCATCTTTATGAAGTAGATGATGTCATACCGACATCCTAAAGACAGGAAACCTAAGTGACAGAGAGATACTGTAATCTCTCCCAGTTACACTGGTAGTATAAATAGTAGTAAAAAAGAGTAAGTAGTAGAAAAAAAAAGTAGTAAATAAGAGAAAACTCCCTGGTTCTGGAGCTCATAATCAGACCATGAGTCTAAAGTTTGCACATAACGTCAATTAGGAGTGTGTAGTGACACACATGTAAACCCAGCACTTGGAAAGTGGAGTTGGGAGTCAGGAATTTGAAGGGAATTAAGATAATCCTGGACTGCTCCGGAGGTTTAAGAAGAAACATCTCAAAGTAAACATACAAAAACAAATTATCAAATACTAAAACATGGCAGTACTTGGACTGAATGACTAGATTTAGTGTGTGTGTGTGTGTGTGTGTGTGTGTGTGTGTGTTGTGTGTGTGGTGTGGTGTGTATGTGTGGATTTTTTTGAGATAGAGTTTCTCTGTGTACCTTTGGCTGTCCTGAAACTAGCTATGTAGACCAGGCTGGGCTCCAACTCAGAGATCCACCTTCCCCTGTCTCCCAAGTGTTGGGATTAAAGACATATGATACCATTGCCCAGCCTATGCATCTCAAAATTTTAACCTAAAATGGTGCCCGTACAAAGGAAATATGGGGACAAAGAGTGGAGCAGAGACTGAATGAAAGACCACCAGAGACTGCCTCATTAGGATCCATCCTATCTGCAGACACCACTCAGACAATATTGCTGATGTCAAGAAGCACTTGCTGACAAGAGCCTGGTATAGCTATCTGCTGAGAGGCTCTGTCAGAGCCTGACCAATACTGATGCAGATGCTCTCATCAGTCAACCACTGGACTGAGCATAGGGACCCCAAATGAAAGAGTTAGGGAAAGGACTGAAGGGGCTGAAGGGGATTTTAACTCCATAGAAAGAACAACATTATCAAGTAACTGGACTCCCCAGAGTTCCCAGGGACTAAACCATCAACCAAAGAGTACACATGGAGGGATCCATGGCTCCAGCTGAATATGTAGTAGAGGATGGCCTTGTTAGGCATCAATGGAAGGAGAGGCCCTTGAGCCTGTGGAGGCTCAATTCCCCAGCATAGGGGGATGCTAGGGCAGCGAGAGAGAGTGGATGGGTGGGTGGGGGATCACCTTCATAGAGGCAGAGGAAAAGGGGATGGGTGGGGGTTTGCAGAGGGGAAACCGCAAAGGGGGATAACATTTGAAATGTAAACAAATAAAATAACCAAAAATAAATCTCTTAAATGAAAGCAATTAATAAAAAAATTAAAACATTGAATTAACTGAGCTAAATATCTCAAGTTCATGTAAAATTATGAAAACTTTTTTCCTGCACTCTGACATCTTCAATGTGTTGCTTGATTGCTTTCTTGTATCATGGAAACTCTTGATTAATTACTTCTGTTTCAAATGAAGTGTGTCAATAGAAAAAAATAACATTTAAAGAGTTCAGGAATTTCATCAATCTGTGAAATTGGTCTGATGTTGAAAATACCCTGCCTAAATTCCTTGAGATTCTCAGTTTCTAAAAGACCTTTATCAAGTAAACTTTATCCTTTAAGTCAGAATCTTCCCAAACTGGCATCATTTGTCTGAAATCAATGTGAAACATAGTACAAGTACTATGTAATATACATCAGGATTGTGCTCTGGTGAATTCTGACAAATTATATAAATGTACTATGAGGATGAAGATATAACATATGTCCTTCATTTCATAAAATTACTATTTGCTCTCCAAATCACGTCTTCTTCTTCCAGCAGTATGCAGCCATAGATTCTGCCCTTTCCTTTTCTGTTATATTATTTCTTCATTTTCATATATATGCATGTACACTCTGTTTCTTTCTTTCTGAGTCATTTTTTGTTTCAACTATGAATAATTATCTTTTAAGAAGTAAAATAAACTTTATGAATATAAAAGCTTGTTTAACAATTTTATTTTAATATAAATTTGGATCATTAGGTGTGAATTTTATAAGTAAAAGTGGTAGTAATATTCACACATAAACTGTTATTTGGGCGTATATTTCATCCTTGTAGACTAAAACAAAATAAGAAAAATATTTGATTTTAAATTTAAAACTAATTTTAAAACTCTTATGTGTATTTGTGTATGTGTTTTGCCCTCGTCTTAACTAATTCTTTGATAATTTCATGCAGTGCATTTTAAAGATATTCATGTCCCTCCCTCAATCCCTCCCAGAACTGCCTTTTACTACCAACCCACGTAAAATCTTTTAAAAAGTCAAACTGAATATAGTGTGTGCTGGAGATTTTCTGTTGGATGCATGGCATTCCACTGGAACATGACCAAACTTCCAGTGACCATATACTAAAAGAAGACTGACTTTCTTTCTATTAGAAGATATCATTGCCAATATTTCCTCAACTAGTGAAGGACTTTGTGTCCAAGGCATTGCTTTGGTCTGGCTTGATCAAAGTCTTGTATGTGTGCAGATTTTGTGCATATCTTTTTGGTTACTGTGAGTCCATATGGTCAACTGCTCTGCTGGGCCTGGAAACTTCTGTTTCATGGCAGTCATGCTCTCTGGCTCTTAGAAACATTCTGCTCTTCTTCTACAAGTATAAAATGTCCCCATCAGATGTATATGAATTTGGGTTGCCTCTTTACCAGCCCTTTACACTGTCAGCCTTTTTATATTTCCTTTTAATTATGTGGTGTTACCTCATCATGACTTTAATTTATTCTCATTCCTTTTCCCACTTGAATAGTTGTCACTTACACATCTGTATACCCTTTCAAACATTCTCTACTTTAAAAATTAGCTTTTATAATCCAATTTAGATTTAGAGGTCATATATGTTCACCCCCCAGAGCATTTCCACAGATGTCCACTTGAATGGATCTTAATTCAAATGTGCTGATAATGAATTATCTCAATTTGCGATTTATTGAAAAGACTTTTTGAAAGGCATTTTCCCTCAATGGATAGTTCTTGATGGAAATTAGTTTTTTTTTTCTGTAAAGATCTACAAATCACTCCAGTTTCTTCCAGCTTATGTATTTTCTCACAGAAAGCCCGTTGTGTCTCTGGTCTTTGTTTATCTGTTTACAATGTTTTATGATTCATCTTCTTTTGATTCTTATTAGATGATTTTTATGAGTTGGACTTTTACATTTGTCTTTTAACTATTCGAACATCTCATAGTTCTTGTGTGTGAGGGAAAGTGTACACGTACATTTGGGTATATGTGTGTTATGTGGTGGTGGCACTATGTGGGTGCACGTATATATGAATGTTTGTGTGTGTGTATGTGTGTGTCTGTGTGTGTTTGTGTGCACATGCATGTGTGTGTGTGTGAGTGTTTGTGTGCATGTGTGTGTCTGTGTGTGTTTGTGTGCACATGCATGTGTGTGTATGTGTGTGGAGTGTTTGTGTGCATGTGTGTGTGTATGTGTGTGTGTTCAGGCATGAGCTCATGAACCATATGGCAGTTTATGTGTTCTCATTTGGTTTCAGATTGTGTAATATTATATCAGGGGTCTGGTGTGTTTCATTGTTATTGCAAGAAGTTTTGGCTTTAATCACTTCAAATATTAAAATATTTCTTTTCACCCCTTTTCCAAGTTGGAAAATTTATTTAAATATATTGACAGACAACTCAACAGCTCTTTTCTTCTCCGTCTCTTTTTCTCTCTGTGTCTTTTCCTTCTGGTTCGTGTTTTTGTTTGTTTCTATTTGAACCATTTGCCTTAACCTTATAATACCCCTCCTCCTTTTGCTCTAGTCCGTGTCACTGATAAAACTGCAAATGGCATACATAGTCTCTTTTAACATGCTTCCCTGAGCATTGCAAACCATCTCTTTCTAGTAATCTTCTCTCATTTACTTCTCTGCCCTTGGATGTTCTACATGTTTTCTAGGAGCACCTTGGGTATATCCATCCTATTTATTTCAAATTGTGTGAACAGTGAATCCAGCACCCATGATAGCTGAGACACTGCGTAGCTCTGTACTCATACCAATGTTTCTTAATTCACACAAAGCCAAATAGAAAATTTAAAAACGGCTGTGACTCTTGTGGTCACAGAGTTGGTATTCGCTGGTCCAGCAGTGAGTGCTCAGTGCTCATTTAAAGCATAAGCCTATGTCTAAAGCACACTTAGTTTTCTTCATTGTCTCCATTTCTGTCTCCTCGCTATCCGCAAAGTGCTGAGGGTACCACCCAGACAGTAAATCAAATTATAATGTTCTTTCCTGATTTGTTTGCCTAGACTGCTAACTTCTAAAAGCAATGTTTTTGATGTTCTATAAATAACTTGAGTTACTTATTAAATCAAAGAAAACATTGAAGACTCTGCAAGCAGCATGCAGGCCTCCTCTTTTGCTTTTTTTTTTTTTTTTTCCCACCACTGAGACATAATCACATTCTTCTTTGGCCATAAGTAGCAGCATAAGAACAGAATCAATGAGTGGTCTTCCAGAAATAACCACACATGTGTCAGTCAGGTTTGATCAAGTTTCTGTATCAGTAATTGCTCTATTAAATCAGAAGTTGGAGAGGGAAGTAGGGGACAAATATCATCACATTCTTTGTACACATATATGAAAATTTTAAGAAAATATGAATAAACCTTATTAAGTGTTTTTTCTTTTTTTCCTGAAATCCCAATTGCTGCCTCCCCTGCTGATCCCTGATAGGGTCCCTCCTCCAAAACCCCTCTCTCCTTTCCTCTGAGAGGGTGGGGTCGCCTGGGTATTCCCCCCATTATCTGGTGCATTAAGTCTCTGCAGGGCTACACATATTCTCTCTCACAGAGGCCACACAAGGCAGTCCTGTTGGGGAACCTATTCCACAGACAGGCAACAGCTTTAGGGACAGCACCCACTCCAGTTGTTGAGGGACCCACATAGAGACTGAGCTGCACATCTGCTACATATGTGCCGGGGGCCTTAGTCCAGCCTATGTATGCTCTTGTACTTCTTTTTTTGCCTTTTCTCTCTCTCTCTCTCTCTCTCTCTCTCTCTCTCTCTCTCTCTCTCTCTCTCTCTCTTTCTCTGTGTACATGTATGTGAAAGTACATGCTAATGGGTGCAATGGAAATCTTGCATCTTCTTCAATTGTTCTCCTGCTCATATGCTGAGGCCAGTCTCTCATTTGAACCCAGGACTTGTGAATGCAGAGGTGCCTGACAGTTTTATGTTAAGTTGACACAAGCAAGAGTCAATTGAAGGAAGGGAAACTCAACCCAGAAAATGCATACTTAAGATTTGGCTGTAAGGCATTTTCTTAATTAGTGACTGATGGTGGATATTCTAGCCCATTCATCCTTGTGCTGATGGTTTGAGGTTCTATAAGGAAAGTAGCTGAGCAAGCTATGAGGAGTGTGATAGTAATCAGGACCACTCCATGCATTAGCTATTAATGCACATGTAGATTCGTGCTCTGTTTGAGTTCTTGTCCTGACTTTCTTCAATGATGAAGGCCAAATAAATCCTTTCTTTCCAACATTTTTTTTGTCATGCTATTTCTTAGCAGCAACAGAGACCCTAAGAAAAGTTAATATTAGACTGGTAGGCAATTGCTGTGACAGATCTGAACACTTTGTTTTGGGGTAGGATTGTGGAAGGACTTTGGATCATTGGGCAAAAAGGTCACTGAGTGTTCAGTGTGTGGGGAGCAGTTCTGTAGGAGCTTGGAAGATAAGAATGTTGAGAGCAGTGCAGAAAATGGAGGCCTGGCTTGCGAAGTCTCAGAAGGAAGATTAAAAACTATAGGAACCATGTGTTAATTTGAATTAAGATTATATGGTTCTTGTTAGCTGGGGCTGAAGAATCAGCTACTATCTGAACTACTAAAATAAAGCCTTTGCTTTGCTGAGATACTCAATGTCGATTCTCAGAAGCTGAGACACTAGAGGTCGTTAAGAAGAGAATAGCATCACTGACTTGAAATGTTCTGGGAAGTGTTTCCTGAGGACACAAAGAAGGTATATCCCAGAGGTGGCTTAGGTTGGACATCATGCTGGCTGCCAGACTTGGGAGTGTAAGAGTTGCCTAGATGGTACTGGTTTTGAAGACATTAAGGAACCATGGAGAACAGCTGAGGATAGGCACCATGAAGAGACTCTATGAGAATGTATTGATGAACTTAATGCCAAAGTGGAGCAGAAGACACCAGCATTTTGCTGATGCCAGTATCATGGGATGACCACAAAGAATATCATCAGCAGTGAAATCAGCTGGAGCCTAGAAGACAAGCTATGTGTGTTATAGAGGGAGAAGCTGGAGAAGTGGCTCAAACTCTTTGGAGGAATCCAGAAGATTGTGAGTGGATCCCAGATATTGGATATGGAATTATTTACACTTTCAGAGTTTGATTTTGCTTTGTTCAGATTGTGACTATGACCTGCTTCTTCCTTCTTAAAGTAAGGAAGTATTTTATTTATTTATTTATTTATTTTTATTTTACAGGAGACCACTGTTGATAGCCATTAAACTAGAGAGAGAAAAAGAAGGGGGGAGGGATGGTGGAAGGGAGGGAGAGGGAGAGGGAGAGGAGAGGGAGAGGGAGAGGGAGAGGGAGAGGGAGAGGGAGAGGGAGAGAGGGAGAGGGAGAGGGAGAGGGAGAGGGAGAGGGAGAGGGAGAGGGAGAGGGAGAGGGAGAGGGAGAGGAGAGGAATATTGGTTTAGGGATTTTACAGAGAATTAGGATTTTTAAAAACACCATATTTTTTTAACAACTTTTACAGTGTTTTAATTTGTAACTTTGGGATTTTTTTTGGTAAAATTTCTTTTTTATTTATTTATTTTTTCTTTTATTATTATTAATCATTCCATTCCTTTACATCTCAAATGATATCCCACTTCCTGGTTACCTCCTCCCTAAACCTCCATCCCATGATATCTCTCTTCCTGGTTACCCCTCCAGCATCACCCCTGTCCCACAGGTGCCTTCTCTTCTCTCTTTTGCCTGTATGAGAGTGCACCACCCACCTACACTCTCCCACCCCACAGCTCCAGCATCCCCTACTCTGGGACACCAAACCTCCCCAGGACCAAGGGCCTCCCATCCCTTTGCTGTGGGGCAAGGCCATCTTCTGCTACATATGTATCAGGGAACAAAGACTCCTTTAGGTATACTCCTTGGTTGGAGGTCTATTCTCTGGGAGAACTGGGTGGTCAGGCCAGCCTATGCTGTTCTTCCAATGGGGTTGCAATTCTCTTCCACTACCCTAGTCCTCCAACTCCGCCACCAGGTTACCTGAGTTCAGCCTAATGGTTGGCTTCAAAGCATCCACCTCTGCTTTGGTCAGTTGCTGGCCGGACCTCCCCAGGAACTACCTCACTTGGTTCCTGTCCACAAGCGCCTCTTGGGCATGGCAACAGTATTGGGTTTGGTCTCTACAGACATGATGTATCCACAGGTGAGGCCATTCTCTGCTTGGCCCTTTCTGAAGTCTCTGTTTCATTTTTTGTCCCTGATCTTCCTTTGCACAGAAACATTTCTGGGTTAAAAAACTTTGAGATGGGTGGGTGGCTCCATCCCTCGACCAGGGGCCGTGCCTATCTATCTACTGGAGGTGGTATTCAAAGGTTCTCTCTCCCCCTTCTCTGTGCACTATGGCTAAAGTCAATCCCATTGGGTCGTTGGACCCTCACGTTTCTCTGGTGTTTGGAACCCTCAAGTGGCTATCCCCAGTTCCTTATCCCATTACCTATTTTTATTAGATTTCCTGACGCTTTGTACCTCTCTCACGTCTCCTCCAGATTCTGATACTTCCACCTTTATTTCCTCCTTCTCCTTTCTCTCTCACTTTTCCCCTTCTCCTTCCATCTCCCACAATCGTCTTGTTCCCTCTCAATTCAGGACTGAAGCACCCATCTCCTGATCTTCTTTCCTTCTATGCTCCATATGGTCTGTAGGTTGTATCCTAGGCATTGTTAGCTTTTGGGTTAGTATCCACTTATTAATGAGAACATACCCTGTGTGTTCTTTTGTGTCTGTGTTACCTCACTCAGTATGAAATTTTCTTTTTTTAAAAAGGTTTATTTATTTATTATATGTAAGTATACTGTAGCTGTCTTCAGACACCCCATAAGAAGGCATCATTACAGATAGTTGTGAGCCACCATGTGGTTGCTGGAATTTGAACTCAGGACCTCCAGAAGAACAGTCAGTGCTCTTAACCACTGAGTCATCTCACAAGTCCAGGATGAAATTTTCTATTTCCATCCATTTGCCTATTAATTTCATGAAGTCATTGTTTTTAATCCCTGCAAGTACTCCATTTTTGTATCCATTCTTCTGTTGACGGCCATCTGGGTTGTTTCCATCTTCAGGCTATTATAAATTAGGCCACTATGAACATAATGGAGCATGTGTCCTTGTTATATGTTGGATCATCTTTTGGGTGTATGTACAGGAGTGGTATGACTGGGTCTTCAGGTAATACTATATCCAATTTTCAGAGGAACCACCAGACTGATTTCCAGAGTGGTTATACCAGCTTCCAATCCCACCAACAATGGAGAAGTGTTCCTCTTTCTCCACATCCTCGCCAATAACTGCTGTCACTTGCATTTTTGATCTTGCCATTCTGACTAGTGTGAGATGGAATCTCAGGGTCGTTTTGATTTGCATTTCCCTGATGACTATGTTGTACATTTCTTTAAGTGTTTCTTAGTCATTCAAAATTCCTCACTTGAGAATTCTCTATTTAACTCTGTATTTCACCTTTTTTTATTGGATATTTTATTGATTTACATTTCAGACGTAATCCCCTTCCCCCACTCCCATAAATCCCTATCCTATCCTTCCTCCTCCTTTTTACTTTTATACCATTTTAATTACATTCAAGTATTAAGGTCAGTTCTAGGTTGAGGAACTAGCAATACAATAGATGCAAATAGTCAAGGAACAAGTAAGACAATTTAATAGAGTTATTTGGTTCTCTGGAGTCCACCTTCTTAGTTCTTTGTATATTTGGCGTAGGGTTGGTAAGTATCTTTTCACAATCTGTGGGTTGTCGGGTTGTCATTTTGTCTTATTGATAGTGTCCCTTGCTTTATAGAAGCTTTTCAAGTTCATGAGGTCCCATTTGTCAATTGTTGCTTTTAAAGCATAAGCCATTGGTGTTCTGTTCAGGAAGTTTTCCCCTGTGTCCAAGTATTCGAGACTCTTCCCTACTTTCTATTCTCTTTGATTAAGTGTATCTGGTTTTATGTGAAGGTCCTTGATCCAATTGGACTTTAACTTTGTACAGGGAGATGAGAATGGATTTATTTTCATTCTTCTACATGTTCTTCTACATGTGCTCCAGTTGAACCAGCACCATTTGTTGAAAACCACTGGATGGTTTAAGCTCCTTTGTCAAAGATCAAGTGACCATAGGTGTTTTGGTTCATTTTTGGGTCTTCAATCTGTTCCACTGATATACTTGCCTGTTTCTGCACCAATACCATGCAGTTTTTATCACTAGAGCTCTATAGTATAGCTTGAGATCAGGGATGGTGATTCCCCCAGAAGTTCTTTTATGGTAATAGTTTTTGCTATTTTAGGATTTTTGTTATTATAAATGAACTTGAGAATTATTCTTTCTAAGTCTATGAAGAATTGAGTTGGAATTTTGATGGGTATTGCATTGAATCTGTAGATTGCTTTTGGCAAGATGGCCGTTTTTACTATATTAATCCTGCCAATCTATGAGCAAAGGAGATCTTCCCATCTTCTGAGGTCTTCTTCGATTTCTTTCCTTAGAGACTTGAAGTTCTTGTCATACAGATCTTTCACTTGCTTGGTTAGAGTCACACCAAGATATTTTATATTATTTGTGACCATTATGATGGGTGTTGTTTCCCTAACTTGTTTCTCATTCTTTTTATCCTTTGAGTAGAGGAGGGCTACTAATTTGTTTGAGTTAATTTTATATCCAGCCACACTGCAGAAGCTCTCTGTAGGAACTCTCTGGTAGAATTTTTTGGGTCACATATATATACTATCATATCATCTGCAAATAACAATAACTTGACTTCTGCATTACCAATTTGTATCCTTTGATCTCTTTTTGTTTTCTAATTGTTCTGGCTAGAACTTAGAGTACTATATTGAATAGGTAGGAAGAGAGTGGGCAACCTTGTCTAGTCCCTGATTTTAATGGGATTGCTTTGAATTTCTCCCCATTTAGTTTGATGTTGGCTATTGGTTTGCTGTATGTTGCTTTTGTTATATTTAGATATGCACCTTGTATTTCTGATATGCACCTGTATTTCCAACACTTTTAACATGAATGGGAGTTGTGTTTTGTCAAAGATGCTTTTTCTGCATCTATTGAGATGATCACATTTTTTTCCTTTAAGTTTGTTTATATATTGGATTACATTGATGGATTTCTATATATTGAACCATCACTGCATCCCTGGAATGAAGCATACTTGATCATGGTGTGGTTTGGAGAATTTTATTGAGTATTTTGCATCAATATTATGGGGTTTGTAGTTATCTTTCTTTGTTGGGTCTTTTTGTGGTTTAGGTATCAGTATAACTGTGGCTTCATAGAAAAAATGGGTAGAGTCCTGGGCCAGATGGTTTTAGTGCAGAATTCTATCAGACTTTCAAAAAAGATCCAACACCAATACTCTTTAAAATATTCCACAAAATAGAAACAAGGGGTAAAAATTCTTATACTGTGATGTTTCTATTAAACCATAGTCTTCCTTTGTTGGGTCTTTGTGAGGTTTAGGTATGAGTGTGATTGTAGCTTCATAGAATGAATTGGGTAGTGTTCCTTCTCTTTCTATTTTGTGGAATAGTTTGAAGAGAATTGGTATTAGGTCTTCCTTGAAGGTCTGATAGAATTCTGCACTAAAACCATCTGGGCCTGGGCTTTTTTTTGGTGGGGAGACTTTTAATGACTGCTGCTATTTCTTTAGGGGTTATGGGACTGTTTAGATGGTTTATTTGCTCCTCATTTAACTTTGGTACCTGGTATCTGTCTAGAAAATTGTCCATTTCATCCAGATTTTCCAGTTTTGTTGAGTATAGGCCTTTGTAGTAGGATCTGATGGGGTTCCCAATGGAGAAGATAGAGTGAAGGCTGAAGGAGTTGAGAGGATTCGAGACACCATGAGGAAAGCAACGATCCCAACCAACCAGAGCCCCCAGGTCTAAACCACCAGCCTGGGAGCGCTTAGGGAGGGACCCATGGCTCCAGCTATATATGCAAGGGAGCTATATATAAGTGGCAGAAGAGATCCTTGGTCCCATGAAGGCTGGACGTCGTGGGGGGGATACTCGAGGGTGGGGAGGTGAGGTACAGGGGAGGGTGGTTGGGGGTACACCAACGTGGAGGCAGGAGGAGGGGGAAGGGATAGGGAGTTCCTGGGAGGGAGAGGGGAAATGGGGTAAGGAGAGAACATCTGAAATGTAAAAAAAATTTTCCAATAAAAAATTTCCAATAAAAAAAAAAAAGCATAGTCTTAGGAATGAATAAGAAAGGAAAGGTTGTAGCTTAACAGTGATGTGTTTGTGTGTTAAGCTGACAAGGGATTAATTGTGCTGGTTAGTTTTATATCAACTTGTCACATGCTAGACTTTTCTGAAGAGAGGAAACCTCAATTGAGATAATATCTCCATAAGATCAAGCTGTAGGACATTTTCTTTATTAGTGATTGATGGGGTAGGGTCCAGTCCATTATGGGGGGTACCATCCCTCAGCTGGTAGTCCTGTGTTCTATAGGAAAGTAGGGTGAGCAACCTGTGTAGAACAAGCCAGAAGGCAGTACTCAAGTACTCATGGCATCTTCATCAACTCTTGCCTTCTGGTGAGACAGCCATTTTGGATTATTCAAACATATATTGTAACTCAATCTAATAAATTATATATATGTAATATACATATATGTAATATATACATGTAATATATATATGTAATATATATATGTAATATATATATGTAATATATACACACATTCCTCTAGAGATGATTAATGGAAGAAGAATGTATTCTGCCCACTGAAGTATGTCTTTACCCTTTCTTTGTTTTTGTTGATGAGGAAGTTCATATGTGCGCTTCCTTAATGAGACCAGCACATACTCTCAAAAGTATTTGTTCAAAACCAATATATTGACTGTTTTTTAGAGTTTAAGGCCTACAGCTGAGTGTGATTAGAACATTAGTATGTCCTTGCATCCTGCCAGAATTCTTCCCTTTCATGCTATGGAGATGACTGGAATCTTTGAAAAGATGCTATGCATTTTAGTTTTGTCAACTTGGTATAAACTAGATTCATGTGGTAAGAGGGAACCTCAACTAAGGAGTCATTTCCATATTTACATCCTTGGCATGTAATCACAACTATGGGGGAATTTTCTTGATTAAGAGTTTATGTGGAAAAGTTCAGGCCAGTGAGAACAGTGTCATCCCTCTACAGGCAGGCCAGGAATATATGTAAGAAAGATAGCTGATCAAGCAAGCCCTGGAGAACAAGACAGTAAGCAGCAATGGCTTCTGCTTTAGAATCTTCCTCTAGGTTCCTAATTTGAATTTTTTCTTGCCTTCCCTTTAGGATGGACTTTGACATGGAATATAAGATAAACCATCTTTTTCTTTCACACATGCTGACAATTAGTGTATGAGCACCGCAAATGCCCACTGTTGATAAAGGACCATTCCTTCATCAAGATGCTATGATCTACTTCCAGTCTCACTTCTCACTACTCTCATTGGCTCAGGGAGTGTTGCTGACAGTAATTTAATATGATGTCATCTCTTAGGTGCCATTTCTTAGGAAATTATAAGATGTTATGTACCATTTGTGTCAGGTGGTAACAGAGTTCTGAAGGTTGCCAACAGAAAACCATTTTTTTTTTTTTTTTTTTTTTTTTGCCATTTGGCCATAAGAAAGACATCCATGCTCTTCGAAGGCATTGGTGTAGCAGTGACACAGTGTCCATCTAAAAATTTAAGAAACTATTCAAAAGTTAAAAATGGTACCTTCTTCCTCACTTTGATTCAAACCTTTAAAAACTTTTTCCTTGTTTAACTCATTGTATGGTTCTTTTAAAAGACTCAACTTGGATAAAATAAACTTTTAAATTCACTACATTTAAGTATTTCTAAGTATTTCTAGTTATATAGTTATAACTACTGAAATATTCCCACAGAAAGCAATCATTTAAGACCCTTCCTGGGAAACAATTGTACAATGTCTATATTTTCTGCATTGTACAGTTCATTTGTTGTTTTTCTCAGGAGATATTTTTATGGGATAATAACTTCAGAAAATTATATTAATACACCTGATGCCAGAGGTGCTACCAATCTTAATTCACACCTTCCATTCTAGTTTGAATATTTTATTTATGCTTAAATATCAATTATACAACTTAAAATGTGCCCAAAGGGTTATTAGCCACCTATCCCTTTGGCTAAGCATACCCCTCTCAGAATAATACCTGACTAAATTAAGTGTGTAATCAGATAGGTGTGCACATATTTTGTGCTTGTTGATGACTTAAAAACAAAAATCCCATAGGTATTTGTCCCTTTATATAGCTCAGAAAATTTCTCTTGTAAAAGTATATGCAGGATGCTCAGTAGGTAAAGGCATTTGCTTGGCAAGAATGACAATCAACCTCTTGCATTGGATTCCTGGAATCTACATGGGGGAGATAATATACTCCACAAAGCTGTTGTCTGACTTCCACATGGCATGTCTGTGTGTGTGTGTGTGTGTGTGTGTGTGTCTGTGTCGGGTGTGTGTCTGTGTGTATGCACACAGACACAGACACACACACATTGTAAAAGCTAGGTATTTTGTACTCAATGTCAGTTACTTTACATGTTGTTGTGATTCAAAATTTCTATATGACAGAAAAAAAGAAGATGTACTTCAATGTAGTTTATGCATATAAACACTGTATTTCAGGAGGAACAGGGCCTTTAGAGATAGCAACTGAATTACCAAGTGCACAATAGCATAGAACAACTGGGCCACATTAGACAAATAATAATAGTACCTACCAGCATTCAGACATTTACAATTCTTGATGGTGGAGTATGAGTACTCAGTTTGTCCTGTCCCACAAGGCCTAGAGACAAGTACATAAACAAAAGTCTCTGGTCCCTTTCCTTGCTTTCTCAAAATGAAAGTAAGAGTCCCAGGATGATCATGATGTAGACACGCAGATGGGTATCTTTTATGAGCTGGAGATCTCAGCCCAATACTTCCAGGAGCATAGGCAAGCAATATTTTGTGTCATTGTGAAACTGAAGAATTTAAATGAATAAGACCAGCTTTTAATCACTACACTGAGACTCTTAATAATTAAAAGTAATAAAATTTTATAAATTTATTCCAAGATATTACTATGATAGATGCCAATTCCAAAAGCAGTTACAGAAAGTTCTTTCATAATACTGATTAGGTAAATGGAATACATTTTATATTTATCAGAAATTATTAAGTTAAAGTGTTAATAATAAAAGGTTTTTTAAGGGATTTTATTTTTAAAAAGACCAAAATTGTCACTATATAATGTTTATGAACCTAGAATTTCTTTTGAAGTTAATGGTTTTTATATTCAACCATTCACAAGGCATTTTAAAGAGCCTCTTTCATGTAAAATAAATATAAATACTATCTAATGTGAAAAAGAATAAAATAATTGTTGTTTTAATCCATGTATCTTAGATGTAGCTTGCACAATAACATTATTTTGGAATATTTGTTTGGTCTGTTTTGTATGCTAAAATTTCTAAGGATCTTCCTTGTTGCAACAGATATGATGTCATTGATTTTATTCTAGTTATTTCTCTCAATTCAAATTGAACTTCTCATAGTAAGTCTACTGTGCCCAGTTCCATACTTCCACCACCCTGCTCTTGTGTGGCACTGGTGTTAACCCATGTGCACAATGCAGAATCAATGGAGACACTGACATTCAGCTTATATATCACCTGCAGACCTCCAAGGCCTCATGTCATAACAACAGAAAGGATTCTGCAACTTCCTTTTATTTCGCAATCCCTGCTCCAAGGCCACATCTGAGTTATTCATCTTTAGTACAGAGTTGCTAAGAGACATTTGATTTTTTTCCTTATTTTATTCCATAACTGCTATTTATTTTGTCTATGTTTCAGCTCCTTATGTAGGTTGTCACCTGAAAGTTACCTATTTGGCAAATGTTCAGTTTTGTGGTCTCAGCTCATGACTCAGCTCAGTTGTAACAGTTGCCACTTCTAATCCATGAGACATGTTTTACTCAGAAATAAATTTTTTTTCAGAATTTTCTTGGGTCTGTTTTTTTTTAATATTTCTGTTATTATGGAAAAAATCTTCCATATTGGAGTACAACCTACAGCCTAACCAGAAGTAGCTTACAGAGTTGTAGTCATTTCCATTGTCGACAATTTTACTTCCAATCACAAGATCTTATAGCACTGTAACCTTCAATGAAGAGGTGCTCAATGTCATTACCCAAGTTAAGCCAACTAGTTAGATTTTCTGTCATTTTACAAAACGAAAGTAAGACAAATACTCACCCCAAGTTCCTACAAATAAACTATGTTGAAAATAGTAGCAGCAGACTCTTACTGTAAAATATAGTATTAAGGAAAAATAAAAAAGCAAACAAACAAACAACAACAACAACAACAAAAAACATTTACCATGAGTAGATACAAATTTTTTGTCATTATTTGAGAGACTTATATTATTTTCACTTTCAGACCTCTTGGTCTGATAAATCACATTAGGAGATTTTCTAAACAAATTTTATTAGTAGATTTTCTAAGAAAATGTAATTTCCTGATGCCTTGGAGTCAACAAATGTTCTTTACAATAAGTGATGTTTTATCTACTGTAGTTTTGAAACTGATGTGATGGCACTGTAAAGAAGTATAGGCATCCTATAGCTATTTTGTAGAAAAAATGCATCTTTGTAGCCTGAGTTCGATTTGAAAACATCTGCTATGTGTGCTCAAGGCAGATGTTTGGTGAAAGCAAAATGAGTCTAACGACTCAGTGTGGAAAGCGTCTCATAGTGCAATTGAGACTTGAAATGCTATTATTACCCTAGGCCTAATGTCCTTACTAGTTCATATTCTTTCCTTTTAAATATTCTACAAGTTTTAAAGGTCAAAATTCTTATTTATAGAAGTTTCTCTTGGAAATATTTGTCCCTAACCTATTTTTTATTTATAATTCCTTCGCATTTTTTTTCTTTTTTTAGATATCCTTTAATCTCAGTAGTTGGGAAGCAGAGGCAGGCAGATATCTGTGAGTTCAAAGCTAGCATGGTCTACAGAGTGAGTATCAGGATAGCTAGGGCCACACAGAAAAACCCTGTCTCAAAAAACAAAGCAAAGAAATATTCATTTTAAAAGATACATCAGTTTTACTTGCATTTGTGAGAATGTAAATACTTTTCCTCATGTGTGCATGCTTGTATATACAGAGATGAGTCAGAGACCTCCAAGCTGAAGTTACAAATGTATGAGAGAAATGTGCCTTGTTATATGGGCGCTGGGACCCAAACTCTAATCCTCTTGACAATGTAGCTAGTGCCCTGAGTCATTGAGCTTTACCTCCAACTCTGATGTATTCTGTGACATTAATTTATCCAGGACCTTACAAATTTAGGTCAACTCACTTTTTTTATTGGTTACATTATTTATTTACATTTCAAATGTTGTCCCCTTCCAGGTCTCACCCCTGTCAACCCCTTTCCCTTGGCCTCTATGAGGGTGCTCCTCTAGCCACCCACCTACTCCCACCTCACTTCTCTAGCATCCCCCTACCCTGGGTCTTCGTGTTTCCACAAGACAAAGGGCCTCCCCTCCAGGTGATGCCAGATAAAGCAATCCTCAGCTATATATGTAGCTGGAGCTATGGACTCATCCATCTATACTCTTTGCTTGGTGGTTTAATCACTGGGAAATCTTTGGAGGTCAGATTAGTTGATATAGTTGTTCTTCCTTTGAGGTTGCAATCCCCTTCAGCTCCTTCAGCCCGTCCCCTAACTCTTCCATTGGGTTTGCCGAGCTCAGTCCGATGGTTGGCTGAGTATCTTTATCTGTATTAGTCAGGTGCTGGCTTAGTAAAGCTTTTCATCTTCAGAATATATTTACTTCAGATTTATGATGTAGAGATAACCATGGAGAGGTACCAATTTTAATGTCATAAAACCTGAAATTATAGTAGTAATAATTCTTTTAGTTATATTATGACGACTGACTTTATCGAGAAATAAAATATTGAGAAACTTAGAAATATTTACCTTAATTGTTACAGGTAGGGTTTTTAAAATTACCATTCTTGAAGCTGGGAAAATGGCTCAGTACTGGTTCTTGAAGAGAACGTAGGTTCCGTTTGCAGCACCCACATGGTGGCTCAAACGTGTTGTAATAGGTTCTCTCGTTTATGTGGAATCTGGAGATCAAATTCAGGAGTTCAGGCTTGAGTGATGAACTATCCACCCTGCTGGCTGAAACCTGCTTTTCCTAAGTTTCTGTATATCATTGAAATTGTTTTTTAGCATGGACTTACTGAAGAGAAATTTCTAGCTGTTTTTGTGCTTTGGTTTCTTTAGAGTTAGGTAATTTCTTTAAATTCACTTTAATTTTTACTTATGTTTGTCACATATCAACAGAGTGCTTTAGTATTTCACTGTGATGGAATATAGATATTTCTCATTGCAATGCTGTCATTTTAAATCTCCATATTATATATAATTTAACAACGTACTAAGTCATTAATTCCCGCTTTTTTATAATCTTGCAAAACTTACATTTAAAGAAAAATCTCCTGTGGTGATCATCTTTAATGTCAGTGTTTTCACAGACCTTTTCATTTCCCTAGAATTTAAATTATGCAGTATTTGCCAGATAAGGTGTTTTTTTTTTGTTTTTTGTTTTTGTTTTGTTTGTTTTGTTTGTTTTGTTTTGTTTTTAAGTTTTTCAAGACAGTGTTTTTCTGTGTAGCCCTGTCCTGGAATTCAATCTGTAGACCAGGCTGGCCTCGAACTCAGAAATCCTCCTGCCTCTGCCTCCCAAATACTAGGATTAAATCTTTAGTATATGTATTCTGAGTGTTCTTCTTAACAGCATAGGTAGATGGATCAGCTATTTATATATTTGCTTTAGCTATAAGTCTCCTTGGTGCAGAATTTTATTTGCTCCATGTTATATATTCCACTTGAAACTGCTTCTATTTTTACTCTTGAGACCTTTGTGGTCAATTGAGTAGATTGTACACTCTGTTTCTTTTCTTCTATCTGTTTTAAACTGATATTCTGACTATAGTTTTATTGCTTATGTCCTATAAATAATACTTAACTCATCAAATGTTAAAGTTAACCATTGTGTCAGTTCTTTCTCTATAAATAAAATTTTAGTTCTGAATAGCCCTAGGACACATATTGTCATTTATATAACACCTCTATTGATTTTTTTTAATGCCACAGCTTTATATACAGTGTTTTGCAAAGCCAATACAGGTATGACTTGGCAACAGACATCATATTTTGCTTATTTTATTATAGCAACTTAAAACTCATTCATGGGGTCATATTTCAAGATGCTGAATGGATATCAGATACAGTATATGTCTTTTCTCTATTATGAAGAAGTTAAACATTAATTTATAAATTTGTCACAGTTATGAATAAGAACCAAAAATAAGAGTACAATTATAAAAATATGTTGTTACACAAATTATGTGAATATGGATCATTCAAAATATACTGTGTTCTATGTCCATGCTTCTTGTGGTGATGTGAACTGGAACAAATATCACAAAGGGGAAGAAATGGCTGAATAAGATAGACACTATAGTATACCATCAAGTTTCAAATGTAGACTGATACTAAGATGGCTGTAGTGGATCTGATAGATGAGAAATGCTAATGTATGACCGATAGTTGGAGACCATACTAGCATGGATATAGTGAGCAAGGAAATAACTTAATCCTTTCCAAGACAGAGTGGGATAATATAATATTTCTTCACACTTATCTGAATGATACACAACTCAAACTTATGATTATTTCTGGAAGTTAGAACTTCTTATTTTCAGAGCAGGGATGACCATGTTAAATGGATCAGTATAAGACAGATTTAAGATAGAAAAAGTACAGCTCTATACTCATATTAAAATAGTTCCAAAAATTTTATTTATGAATAATATAAAGTTGCCTTCATTGAGAACTGTCTTAAGCATACTCTCAGTTTTTTAAAGAAAATATTATTTTAATCTCATTTTCAAATATTGCTACTTATCAATTACTGATCATCAATTATTTTAGTCATAGTTTCTGAATGTTATGATCTAAAAATGCCCAATTAATTAATAATGCTTTTTAATCTTCATTTATACTCATTTATAGACAATAAATGACTTATAGACTTAAATATAGACTTTATAGACTTGAGCTAGGAGTACAGATTTTTTCATTTTGAGGGATACCAAGATATTCTAAGGACCATGGGATAGCTTCTCAATTACAAAATACTCAGTTTTGAAGGTAAGGATCACTGTAAAGGAATTGTATAATCTTTTTATTTATGTATTAATATAATCCTTTGTAGAAGAACTCAAGTAGATAGATTGTCAGATATATCGATTGAAGATGGATTATTCCATTTAAACCTATAATTTGAATAAGTGATTTTTATGATGGTAATGTTTAAAATTTTATATACAATCATCCAGAAATTAATTAATGTTTATAAGAAAATAAAATTTGAATGGCTTTATATATTTTTTGGAAACTCTGCTTTCAACAATTTCTTTAAAAAGTGATAACATGAAATAAAAAGAGATTATTAAGATTTGAGATTTCTCTAAAATTTCTTGATGACAAACAATATGCCAAGCTAATTATATTCTTTGTAGTTTTATGTTTACAGACAGTATAACACATGCCAGCAGTAGTTATTCCTTCAAAGATTTATATCAACTGTACAATATGGCTAATACCAACACTGATTTATGGTTTTGCTATTGCTTCTCAGTGTGTAGATCAATAAGAAAAGTTGTATATGTGATTACTTCAAAACATTAATTAATGTTTATACATCTCAGAAAATTTCCCATAGTTTCTAAAATTGTCCAAAAAATAATGAAAGCTTCTTTGGTTTAATAAAGGATGTAATACCTCAGCAATACTATATCGATGATCCTGTCTGTGCCTGTGAGACAAATATAAAGAAATTGTGTGTGTCTTGGGTAAGCTTTTAACAAAACACTGGTATATTGAAAGTCGTATAGTGAAACATTAATATGTTCTGAATTTATATTATCAGAACCAACAAACAAAATAAAATAACTGTTATATGTTCTCTGGGAGTGCAGATTCATTATCATGAAACAATAGATGTAAACAAGAAACACATTTCAACCTGAATCATTAATTGTAAATTGAAACATTGATTTTCTTCTGCAGTTTTACTGAATCAGAACTTTAAAACATATCATTGATAAAAGAAGTTTTCTATTGTATGTGATGAGGAGAAATATAAAGTAGGAAAAAATAAAACATATACTGATGAAGTTAGTGAAACTATTAGTGGATAAGCCTATTTCACATTTTTCCAACTAATCTAGTTATAACAACTGTTTCTTTATTCTATGTCACAATATATGACATCTTCTTAGAAATGTGGGGAAAGCAGTAGCCGCCTTAATATGAGCTGTAAATCCATGCGTTTGCCTTGCCAAAGTTACAGACCCAAGCACTACTTGAAAACTGTCTTAATGATTACTCTGTGAAAAGCGTGGGTTTGCATTGCTTTCTCTCTCTGCACCCATACAATTTTCTATCCTTTCATTTATGCACTATTCAAATATGGGCTGAATTCTAATACAATGCCACAAAGCATCCTGTCTTCTCACTATTCAGAGATAAATACATAATAGTAGCTTCTTTCAATGAACCTATAAGCTATTACAGAGAAAGTGATACAAAAATAAATTATCGGCACAGTACATAAACAGTGCTTCAAATTAGAGAAACACACAGTCAGAACAGAAGACGAATGTATTAAGGAATGGATTATATATATATATATATATATATATATATATATATGCCCAATTTAAACAAACCCTACATTCTTAGTCGAATGTAAGAATCCCATATAATATAGCCCAAGTGGAAAGGAAAACGGATACATAGAATCAGAATCTGGGGCAGTATCAAGATGGGCTTATCAGGAATGCATATTCATATTAGCTTCTTTCTGATGCTGTGATAAACCACCAATGTCATAAAATACTTAGAGAAGGAGTTTATTTTGTCTTGTAGTTCCAAAGGGCCAAGGGTCTATCATGACAACAAAGCATGGCCACAAGTGGCAGCTATGGCACTGGGAACAGGAAGCTTAGTGATCACATTCTCAAGAGAATAAACTGTATGTGATACAAGGCTTCTAACTTTCCCCAGGATGATGTACTTCCTTCAGAAGGGCCACACCATCTAACCTTCCTAAACAGCCATGGCCACATGTTCAATTATTATAGCCTATGGAGTCTATTCCCATTGAACTGACTCATTAGATGCGAGGGATTCTATGGAAGATTCAAAGCATATTATATGGTGAAACTAAACCTAGAAGTAAAGTAGATCAGGAAGTGCAATAAGCAAGGCAATGTATTAGATATGAATTCTCAAGAGTTCAGCCCCAAACTGAAAATGCTGAAACCCCAAATTCATCTATTATTATAATATTGTGTAATACTTTTCACTTACTGGCTTGAAAGTTCAAATATAAGCAAAATAGGAACTATTTTCAATAAAATAATTCTCCCAATAGGCATTAATATCTTTCATTTTTGAGACAGAGCTTCATGATGGAGCCTTGACTAGTCTGGAACCTATGATTCTCCTACTTCTATGCTCTGAGCACCAGAATCAGAGGACAGGAGCTACCTGACTTCATTTTTACTTGGCAATCTCTTTACCCTACAGCAAAATATCCTCTTAAGGAAGAGATATAAAATATGGGCAATAACATGTTAGAGATGCCATGGGAATCTATTGTGTTGTTTTGTGGTGAATGGTTGGAGTGATTTCATTGAATTAAAGTGTTTTAGATATTTTTTAGGTAAGCCAAGAAATAATAGTTCTGACATCAAAATTAATTTTAAGGCTGACCAAGAAAATTTCATGTGGAGCACATACATTTTCTTAGGTTTGATTGTTTTTAATGGAAAGAACTGGAAATTTCCGAAGTGTTGACTAATACTTACTGTATAAGCATGGCATAGCAACGTCAATAAGAGATGATAGCAAATTGAATTTCACTGATTCCTTTCTTTTACAAAACATTCAGGTACCACCTTTAATAAGTAAATGTCAGAATATAGAATCATAGGTAAGGCTTGATCATATCATTCCATCTCATTTGAATAAGTAAAAATTTAAAGTAGTTCTTAATACAGAATGATATTTATTCAATTAAAGGACAGATTTTCTCTAAAGTCGGAGGCAAAATACATAGATTACTCCAATAAATAAAAAAAAAACTTAAGCAATCATTTATTTCTTATCTATATATATGTAACAATTTAAAATATATTAAATTTAAAAAGTTCATCTTTAAATATTTATGTAAAAGCAAAAGACAAAAATTTGAATGGTGAATATTTTGAAAGATTAATAGATCAACCCTTGGAAATGGAATCAGGGAAATTGCATGTATGTTTCTTAAAGATAATTTTTTTATAAAAAGAATTCATTGTTTAGTTGTAAAAATATAAACTGAAGAAAAGAAATGTAACTACAGTGTCTTATTTACTTTATTTCTGCTTTCTCACTTAACAAGTGTCTGCGGATATAGAGACACAGACAGAATATATTTTCCCTGTCTAAATAGAAGATTTGCAGCTATTGAAATGCCTGCATATCTGTCAGAAAGTTCTCGTGACAAAATAAAGTGAAATCCATAAAGAAATTAATAAAAGCACTACTATATGAGAAGTTATTGTCAATAGTAGTTTCTATGTAATTCCATACATCCTAAAATATTTAATAAAAATTATTTATAATTTATACATTATTATTTCACCTTAGTGAAATAACCTATCATTAAATTGGATAAATTTAAAGGGCAATAGTCTTAACAGTTGATATATTGACTCATCTTTTAAAAAGACCACATGCATGTCCCTAAAATGAAGTAAATCTTAAAGAGACTGCTTACTAAGTAATTTTGGTATAAATGTTCCTTGTGCTTATGTCTTCTTTTACTCAACTCCAAGACCAATTAGGAGAGGACAGCTGTATATTTTTATCTATACTCCAGCTAAATCTGGCTGTGTGATGCAACAGCCTCTCCCTGAGGATGAAGCCCTCTCCTCCCCTTGACTCTCACAGCAATTGCTGAAAATGTCTCTATTTCTTCTTTCTCTGAGTAATCTCTAATCTAATTCTCCTATCCTTTTGTTGCTTCTGCTATTAGTCCATTCAAAATCAAGGGGCATTTAGTTCCATAGAAATTGTAATCGTCTGTTATGATTTGAATATTTGAGTGTACCTCATAGGGTCTTGGGTTCAAATACATCATCTCTAAATGATGACCTATTTGGGGAGGCTATGGCACCTTAACAGTTCCTTAGGTCCTAACTGGTGAACGTAGAAAACTAGGGACAGATTTTTAAAGCTTAAGGCCAGCATTATTATTTATTTATTTATTTATTTATTTATTTATTTTTGCCCTGTAGCTTCTGTGTACTTATCTGTCAAGATGTGAAATAATTGTAAGACAAGCTTTGTATGCCACAATCAATCCATGCTTTCCTGTCTTAAGGGATCATGCCTTCTGATACCAGGAGCCAAAGTAAAGCCTCCACCCATTCTAGAGTTGCATCTGTCAGGTCTGGTCTTTGCTATGGTAATAAGTGCTGTTTTCAAGGCTTATAGATAGAAAGCTGAATTTGTCGCACTTAGAATTATTTTTCCTAGTTACATAATTGAATAGTAATTCAAGTTTATCCCTCTTAAAGCACTGAGGATTACTCTTACAGGCACATGATGAACAACTGTGCCAAGTATTTTAGTTCTACTTTACAAATTATCTTTCTGATATCCCCGCAGAGTACAGAGTAACAGAGTTTTATTAACTTATTTCTTCATTGAGTTTTATGATCATATACAGAATATATCAGTACCAGACTCTTCTTTATCACACACTGAAAATGTATGACATTCTTGTTGCTTGTCTTTGTGGTTGAATCTTTCTTTTTAAAAAGGGTTTTTAACTACTTTAAGAATTTGAATCATATTCTTTTCTCACTTGGCTCTTCTCAGATATTCTTTCCTCCTTCCTCTCCACTCAACTTCATGTTCTTTCTCTCTAAAGAACACACACACACACACACACACACACACAACGAAGAGAGAGAGAGAGAGAGAGAGAGAGAGAGAGAGATTTGCACACATATAGCACATCTGTAGGTGAATGAATATGATAATACCTTTTCTTCCCTAGTACCATGTTTAGCACCTTCCAGTACGCTGAACACTAGTCAGTCGAGGAAAAGCTTCCAATTAACTACCAGCTCCAGTTCTCCATTTTTATGACATAAATATGTGATATCTTTGGCAACCAGGATCTTTTTTTTTTTAATTTTTTCCAAAATAGCATTTTTTATTGGAACTTTTATTTACATTTCAGTGTTTTAACCTTACCCCCTTTCCCCCTCCCTCCCAGGAACTCCCTATCCCTTCCCCCCTCCTTTTGCCTCTATGATGGTGTACCCCACCACCACCCAGAACTCCCTCCCACATCGAAACCACCCCGATTCCACCTCATGACCAGAATCTTCTCCCACTTATATAGCTCCTTGCATAGTAGTGACCATGGGTCCCCCAAGCGCTCCAGTGGTGGTTAGACCTTGGGCTGGTTGGTTGGTATTGTTGCTCTCCTCGTGGGGTCCCGTACCCTTTCTACTCCTTCAGTCTTCAGTCGATCTTCTCTGTTGGGAACCCCATGATCAGTTTAATGGTTAGCTGTGAGCATCCGCCTCTGAATATGTCAGACTCTTACAGACCTCTAAGGAGACAGTTATGTTAGGCTCCTGTCAGCATGCACCTCCTGACATCCACGTCATCATCTACCTTTGGTGACTGCACATGGGATGGATACCCAGGTGGAATGGTCTGCAGACGGCCCCTCCTTCAGTTTCTGTCCTGCACTTTGAATTCATATTTGCTCCCTTGAGTATTTTGTTACTTCTTCTAAGAGGGACATGTAGCCCCCCACACACACTTGGTCTTCATTCTTCATGAGCTTTATGTGGTCTGTGAGTTGAATCTTGGGTGTTTCAAGCTTCTGGGCTAAAATCCAATAATCAGTGAGTGAATACCATGTATGTTCTTTTGTGATTGGGTTACCTCACTCAGGTTGATATTTTCTAGTTCATCCATTTATATAAGAATTTATGAATTCATTGTTTTTAATAGCTGAGTAATATTCCATTGTATAATGTACCACATTTTTTGTATCCATTCCTCTGTTGAAGGGCATCTGGGTTCTTTCCAGTTTCTGGCTATTATAAATAAAGCTGCTATGAACATAGTGGATCATATGTCCTTGTTATGTGTTAGAGCATCTTCTGGGTATATGCCCATGAGTGGTATAGCTGGGTCCTCAGGTAGTGATATGTCCAATTTTCTGAGGAACGCCAGACTGTTTTCCATAGTGGTTGCACCATCTTGCAATCCCACAACAATGGAGGAGTGTTCCTCTTTCTCCACATCCTTGCCAGCATCTGCTATCACCTGAGTTTTTGATCTTAGCCATTCTGACTGGTGTGAGGTGGAATCTCAGGGTTGTTTTGATTTGCATTTCCCTGATGACTAGGGATGCTGAACATTTCTTTAGGTGCTTCTGGCCATTCGTATTTCTTCAGTTGAGAATTCTTTGTTTAGCTCCATACCCCATTTTTTAATAGGGTTATTTGCTTGTTTAGAGCCTAATTTCTCGAGTTCTTTGTATATATTAGATATTAGTCCTCTATCAGATGTGGGATTGGTAAAGATCTTTTCCCAATCTGTTGGTTGCCGTTTTGTCCTATTGACAGTGTGCTTTGCCTTACAGAAACTTTGCAATTTTATGTAGTCCCATTTGTCAATTCTTGATCTTAGGAGTGGTATAGCTGGGTCCTCGGGTAGTGATATGTCTATAGAACATTTCATCCTAAAGTAAAAGAATATACCCTTTTTCAGCACCTCATGGTACCTTCTCCAAAATAGACCATATAATTGGTCACAAAACAGTCCTCAACAGATACAAAAAAATTGAAATAATCCCTTGCATCCTATCAGATCACCACGGATTAAGGCTGGTCTTTGATAAGGACAGAACCAAGGGAAAACCCACATGCATGTGGAAACTGAACAATGCTCTACTCAATGTTGACTTTGTCAAGGAAGAAATACAGAAAGAAATTAAAGACTTTTTAGAATTTAACGAAAATGAGGAAACATCATACCAGAACTTGTGGGACTCCATGAAAGCAGTGCTAAGAGGAAAACTCATAGCTCTAAGTACCCACAAAAAGAAATTAGAGAGAGCACACATTAATAACTTGACAGCACACCTGAAAGCTCTAGAACAAAAAGAAGCAAATACACCCAAGAGGAGTAGGTAGGAAATAATCAAACTCAGGGCTGAAATCAACCGAGTAGAAACAGAAAGAACTATACAAAATATCAACAAAACCAGGAGTTGGTATCTTTGAGAAAATCAACAAGATAGACAAACCGTTAGCCAGATTAACCAGAGGGCACAGAGACAGTATCCAAATTAATAAAATGCAGATCTGAAAAGGGAGACATAACAACAGAAACTGAGGAAATTCAAAAACTCATCAGATCCTCCCTACAAAGGTCTATACTCAAAAAACTGGAAAATCTGGATGAAATGGACAATTTTCTAGAGAGAAACCAGGTACCAAAGTTAAATGAGGAACAAATAAACCATCTAAACAGTCCCATAACCCCCTAAAGAAATAGCAGCAGTCATTAAAAGTCTCCCCACCAAAAAAAGCCCAGGCCCAGATGGTTTTAGTGCAGAATTCTATCAGACCTTCAAGGAAGACCTAATACCAATTCTCTTCAAACTATTCCACAAAATAGAAAGAGAAGGAACACTACCCAATTCATTCTATGAAGCTACAATCACACTCATACCTAAACCTCACAAAGACCCAACAAAGAAAGAGAACTTCAGACCAATCTCTCTTATGAATATCGATGCAAAAATACTCAATAAAATTCTGGCAACAGGTCTTAATCTTGGGTTGTAGAGAGTAAACAATAGCCTTGGAAATAGCTTCAGTACTTGGTGGGAGTACTATAGGCCTCCTTTGATGGCTAAAACTTTCTGGAATAGGCAAACAAAATTATCTCTATATATTGGCCCCATATTATTACAGAAAAGTGAACTGTACCCTTTTTCTAATATAATAAAGAGGAATAAGGTGAGTGTATTAAAATCCCTAGATTATGATTTACAATCTATAATTAGACTTATATGTTTTAGTTGATAGATTATACCTGTAATTCATTGCATAATCCATCCGTGTGGTTGAGTCTCAGATGGAAGGTCAGAGAAGGAACAATAACTACAATGGTATAGTCAAAAGCTGAAGACGACAGAGGAGTCTTGAAAAGTAATGATACAGGTCTCAATATCAGCATGCCACAAATCAACAAATCAACCAACAACAAACCCAAGCTAAAAAAGGAGTGCTGGTGTATAAGATCAGGAAAGCAAGTATATCTAACTGCAGAAGAGAGGGACTTCTCATTTCTTCTATTCATTTATTCCATCTGGAACCACAGACAACTGAATTATTACTCTCTGTGTTGAGGTGTATTATCCAGACTATCACTGTCTTATATGTTATCTTTTGAAAGACTGTCACAAATTACCCATTGACAGAGCCTCACCAGCCATTGGGCTTCCATCTATGCACTCAGCTTGATAGCTAACACTGACAATCTCATAGAAATAGACACACAGGTTACATGATTCAATCATTCAGGGAATGACCAATACTGTATGAACTCATTGAGAGCTCTTTCATTTGTGGTCTGAGAAAACTCACAGAAGCAAATGATAGAATGATTCTTGTCAACTAAAGTAGAGAGATGGAGGAATGTTGGGGAAACTACAAATTGTTATAAAAGATAGATAAATCTGAATATTTATTGTATCACCCATTGTTCAGTTAACAATACTGTATTGTATTCCCGAAACTTTCTTAGACTGTGAACTTTGAATATCCTCTCCAGCAAGGATATTCAAAGAAAATGATGAGATTACCGTATGCCAATTAATTTGATTTGAGTGATCATCTGCAACATATGTGAAGATCACAATGTGAAAATTTGTACATAAACATTCAATTTTGAATAATGAAGTATACACATTTAAAGTAAGAACAGGTTAATAATTCTACAGTGAAAGTTGGTGAAGTCCTGACAATTATCATTTGAACCACATGACATTGAAATAGATGTTTTTATAAATTTAATTCTTAATTATCAAATGCATCACATATAGATACCATTTCCTATAATTTCCCCATATTATTCCTATTTCTTGAAGACTACATATTTTTGTTAACTGTGAAGAAATAGATTTTCTTTAAGTTGAAGAAATTCTTTGTAGAGTTCTTCTCTCTCTGCCCCCTTCCTTCCCTTCCTTTTACAATACCACTTTTATTTCATCTGTATGTGATTTGAATACAAAATATCCTAGCTCTATAAAAGTGTCACTATTTGATAAATGTATTATATGGTTGAAAATTATTTTTGTTCATGAAATTACTTTTTATTTTTTACAACCTTCACATTCTATATCAGTAAAAATTCCTGATAGTCTCTATTTCTATAAATTGAGAATTTGTATATTTATATAAATTGTTTTGATCAAAACCACCTGCCACTCCTCTCTCTCTAACTACTTCTCTTTAAATTGAACCATTTTTCCCTTCCAACATCATGTCCTTTTTTGCCATTGTTCATTTGTTTTTAAAACCTACTAAATCCATTTAATGATCAGTGTATGATTATCTACTGGAACATACATTGCCGTTAAGTAACCTCATTCTTGAAGAAAACTTAATCTCCTTCCTGACCATCAACCAATAACAATTTTTCTTTTAAGGGTGGGACTTTATGAGTCCACTCAAAATCCATGGTGGGATTTAGGGTTGGCTTCATCTTGTGTAGCTCTTATGCATGTGTTCGTGTGTTCAATGGTCTGTCAAATCAAACAAAAATTGTATCACTTCAAATATCCACTACCTTTACTTCTTGCTATCATTGTCTTTCCCTTTATTCTATATTCTTTAACCTTTGGTAGAGTGGGGTGTGATATAGATGCTATAGTTACTTGAACACTCCATAGTCTTTTATGTTGATTCTAATACTGTTTAATTGTGTGTCCTTCTAGTAATCACTAGTGTATTGAAAAAAAAAAACTTCTCTCATGAGGGATTAAATGTGCTAATCCATGGGTATCAAGATAAGGTTCAAGAGGCAGTTTAATACTGTATCCATAATATTAGGTTCGTCTCTAAGATCTTACTTACTGTTGGCTCAATTAACTCTTCCAGGCATAAATTTAATCTTTTTATCAGCCTAGGAAACTTTCTCCTGTTACCATATAAAGCTAAACTCAATTACATATAAACTCTTCCTGGAGTCATAGTTTTAATTTGTAGTTATATATCTATAACTATTTTATTATAATATTTCATATGACTTTTATGTTTAGACTATTTCATTATTGACTGAAAAACTTTCAAAATGTGCTAACTGGATCTTTGAGCCTAAAATTTAAGTACTACTATTTTTCTTTGTAAAATTGACTTTCATTCACATTTGATTAATAAGACAGTCTCACAAATAATATTTTTTAAGCAGGAGAAAAGCACAAAGGTAATGATTAAACATTTCTGAAGCAAAACTTCAGGGCTAAGAATAGTGCCATACACATACAAAAATGATATCAAGGAGAGAATGACAAATTCCAATTTTTGTCTACTTAAGAGACAAGGATAGGAATACAAGAAACAGAAAGTACAGCCAATCATCAATGCATATCCACTTTCATCTGTGCAATATAATGCTCAAGACACATTTATTCGCTAAAAGCTTGTGTAGTTGAACTTCATATGATGACGTAGGAAAGATCGCTATATGATATTCTTGGCTAGAAAAGCAGACTGACAGTGTTGAAACCCTGGTGTTGAGATTGAGTGATGGCATTACAGAGAAATAGCCAGAAATCACAGGAACCATTTAGAACACAAATGGATGAAATCATCTTACCATAATTTTTTTTAAAAAAGAGCATATTTTAAGTTCTAATTTTAAAACTGTAAGAAAAAAGAAAACAATTGTTTATACTTTATGAAAACTTTCCTGAATATAACCATGACTTTCATAAAAAGTATGACAACAACAGTAGCTATTCTACATTCTGATAAGACTATTCATTCACCATCATTTATGTGCTTACTGATAGGTACTTTCAACAATTTATAAACATTTATATAATAATAATAATAATAATAATATACAACTATTTATATTTACTCTTTTGCAAATGTCTCATTGAAGTTAAATAAACGTGGAAATTAAAAAGTAATCAATAACTGAAAAATATGAGTATAAATTTTATTATTTTAATATGACTTCAAACTTTAACCCCAACAAAATGAAAACCTATTAGTGATTCTTAGGTAATGTCTCTGCAGAGGTTCTTGTATCCAGATTCGTGGTTTTGTCCATAATCATGATACTCCATTGATTTCACCTTATAGTCCTTCAATATCTTATATTTACACTAGAATTACTTACTCTAGAGTTGCGGATATTAGAAAACTCACCACAAACTTACACCCACCATACATATATTTGTAGGTAAACCCAATGGAGGAGGTAGAGAGAAGACTGAAGGAGCTGAAAGGGCTTGTGGTCCCATGGGAAGAGCTACCAACCAACCAGAGCTCCTAGGGTCTAAACTGCCATCCTGGGAACTCGCATGGAGGGATCCATGGCTCCAGCTGTATATTCAGTGGAGGATGACTTTGTCAGGTATTGGTGGGAGAGGAGGCCCTTGGTCCTGTGAAGGCGGGATGCCCCATTGTGGGGAATTGAGGGTGAGGAGGGGAGTGGGTGGATAGGTGAGAACAAACCCTCATAGAAGAACGAGAGGAGGACAGATAGGGAGTTCCTGGGAGGCGGGGCATGGGAAAGGGATAACATATGAAATGTAAATAAGTAGAATATCCAATAAAAAAAAACAAAACAAAACAAAAAACAAAAAAAAAGAATTTATATTACACCTACTAAGACACGAATATTGCAGCTTATGGCTATTTTATAACTTTTTATTAGTTTTTTTAAAAATATAAATCTATTCATTTTCACCCATAATTTTAAAAAAGTTAATAAATTAGGAGTATCCATTCATTTAGTTGATTTAAAAATGTATTGCTTTAATTATATCTTCATCCCAATTTTACTATCAAACAAGACAATACACCATAGACAACCTATAGGCCAACTTGACCATTCTAGATAATTCAGTGAGATCCTTTCTTTCTAGGTAATTCTAGATTTGGATAAATTGGCAATAAAAACTAGCCACCAGAAACTCCAAAAACTATGAAGGCAAAACTACTTCTGTGTGAATGGACATTAATAACATGAGCATGGCCTTGTCATGATCCCTTGAATCTCATGCTCATGGGAATGGCATATTCTAAGAGCAATTGTTGCCAGTGTATGCAAAAGGTATCAACCATATTTCATTTTTCAGAATGACTATAGCCTTAAATTGCTCCATCACAGCAGTGGTTCTCAACCTTCCTAATGCTGCAATCCTTTAATACAATTCCTCATGTGTAGTGACCATGAACCATAAAATTTGTTGCTAGTTCATAACTGTAACTTATGAACTCATAACTGTTATGAATTATAATGTAAATATGCTTTTGGAAATAGAGTTTTACCAAAGATGTTGCAACCCACAGGGTGAGAACCACAACCCTAGAGAGAAACCCTTTGGAGATCAGCTAAGTTCCCTCCACATTCAGCTACACATATTAAAGGTACTAAGTTTTCAGGCTGCTGGTGTATCTCCATCAGAGTACATCACTGATTTTATCTAAGCATTTCTGTACTCATGTCTGTTAGTTCTTTCTTCTTATTGCCCATTTAGGTCAATTTCAAGGTTGCATAGGTCACAGGAAATGGCCTTTACTATAAGAATGTTATGGAATGAAGATAGAAGGAACTCACCATAGGAAAAAGTATAGATGGCAAAACTATTGCCTAGATAACACTAACTGTGAATAAAAGTAGCCTTTTCTCTAAAGCTGGAAATGAGAAGAGGATATCTATTCTCTTCTATTCTCTCTACTCTTATTATAGTGCTTTAAGTCTTAGCTACTGTAACAGAGTCAGAGAAAGTAATGAGATAATAACATGAGAAAGAACATGAAGGCATCTATCTCCATGCTTCATATAGATACTTTCAGCAAAGTAGCATGTTGCAAAATTAACCTACAAAATTAATTGAGAAGGAAATTTTAAGAAGTTCTAATATTTCAAAGTGTTAAAACACACACCACACACACAACACACACACACAAACACACACAAACCTAGAAATAAACCTAAGTGAGAGGGGAAAACTTTTCACTGAGGAGTTTAAAATCTTAAAGCAACAAGTTGAAGAAAACAACCAAATATGGAAATAGGTTCAGTTCCCAATGATTTACAATTAATAGTGAGAAATGGCTTTATTAGGGAAAGTGGCTTATAAATCCAATAAATTTCACAGTGAAATCCAATGATGTTATTCATGAAGGTCAAAAAAATAAACTCTAAATATCTTATGGCTACACAAATTATCTCAAAGCAATCTTAAGCAGATACAGTAATATGAAAAGTATCAAAACACTTGATCTCATATTATAATACAAAATTATGTTAATAAATACAGCTTGACGGTGAACCCAAAATACCATGACCCATGGAATAGAAAATTGGACCTGTAAATAAACCAAAACACCGTATTCTAGTTTTTTCCTTTACTGTGAGAAAACACCATCACTAAAAGCAAATTGGGGAGGACAGGGTTGATTTGGAGAGCATCTGACATCAGAAGAAGACAAGGCAGGAAGCCAAGGTAAGAACCTGGGGGAGCGATTGAAGCAGAGACTACCTTGCTCCCCATGACTTTCTCAGTCTGTTTTCTTATACAGTCTAGAGCCAACTGCCCAGGGATGACATTGTTCACACTGTGCTGGCTCCTCTCACATCAACCATCAATCAAAACCACAGCCTTGCCTAGTGGCATTCTGATAGATACATTCTCTTAATTTAGGGTCCCTCTTTCCAAACAACTCTAACTTCTGATATTTTCAATACAAGGATGTATGAAAACCAGATATTATTGGGAGGATCATTGAGGAAAACATTTTATTTCTTACAAATTTCAAAATGATATTCTGCTTTCTACCCAATTTCCTATTTCCACTCTCAAGTTGATCATCTGCCCACATTTTCAAAACCATAGGATTTTTTTTCAAGTGAAATGATGGATTGGTTATGAGAAAGACTAGCTGTTTTCATAATGACACTCTAAATCACAGTTGTTTATGTTGGTACAAGTTATTTTCTCTGTAAAAGAAGGTCACAGGTTTGAGCAGAGTTTCCACAGATCCAAGCTATTATGTTGCATTGCTGTGTTTGGCTTATGAATTCTGTCTTTGGACTTAGGAGAGTCTTCTGATTTTTACCATCTTATTGTCAATGGAAAAGTTAAGGAGGAACCAAAGACCAATAATCTTCTTTAACAAAATATGACCTAAAATTTTACAGACAAAATTTTATCACTTTTCACTGATATGAGGCCAGTTATAAGGATGAATTTAAACACAGACTATCATTCCAACCCTAATATATTCCTTACTAGTAATAGGAAGCTGGATATTAGTGTGTATAAATACCAACAGGTAGGCAGATGGAATAGACAGTGGGTAGCAGTTTCCACTACAAAGAGTTTCTTGTTCAGAGGATGATGATACATCAGATTAAGCTATATATATAATTTCTGCCACAATTTGTCACTGCTTTTCTATAGATTTGTTATGAAACTTTTATAGAAATATCTTTTAATAATAATATAACCCTTATTACTCCTGGTATTTGTATAAACTTAAAAATACATTACTTTAAAGAAAGGAAATACACAGTGCTTGTCTTCCGTCTAGATTTTTAAATCTGTTAAGCTTTTAACATCATCGTCTCGATGACTTTCTTAAACTCATCTTATGGAAATCTTTTAGCTTTATTCAACTATGGTACTGTACTTCCTTTAATAATTGAAATATTAAAGCACATTCTAATACATTGTGTGCAACTTTGAGGGACATCTAACAATCTATCTTGAATTATAGACCAGTGACAGACCAAGCAAACAATTCCACACATATATCTTGGTGAACCAATAAGCTTATTGGTTTACTTACTGAAGGATGTCTGTGAAATTACTTATGGGAACATGAGCTACTCAAGGGCAACTGTATCACCAAAAAGCCCCTCTCAACACAGGCGATAACTCAGAAAAAAAAAAAAAAATACGTCTCTGAAACTTCGTTCCAAAATTGCTCTGACATAAACTCCTTCATAGTGTGCAATAACACAGTGCAGATATATTGATCCAACTTGTACGTATGTTTTCTAATACAGTATCACATACATCTCCTCATGCATTGTAGGTTAGTAGTGTGTGTGTGGGTGGGTGGGTATGTGTGTTTGTGTGTGTGTGTGTGTGTGTGTGTGTTTCTCTATGTAAGTGATTTACTTGTTTTTGTTTTTTTTTAAAATGTTTTATTAATCATTCCATTTATCTACATCTCAAATGATATTCCACTTTCCAGTTTCACCTCCACAAGGTCCCCTTCCCACAACCTCCCTCTCCTCTCTCCACTTTGCCTCTATGAGGATGCTCACTCACCCACCCACCCTCTCCCGCCCCACCCCTCCAGCATCCCACTAAGCTGAGGCATCAAATCTCCACAGGACCAAGGGCACCCTCCTCCCACTGAGGTTGGACAAGGCCATCCTCTGCTGCATATATATATATATATGGAGCCATGGATCCTTCACTGTGCACTCCTTGGTTGGTGATCTTGATCCTGGGAGCATTGGGTGGTCTGGCCAGCTGATGTTGTTCTTCCTATGTGACCTGAATGTCTCTCAGTTCCTCCAGTCCTTCTACCAGCTCCCTAACTCGGAACCCTGAGCTTAGTCTGATGGTTGGTTCCAAGCATCCACATCTGCATTGGCCTGTTGCTGGCTGAACCTCCAAAGGAACTGCCACACCAGCTTCTTGTCAGGAATACCTCTTGGCAATGGCAACAGTGTTGGGTTTGGTGTCTGTAGATGGGATGAATCCTCGGGTGGAGCCTGTAAATCAGTGATTTAAACATAGGCTTAAAGGCTATGATCAAATAAGGAGAGTCAGTATGACTTTCATTTATTGCCTCATGAATTGTATGTTTGGCAGAATATATTATTTTATTCCTTGCATAGCAATGGTCTTATAGATATTCTATTTGACTGTTCAAGGCTTAGTGGGGGAGTTTATGATGTCTGCATTTCCAGATTTCCCTTAACTCCTGGGTCCCTGTGATAAAGTTCTCTCTAAATCTACCATTTGCCTAAACTGAGACCAATCCTTCTGTTTGACTTTCTTTTTCTAATTTTTTTCTATGTTCCTTTTTCAATCCACAAATGTTATCAGTCCCCTGGAAACAAATCAATACTTATTGCAGTAAAGTTGCTGATTGTCACAGAAAGCCTCACATGCCTCTGGTGGAACTGGGTTTTTACCTGGTAACAGGGGAATCGAAGGCAAAACCCAGAGACTCATGATCGTTCTCACTGGGCTCTGTACTAGCTTAAGGAAATGCATACTTCTTGTTTAGCTGTCACTGTGCTCTGATTCATTCCTTGAAATAGTTGCTTTTGACAACATTGTTTATTTTCATGCTTTCTTTTTGCAGTAGAAAATTGTTCGACTTTCTCAGGACTCCACTCATATGTCATCCTGATCATATTTATATCAGGTTCTCTATATATGAACGTACAGAATAAGAAAGTAAGATTAAAATGCTTTAGACAAAAGGGGGTCATTGTGACTGGAAAATATTTTTTAAAAGTCTATGTTTTATAATTTCTAAACATTTAAGTGTAATAACTAAGATTTTTAGAGCACAGAATACATAGTGGATAAGTTGGTCTTTGGCCAAAGAAACTTTACACTTTGTTTCTGGCTCCTGGAAGGTTATATCTAAACCCTTGGGATCCCCTAAAAGATGAAAATGTTTCATTATTCATAATGAAACCTGGAATTGCCAGTGTGTAATTAGGCAATTAATAACATATTCAAAACATAATGCCAGTATAACCTGTGACCCTGAAGCTGTCGTGAGTTTCTTCCAATGAAGGTGTTCAATTCATATCATATATGCACATGACAGTGAGCAATACTCCCTGAAGACACAGGAAATTTGCATTGGGAATACTCCCTGAATATTCTTTGACTGGTTAAATGTGTCTTTTTTTTAAATATAAGCCACAAATTTTGAATGTCTTTGTCCAATAAGTGCTATGACACTAATGGCAATAAAGTCCTTACATTCATCTCTCTAAATTTTACCTACAAAGTACTGCAAAACTGCAATAATATTGTATTTTAATGGTAGAATGTAAACAGGACTACAAATAATATGATACTATCTATCACACAGTCTTATTTTCATTGAAGTTCAATAATAAGAATTTAATGTATATTATATATAATTTATATTCCAAAAGTGATTATATAAGATCATTGAAAATTTCATATATATTCAGTTATATTCACTCCCCATCTTCAGTTTTTCCAAGATCAACCCTCACTTCCCTATTCAATAAATTTTATGACTCTTTAAAAAGACCTATCAATCCAAATCCAATTTGTTCTGTCTATTATACTATGCAACCAACATGTGCCACAGCCTTAAAGAAAACTCCCAGGAACTATCAATTGCAAATGGCTCACTAGTTAGAGTTGGGCCTCTATCTCTGCCTCTTCTTCCCTCAATTTGGGGTGTTTGTCCAGCTTGAACTCCTTCGGGTCTTCCTACAACCACAGAATACATTTGTTACCCTGCTGTGTCTGGAATTCACTATTTACTAGAAGTTACACATCTTCTTTGACTTAGGGAAAATTTTCAATGCCTTTCAAGAAAAAATCCCAGATCCTTGGGAGGAGTGTATAATACAAAGGGAGTTATGCTATAATGGAGAAACAACACTCTTATTAGAGAATACAGTCTAACAAATAAAAGGCTCAGTGCCAGGAATGGTACGATTGGCCTCAAAGTTGACCAAGTGAGGTACCATTCTAAACATTCTGTACTGCTTTCAATACCCTTTTTACAGTGCATAATGTGACAGTAAAACTTAATGTTAAAGGTGGCACAAACTTAGTTATAGAACATGGAGAACATGGAGAAATCAAACTAGTACTTAGCAAATATTTTTTCCTCTTGGCTGTCTTTTATGTTGCTGTAGGTTGCTATGAGTTCTACCAGAGGAAAAAGGTAATTATCAGGCTCACCCAGAGACTGCAAGCTATAAAAATGACTAAATTAGTAAGCTGTTGTGGCAAATATTCAACCCAAATAAGACTGGTTAATGAAAACACAACTCAATAATTATGAATATAAGCTGCACACCTAGATCGGGCAGATTCACCATTACACTACTCTATTCCCCAGCCATGAGGAATAGAGTAACTATTCTAACTTGTGGGTTTTCCAAGTCACATGCTTGTCCTTCCACCTCCTGCTCCTCTGTCATCTTCCTTCTCCGTAGTCCTCCTCCATCGTCTTCTTCCCATGTCATCCTTTTCTCTCTCTTCCCACAAACCTTTATTTCTCCACTTCCCCTTCTACTGCCCAATCACTGGCTCTAGCCTTTATTTTACAAATTAAGGTGGGCAGAAGGTTCACTAGAATTCACCTGTGTACAGATTCATTCCTCCTCTGTAGCCCTTCCCAGAAAAAAAGGGAATTAGCATCAAAATACAAGGCCAGGGCTACCCACAACACATACCAACTTGTGGAATGGTGCCATGAACATCTGTGACTAACCAACCATTTTCTGACCGGATTTAATTCTTACTCCACGAGATGGAAACCATGTCTGGCACCATTATAGAGTCAAGAACCTGTGACTGGACAAGTCATTTTCACTACTGGAGAATCTACTCCTACTTATTCTGATAAATGGACATAGTATTATAGAAAGTCCCAATTACTTGTTATGTCTGTAAATAAACATATCTCTCAGTCATCATCAGAGAAGCTTCTTTTTGCAGGAGATGGCAGTGAACATACCAACCTACTGTTGATAAAATTAGAGAGAAGAGAATGTGAAGTGCCAAACCTAAGTGAAAACCCATTCTTTATAGTTTATTTTCCCTATAGATTAGAAGATCCTAATGATGATGGGTGTCCAGTACATTCCTTTTCTCTGTTAATAAAATAGACAAGAAAACAACCCAAAGGAAAGTGAAAGTTTAAAATGCATTAGTACACACACACACACACACACACACACACACACACACACACAGACACACACAGACACTTCATCTCTAATGACTAGCTTTAATGATTCTGCATGGTGCTACGCATGTTACTTCTAGAGATATATAGTTATCAGCCATACACAGCTGTAACTTAAAATAACAATAATGGCTGTCCTGGAAAGGCATACCCACTGGTGTAATAATGACATGAATATCATGTGAGAAACCAACCACTTTCTGACTGAATCTAAGTCTTGCTTATAAAATGAAATCCATACATGATGTCATTATTCTATCTAGAACCTGTTGCTAGAACAGTACTAGGCCCTAGAGAAGAACCTGTTGGACATGTTTTAACATAACCTATCTTAAAATTTCTTTTAGATTGAATTGTTTTTATTTTATTTTATGTTTATGAATACCCTGCCATTAGATGTGCTTGTATAGTTTGTACATGCAGTATTTTCTGAGGCTAGAAGAGGATTTTGAATCCCCTGAAAGTGGAATAGAGATATTTTTCTACCAGCAGATGAGTACTGCAGATAGAACCTGCTTCCTCTACAATGCTAGCAAGCGCTCTTACGCTCTGAGCCATTTCTCTATTCCTATAGTCTAATTTTTAAAATACACTCTGTATGAATATATATTAATTGAAACTGGTTAAAATGATTGCTGTTCTCCACATAACTTTTCTACCATTCATCATTTAGTCAAATCCTTACCAATATAGCTGAATCAAGAAACCGTTCGGCTTTATTATATAGAAAACTTTGTGTGTCTCTTCTGAAACTCCTATTTCAGTTTTTTTTTTTTATTGGAAATGTTATTTACATTTCAGATGTTCTCTCCTTACCCTATTTCCTCCCCTCCCTCCCAGGAACTCACTATCCCTTCCCCCCTCCTCATGCCTCCACGTTGGTGTACCCCCACCCATCCTCCCCGGTATCTCACCTCCCACCCTCGAATATCCCCCCCCACGACACCCAGCCTTCATGGGACCAAGGATCTCTTCTCCCACTTATATATAGTTCCCTTGCATATATAGCTAGAGCCATGGGTCCTTCCCTAAGTGCTCCCAGGCTGGCGGTTTAGACCCTGGGGGCTCTGGTTGGTTGGTATTGTTGCTTTCCTCATGGTGTCACGAATCCTTTCAACTCCTTCAGCCTTCACTCTATCTTCTCCATTGGGAACCCCATGATCAGTTTGATGGTTAGCTGTGAGCATCTGCCTCTGAGTATGTCAGACTCCTGCAGACTTCTAAGGAGACAGCTATATCACACTCCTGTCAGCATGTACATCCTAACATCCACATCAACCTCTACCTTTGGTGACTGCACATGGGATGGATATCCAGGTGGAATGGTCTGTAGACGGCCCCTCCTTCAGTTTCTGTCTTGCACTGTGTCTCCATATTTGCTCCCTTGAGTATTTTGTTACTCCTTCTAAGAAGGATTGAAGTCCCCCCCCCACTTGGTTGTCATTCTTCATGAGCTTTATGTGGTCTGTGAGTTGAATCTTGGGTATTTCAAGCTTCTGGGTAAAATCCAATAATCAGTGAGTGAATTCCATGTATGTTCTTTTGTGATTGGGTTACTTCACTCAGGATGATATTTTCTAGTTCCATCCATTTACATAAGCATTTATCAAATTCATTGTTTTTAATAGCTGAGTAATATTCCATTGTATAAATGTACCACATTTTTTGTATCCATTCCTCTGTTGAAGGGCATCTGGGTTTTTTCCAGTTTCTGGCTATTATAAATAAAGCTGCTATGAACATAGTGGAGCATATGTCCTTGTTATATGTTAGAGCATCTTCTGGGTATATGCCCAGGAGTGATATAGCTGGGTCTTCAGGTAGTTATATGTCCAATTTTCTGAGGAACCGCCAGATTGTTTTCCATAGTGGTCTCACCATCTTGCAATCCCACCAACAATGGAGGAGTGTTCCTCTTTCTCCACATCCTCGCCAGCATCTACTATCACCTGAGTTTTTGATCTTAGCCATTCTGACTGGTGTGAGGTGGAATCACAGGGTTGTTTTGATTTGCATTTCCCTGATGACCAAGGATGCTGAACATTTCTTTAGGTGCTTCTCGGCCATTCGCATTTCCTCAGTTGAGAATTCTTCGTTTAGCTCCATACCCCATTTTTAATAGGGTTATTTGGTTGTCTAGAGTCTAATTTCTTGAGTTCTTTGTATATATTGGATATCAGTCCTCTATCGGATGTGGGATTGATAAAGATCTTTTCCCAATCTGTTTGTTGCCATTTTGTCCTATTGACAGTGTCCTTTGCCTTACAGAAACTTTGCAATTTTATGAGGTCCCATTTGTCAATTCTTGATCTTAGAGCATAGGCCATTGGTGTTCTGTTCAGGAACTTTTCCTCTGTGCCTAGGTATTCGAGGATCTTCCCCACCTTCTCTTCTATTAGTTTCAGTGTGTCTGGTTTTTTGTGAAGGTCCTTTATCCACCTGGACTTGAGCTTTGTACAAGGAGATAAGAATGGATCAATTTGCATTCTTCTGCATGCTGTCCTCCAGTTGAACCAGCACCATTTCTTGAAAATGCTGTCCTTGTTCCACTGGATGGTTTTAGCTCCTTTGTCAAAGATTAAATGGCCATAGTTGTGTGGGTTCATTTCTGGGTCTTCAACTCTATTCCACTGATCTTCCTGCCTATCTCTGTATGACAAGAACTTCAAGTCTCTGAAGAAAGAAATTGAAGAAGATGTTAGGAAATGGAAAGATCTCCCATGCTCATGGATCAGCAGGATTAATATAGTAAAAATGGCCATCTTGCCAAAAGCAATCTACAGATTCAATGCAATCCCCATTAAAATACCAACTCAATTCTTTACAGAACTAGAAAGAGAAATGCTCAAATTTATTTGGAACAACAAAAAACCCAGGATAGCGAAAACCATTCTCAACAATAAAAGAACTTCTGGAGGAATCGCCATCCCTGACCTCAAGCTGTACTACAGAGCAATAGTGATAAAAATGGCCTGGTACTGGTACAGAGACAGGCAGGAAGATCAGTGGAATAGAGTTGAAGACCTATTTCAGTTTTATCTTTCAAATCTTTGCTCATTCCATCTGTCAGCCCCTCTCCATGAGTCTTCTCAACTGAATTACTTGTTTTATTTAAAAAGGAAATTTTATTCTATGGAATAGTAGGTGGATCTTGTCTTGTTTCTAAACAGTCATTAAATTCATACCCCAAGAAAAGTTTCTCTGCACACAATTAAAAAAAAAACAAAAAACAAACAAACAAAAAAAACCTCTTTCTTTTTGAAAAGAAGCCTAGCATTTTCCCAAGAAGATAAAAATATGTCTTTTGTTATTCAGAGTAGAAAAATTTTGTCCTCAAATTCACACATCTCTGTCCTGCTTCCCTCATTGTCAGTGACAGTGAAGATATGACCAGTATTTCATTCTATATGATTCCTGAGGTCTTTCCATGAAGACGAGCTTGGTGAGGAAAGGGTTTATTCCTCTTACACTTCTACACTGTTCATCATCAAAGGAAGTCAGGTCAGGAATTCAAACAGGGGTGAAATCTTGAGGCAGGAACTGATGCAATGCGGTACTGCTTACTGTCTTAATCCACACGTCTTGCTCAGCCTGTTTTCTTATAGAACCCAGTACACTGAAGCCTAGATGTAGCATCATGCACGATGGGCCTGCCCTCTCCCATAGATCAATAACTAAGACGATGCTCTACAGACTTGCATACAACCTGATCTTATGGAAGCATTTTCTTTTATCTCTCTACCTATCTATCTGTCTATCTATCTATCTATCTATCTATCTATCTATCTATCTATCTATCTATTTAAAACTGCAGATTTTATTCCTCTCCCAGTCCACCCTCCCACTATTCCACATCTCATACATTCTCGCTTCTCCATGTCTCCACAAGGATGACACTCCACCCCCCACCTCCCACCCCACCAGACCTCTAAACACCCTGGGGCCTCCAGGTTCTTGAGGGTTAGGTGCTTCTTCTCTGACTGAACCCAGACCCAGCAGTCTTCTGCTGTATATGTGTTGGGGGCTTCATATCAGCTGGTATATACTGCCTGGTTGGTGGTCCAGTGTCTGAGAGATCTCCAAGGTCCAGGTTAATTGTGGCTGCTGGTCCTTCTACAGGGTCACCGCCCCCACCCCACCTCCGCTTCGTCCAGCTTTTCCCTAATTCATCCACAGGGGTAGGCAGCTTCTGTCCATTGTTTGGGTGTGAATATCTGCATCTGAGTCTTTTAGTTGCTTGTTGAGTCTTTCGGAGGACAGTCTTGATAGGCCCCTTTTTGTGACCGCTCCATAGCCTCAGTAATAGTGTTAGGTCTTGGAGCCTCCACTTGAGCTGGATGCCACTTTGATCCTGTTGCTGGACCTTCTTTTCCCCAGGCTTCTCTCCATTTTCATCCCTGCAGTTCTTTCAGACAGGAACAATTATGCATAAGAGTTTTTACCGTGAGATGTCAACCCCATCTCTTACTTGATGTTCTGTCTTTCTGCTGGAGGTGGGGTCTACAAGTTCTTTCTCCCCAGTGTAGGGCATTCATCTAAGGTCTCTTCCTTTGGTCTCTTCCTTGAGTCTCTCAGCTCCAGGTCTCTGGTACATTGAGGGTCCCCAACCTCCACCTCCAAGTTGCCTGTTTCCATTCCTTCTGCTTCTTAACTGAGTTTCCTTCCTCTCAGATGTTTTAGCTTATGTCAAGTTGACTAAGCTGTCCAAACAATATTTTTTGTTATTTCTATATACATTCGTTTCTGCCCTAATTCATAATTGCTCATTTCATGTATGTTTTCTATAAAAGGGGAAATGAGTTCTTAGATTTCAATTTCTTACTATTATTGAAATAATGTTAGTCCTTTAAATTATTCTATAAATTCAAATATTTTTATACACTCAAATATTATAAATCTGAAATAATGTTAGTCCCTTTAAATTATTTTTAAATTAAAATAGTTTTTATTACAATCAATATTATAAAATTATGAAAATAATGTTAGTCCCTTTAAATTATTCTATAAATTCAAAATAGTTTTTATCACAACTCAAAATATTATAAAATTGACAACTGAAATTTACATTAAAAATTAATATACAAAAATGGTCACTTGAACTGCTAAGAAAATTAGAACCACATGAGATCAAAGAATCTGAAATACATTTTAAAATATATAAAGATATATTTTGCTGAAATATAAGTACAATATCTCTTTATAAAATATGTCTTTATATTCACTGAAAGACTATAGGCTCCCAGTGTCTTCTTGTCTCTTTCTTCCTTATTCTGTACACGGGAGCTTTCCCCATTGTAATCTATTACATAGTCACAGGCCCAAAGACATGTCAGGGGACCTGAAACCAACAGAATTCTTCTATCATACATTCTGTCAACTAAAGAATCATTCATGAACTTTTTGGCAAGTAAAATTTTTTATTACATTATTCATAAAGTGAGCTCAAGAAAATACAATTTGATGGGTTTTCTATGCTTCTATTTGATAGTATTAATAATTATGGTGTTAGGGCAACTTTAATAATTCATTTAGCTTCTGATTCTGACTTGAGTGATTATTTTACAATTCAAAACTATAAGATCAAATCTTTGCAAATGTTGAAAATAATTATTTACTGAGCTTTTATTTAACTTCAAATTATTTAATGGATGAGGTAGTCAATACATCAACAATAAGAAAGTAGAGCATCTTCATCTTTGTTCTTCATTGTAAACTTCAGTATGTCAATGAAAGAACTGACTTCAATTGGATGAAGTGTGAGCCAATAACAAAGAAAGAATTAAAAAATTCAAACTTGTTACAATTTTTTCTTAAGATATCATCTCTACCTTATTAATGGATTGTAACAATTCTAATTACTCTTTTTTGTTCTTTATTTATATTTTAACCTTTCACATTTATAGGGTACAATACAAATGTATTGACACAATACACACCATCTAATGCTCAAATTGTCATGAACATCCATGTAGTCTATTCTAATACAGATCGTGCCTATAAATCATTTTAATTTCTCCTAGAATTAATTCAGATGGAGTGATATATTGACCATTTTTAGGAGTAAATTTGGTTGGAATATTTTGTCATGGAAAGGGGGGATGAATTATACCACTGAAATTTTAATAACTACAAACATGTACTAAGTGTATCAGAGGTGTTGTTAAATCATACACACACATATATGCACACATGCACACAAACATATACACATATGTAGTACATACATACATATGTATACACATATGTACACACACACACACAAATCTCTATGTACTGTTTGGAGACTATTGTTAAACGGAGTCTATTTTAGTGTAGTAGAAAATGTCAACCACAGGAATGTGTATGTGAACCACCTTACCTGATAAAAACAAAGTGCCAAAATAATGTCTCATACTCTAGCATATATCAGCAGTACAAATCAGTCCATATTCTGTTTTTAACTTGGCCAAATTAACAGTGCTTACTGGAATCTTGACTTCTCTAGCAATGTGTTTGCTCCAGGAGAATACCCACTTAACTCTCTGGATTAAGCATTTTTGTTCCTCCAATACGTTCTGTTTCTTAGTGTCTACTAGACTTCTGAAAAAGGAATTCGTAGAGACAGACACCCCTGTGGTGAGGAAAAGATAAGCCTTAATTAATTCATTTTTGATAACTTTGTATTAATTTTAAATGAATAAACTGTATGTTTTAGGTTCATTCCCAACAGAAATTCCTTTATCTGATTATCCTCAATAAATAAATAAATAATCAAAACTAAGCATTTTTGGACAAATGACAGACTTGATATTTTAAGAAACACAGTGAAACTCTTGCAGGTCATATAATATAAGCAAATAAAGACAATTTTATATACTTCACTAAACATTCATCACATATTTTCATATTATCCACAAACAACTTGATGTATAATATTTTAATTTCCCATTAGTAATTTAGAATTTTAAATTTTATTCGTTACTGTATCAAGTGTACAAAAGTATATTTATAATGGTTTAGGAACCATTCTAATTTAGTAAATACCATATAAATTCCTTCATGATTATTTAACTTCTGACATGACATTTATTTTGTACATATTCTATTGTTTAAATAAATTTTGATTCATATGCACATTTTAACCTATTGATGAAGGGCTGCATATCACTCCTTAACCTTGGAATCAATAAATCTAATCCTCCAAAAACCAGAGTAACAGCAATTAGAATATTAAAACTGTCTTGGAAATCCACTCTGAATGATATATGAAAATTATAAGTAATGCCATACAAAATTTCACATAATTAGTCTTCGTAGAATTGTTTTTTTAAACATTCAACAAAAGTTTTTGTTAAAGAGCCAGAGAGTAATAAGTTTTGTATTTTGAGTTATTTATTTAAAATAATTTTAGGAAGTTTACATTTATTTATTTGTTATGTGCAAACTTGTGTGCACTCAGATGCACATGTATGCATGTGTGCGCGTGGACATCAGCAGACAACGTGTGTATATGATATTCTCCTTAATGTCTCTCATTACTCAAGTTCTCAGGGATGGAGAGTAAGCTTCCTTAACTGCTGAGACTTCTCTCTTGGCCTATTCAACTTTTTAATACTATGAAATCAGGCAAAGGAATACCAAAAGAATGGACACAAAAGTGTTCCACCTTCATATCAGAATTCAGCCCATGTCAAATGTGTAAGTAAGCTGGAGCCAAGTAAGAGCTGGGACAGCTCATCAACTTTCTTGTGAATAAAAGAATGAAAGCTAACTTTCAGTGCAGAAGAACACTAGATTTTTCAAAGTTTTATTAGTTTAAACATTTCAACAATCTTAACTGATTTTTGAGTACTGTTAAATATTTTATTGTCAATTTGAGGCCAAAAAAAGGGAGAAAACTTTTCAATTAATTATCCCTTATATCCATATTTTACTATAAGAATTCACTCTTTGACTTAGTATCTAGTCTTATTAATATCTTCAAGGCAAATGCGGCAGTGTTGATCAAAGGCATGAAGCCTCAGGCTACAGAATCTGCTCTAGGTCATTAAACAAATTAAAGATGAAGTTCAAACACAAATTTGCTTACCGCCACTACCTAGCTTGCATTACTATTGAGTAATTCCTCTGCAAAATCCTGTGAACTGACGGGATCTGAGACACAAAAACTCAAGGATGGTACACTCCCCTGCCCAGTTGCTTCCCTTTACACCCTTTTCTAGTTTCTAGTGATTTTTCCTTGCCTTTACTCTGCTGTCTGGTTCTTTGATTACTCTCATTCCCCTTTTCTCTGTCCTCTGTCCTCTCAGCACACAAATATTTAAGTATCTAACTCCCCACAGAATCTTTTCCACATAACTTGCCATTACTCTAGTCTTTCTGCCTGTTTTAAATTTTCTATAGTGTAGATCCCCCAAAGTTATATTTCATGTTCATAGGTTCTTATTTATTTATGATCATCATGAGCACACTCTAGTAGCTCTAAGGAATTTGTGCTCATTTCTTAATTTGTTGAGTCTAGAAGAATACAGGTTCATAGTAAATACTCATTGAGTACTCATGGTAAACACTTATTAATACTTCTAGACATTCATCTAATGAATGGATAGCATGCTCAGTCAACTGAGATTCAAAAGCCAAACAATTGGGAAGACTAACTGTAAAATAAGATAATTAATTACAATAATGTTCTTATTGCACTCATTCTTAAAAGGTTCTGGAAGTGTCCAAATAGTATGTATTCATTAAAATTCATTAGTAATAACCTCAGAGTGACCAAAATGTATCAACCTTGCAATAACAAAGAAATATTAAAGCACAATTCCTTGGAACAGTTTGACCAAGAACAAGTTAAGATGCAAATTCTATACTCTGTCTCTGTATCGTCTATGTATCCAGTCTTTCTGTTATCATGGCTTTTGCTTTGTCATTTATCTGTCTTTTGTGTGTGTCTGATCTGTGCCTGTCTGATATTTAAGTGTCTTGTCCCTACAAATGGATTTTATTCTGTATTTGTTTAAAGAAAATAAAGTACCATATTGGAAAAGGATGAAAATCTTTAACAGAGTTTCAAGAGGAATCAAGGTTATCACATTAATTGACCCCAACTTATACAGATAACTAACATAACTGGAAAAAGACCACCATCAAGTAACATACAAATTCTGTTTCTAGCATTGGTGGAAAATATTTACTGCATAAGTTTTCTTCACATTTATTTCTGTTTTCACCCTTAATTACTGTAGTATACATGCATACACACATGTACTTCTTTCCAAGTCAGGGGCATGGAGAGTGAATAAAATTGCAGCTACGTATTTAGCTGAGGTTTTAAAAGTTGATTACATGGGAAATCCAAGGCAAGTACAATTAGTTGTTACATTGCTCTATTAAAGGCAAATTAAACAAAGAGGCTGAGGGCACAGTAGGTCATAAGTGACCTCAATGTGCGTTATTAACTCTGACTGTGAGATACAGCAAATGCTCCAGTATCTTTGAGCGCAAGAGATACTGTTATAGTGATATACCACCCCATATTTGTTTCTAATCTGAGATTTCCAGAGGGGATTGCAAATGAACTGAACCTTGAGTTGTCTTGGAAATGCAGAGTTTCAGAATAAAGGATGATATTGAATACAGATACAGGCAGAAATGAACTTGTGGGTATTTACAAAGGATTTGGAGGGGAGTAAATTAAGATGGAGTTACATATTTGCCTGCAGTATCATATAACTCCAACTGGAAAGTTGTCATTGAAAAGTCAGTTTTTTAAAACTATAAACAATAAATTTTATCTCAGAAGCCAACATTACTTATATGTACTAGTATAATTATATGTCAAATCGCAATGATTGAAGAAACCTGATTTGAATTTTATTGAGGATTTCCTAAACACACCTTGCTCACCAAATAATTGCATCTTCTACTATATGCTGAGCTTTGATATACACCAACAGAAGTAAGTGTGCAGTGATTCTAATCTCTTTCTTCATTTGACTTTGATGAAAATGTCTTGGTTTTATCTGAATAAGCTTACTTTAATTAATTTTAAGTTAAGTGATGCTAGAGACTATGTTGAGGAGCTTCCAATTAAAATACTGTAGAATTTGTTGAAATATAAACTTATTGCACATGGATACTTTGTAAATTCCAGTATTATGCCACAAGAAAAGAAGGCAGTGAGATAATTTGTTCATGGTAATCATATTTAAATTAGAATAAAATATTAATCAACAATATGAACTCTGTACTGTGATTTATTTTATGTTTAAAATAAAATATCCTTATTCTAATATTCTAAACCTGAAGAGGGAAAGTGAGTTACTTCGTGTAAACTATTATTAAAATTAAGTGTAAGTAAACAACTCAGATAATTTATACACAGATACAAGTTAGATGGTTCTCTTAATGCTATCTAAGCAATAAAATTATGTAGCCATATGTTTAAGTGATGAATATTATATTTATTTTAAAGATATATGTAGATATCCCACCCACAGAGATGAATAAAACATTGTCTGCTCCTCCAAACAGTTTCTAAGAAAAAAAATGTTATAGAAAGTTGATTGGGCTCTAAAATTGAAACTAGCAAAGTATTCAAGAAGGAACGTTTGTTTTAAAATGTACTTAGTGAATAGTGAACAATGTGCATATTACTAGAAAAATGTTCAAAGTCCATTTCCAGAGTCACCTACATTTTTCCTGAATAAAACTTAACAAAAATTTCATAGAGATGTATATGTATGCAATATAAGTATTAAAATAAATTATATTTAAAATAATGGCAAGGTAAAATTAAAACCAGGTTTTGTATTTCATTTCTATGTATCTTCTGCAATTAGCCCAAAAAGGCTTATAAACTTAAATGTATAGATACTCATAGTTTATGATTTAAATGTTTCTTTGTGTTTCTTTATTAAGTGTTCAACTGAGTCCCAATGTTATATCAAATTCACATCTTTTATGAGGCTGCTTGAGCAGGGTCTGGTGTGGATGGATGCATGAAGCACTCTAGTGGCATTGTGCCTTTAAGTGCACATAGTGCCTATTACCAAACTAATGACAACACGTGGCCCAGATAGCCTTGAATGACTGCACACTTCACACTGCATTATTCATATGCTACACATGATTAAATTTAGGTACAGTGGACTTTATTTTGTTAATTTGTCTTGTTTTTTTCTATGATACAATTTGGAAGGACAAATCTTGGATTTAGAAGAGCAAAGTGAGAGAAAGGGAAGAAACAAAGGTTGAAGAGTTTGCTCCAAGTCAAAGACAGCTTAGTTGGAAGATTTATTTGAGGTGATAATACTTATTGGTAGAGTAAATGAAGCCAGATTAATAATGCTCATTCCAGGCATTCAATAAACTTTTTACCTATAACATGGATCTACTTCGAGGTAGAATTTTAGACATCTAAGAGTCAGTAGAAGGGGATACATCACAGTGCTCCCTAATGTTTTGCTTCAGAAGATTAATTAGTATAAAAATGGAAAATGAGAATATTATCAAAACTTCATATATATATATATGAATGAGAGAGAGAGTAAGAGCTGAGTTAATAAAATATGTTAACTGTAATGTCATGTAACTTTTCCAGGGACACCTGAACAAACATTACTGAAGCAGTAATAGTAGACCAAAGACATTTTTCACCCATATCCAACTTAATACATCAATGAGTTTATTGATGTTACTAACAGGTGTATATGTGACCCAAAGCCACATAGACCTTAGAAAAGCTCACCCTAGCATGAGGAATGTCTCTAAGGCTGCATCTCTAAAACTCTCTACACAAACTGAAGACTCCTGGGTCAGAGGGGAGTCTAAACAACCTATAGTTTACATAACCTTGGGGAGACCATTGCGAGTCTTGTTCTTTTTCTTTATTTCCAGAATCTTAGCTCCCTTCTTCTTTGGAGATGGTAGATGTCTCAATTAGCAAGAAATAGTTACCAAGAACACAAAAATAAGTCTTGGAAATACATCAGAAATAATGTGTAAATGAGAACCCAGCTACAAACTAACTAAGATGAAGTCTGTAGTGTTTTGGTGTTTGTGTGTGTGTGTGGTGTGTGTGTGTGATCCTCTATGCAACAAAACAATACTTTCGCTTATTTTTAATAATTTCTTTTCAATTTCATCAATAACTAAATTTAAATTGTTGAAACATAAGAATTTTCAAAAGTACTGTTTTAGGGGGTTGTAACCCAGTCTTTAATGGCTGAACCCTCTTACAGCCCCAAAAACTCATTTTCAAAACCCCATCAACCAAAAGTTACAATTCCATTCTTGACTTTTTGATCAACATCCTAGCATTTAAATATGATCTGTCAAATCAGGTGAATTAAATGATGTTTGTCAGGTGTATTGGTTCGTTTTACAGCTTTGCACAAACTAGAGTCACCTGTGAAGAAGGAACCTCCATTGATAATTTTCCTCTATCAGAATTGCAGGAAGTCAAATCTGTGGGGATATTCTTGATTGTTGATTGATGCAGGATGGCCAACCTTACTGTGGACAATGACAGTCTTTTGCAGGCTGTCCTAAAAAGCTTCTATAAAAAAGCCAATTGAGTTAGCGAAGGGGAACAATACACTAAGCAGCATTTCTCACGTTTGCTTTAGTTCCTACATCTAGAGTCCTGCTTTGTCTTCCCTTATTGATAGATCCAGGAGACTGAAATAAATCCTTTTCTCCACAAGTTGGTTTTTATTAGTGTTTTGACACAGGATTATAAAATGAGCCGTAGTGGAAATTGCTACCAGAGAGTGGAATGCTAATGTGAGTTACTGATCATGTTATCTGTCTGTCTGCCTGGATGTCTGTTGCATGCTTATTTGTCTGTCTGGTCATCCATCCATCCATCCATCCATCCATCCATCCATCCCTCCATCATTGTGTGTGTGTGTGTGTGTGTGTGTGTGTTGTGTGTGTGTGTGTGTGTATGTGTATTACATGGAAGAATTGTTGGACCTTTGTGCTAGAAATGATCAGTGGGCAATCAGAGCTTAGTGAGCTATTATAAAAGGCTAAACATAGTAATGCTTAGAGAGTTGCGACAACGAAAGTAAGAATGTGAACGTTCAGAGAATTAAACAAAAAATATCTTTGAAGTTCATGCTGCTCATGTGGCTAGCTTTGGACTGTTCTTGTGATGTTTCAGATTATGAATCTCTGGAAGTAGAAACTTTGTTTTACTGGAAAAATTTATACTGCTAAGTAGAGGCTTAAGGATTAGTTGTTTCCAAGACAGCCAGGGCTATGCAGAAACTGTCACACAAAACAATACAAAAAAGAATTATTGGATCACTAAAAGACAAATATCATTAAGTGAAACCATATATTCAGAATCAACACTCAGAGGGTTTTATCCAGAAGAAGCCAAGTCTATCTCGTGCAGGCAGCCGAACATGGCCACATGTAAGTTTTTCGATGTTGTACTGGTTTCAAAGGTTGGAAACGGGCATGGCAAGCAGCTGAGGTTGCCACTGTGACTTGCCGAGAGAGTCCACAGGTAATGGTCCAGTCTAAGGTGCTATAAAATCCACAGGAGTGAAGAAGTCCTGGAGAAAAGATGAATCGTGGTATCCTATGGCAAGGTTAGCCCCCTGAAGAGGTCAGAATCACCATCTGGTAAGTATGCAGCCTTTGTTGCCATGAATACCTAGCATATTAGCCATGCTTGGACTTTGTGATATCGAACAAGGAGTGTGGCAGGTGTGGAGTGGAGTTGCTTGAGGCTAGAAGACCAGATGCCCAAGTATTCCAGAGCTCAATGAGTTAGTCCCAGACATCCAATACTGAAAATTTTATACTCTTGGATTTTGGGTTGCTTTATTTGATTTTATTGCATTTATGTCTTGGTCCACGTTGAGATTAGAAAGTATTCAACTTGTTTTGGGTTTTAAAGAAATCTATAGAGTACATATGGAACACCCATGGTTCCAATCGCATATGTAGCAGAGGATGGCCTTTTTTGGATCAGTGGGAGGAGAGGTCCTTGTTCCTGTGAAGGCTGGATGCCCCAGTGTAGGGAATGACAGGGCGGGAACACAGGAGTGGGTGGGTGGGTGGTGGTAGGAATACTCATAGAAGCAGTGGGAGGGAAGATGTTAGACTTTAAAAGTTATAGTATGTTTTACATCATGATGTTAACATGAGATCTTAGGGATAAATAGAGAATGAACACTTATGTTTTGATAGTAGTGTACTAGTCTGTTAAATTGACAAGAATCCAAACGTTGCTGACTAGTTTTCTTTTATATTTTTATTTTTTATTTTATTTTATTTTATTTTATTTTATTTTATTTTATTATTTATTTTATTTTATTTCTTGTCAACTTTACACCAACTTGAGTTACCTGGGAATAAGTATCAATTACAAATGTCCTTACTAGGGAAATCTGACACATAATTCTGTAGATACATTTTTTAAAATTGAATTTCTGTGGTGGATATTTTTGTCTTCTTTTTTTTCTCACTATATAAATAATGCCTTGGAAAGAGTTTAGTTATGATACTATGTCAGTGTATGTATCACCAGAACTGTGCTTTCATTCAAAATGAAGATAATTTAATATTAAAATGAGAACATTTAGAATCATGAAATATTTTCATCTCTATGACATAGTTTTTATTTACTGGAGAAATAAATTCAATGTACGTCTTCATATAAATTACTTCAAAGTATATTGAAATGTCATTGTTTATATAAATTTAGTAATTTGCAACAGAAAAATTCTGAAAGGTTTCTAATCAATTCTACAAGTTCAAGAGGAAGAATCCAAGTTGAACAACTATTTATGTTTCCTTTTAAGTCATAATGTAAATATATGCAGAAAGTTAAACTACTTTCCTAAACTGATAAAGCAAAAAATTATGAAGAAGAGGTAAATTGAGTCATAAGTGCAAATTGGAAACAAGGGAGAGATGACAAAGAATTTTAAAACACTATTTTTGAGATCTTGTGAATTTTCTCTTTTTGAAATCCTTCTTTCATGTAAACTACAAACTCAAACTTCAAGTGAAAATGTTAAGAATTCAGTTTAATATCAGTTGATATGTTTTTATTTTAATCACTCATTTACTTGAACAACAACTATGATTATATCTTACTGTCTTCTTGAGAATTTTAGGGAGACTTTAACTATTAACAGATATGAAAAAATACTGAAAAGAACAGTATGTATGATGTGCAATATCCAGTTTTAAATGACAGAGGCACATTTCTATTGTTCTAACCCCACAAGTTTGTTTACTTCACTTCTTTACTTCTTTACTTAGTTCATACATCCATGTTTTAGATGGTCTAACCTCATTTTCCTTCCACTAATTCCTTTAGATAATTACACACACACACACACACACACACACACACACACAAAGCACTTTTGACTTTCTAGATAGCTCTTTTCAATTTTATTCATGTGGCCACTGTTATTCATTGAAAGTCAAGAAAGACAAATGTGGTATGTATTGCTGATACGTGAATTTTAACTATTAAATTAGTGATAACAAGTTATAATCCATAGAACCCCAGAGGGTAGATATAAAGTAAAGTACAGATAGAACTTATTAAAGATGGAAATGTAGTAGATAATTATGGATGGATATTAGGAGGGAGGGAAATGTGAGGATCACATGGAGAGGAAAGTGGAGGGACATTGAGTGTAAGAATATGGCCAGTGACATCGAAAATTAAAGGATATTTGAGGGGTTAATATGGAAACCCTGTACAGAGATAACTTCCTAAATATATACATATATGAAGGCAATCAAAATGAAATTGCCTTAGAATCAAGAGACAGCCTCTACTGGCCATTGACTGGAACCAAATAAAGCTCCCAGTGACCAGTGTTAATACTGAATTACATTTAATTGAGTTGTTGGCCAAAGCAATCCTATGGGGATTCCCAAACAACATAGGCTGTTGTCAGGACAAGAAATTGCTCTCAACAAACAGACAGCAAGGTTGTAATGCTTAAGACAACAGCTATCAGAACTCACTGAGCATGTATAAGTTGAACTGTTTCCTACATAGAGCCTCCATCTCATCTCGAAAGTCTAGTGTCTTTAGTACTGGAAGGTACTCTGCATGCTCCCAAAGCAGAAAATGTAAACACCAAGCCAGTCACAAAAGTTTGATCGACAACAGAGTACTACCTTCAAATATGCTAGGAGACTGGTTCCATCTCATGGAGTGGGCTCAAGTCAGTTCAGTTATTGCTTGGTTACTACAAAGCTTGGCGTCATCAGCATATGCAAATTCTCTAGTGTCTTTCTGAAGCTGGCTTATTTCAGTTAACATAATGATATCCTCTTATATCGATCTGCTTGAAGAATGCCAAAGGAAGAGAGATATCCACAGTGTTTATCCTGCACCACTGAGAATTTAGAAGCCTTTGCGTTGTTTAGTATCTTTAAATGCTTTCTTTAGTGTTTTGACATTTCTATTATATAAATATTTCACCATCTTTGTTTACGTTACTCTTAGGTGTTTTATTTTCTTTGATATCACTATTAATGGATTATTTTCCCTCACATTTTGTGGTGGATTTCTAATTGGAATACAAAATGAAAACAAAACAAAAACAAAAAACCAAACTCACTGTTGAATACTTTCTAATTTTTAAATTAATGTGTCATTTCTGCTCATTGAGAATTTCATATGTTCATGCAATTTAAATCAAATTCACTTTCTGTGAATTCCTCTCAAGTTCCTGTTGCATTCTCTCAATGTCCCTCTCCCATTTCATGCGATTTTTAAAGCCATTGCTTCTCTGTAGTGCTACATGCATGCGGGTAGACTTAGGACTGCCAGCTGAAGCTTGACTAACCTCCCCAAGCAGCCATCAACTCCAAAACCTCCTCAGATTGTGTGCATTCAGTTACTTCATTGAAATGTGTATTTAAGAGTTTCTCGGATGGTTTGTATAGTACCATAAAGGATAATTTGGCTTATTTCTTTCCTAGTTGCTTTAATTTAATTTATTATTTTGTTGTTGTTGTTTTACTGATCTGACTGGGACATTAAGCTTTACATGAAACAAATTCTGAGAGAAGACACCCTTGCCTCTATCTAGGCATTAGAAGAAACACTTTGGTTTTACCTTACTTAGTGTTGATTTTATATTAATATGTTGAGATTCCTACCTTTTGTTCTTAATTTCTTCAGGGTTTATATCGTGAGTAGAATATTGAAATTTATCAGATGTCTTTTCTGTGTCTGTTAAGATAATCATGTGGTTTATGTCTTTAGGTCTATTTGTTGTATTACATTTATTAATTATTTACATTGAATCAGTCTTGTATCCCTTAGAAAAATTCAATGTAAGTTCTAGACGATCTTAATATGTTTTTGAGTTCAGATTGCAAATAATTTAAGAAGAATTTTTGCATCTCTTGATCAAGAAAACTCTTCTGTAGTTCTTCTTTTCATGCAGTCCCCTTCTTTTGCTTGGTATTTGGATAATACTGGCTTTGTAAAATGAATTTGGTAGTATCTCTAATTTTTATATTTTATGGAGCTGTTTGAGATTTGCTAGTATTAATTCTTTATTACAAATTTGATAGAATTTATCATGAATCCATTTGGTTCTAGGATTTTCCTTGTGTGGAAAGTTTTAATTATTGTTTCAAATTTGTTCCATTTAATGGGTGTATTTAAGTTGTTTATTATGAAAATAAATACTGAATTACTGATGAAATTAGTAGGAAGTATTAGGAAAATTACTTACTGGTGAAATTAATGAAGAGATGCTAAATTCACTTTTTAAAATGTCAGAGAAGCCAATTTGGCAAGTGCATGAAATGCAGATGTGTAGCATCCTTAGTCCATTTTCCTGAAAGCTGAGTTAAAAGTAAATACCACAAAAAATCTTAAGAATGTAACATTTAGATTTGCAAAAAAATGGAAATATAATATATCAAAATATTTTTAAAAATTTTATGGAGAATAATCAATAGTCTTGTCTATAGTCTTATTTATTCTGTTAAAAGAATATAGCTATTCAATGATTATTAATAGAATTCTGCTGTACTCACATATCAGTCTCTTGCTCAGCCATTATTAGAGAGAATTTTTCATGCTGTAGCAAAGAATAAATACAGAGACCCACTCTATAATAAATAAGAGTGTGAGAAACCTTGGAGCATTCACCCTTAAATGGGATGGTTTTGTCCAATATCTCCCCTTTGGACTCAGGATGCTGTAGTAGCTGTAAAAAGGTAAGAGCCAATAGAAGATGAACAACACCAAGGGAAAAAAATCTTCCTACACAGAACAGGAAAGGCACACATACGAATTCACAGAAATGGTACCAGCACGCACAAGGTCATCATGGGTCTAAGTCAGATGGTGTCATACTGCTGAGATGGGAATTGGACACAAACCCCATCTACAACCCAGAAGCCATCTTAAATTGATAACCAGTCACAGAATCAAAAAAAAAAAATAGTTTTCCTCCCTGGGTACATAATACTTAGACAATTATTCCAATTCATATGTGAAAATATTAATTACAAATGTGATAATAAGAAAATATGAATTACTTTATTAAATTAAATTGGATAAACAAATTGTTGTATGGCCTTAAGAATGGCAGGCTCCAGGATGAGATAGATTAATAGGTAACAGTACATGCCACCAAGACTAATGGCAGTTTCGTCCCAAGTCCATATATGGAAGAAGAGAAACAAATCCTGTAAGTTGTACTCTGATTTTGCCATGCTTTCCATGGTAAGCTTGTACAAAAACATACACACTACACACACACACATACACACACACACACAAGCATGCATCATGCACACATACACACATGTACACAAATATGCTCATACACATTCAAACAAAACTGATTATATTTTAAAACCATGCAGTAGAAATAGAAGTCTCTTCAACTATTTAAAAGTAATATTTTTCGAAAAATTAAATTGAATAATCATATATATGGACAGGTTGCACATGTCAACAACAAGGACAAAAAAGAGAAAACAAACTGGATGTTGGATGAGGCTATATAATCTCAATGTTTGCCCCAAGTAATGTTCTTCATCCAGCAAGGCTAGCACTGCCAAGGATGAATAAAGTGTTCAAATACCTAAACATATTAGAAGTATTTCGATACAAACCCATCATAATTAAATGAAATTTCAACATTTCCACTTAAATTTCATACTTTCTGTCTTTTAAACAAATTAATTTGATAATTATTTTTCAGTTTGCCCTTTTGTTTTCAATTTATCCATGAAACAATGATTTTATAGAGGATTGTAAGCCTGTCCTTCAGTCAAAACGTCTCCAGCCAGGACTGAGATGCAGTCTTCTAATTCGCATGTGTCCATTCACTGTATACCACTTACGAGCTTCCAACATTGAGCACTATGTAACCAGCTCATCAGTCAACAGTTCTCTAGCTCAGGGTGAGGAGCACGCTCCATTCCTGTGATGTCTTACTGTATACTGCTTACATGAACTCCAATGTTGAGGTGCCACTTGTAATGACCCTGTCAGTCAACGAGTCTAGCAAGAGAGATAGTGGAGGATGGGTCAAGAGACTGAAGAATGAGACAAGACAGGTTGATAAATCTTTCCTTATGAAAGGAAATCTGGTATTTATACCCTTTAACCACGTGCTTGCCTTGTGGACAAGCAGGGAACCAGTAAAGGCACATGCCAATGCCTTGCAGTGTGGAACCACGTCACCTTGCAGCTGGGAGCACTAAGCAGCAAAACAAGATATGTGAGAAAACTGAACAAATGAGTTGATGTAGATTGTAATATCTTTTAACTTTCTTGGGACTTCCTTTGTCAGGTCATATATATCCAACTGTCTAAACCAAATTAAAGTATAATTCCTACCAAATCTTTTAAAATCTCCCCTAGGAAGAGAGAATGGGAGGGTGTAACTTGAAGCAGTAGCTAACCACTGTACTCATTTCCATTTGGTTTGAAATTAAATTATATTTCTGATTATTTGATAAATATCAGCTACTCTCACTTTGCATTTAGGAATGTGAGAGAGCAAAAACTGTATTTGTTTACCATTAATTTCATATCTCAAGGGATAACAGGGTAAAAACTAATGCAGAGAACAGAAAGATGAAGCAAACTTTGGCTTCAGGATTAAGCATTAGCTATTTATATATCCTGCCAATGGAAACAGAAAATAAGTATAATCAGAATGTATTATATATGAGTATGAATCTATCAAAAATAATTTAATTGAAATTAAAATATAAAAATATAAATGTTATACAGTTGTTTAATAATTATTTTACTTAACTAGGACATAGCTATACACTAACATGGGTGTCAAACACAGATTAAGTGATCACTAAATATATATTGAAAAAAAAAGTAATGACTAACTATAATAACAAGAAAAAGTAAATTAATATAGACTTTTCTGTATATAAAACCCCTCATTATAATCTGCAAGCTATACTTTGGGACCTTCTCAGTGCCCACCACATATCAATATTGTAGACACTTCAACCAAACAGTTTGTACCCAGAATTTGATCCATAGTAGAAATTTTGTACATTAATGATAGTCAATAAATATTGAAAACTTGCTAAGTAAACATGGCACATAGCAAGTCATATAAAAAAGATGTTTTTTATTTGGAACAACTATTAAAGAAAATGTAGCATTATTAATAATTTAATATGAGATATTAAATAAAATAAATGTAAATGTGGTCATATAATATTTATTTTAAAGCTAATTTGGAGAACTATGTATCTAAATTCAATGTTATCTCAGCACTGTGGTAGTGCCTGTATCTCTATTGTATACAAATGGCAAACAGTGCATGTACTCAATGTCAGACCACATTAGGGTTTAGGATACAAACAAATGGGCAGGCAAGTTGAAAGATAAAGATGAAGTATAGGTCAGTGTCATAAATAGTCAACTTTTTAACACACCATACGGAATTAAAATAGAAAAACTCCAGACAATGTGAGCTCTGCTAGACATAGATGTTCAGTGTGCCTGGGGAGCAATTGAATGGATGATAGGTTCGACTTACAGTCAGCTTCATTAATGATATCGTGACATCAGGACTATGAACAAAGTTACAGAGAAGATGCTAGGAAATCTGAGCTAAGAATGACCTACACATGAGAAATGCCACTGAGGCCTTTTTGGATGAAATGAATAAATTGGTGGGGGTAGTTAGAAAGAAAATAATTATATCATTAAAAATGATAAAGCAAAATAGTAGAGAGAAGATCGGGAAGATGAGAGGGAACTGTGTTATTAAGGAGCTTTTATCTGGGGAAAATTCCTTGAATTGAAGAGAAGAACAATGTTTCATTTTCTCAGAGAATAAATGAAGAGATATTTAATAAACCAGGTAACTGTGTTAGTGATTTCTAACTTGAAGGAGTTCATGTATTGAATTCAATTGAGCCCATTCTTTTAATGCTGGAGAAAAAAAAGTGTCCAAAAATTTGTGTGTTAAATGAAATAATAAATAAATAAATAATAAATAATAAATAATGTAAACAAATAAATAAAGGCTTTGGGAAGGAGGACAACATTTGACATGTAAATAAATAAAACAGTCAATAAAAATATTCATACATGGTTGTGATAGGTGGAAGATACTGAGAAAATGCTCATGTAGAAGACAATTATGAATGAGCATCAAAGACAGAAAAAGGACATTCTAATAAAGACATGATTCTTGATAGACAGAAATATTTATTTTTGAGAATAGTGCTGATTCCCCCAATACCGACCTATTTTTTTTTAATTCACTTTACTCATGTATATTTTCGACTTTTGGAAATAGAGTAGCTCTATGGAGCCTAGGACATCCATGAATTTGTGGTGATTTCATCTCTCCCTTTTCATTGCTGAAAGGACTGAAGGTATGCATCAGAAGACTTAGCTAGTTAGTCAAATTTTTAGATCATTATCATTTACGCAGAGGAATTGTAATAATAGACAAAGGCGAGTAGAGAAATTAATAAGCATCTCAAGGAGGCGGGCTTGGGTGTTAAAATTGGAAAGTGATCTAGGTAGTAAGTTTAGAAAATAAAGATAGTAAATAAACGAGGGGAAAATATATTTCTCAATTATATCATGAACCTGGATGGAGTTAGTTATGCCATGGCAATACTGTATGTTATACTCAATAATAATATCAGTGTAGTTTAAGTGCTATCTACCCTACATACAGCATAAATTCATGTTTATTATGACATATTGATGGAAACTTATGAGCTCATTGTTACTCTTACATATTTAAACCTTGGTAAAATATGTAACCTTAAGACTTAGGTAGAAAATGGTCCCACAGGCCATGTATAGAAAGCTCATCCCATGCTTCTGTTGACATTGGACCATGGTGATGCTAATCTCATCATAGATTAATCAAATGACAAATGATGAACACAGGGCTGATTTTGATATTAGAGTACCTAGTGTTCTCAGTGGAATACATAGGTCCCTAGGCAGCTGTCTTTGAGGAGTATATCTGATCCCTCATCTCTCTCTCTCATTGCCCTTTCTTTGCTCTACTGTGAATAGAGTAACTTTGTTCCATTGTTCTTTATGCCATTATTTTGGGCCAACACAAGACCTAAATGTAATTGACCTAGCCAACCACAGGCCAAAATCTCTAATCTAAGAACCAATATATTTTTCCTCCCTTTAAGATTTTTTTTGTCGTGTCCTTAGTCACAATGTAACCAAACCCGCAGACATAGCAAACAAGGTATCATATTAGGACATAGGAAATCAACTGTATCTATATGTGTTGTAAAGACATTTACTCCTTGCTTTAAGATAATTTAAAGAATTTTTATATAGGTTAGATTATTTTTCTGTGATATTAGCTAACTAAACACTTTATGTAATATTTAATTACATATATCATTGATTTTTAAATTTGTGCGTGTGTGCTTTGGTGTGCGTGTGCACGAGTTGCATGTGCATCTGTGAAAAGCAGCCTGCTAGTTAATGCCAAGTGTCTTCTACTGCCTTTTTGAAACAGTCATTTCATTGCATGGGTCTCACTTATAGGCTAGACTGGCTAGCCAACTAGCTTTGGTAATCTACCTCTGACCCCAACCTAAGATCCTTAATATTTTATAATATTTAAGTTACCAAATACATTTTTAAAGCATTTAAAATAAAAGGCTTATTCCAAGCGAGCATATTCCAATGTCTCAAATAAACCATTTTCTCAAGTCAAATGCAAATATGTAATCAAAACTGGGTAATCAATGACTAATTATTATCCTATTATCCTTTATTTAATTAGTCAAACAAAATGTACAATCATATCATGCATAACAAATACTCATTAGCTTTAGTTGAAAAAGTCTGAATGTCTTATTTGTAATCAATTAATTTATATACAGACTAGATAATTTGTCAAATTGACTTGAAAGTAAAACATTAGCAAACTGTTCTGTAGCATGGTTAACAACATTCTTTTTTCATAAACCTTTACCCAAGAAGACAGTTCTCATCAGTGCCCCATCTCCTTGAGCCTCAGAACTCCAATGTTGCAGTTTTCTCTATTATTTCAAGGACTTTGATTTTGTAGAAATGGCAACAGGTAATAGGATGAGTTTTTCTCAGAAGTGTTATAACAAAAAAATAGCATTGGACAACCAAACACACTGATACAAGAAGGTAGAAAACCTCAAGAAAAATTCTGCAGTCTACTGTTCTGTGAGGATTAGAGCAAACTGTAGTAGAGACTCTCCAATACTCAAAGAGCACTCTGCTGACCAAAACCACGAGGCAAGATATAAAGTTCATGTTCTCTGTGAACATGCTATGGGAGTCAACTTGACCTGAAACTCAACAGATGTAAACTGTATGTCAGCTAGGATGATCAGAGATGATGAAAAGAATGCACGAGTTCTGGTAGGTCAAAGATATGTAGATAAAAGGTAAGTGCTAGTGCAGGCATAGATACTTCAGAACTCTGTTTATTGAGGTCCTTTCAGGGATGGAAATTATTTTGTGGCTGTTCCTCATGCTGTGAGCTGGGAAACTACTGAAGAAGAATTAAGTCATATTGATCTTGGGAATATATATATATATTACACACACATATATACATATGTGTGTGTGTTTGTGTTTGTGTGTGTGTGTGTGTGTGTGTGTGTAAAATCTACTAAATATCACCTCTAACAGGTTTGAACTGGAGACCAAAGCATCAACATTAATCCCATAAGGCAACTTGTTGGGAAAAGGAACCATTATCCACTGTTCAGAGGACTACATATCAATGGAGGATATAATTTATTTTACTCCTGTTTCAGTCTCTCTTTTATTTGTATGTTTTCAAATTTGCACTCCTGTGTAATATTTACTATCATTGGGTCTTTCCAATGCGTGATTATGGTTTATGGAGGTCCTGTGGTGTTTTGCTCATCTTCAACCCATGTATCACAGAAGAGTATATATAAGAATTGTCTTTCAATTATCCTAAAAACAAGGAGTAAATGTCTGTAAAATTCCAAAAATCCAAATAATCACCTTATTCTTACTTCGTCATAATGGAATAAAACTGAAAGTCAGTAACAAGACACACTACAGAAACTAGAACTAAACATGGGATCAATACTTATTTTCTCTTCTTTCCCATTCCATTAGTTCTTGATTATTATCATGTTATATAGCTTTACAATCATTAACAATACTTCTAAGAACATGCTCATTATTTTTCTAACCTCACTATTGAATATGTAATTTAGTCATCCAATTAAATTTTATTTTATTTTAGCATCAGGATTTTTAGAAATTCTTTTTTCTGTTACCTTATGCAACAAGGAAGATATCCCAATAAGAAGATCTATATAAAATAAAGCAAATAGAGTGAGTATGGAAAAGGAGAGACACATCTACTCCAACAAAATTATGAATTACAACATAGAAACATACAAAAATAGCTAAAGATAAGTCAATTTATCACCACAAAAATCTCACAATGTCTCAATGTCTGAAATAAATGATATTGAAATAACAGAAAAACAAGGACCATATTTCATAATCTTACTTTTAAGAAGATTCAACAATTTCAAAGAGAAGTTGCATGAGCAGACAAAGTAACAACAGCATCAAAAAATCAATTAGAACCTAATTAAGAAAATAAGACCAAAAAGTCAACAGAAACGTGAAACAACAGAAGTAACTCCCTTTCTATACCCAATGAAACAATCTAAAGACAAAAAATTTTGTCTAAATTAGCCTAAAGGCAGCAGCTACTAAATATTTATTTTATTGATTTTTTTCCCAAATAGAAAACATGTCAGATAAGTAAACTCTTAACAATTCCAAAAACCCAAATAATTACCTTTTTCTTACCTGATCATAATGGAATAAAACTGAAAGTCAGTAACAAGAGACATGACAGTAACTAGAACTACACATGGGGATCAGTAATAACATTTGACTATTCGTTCATTGATGAATCAAAGAGGAGACATTTTTAAATGAGTAGAATAAAATTGAATTTAAATGAAAACTAATCAACTTACCAACATCTTTCAAACATTAGGATAAAATAAAGGATGTTATAAAGAGAAGTTCCTGAACATGCATATATTTATTTCAAATGATGAGATAAATCTCTAGAATATATGCTAATGTTGTACTTCAAGTGTTCCAGAAACACAGGAAAAATTGCTAAAGCCCAAGTTAGTAAGTAAAAAATAATATTAAAAATAAGTGTAGTAAGTAATAAAATAGAGAAAAGAATATAATACATTCAATGAAACAAGGAGTATGTTCTTTGAAAGCTTGTACAAGATTGACAGACCCTTGGCCAAAACTAGCAAAATGAGAAAGAAGAAAGAAACTAATAAGGCTAGAAATGAGATGCCTCATCACAACAGATAGCAATAAAATTGAAAAGATAGCCCATGGATATATTAAAAACTCAAATAATGATAACTTAAATAATGCTGAATAAATAACTTTTTAGACACTCATGACATACCAAAATGAACAAAGAGAATGGAAAAGTTACATAGCTAAATAGAAAACAATCATTCTTTGTTGAACTGAAAAAGGACAGGGCCAGAAGGTCTCACTGATGCATTTAATATATTTTTAATTTAATTAGTAGGGAATTAGCCTATACTCCTCAGATTAATAAATCAACTTGAAAACTGAATTTTAAGTTAATACTATCCTGATACCAAAATGAGTTAAGAGCTTATTTAAAAAAAAAAAACTATAGACAAACATTATTGATAAACATGACTTATGAACATTATCCACAAAGTACATGAAAATCAAATTCAATGAACAAATGATGGCAAAGTTGATTTTGCCACAGGAGTATAAGAATGAGCCAACATATGTAAATTGACAATTATAAAACAAAATTTAACAAGCCACAGACTTATGATAAGAAATCTCCCTACCATCACAATAGATGGTTTAAGAAAAATAAAAAAAGACACTAGAAGATGGGAAGACCTCCTATACTCATGGAATGACAGAATTAATATCATCAAAGATGGATGGATACAGAGTCAATGAACACAGGTCTTGTCAAATTTCTTATGATAGCCTTCACAAAACCAGCAGAAAAAATACTCGGAGTTCCATATGGAAAATCTAAGAGCTAAATAACAAAGGAATCCTGAGCAAAATTAATAATATTATAATCGTTGCACTGTCTAATTTCACAGTATGTTATAGGGCGATAGTAATAAAAATTTCCATTATACTATCATTGATGGGAGAGCTACTGTCATCCTTAGCAGCCTGACAAGTCCCCTAAGACGCTATGGGACTTTGAATCAGCTTAAGGTTTGTGGCTTTATAGTAAAAAAGAATTTCAGAACAGGGCAGTTTATAAATTACATGAAAATTTATTCAGTATATTTTAATATAAGCTTCAGTATGAAAGTTAAGAGAAAGAGAAAGTTGTTCAAAATTAGAGTCAGATCCAGAGCATGGGTAAGAGTCTCTCTGAGAAGATTCCCAGAAAATAAGTGACCCTCAAATGTAGGTATGTGCTCCTCAAGGGAAGTCTCAAGTGTCCAAGCTAAGAAACATTTTACTTCTATTTTCTCTTTTTAAATGAAAAAAAAAAAAAAAAACGGTGATATGTCTTTGCTGCTACCTTGGATGAATTTATTATACAGAATTATAAGCTGATAATTATATAGAATTATAGACCAAGAGCCTCCATGGTTGCAGAAAGAGTCCAGCATATGTTCATCCACTCTAAAAGAAGTTTTAGTCAGGTTCCTGGGTAATTGGTGTTCAGCTAGGAAGAGTGGAGAGTTTTGATCAATTAATAGTGCTGTAATTGGTGTGTCTTTTCTGACAAGAAACTTCCGCTACATTCTAGGGTAAAGAGTTCCTGCTCCTTGTCATGTACCCATGATTTTCCCTGCCACTATATCCTGCCTCGGTACTGGCACAAAAATGACATTTAGATCACTGGAAAGCCATGGAGAACACAGCATAAAATCCATATAGCTTTAGCTACCTAATATTTTGGCAAGGATCTAAAAAATACATTAGAGAAATGACAGCCCCACCAGACAACAGTTCTGGGAATACTGGATAACAACACATAGAAGAATGAAAAATTGATTTTTATCCATCCCACTAAGGAAAAAATTAAAATCAAAATGCATCAGACATGAATGTCAGACATGAAGCATTAAAAGTACTTGATTAAAAAAAAAAAAGAAAAGGGAAAATGCTTCAAGAAATAAAGACAACCAGTGACTTTTTATAAATGACAATAGGGCAAGAAATAATTCTAAGAACTTACAAATGAGATTACATAAAATTAAAAAGCTGTACAGTAAAAGAGAAAACAACAACAACAGAGTGAAGAGACAGCTATCAGAAAATATCTAGCAACTACACATCTAACAGGAGTTAACATTTACAATTTATAAAGCGCTCCCTCTCTCTCTCTCTCTCTCTCTCTCTCTCTCTCTCTCTCTCTCTTCTGTGTGTGTGTGTGTGTGTGTGTGTGTATGTGTGTGTATGTGTGTGTCACAAATTTAATTTGTGCCAGATTCCTCCACTTGTGCTGGAATTTCAATGGTCTCTCTCAATTCATTGCCCCCTTTTCTTAGTTGTTGTTACACGCATGAAAGTGAGCAATCAGGGGTAGATGTGGGAGTGTTTGGACTGAGGAAAGAGAATAGAGAAATTATGTAATTATACTACAATCTCAAAATAAAAGAAAAATGTCAAAAATGATACCAGTTTCTGAGTTCTGCTTGTTTTCACAATCATGCACAAGTAAATGTTAAAGCATTCCTATAAGAGTGAGTTCGGACCTTTCCCTATTTTCTATCAACTTCCATGAGTAGGAGACGGATGGCAAGGCCTCTAAGAAGGATTTATGATTGACTTTATTTCTTGGTTGTAAGAAAGAGGTATTTATGAACCTTCATAGAACTGATATATTTACAACTATGGTGTAACTCTTTTCTTGGCTAGACTTTCCTTTCCTTGGACTTCTGCTGTTGACCCTGTCCTCCTTGTCTACCATTCATAGATCTAGATCCTCTAACCCCAGATGTGGATCTCCACTATGTTCTTCAAGTACTATTAGCATAATTAATGGTGGAGTGAAAAATATGGGAGCAAACTGGGGGTTGAGGTTTGAAGAAAGGATGGGACAGAGGGGTGGGAACGAAGAATGAGGAGAGGATGAATTCACCAAAACTAATGACAAAACCCCACTAATTAGATAGTTTAAAAATACAATTCATTTACATGAAATTTTAGGGTGAATACCCTGTATGGATGGACAATTCTGTTCCTATAAAACTTCTTTATTTAATGAAAATCACAGTTCTAGGCATAGGATACTACCTATGCTCAATTCTACATGCTATATTGCTCTATATACTATATTTCTCAATGAAGTCCCAAATGTCCTTAAAATGACACATGATATTGTCACTTCTCTTGATTACATTTCTAAAATTACCACATTTCGGGATATTGCATGAGACAGAAATCTACTTTGACCTGATCAAGAAGGTCTCTTCCTGCTTACTATCTCCATACCTCTAAAAAGATAATATAAAGTTTACTGGGGAAGAAAAGACATCAATGGCATTAAACAGCTTTGGAATATGCATCCTACATTACAAACTTGCCAGGCAAGGCTAACCCATAGGTGCAACAGTAGCATGGCTGTTATGAAGTAACCAACAATTTTCTGATTGGATTTAAGGCTTGTTCCAAGGGGGTATCTTAGGCTTTCACTGCTGTGAAGAGACACCATGACCAAGGCAACTCTTTTTTTGTTTTGTTTTTGTTTGTTTGTTTGTTTTATTGGATATCTTATTTATTTACATTTCAGATTTTATCCCTTTTCCCCATTCTCCTCCCACCCTCATAAACCTCGTATCCCATCCCTCCTCCTTCTTTTTGCTTTCATACCATTTTAATTACATGTAAGTATTAAGGTCAGTTCTAGTTTGAGCAACCAGCAATACAATAGGTGCAAACAGTCAAGGAACAAGCAAACCAATAAACACAAATAGTCAAAGAACAAGCAAGGTAATAAACACAGTCCCATGATCACTCCTGTGATCACTATTCTGAAGGGCTGATCAGGATGACCAAAATATCTGACCCTATTTCCCTGTCCTAGTCCAAAGTCATTTTCATGTCTGAAGCCTACTTCTTTGTTCCATGTCAGGAGCCATAATGGGACAAGCTAAATATTAGCAGGTGATCATCCTGAAAAGGCCTGCCTTGGATTATTATATAATCTGCAACAGGTGTGTCTTTAACAGCAAGGCTGTAAGGGACTCATTTTTAGGAAAGACTTCTGCTATTAATATGCTTTTCCCATTATTATTAAACAGATATAACAATCACTAAGTAATAGTACACGCTTTGGAGCAGATCTCTGCAGATCCACAAAGATGTACTGTCTTGTAGTGATGCTATATAGACAAATAGATGATTTCTTAAGTCTTAATGATGATCCTATAAGAATTCCTACAATTATATCAATGATTATTAAGCTCTTTTATAACGTGACCACTATTAGGCTCTTTTCTGATAGTGAAAATTGTGATGAGAACTCTGCCAGTCTCCCAAGTGTCACCAGTTAATTGCTCTTAGATAGTAACCAGACTTTCCTTCTCAGAGCATATTCCAAGAAGTTGTAAAACAATTAACCAAAGGTCATTAAAAGGGAACTAATGATTTATTATAGGTGCTAGGACAGAAGATAAAATATTGCCTGGGTTTATCTATACAAAACTTCACTAATAACTTAGTTATAGTTTTAAACCTTCAGTGAACCTGTGGAGCTGTGACAGGTGATGGATGTTTAGCCAGATAATTACTCCTAATAGATATGCATGTAAACATTCTCTGTTGTAAACTTCTACTTCAATTTATGATTTGATTTTTGGTGTGAAGTTGTGATGAACTTTGTAACATGTGATCATGTATTTTCAAAAATGTACAAGTACTGAGGACAAAGAGATTAGAGGCAGATAGAATAGAGAAATAGAATAGAATTTTTTCCCTTTCCCCAGATAAGAGTAGAATTTTTCCCTACCCTCCCTCTCCGCCTAGGATCTTTCCACTTTTCCCCTTAGATAGCTTTCATAGGAAACTTTTAACAACTTAATAATAAACCCTAAAACTACTTTTGTAAGTGTCCTTTTCTTCCTGTGACTTCAGACTAGTAGGTTAGAGCAAGTTAGAGCGCAACAGTTCCTGCTGCGATAGAACAAAGGCCACATTGCCTAATCCTCTGCTGTTAGGCTACAGGTATTAATCACCTAAGACTGCAGTCTTTTACCCTCAGAAGGAGCAAGGAGTTTTCAAGATTTTTTAGAAGTTATCATCAGCATTTCAGTACAGGTCAGAGAACCAGAAAGCCCTAAAATCCTCAGACTTTAAAGCCATCACCAGAGTCCTACTCTGTGCCCCTGCCACTATCCTCTCTGAGCCGGGAGGTTCCCAGAAGTTCTAGCCTAAGTTTTATATTCCTGCCTGAAATTACTTCTTTGTTCTAGCCTAAGATTTAGATTCCTGCCTGAAACTACTTCTTTGTCCTAGCCTAATGTCACATTCCTACCTGAAGATCAAGGCAACTTTTTTTTTTGGTTTTTCGAGACAGGGTTTCTCTGTGTAGTCCTGGCTGTCCTGGAACTCACTCTGTAGACCAGGCTGGCCTCAAACTCAGAAATCCGCCTGCCTCTGCCTCCCAAGTGCTGGGATTAAAGGTGTGCACCACCAACGCCCAGCAAGGCAACTCTTATAAAGGCAAATGTTTAATTGGGACTGGCTTACATTTTCAGAGGTTTAGTCCATTATCATCATGCTGGGAAGCATGGCAGTATAAAGGCAGACATGGTGCTGAAGGAGTCTAAGTTCTGCATCTTGATCTGAAGGGAGCCAGAAGGAGACTATTGTCTGCACTGGGTGGAGCCTAAGCATAGGACACACTTCCTTCAACAAGGCCACACCTCCTAATAGGTCCACTCCCTATGACCAAGCATTCAAACATATGAATCTATGGTGGCTACAGCTACTCAAACCACCACAGAGGGATTTCTTTCTTTGTAATGTAGACCTGGTTAGAATCTCATGGTGGAGTTTATAAGATCTAGAGTGGAAAATACTTGTATAATTAGGATTCTCATAGGAACAGAATGGATGAGAATTCTCAAGTCAGCTTTTATTTAAATAGTAACAACATCTGAATCACACACAGTGGACTGAGAACTGGTAGTTGCTTGGTCCTTGAGGCTGGATGCTGAAGTAATTGAAATAGTCCAAGTAGAAAATCTGGTCCACAAGGATGAGAGTGCCTTGGAAGTCATGATCTGATGCAGAAAACCGGGAATGCTCTTGTAGGGCCACTGGTCCCTAGTCCATCAGGAAGCCTGGAAATGCTGACTGTGATAGCAGCTAAGGAATCATAATCAATAACACAGGAAAATATCAACTCAGTGGCAAGAGGGGAGTTCAAGTGAGTAAAAGACAGGTAACCTTTCTATGACTGTTGCCAGATGATGTAGTACACAACCAGGGTGTTACTCTGACCAATGGAAATAATCAGAACAGTCCTTCAATTAAGACTCACTTCACAAATGACTCTAATCTGTGGCAAGTTGATGTTCAAACCAACCATAATATTTAGTGAAATGGTAAAGTTGTCTAAACGTTTTCTAAATATTTATGCTAGTTATAGAATTGTGATGCTCTCAGCTTTGGTCAGAAAAGGTTTCATTTTACCATGGACCAAATAACCATGAAAAAATTTTCTTTTCCTTTTTTATTGGATATTTTCTTTATTTACATTTCAAATGTTATTCCCTTTCCCTGTTTTTCCATCAGACACCTCCTATCCCATCCTCCCTCCCCTTAATTCTATGAGGGTGTTCCCCTGCCACCTACCTACTCCCGCCTCCCAGCGCTGGCATTCACCTACACTGGGATATTCAGCCTTCCTAGGACCAAGGGCATCTCCTCCCATTGATGTCCAACAAGGTCATCCTCTGCTACATATGAGGCTGGAGTCATGGATCCCTCATGTGTACTCTTTGGCTGATTGTTTAGTCCCTGGGAGCTCTGGGGGTTCTGGTTGGTTGATATTGTTGTTCTTCCTATGAGGTTGCAAACCCCCTTAGCTCCTTCAGTCCTTTCTCTAACTCCTCCATTGGGGACCCCTTGTTCAGGCCAATGCTTGGTTGTAAGCATCCACCTCTGTACTTGTCAGGCTCTAGCAGAGCCTCTCAGGAGACAGATATCTCAGGCTCCTGTCAGCAAACACATCTTAGCATCTGCAATAGTGTCTGGGTTTGGTGTCTGTATATGGGATGGATCCCCAGATCGGGCAGTTTCTGGATGGCCTTTTCTTCAGTCTCTGCTTTACACTTTGTCTCCATATTTCTTCCCTTGAGTATTCTGTCCCCTCTTTAAGAAGGACCGAAGCATCCAAACTTTGGCCTTCCTTCTTCTTGAGCTTGATGTAGTCTGTGAATTGTATCTCGGAGAGACGACTCAGAGTTGAGAAGAAATTTTCCAGATATTAGAATTTCTAGCAACAGGGTCTTTTACATTCCAACAGAATAAAATTTCAGCCTTGAGAAATGGTCATGGATCAAAGGAAGGATTAAAATGTGGCAGAGATAGGCATAGTGACAGAAGTCTACAAGCCCAGCACTCAGAAGCAGAAGTATCACAAGTATCAATTTGAGGCTAGTCTGAGCTACTTCCTTGAAGTTTCTCAAAAAGTCAACAGCTGGGGATTTGGTTCAGTTAGAGAGAACTTGTCTAGCATGCATAAATTCTCCCGAATATCCATCTTTAATGCAATTTAAAATGCTTATTTGTATTTATCTGCACAAGCATGCATGTATCTGTTTGTGTGTATTCTTTTGTAAAGGCATGTGTGTGCACCCAGGAGACCAATTATGTGTGCACATGTGTGTACTCGTGTGCTGATTATGTGTGCATGAATGTGCATAAATATGCATGCATGACCATGCAGGAAGAGGACTTCAGATTTCTTGAAACTCGAGTTCCCGGAGGTGGTTTGTTACCCAGTGTGGGTGCTGGGAACTGAATTCAGTTCCTTTGCAAGAGTAGCAAATGTTCTTTAATGTTGTGTCATCTCTCCAGCATTCCAATATTGCTTTTAAAAAGTGAGTTTTGCATCTGTTGTGAAATAGCTTTACAGTTTCAGAGAAATAATTTAAGAATGAGATGTATTTAATACTAATGGAAAGTAAACTAGCATCTTTTTTTTTCTCCTGCCAGAACTGCACATTCATAATTCAGAGATGCGGCTGGGAAATTCAATTAATTAGACATTTGTGGTGTGTTTTCAAAGTAAAATCCAAGTATAATTATCAAAGCTTATGATCATATTATTGTTGTAAGCTCTCATTACCTCCTCCAGGGAACATTTTTACTATTACAAATGCGAATCTTCTTCCTGTAATCATGCTCTCCTTTTGCCTCTTTTCCACCCGGATGGATATGCGTAGATTATAGATATATAAACTGAAGACACAGCCTAAGAACTCTGAAAACTCTACCTTCATTGTACTTTCCCAGGTCATTGGAAAAGAAATTGTGAATAAATGCTTGATGTTGTTAGAAATAAGTATGGCTCCACGTTCATAAGGTAGACAGCACAGCGTTGTTAGGATATTATTAACATGGTTGCATTAAAACTTTTAGTTACACACAGATGAGAGAGCTCAGGGAGTAAAACACTTACTGTGAAAGTAAGCTTGGTGCTTTCAGAGCGATGAGACAAAATAAAACTTTGGATTCCAGGTGCTTTGAAAATTGTAGCAAACAACAATATTATAGCTTTCCAATAAAGACTGGGTATCTTGTATTCTCCTCCCTCTTTAGTTCTAGCCTATATAGAGCCATATTAATGTTATTATATAATAAATAATATTTTACATATATGATATATATCATATAAATAATATATTTATATATAAATACTTTCATTTGTAAGTAATAGAATTGTATAAGTAGTATCATTTCATAATTTTCACTATACTATTTGATCATTAATAGCTATTCTCATTTATATATAAAACCAAGAATCTAAAAATACCACTATGAAAGCTACAGTCACTCATCCTGATGTCATATAAAGAGTTACTTTTACTTTTATTACTGTAATATGACTCTCTTGATCTAATTTCTACAATATTGTTAATTAATTTGGCTACATATGTTCTTATAGTTTATTAACAAATATATATTCCAAATCTTAGTTTATTATTCATTTAAATGCATGATAGAATCATTGTTTGCACATGATCACTTAAGAAGTTTTTATTATGCTAGATTATGAAGGTACTTTCTATTTGAATTATGTTATCTTTTTCTAGACTGCCCTGTTTTCTATTTACAAGGGAGGGGACCAGTAAGGAATATAGACCAGAATACTAACCAAAATGCCAAACCTAATATTTTTTTGAAATATAATTTAATGAGGTCAAAATTTTTAATCCAATTCACTTTGTAAATGATCCCAAGAGTTTTGTAATAGTCATTTCATATTAGTTTAGAAAAAGAAAGAGTACTATGTAAAAGGCTGTTGGATATGTAAATTAATAAGTATTAATTAGCTCCAGCAGCCATTTTTAAGTTTAAGTATTAAAACTTATCTAAGGCAATAAGACCAACTCGGGTCTCAGTAATTTGCATTTTTATAGTTCTTCCTCAAGCAATCTAGAATTGACTCTTATTGCCAAGAGAGGGTAACAACTAGTTTGTTAAACTCACTTTACAGTAGACTGTGGGGTTAAATATGTAGTACACTTCCTGATTCTCAAGATTTTTCATTAAAATGCTAACATTTTTAATAAAACATGCTCTCTTTATGTTTAATAGGCTCCCTAAAAATCAATTGACATTGAAGATATTACAAGCTTATTTTGTTTTCTTTATTCTCTATTTCTCTGCTGTCTTCATCTTTGCCCTTGCCATCCCTCAAGGCACTCACCTATCGCCTTCAAGCACATTCCATTCAACCCCACTATTAACTATTAATGTGATGTAAATGTGTTCCTATATTTATTAGATGCAATCAGTTCTGATGCAAAAGAGAGAGGGCTTATTGAAAATGTACGGTATGTCAAGGAATTAAAGAAGACCTATTTGAAAAAAGGAACTTTCAAGAGGGACAAACTCTGCCTCTTTGAGAGTTGCTGCATGACAGGAGAATGCATATCTTCTTAGTGAATACTATTAATAAAACAGAAACAATGATCATATCAATACCTTGACTACAGAGGATAGTGTCTAGTAGTCATACTGTTCTATTTCAGCCAGACTGTGTTCAATACGCTAAGTGTCTAGTGGAGACTTGGAAGTGTGAGGCAGCTTAGGTTCTGTGTTGAGAAAGCACACTGCATCCCTTACACTATGTTTATTGATATTTATAATACAGACTCCTTCCCTATAGAATCCTTGAGTATGTGTCATTCTCCAGTATTGAATACAGTGAACATCTAGGTCACATATTTTAACTGCAAGTTAAAATAATAGTTCTTGCTTAATTTTTAAAACCATATTTCACACTGGCAAATTATTAATCTGTTTACATTTCTTAGAAGTTGTTTTAGACTTTTGGGCAATATGGCAGAACAGAAGTCATATCTTTCCTTGACTTCTTGGTGGTTGGGAAATTTCTACAGTTTGTTAGAGAAGCGTTTAAATCATTTAATTCATCTTGGTTAAACTTTGGTCAGTCAAATGCATCCAGAAATTCATTTACTTCTCTTATGTTTTCAAGTTTATTGACATACAAAACTTTTATGTATGTCCTAACGAGTCTTTGAATTTCTTCATTATCTTTTATGATTTTCTTTTCCTGTAATTTTGTTGATTTGGCACTCTGTTTCCTTTAGTTAACTTGATTAAGGGTTTGTAAATTCTGTTTATCTTTTCAGACAGTCAGTTCTGTGCTAGATTGTTTATCTTTAGGGATTTTAGATTTTCTATTTCATTAATTTCTCTCTATTTATTGCATTGAGGATTGGCTTGTATTGTTTTTCCAATGCCTTAAGTTTTCAACAAGTTATTTATTTGAGAACTCTCTGATTTTTTAATGTAGGCACTTAGAGTTACACACTTCTTTTGTAGTAATGCTTCATTGAATGCCATATATTCTGTTATGTTGTAATGTCAATTTCAATTGATTTTGCAAAATATTTTATTTCCTTCTTAATTTAAGCAATCTCGCCTTCATCATTCAATAGTTTGTTGTTTAGTATCTATGCATTTGGATATATTCAGTACTTTTAGAAAGGAACATTTTCCATGATAAAATTGCCAAAAATGAAACAACAAAAATACATGATTACTAAGCCAGTCTTAGAGAGGATATTGGAAAAAAAATCATTCAGTGTAATGTTGTTGGTGCTACCTGTCACCAGGTGTTTTCCACCCAGCCATTGTGCATCTAGAAATAATGACTCTGAGATTTCTTATATATGAACAAATGCCTAGACCAACAGCTTGGAACTATTCCCCCATTAGTTCATAATTTAATATCCTGTATATTCCATTCTTTGAATGCCACATGGTCTTCAGTTTCATGTTACCATCTCCCTGCCTCTGGGGTGACTATCCCATTCCTGAATATTTCCAGAATACTCTTTTTCTGCTGGATATCCTACCTTCTAATCCTGCCACAGCTCATTGGCCAAAGGCATATGTATTGACAGGTAAATGTTTTTACACAGTACACAAAACATTATCTCTACAATCTAAAGATTGGACAATTGAAGACCAAAAACATTTCAAACAATGCAAAATCAACAAAATGACAGAGAAAAACATAAATCTTTCTATTGTAACCCTGCATATTAATAACCTCAACTTTAAAATCAAAACACATAGATTAGTAGAATTGGATTTGAAAAACGAATCCATCTTTGTATTGATTAAAAGAAACAAACATTGTCATCAAAGATAAATACTATCTTAATGTAAATTTCAAAACTTCAAAGAAAAACTAATACCACTGCTTCTTAAATTGTTTTGTAAAATAAAAGTGAATGAATATTCCAAAACTTTTAACAAAGCCAATATTATCCTGATACCAAAATCTGATTAATACATCAAAAAGTAAGAGAATTATTGACTAATTTTCTTGATGAACACATACCCAAAAGTTTTCAGTAAAATACATACAAAACAAATTCAAGACCACATAAAATTATCATTAAACCATGATCAAGTTCACACAACTGTACTCGAAGACAGAAATCACATGCTAATTTAAAATGCTTTAGAAAAAGCCTTTGGAAAAATCCAACATAGGAATAGGAATCAAGTTGTAATCTTCTGCACATAAATAGCCAGTTCTGTCTAAATTTGCCTATGTTAGGTTGTCTATTGCTTTGTGTTAAATTCCATTGATCTCTGAATACACTTTTCAATGTGCTAGTAGATTTTATTTGCTCAGATTTTAGAGATGTTTTGTCTCTGTGTGGTTTCAGTAACAGGAAAATGACTGTTATAAAATGAAGTAAGAAGATTTCTTATGTCAAGTTTGAAAGGAGTTGAATTGTATTTTAAAACATTTCCTTAAACATTTGATATAATAGGGAAGTAAAGCTGCCACTTCCAGAACTGTAATTGTTAGAAGACTCCGTTTTTGACTCCATGTGATCTTTCATTCTGTTTACATTGTATGTGTTTTGTGACTTTTAACATAGATCATATATGTATATGGATTTAATCATTTCTTGTAGGCTTACTTACTGTTCTATAAATCTTTTAGTCTAGTGTGACCTTTGGGATGCCCATTGTTTTATCTATAATATCTCTTTTATATCTGCAGTGTTATTCATTTGACTATTCTTTGCTGTATTTATAAAATAAAATAAAGTAAAACCATTTATTTTATTATATTCTGGATTATCTCTCTACTCTCTCTCTCTCTTCTCTATCTATCTATCTATCTATTATTATTATTTATTATTTAGCTCATGATACCAGGACTTGAACTCAGGTCATCAAGTTTGTAGGAGGCACTTTTACCTATTCCGCCACCTCAACAGCATTCTTTGTTTCTTTAGATTACTGACAGTTTTAACAATTATTTGTATCTCTTTAAGAACCAATTCTTTATTTCAAAAGAAAAATAGTTTTGAAGCAAAGCACAACGAAAGTGCACAAGTCACAGAAGTTAGCAGTGAGGCAAGGAGGGCATATAATTAAGATATTATGTGTCATGAATACAAATCCCTTCAAGATAATGCATGGATCAGCATCATTTGCTGCATAATTTTACTACTCTGTTTTCACACCACTATCTTACAATAATAAATTACTTATAATTTATATAAATACTTCATATAGTGACATGGTAATGCCTTCTTGAAGTTATGGCTGCCTAAATTAGAGAAAATTATCACTTGAAAGGTTTCATTTTTCTTAATATAGTCTCAGAAAATTAGTCCTGTAATTTAGGGGAAATCATTTTTCTATATCAGAACAACATAAGCTTTCTGTTCAGCTGCTCTTCAGTTTCCTTTGTGTAAATGTGAAAGAGGGCATGACGTTGAATAAGCTATAAAACTCAAGACGAGCAAAAGACTCTGTTTAGTAATATCCTTAAGCATCATGACCCAAATTCAGACCATTAGCCTTCTTTGAAATTCACAGAACTCTCAGGAACAGGATGCATTAAATTTGAACAGAAAAGGGCTTTAGGCCATTGACACACTAAAATTGTATTTACTTAATATATAATCAGTCACTTCTTTGAATTACAAATTAATTAGCAAATGCCATTAATTTTTCAGAATCTATTTTAAGACTTAATTAAATCTTTGACTTTGTTTTCCATAGCACTCTGCCTTTGGAAATAACGTTATGGAAAGATTTGTCTTAAGTATTATCATGAATGTGATTAACTAGCTTTGCTATCATTCATTATATGCATATTACAGTTTTCCTTAATTGGAATTTTAACTATCACCATAAATGCTCTTCTTATAAATGTGCCTTATTATAAATGGCCCCAGAGTGTTAGCACTTATATAGGTGAATCAAATGTTTAAAAGATCCTTTAGTTTAAAAGAAAAAGAATAACATCAAAAATTTAGTTTAAAATGGAATAGAATCAAAAATCCAGAGGTAAAATCCATATAGCACCTTAGTTTTGACAAAGAAGCCAAAATTATAAAATGGAAAAAAAGAAAGCATCTTCAACAAATAATGCTGGTCTTACTGAATGTCAGCATGTAGAAGAATGCAAATGATTCTACGTCTATCATTCAGTATAAAGCACAAGTCCAAGTGGAACAAAGACTTCAACATAAAATCAGACACACTAAATTTGATGGAAGAGAAAGTGAAGAATAACTTTGAATGCATTGGCATAGGAAAAATGTTTCTGAACATAAGGCCAATAGCTAAGGTATTAATATCAACAATTAATAAATGAGACCTCATGAAACTGAAAGTCTTATGTAAACCAAAAGACATTGTTAATATGTCAAAACAGTACAAAATGGGAAATGATTATCTCCAATTCCACATGTGATAGAGAAATGACATCCTTGTTGTGTGTGTGTGTGGTGTGTGTGTGTTGTGTGTGTGTAATATCTGTAATATACAGTAAAACAAAACAAATAATTTGATTAAAAATGGGTGCAGAGCTAAACAGAGAATTCTCAGTAGGGAAATCTCAAATGGCTGAGAAACACTTAAATGTTCACCATCCTTTGCCATCACAGAAATGCAAATCAAAAATTACTCTATTCCAACTTACATCTGTCAGAATGACTAAGATTAAAAAAAAAGTGATGGTTAATATTGGCGAACAACACTCATTCTTTGCTTATGGGAGTGCAAACTGTACAAGCACCTTGGAAACCAATTTGGTGCTTTGTCAGAAACCTGGGAATTGTCACATCAAGACCCAGCTGCTGCACAATTCCTGGGCATATACCCAAAGATGTTTAATTCTACCACAAGGACTCTTGCTCAACTATGTTCATAGCAGCTTTATTCATAACAACCACAAACTGAAAACAAACTAGATGTCCCTCAAATGGAAGAATGGATGAAGAAAATATTGTTCATTTACGCAATGGAGTAGTAGTCAGCTGTTAAAAAATATTACAGCATAAAATTCTCAGGCAAATGAATTCAACTAGGAAAATCATCCTGAGTGAGCTAACCCTGAAAGACAAACATGGTATGTACTCACTTATAAGTGGATATTACCTGTAAATTAAAGGATAATCATGCTACAATCCACAGACCAAGAAAGCTAAATATCAAGGAATGCTCAAGTCAGTCTGAGACACAAGAATCTCCATGGGAAAGAGAAATATAATAGAATTTGCAGGTAGCCCGGGAGGTGAGGATGGTAACACGAGGGATCAGGTGAGGAGAGAATGGAGGGAATGAGTACTGGGAGAGACAACTGGAATTGGGGCGCATCCCAGGTAGAGCTAGAGACCTAGTACAATGAAAACTTCCAAGGATAAATGAGGGTGACTCTAGCTAAGATTCCTAGCGGTGGGGAATAGGGGGCCTGAAGCACCCCTGTACCTAGCAAGGCATGGCTTCTGAGAATCAAGCACACATTCTGCACGGACCAGCTTAGGTTAAAATGGACAGCTATGATGATAATAGATAAATGAACTCAGAATGAGAAAAATATGGGAAAAACTGTATATAGGACATGACATTTTACAAAAGCTAAATTTTATCTTAAGAAGGCAGCAAATCATGCATAGCCCCGAGAAAAGAGCAGTGCTTCCCAGTGTCTGCAAGGTGACTGAGGCTTGAGGAATGCTTATTAACAGGAAGTGTATGTAGTACTTAATTATTAGTGAGTTGATCTGGTGTGCTGTTGATAACAGGATTATGGTTGACAAGTTAGATGCAGTGATATTGTCAATAGTCTCCATCATCAGAGCCAGTCCTAGGAAAGTAAGATGCTTGCCTTTAATGTTTAGGAATAGGCGATGTTTTTCCTTTTCCATATTTTCCATACCAATTCTACTTTACAGTACCTATCTGTCTACCCCACTCTTCTCATGCTACTCTCTAGTAATCCGATCTTGGCTACAAGTATAATATTTTGTTCTAGTTTTATTTTTGTTGCTGTGATAAAATATCCTAACCAAAAGCAAATTACAGGAGACGGGGTTTATTTTAGGTCACAATTCCAGCTTATTGTCCATTCCTACAGGTGCATCAGAACAGTGGGGGCTCAAGATATCTTCTCACATTACATTCACCACCAGGAGATGACAGAAATGAATGCCTGCTTGTTTGCTTGCATTTACCTTGATCATTTCACTTTAATGCTTCTTGTCTCGGGAATGGTGCCTCTCACAGTGGGCTTCATCTTCCCACGTTAATTAACTCAATTAAGACAACTCCCCACACATTAAGACTCTCTTCCAAGATGTTTTTAAGTTATAACAAGTTGTCAATTAAATTATCACCAAAAAATGCTCCAATAAATACTCTATTTGGTTCTTTTGGGTCTTTTCTGTTGCTGTCATAAACCTTTCTTACCTTTATTAGAATTTATTTTCAATGTTAGTGATAAATTTATCCTGTTAATAGATAGGAACTTATCGGTATAGCAATTTTATAGTAAAATCAGTAATTTGTGTATCCTAAGGAGATGCAGGAAGAAAGTTATATAGGGGATACATAGAAATTTTGGTGATGTGATAAATATACTCACTACCTTGAATTAAAGGATTTTGCTGCTATAGAAATGTGTCTAAACTTTTCTAATTGCATGCATTAAACAAATGAAGTTTTTGCCTAAAATTATATTTTGATTAACTAAAATACACATTTTCATTAATTGTAATTTTTCATATAGAGTAAAATTAAATTTTATTCTTTCCTTATATGAATGTCATCTATCTGTGATTAACTGTCTCTCATGATAAACATTCATGCTTAGTTTTCCTCTATGTACCCAATAATTTTACAAGTGGAAAGTTATTTTAAATGCTGTCAAGGAATCCACATGATTCTCAAAGTTTTAACAACTTTCTCATTAATATACGTTTGATAATAATTTTTCTCTTTAACAGTTTCTAGTAATAGTCACAGCAGGTATCAATTTTATAATAAATATTTCTCCCAAAACTCCCACATTCCAGTAACTCCAGTTTCCTGTTCACAGTGTTGATATGAATTAGAAATTGCTCCACAGTGTGAGTTCTACCTTGAGACAAAGTTCCAATCAGTCTCTGAATATGCAATATCCTAGTCAATAAAGAAGCAGTTCTCAACAGTAGAAGCTTTCAATATACCTAAAGACAATTAGGAGAAAATACATGATCTTACAGGGACAAATATTCACAATAGCTCAGGTCTCATGAGGAGCCTTATTCACACTAAGGGCTGTCAAGCAGGTCACCAATGTCATACAACTCTTCAGTCTTGCAATAGTTCTACCAATTTAATTAACATTTTCTAAAAAATTAATTTTAGTATTTTGTATTTGTTTTATATTGCATAAGTTTCATTTTAATTACAAAATAGAGTAAAAATTAAAAGCACATGTATTTTTAATGTGAAATCTAAGGTTTTGGTATGTGTTTGTATGGTACAACATTTAAACAAGATAATTAACATATGAATCACTCCTTGTGTGTATAATTTTTGGTTGTAAGAATGCTTAAGGTCTATATTCTTATCCAATTTTAAACATTATTCTTACTAACACTGTGGCTGTTTTTAAATGTATTATTTCTATCTATATTTTATAAGATTAATTTGTAAATTTTATAACTTCTGAAGATGGCTATGTGGCTTTAATTAGTAAAACAAAATATTAAAATATCATGAAAAATGGGTTGATGTGTTTCTCTGGTCTCAATCTTATACAATGTATAGATTATCACATCACCATATGTGCAATGACCCTGTCCGTTCGGGTCAGTCAACAGGGTCTCCAGAGCAGGAGTGAGGATACACGCTTCCAATTCCTGCAGTGTCCTTCACTGTATCCTGCTTACTGGAGTCCAATGTTGAGGCACCACTTTGTACCTGCCCGGAGCTGCCCTAGGTTTGGGGGTCACTATATCCTGGCCTGAGCTGCTGCTTTGGCCTGTGGGTCAGGGTCTAGCAAGAGAGAGAGTGGGGAATGGAAGGGCGAGAGACGCAAAGAATGGAGACAAGACAGAGAATCTGTTCAAGACTTATTCCTCATTCCCCTTTATCCCCTCTTTTTGAAAGGAAATCATGGATATATATAAGCATAAGCAGGGGGGACACAGCTGAAGACACTTTACCACGTGCACCTTGCAGCTGGGAACACCAAACAACAAAACAAGATATAGGAGAAAAACATGTTTATCAGAGTGTGCTCAGTTGTTGTAGGCTGTTGAAAACAAGTCTCTTGTCAGGGTATATGGCTTGAGATGGCTGCAAAGATGATAGCCTTTTTCTGCCGGAAGTTGGCTCCCAACACATATGTACAATTTTATACCTTCACAGTGACTCAAAAATAAATGTAACATAAATAGATTTAAATGTTTTAAGGATTTTCAGCCAATTAAAATTCCATTCAGGTAAAACAAATGAGATTCTGTAAGCCTTAAAGACACTAGAAATATGAAGTTATTCATATAAAGAAGCCCACAAATATGAAAATGAGCATACTGAAGCATGTTTATATAAGTGGACTTGTCACAACTGAGAACAGCAGTGTTAGAAAGTCAGTTTTAATGAGGGGAGTCTCAGATGGGAATGCATCCTTTTATGGGTCAAGTGTTGGCTTCTGTGTTCACAGACTACTTCTTCTATTGCACTTGTAGGTGCTGCATATGGTACATCTATGTACGTATGTAGTGTAATTCAAAGGAGACTGGCCTTAATACTAACTGTTCTCAAAGTTTCTTCAAATATTCTGGATTTTCTGGAATTGCAGTCCTAAGCTAGTTATTTCAGTTAATCATTTGAAGAGGTTTGACTGATATATATTAGTTCAAACACTTTCCTTAAATTTAGATTCAAGGTGGAAGTGTCTGAGGAACAAAAATTGGGGCCTGCTGGGGATCTAAAATTGATACTTCAACATTTCAACCTAGTGTTAACTACGTGATACACTTCTTCATTCAGAGATACATATATCTCCTTTCTTCTTAAGAAAGACAAATATGTCCTGAGTAATTATTTGTCACTATTCAAAGCAAAGATGGCTACTATTTCTCAAATATAGACTATAAACAGTTAAATTCATTCCCCCATCTTGTAAAATCTATGTTCACTTCCTCTTCAGGCCAGCTGGATATCATTCATCACAATTCTTTAAATGTGGTCTGAGAACACTTTACATAAGTAGAATTTTCCTCTTTCCCTTCTCTATTTTCATTAATTTTCTTAGCTCTTATTCTCAATTGGCAGGGAATATGATCAGAGGCAATTAAATGACAACTAATTTTCTCACAGTACCCCAAATGACTTAGAATTCTGCATTATAAGCTGTGCTATGAAAAACACCCAGGGTGCAAGGACTTTCTGGTCATATCTTCAATCTCAGATGGTCACTCTGACTGGAAAGGGCAGAGATTTCAGGCAGTAGTAGTGGCCTGACCCAGTGTTCAACAGAGAAGGAATCTATTATCAGGAAGTCGTCCAAACAAGATATTGAAGAGACAGTAATAACTAATGTGAATTACAACAGAGAATCAAAACAACTCATGCCAATTTTAACATGAAATTTCTTTTGTCTAGAGAACAGAATAGGTGCTGATATTCATAGAAAGTTGAGAGATGAGAAGTATTTCCAAAAAGGGAATGAATGAAAAGGGGCCTATGGTAATGTTATTCTTCAAATCTGAGATGCTGAAAATGATTATGACTGATTTTTGTCTTAAAAGGTGTTGAATAATACCTGGATCTGTTCTTCTTTCAAAAGTCAAGCTTCTTTCCAAAATTAAAGCCATGAAGTACAAACTGAAAAGAAACAGTGTGAATTCTTGGTAATATGTTTCTCTTTCCAGCTTAAAACTCAGTGGTACTGGTAGGCTCAATGGAACCTTCATCCTGCCCACAGATTTTGTTACAAATATCCCTAAAAACCAGAAACATTCTGTCTGTTCACAACTAGTACTGTTTTGATCTCTCTGTATGTAGTTTGTATTAGCCTCATAAAACTATCATAACAAATATGACCTAAGATCCTGCAGAAATTCTAAGTAATATTCTAAGTAATAAACAACAAAACAAAACAAAAACCAAACAAATAAAACATCTGAATATATAACTAATATTCCCACTTCCTTTAGGGAAATGAGGATTTTTTTTTTCATTTTATTTATGATCTAAAACAAGTTTAAGGCAACAATGGAGTTTTACTGGACTTTTGAAAAGTCAAATGACAATAACTGTGTAAAAAATTTCATGGCTTTCTGGATGGCTCAGGGGCAACCTGAGATCAATCATCCCTAAAACCACCGTGGTAGAAAGAACTTACCTCACACAGTTGTCTTCTGACCTCCACATGACCTCTGAGGCATGCATGTACTCTACTGTTCATACCACAACACAAAGTAAATAAATACAATCAAAATTTTAAAGAATTTCTCCTTTCCTATGTATTCTATAAATGCAGAAGTAAATATATTAATAAAGAAACAATTACATTATCCTTTAGGAATAAAACACAATTAACATTTTAATGTCATGAAACCGTAGTAAAATTACATTGTGAAATATTGCACACAGAAGTATCTTGGGCTGATCAATGCTAACTCTATTTGGCTTAAAGATTTGTCTGTTTCTTTATGCAGGTGGGATTTACTTTTGCAGTTAAATGCTGGCATTTCCCATTTGGTCTTGAATTATTTGACAGAAAATTATGATTTGAGAGTTATTTATAACCCATTTTGGGAAAACTCCCAGGAAAACTTTGAGAATTTATTGTTTTAAAGATTGCCTTCACTCATATATCTCCATTTTTCATTGTATTAAATGTAACAAAGTAGTAGAGGATTGATTTTTTTTTCTGACAAAGTAAATGGACACCACTAATTCCCACCAAAGCTAATCTATCTGAAATAACAGCTACTGTAAACTATTCATAAAAGTACTGAAAAGTATCTCTTTGAAGTGTTAGTCAATCAAATTCTTTAACCAAATTCTGTATAACCAAAAATATGTTTTTCTAAAATAGGAAATAATCCTTTAGAAACTTTTACTAGGATAAAATACTAGATGATGATTTCCTGAATATCTCTATATATGCAGGTTATTCACATCATGGGGGCATAATACAGAATGGCCAATGTCAGTAATACCACCTACATCTCATGCTGACAAGGATGTGCAGTAAGGAGAACATTTTAATGTCATGAGCAAACTCATCCTATTCTGGTAGGAGTGGAAACTAGTACAAGGATTTTGGAAATCACTGTGATGATTCCTCAAGAGAATGGGTTTTGATTTACTTTAAGATCCAGCTATACCAATGTGAGGCATATCCACAAATGACTACTATAGAGATACCTGCTCTACTATGTTCATTGTTGCTCTATTTATAGCCAGAAATTGAATAAAAGAACTAGATATCTATCAACAGATGAGTGGATAAAATTACACAATGGACTATTACTCAGACGTTACAAAAATCAAATTAGCTGTTAAATGGATTTCGCTAGAATTCATGCTGAGTGAGCTAATCTAGACACAAAAAGATAAAAATGTTATGTTCTTTTACATGTGGATGTTAGCTGCTAAGTTATTGATAGGAAAACTACAATTCATATAACCAGAGATTTCTAGAGAGTAAGGGACTAGTGGGTATGGATATGTCTAGGAAAAGGAAATACAATAAATAGTTACAAGTGGTAAAGGTAGGTGGTACTGGAATGGGAGGATCAAGTGGGAAGGGAGAGGGAAGAGGAGGTTGAGGGAGGGAATATTATGCGACATAGCTAAAACTAAGGGCCATTTAACGTATAGTACGGAAACAATACAGTAGAAGTTTCCTATAACACATACATATTTAACTGAAATCACCAAAGAGCAGGGTGGTTTACAGCACCCAACTGAATTTCTGTGTCACCAAATGAGGCTACCAGTACCAGGAATCAGTTATATCTAATCTAGTTGTTGGCCAAAGGATTCCAATGGGAACCCTCAGACAAACTAGGGAATTTTCAAGGATATTTATTACTCTCCACAATCTGACAGTAAGCCCTTACTGCTATAGACAACACCTAAACATCTTTTTGAATGTGGAGAAGTCAAGCTGGTGACTACAAAAAGGTTTCACTTCTGGGGACTAGTATTCATGGAATTGGAAGGGATTCTGTATGATACCAAAGGAAAAAGGTAAACACAAACCCAGCTACAAATCCTTTGATGTAAAATGCTGAACTGCCTGCAAGATGGGCTGTTGCAATTTTGGCATAAAACTTGTGTCAGTAACCCATGCGAATCATCATTTGTGTGACCAAGAACCTGAGACTAGATCAGTACTTTGTTCAGGCATCACCAGAGAATTCCCTCTGCAGAAGGTGGGAACAAATACAGATATTTACAATTAGAAGATAAGTAGAGAAAGAATGACCGTAGAACATTTAGCTTCATATGGGATGTCTCCATGAAATACCTTCCATAATGGGTATAGGAACTGTGCTAAATGGGAAGTCACAAAGGTGTAAGAGCCAGAAAGCAAACTGAGCAAACCATGAGGGCAAGTCAGTAGGCAGTGTTCCACAATGACTCTTGACTCTGATCCTGCTTGAGTTCCTTCCCTGACTTCTCTCAGTGAAGAACTGTGACAACCTTGGAGTTGTAAGTTGTAATAAAGCCTTTTCTTCCTCAAGTTGATTTTCACTATGATGTTTTATCACAGTGACAGAAAACAAAATAAAATACATCTCAAAGTTATTCCTTCTTGTCTCTTCACATTGACACCTTTCCTTCTGACCAATGTCTTTTTCTTGTAGGAGGAGCTGTGATTGCAACAAGACTCCTAAATTATCCAGAATAATAACATATATCACTTCTGTATCCTCACCTTGTAACTAAGGTGATTTTCATAGGTTCTGGGCACCTTGGAATGCCATTATTTGTTCTAACACCTAGGTCATGCTTTTATGTTCTGGATGAAACTAACAAAGTCTAAGAAATTTCATTTTTTACAGGGTTAGACTAAAAAATAATAATAATAATGTAACTTTGAAATCAACAAATCAATAGCATATTTATTTCCTTACAAACAAGCTATTCAGAAAACCAACCTGATAAAAATATCAATTGTTTGATTTGCCATTGACACATCTCAATTATTAAAGATTTTGTTAATGGATGTTAGAGCAATTACAGTTGATATTATTGGAATTTTTATGTCCCCTAATGTTAGTGAAATTCTCAAGCAGAGTTGATGATGAAAGGAAATAAAGCATTTGGGAGGTCATAGTCCTTGTGGATGGGATCTATTAACAAAGATACCTGAGAAACTCTGTACCCCTGCTCCCCTATCAAGAAACAAGAGAAAATAGCCATGTGTGAAAAGAGACCTTCAACTAACATCAAGTCTGCTGATCTTGGGAATTTCCAGAACCTCAATCTTTGACAAGTATAATTTCATACTTCTTAGACACAGCATAGAATATTTTCTTATAGCAACCATGAGCAAATGAAATCACCAATAGAGATGTAAATAAATTAGAAATACATTTTAAATGAGCATTTAAAATATTTATGGAATTAATGTTCTAATTTTTGCCTTTAAGAAATGTACTGAGTAAGACTGAAATGAGCTTCTCTCAGTAAGTGTGCTTGGATAACTATTTCCCATTCCCCTTTCAATACACATTAAGACCTGTAGAGTAGAGAAATATGCTGATTTTTAGACAGCAAACAATTAGAAAACAATTGTGCCATGTTTTCCTAGGACTTGGATGTGACATTAATGACATTTTCATAGCTCCTGTAAACTTCAGAAAGAGTATGGATGACCCTGGAAGAAGGAAGTGATAGAGACACCTGTCAAATTCAAGACTGATATCTTTATTTCCCAGTAAATAGGAAAGATGTTTATTTCTTATAAAACCAAATGCAGTGGACTGAGAAAATTAACAACCACCACAAGTGCTTTACTTAGTTCATGTTAAAGAGCTAAGTTAACTGTGAGCAAAAGAAGAAAATGCAAGATAAATTCTTTGTACTGTATTCCATGACCCCACATAGGAAGCATTCCATCACTGTCCCTGATGTGATGCTGGTGTTTTCGAAGATTGGGAAAGTATTTTGGTAACTTTCTCCATTTTGCTCTGTTCTTTAATGGAATTGGGAGATAGGCTTGGGAATACAGTAGTAAATAAATCACTACTCTTCAACAGGCAGACAGTATAAGAAACATCAAGAGAATAATCGAGTAAATACATAGTATTATAGTATCTTAGTATTATAGAGTGCTCTGGATGTAGAAGAAAGAACAATATTATAACTATGAAGATTGTATTCAGATTATACAAGAAGCCTCAGGTTTCAGTGGTCTCACTAAAGAGGAGTTATATTTCTTCCAAACAACAGCGCAAAACTAATAAAGTTAGGCCATAGTGCTACTTGCTCCAGAGTTGAAAATTCATAGTGCTTTCCAAGTCTGATGCTCTCATTGCAATATGGTTTCTGAACCATCCATTACATGACTAATTTTATCCAATCCTTCTGGTAGAAAAATCTTTACAGTAGACTTACTACTGTTGGAACATGTTGAACAATGGCTTTGGGGATGGTGAGAGAAGCTGCAGAAAACAACAACAACAACAACAAAAAAAAAAACGGCAGATGGACTCTTACTTCAGGTTCATTTTATCCTCTGCATTATTCTTGGGTGTGATTTTCTGCCTCCTGTGACAAACATTTGCACTCAATTCACAAGATGTATTTATTTAAGAACGTAATTGGAAGTAAAAACGTAATTATAGAATCCAATCTGGTCAGGGTACCCTGAATCTAGATATGGCCCTTCTGCCTCACTTTTGTGCTTTCCCAGGTATAATCTCTATATAGCAGATGCCCCATAATTGTGTTTAAAGTGGTCTGTCCTTATGAAGTTCTGAGAAAGGGCTATCTGTTAATATTTAGTTTGTGCTTAACTGATGTTTATGTACATATTTTTCTGAACTCAAACAACCTTCCTTAGATCATTGCTTCCTTTGTTACATTTGTGCCTAAACGTACACCAAAACACAAGTAAGGTTGTCTACAGCAGCAGACTGTAGTTTGCCTCACTCTTTTGGGTCCTTAGATCCCAGGTCTTGGAGAGAAGATCTGCACAGGTCAGCTGAAGAGTCGACAACTACTCTACTTTACCAATATGAATTATGCTTAGGTTTGCATCCAATTTTGAAAAAAGAAGCAAAATCCACCCAATTCAGTTAGAATTTTATATAAACTATGAATTACCCTCTAAGAATGAGTAGCACATCGTTTGGGTTGTATTCATGATTCATTCAATATTTGGAATTGACTGTATGTCCTCTACTAAGTCCTAGCAATCCTGATTGATTACATAGCTATTTTTGACATGTAAGTCATGACTATGTTAAGCCAATGATGATCTATAATGTAGATTTGAACACACAGCCTGTGAGAGAACAATAGTCAACAGAAACAAGGATGAAAAAAGTATAAGCAATAAACAGAAGGTTACTAAGAATTGTCAGAAGCTGTGGGTCTGTACTTACTGGGTCTAGGAAAGGGTTAATTTCAGGGATCTGAGCACCATGTACTTCAAACCACTAGCCTTTACTAGCCAGACAGGTACCTGCTCCTACAATCCCAGAACTGGCTAAGACTGCAAGTTTTTCAGTTTGAACCAGCCTGAACTACAGAGTGGTACCTTATTCTGAACATAAAACCAAAATATACATCTACAAACAGTATCAGACTAAGTCAAATGAAAGGGATGAAATCATAACCTTTTATTTTTATTATTTTATATTTATTATTTATTTTTTTATTATTTTATTATCTTTGTCTTGTGTGAGTATGCGTGAGTGTATGTGACTGTGAATGTGTGTATTTGGTAGAACAGCTACTCTATAGGTCACATTCAAGGGCCTGTTGATTTGGGAATTGTGACGGGGAAGCTTCTGTGGTGTATTAACAGGTGATGTAACACTTCTGAGTCAGGAGGTAAATTCTAGTAACTTCCAAGGTCCTCTAGCCAGCCTTCTTCATCATGGTTCATCCTGACCTGGGAAACTGGTAAGATGTTATTTTACTATTTTAAGTTCTGAGAAACAGAAACATTTGAGGCACAGCCTGAGAAGTACTTGAACATTCCACAGCCCTGAAGTACTTGAACTCTTGATAGAAGAAAGAAAGGGATGTTATGTGGCTTAGTAGTTTGGTTTACAGGAATAGATCGATTGACAGATGACCTTGTATGATACTCGGTGTGCTCAGCTCTGGGTCGCTTCTTCAGTTAAGGGACAATAACTGTCCACTAGTCACTTTTACTTCAGCTAACTCTGGGCCATGCCTTTTGTTGGTTACTGGTGTGTACGCTGAAATTCTTTTTTCAAATTCTGGTGAAGATCCATCTTGGTGGTAAGAATGTTATCTGGGTGCAAAGGTCTCTATTATAGCAGCTTGAATCCCAGTTCATTAGTACACGTTGGGGCTTTGGCTGGATAGAAAGCCCTGTACGGGGCTGTGGGAAGGGTTAGAGAGGAAGGGAAAGAACTGCTAGTGGATTATCAGCCATTTGCCAGCTCTGTTGGTGTTATGTGCTGTTCTGGAAAGTAGGCAGCCTGGCATTTTATGTTACCTGGGGCAGTCAGTCTTCCTGTCTTTCTAAAGCCCAACCTCCAGGCATGCCCAGCATATCCACCATCTTCTTTTGTCTGATGGAAAAGGAGGCAGCTCTAACAACAGAATAAAGCTGAATCCTGGTTTTCATCATTACTCTTCCTGACACAGATCAGGAGTTCAGGGTGGTACAACCGTAGACATTGCTTTTCTTATAAGACTGGGTTTCTTAATTTCTAGTGACTTATTGAATGTACTCCTTTCCGGAACTCACCCTGAGTAGCAGTCTGACTAATCTGACTTAGAGCATGGAGAAAACAAATGCTTTTACATATATATATATATATATATATATATATATATATATATATATATATAAAATGTATCTCGACAGACCTAATATTAAACCAAGTGAACTCAGATCCCAGAGGTTTTACTGAGTTTCTCATTGAATTCCTCTTCGACCATATTCTGAAAGTCAGAGACATAACAAGAGAGACTTGTCTACCCCCTGTCTGTAGCACCACCTAGAATTCATGCAGGTCAAAGTTGGTTTGCAGAGAGTGTTTGGCCTGGGAGTGAACCACAGTGCCAGCTTCTTACCTTGGGTGAATACTTCATGATTCCCAAGGTCCTAAGCTCAACCTTATCAGTGAAGGAACACATCTATGATAAGGTGTTGGTGGATCCCTTAGGTGTAGGTCCTGTTCATATGGAAGGGCTTCTTGCTTTGTTCCCTTCTAACACACTAAAGAACTGGAGGCTAGGCTTATTCACTGCACTTACCACACATCATGTCTTTGTTGTCAGATGTTAACACATAACTATGTCATCATGAGCCATGTTGCATAGCTATGCCATGCAGTTCAAATTGTGGAATTAGCCTCTGTACGAGGTCAGAGTAGAGGGGCACGGTATGCTGGTAATCATGATGACTGTCAGCAAGATGGTCATTGATACACATGCCCTACACTGGGACCTTGTATTAGAGGCTTTTATTTTTAAAAAAAAATATATTATTTATGTGAGACTTTTATTTAAAAACATATAACATGAAAAAAGTAAATAAGCCAGTGACTTTGTATCTTGTATCTTTTTCTCCTTACAAAAAAAAAATTTGTTTTGTTTTTTATTAACTTGACACAGCTAGAGTTATCTGAGAAAATGGAACCACAGTTGAAAAAAACCTACATAACCTTGGCTTACAGGCAAGTCTGTGGGGATATTTTCTTGATAGGTAATTAGCCTCTTGTAGTTGGCAACACCTGGGCAGGTGGTCCTGCATTATGTAATAAAGTAGCTATAGCAAGCCATGTGGAATTAGCTAGCAATCAGCACTACTCCATAGCATCTGCTTCAGTTCCTGGCTTTGGATTCCTGCCTTGAGTTCCTGTCCTGACTTCCTTGTAGGCTGGACTTGGCTGTAGAACTGTAAGATTAAATCAACCATTTCTTTTCCTAGCAGTATTTGGCCATAGTATTTTATTGCAGCAGCAACAACACTATCTGGAAAAAAAATCTGTTTATTAAGGGAAAGAGAAATAGGTAGAAAGGAACAAAGGAACAAAAGAAAGAAAGAAAGAAAGAAAGAAAGAAAGAAAGAAAGAAAGAAAGAAAGAAAGAAAGAAAAAAAGAAGGAAGGAAGGAAGGAGAGAGAGAGAGAGAGAGAGAGAGAGAGAGAGAGAGAGAGAGAAAGAAAGAAAGAAAGAAAGAAAAAAGAAAGAAAGAAAGGGACGAAGTCATGAGAATAAAGATAGATGGAGAAAGCTGTGGAGAGAGAAGCACACAGGGCAACTCTTCCAGAATGGACAACGTCTAGTAGTGAGGAAGCTGTTAGCCTATGTGTTGCAGCTGCCAAATTCCACAAGGATGACCCCTGATGCTGCTGGGGTCCTTGCCATGTAGCCACACTTCCACTTGTCCACAGTAAAGAGTAAATGTGTTATAGCTGAGAGCAACAGTAATAGCAAGGAGTAGGAGTGGGAGGAGCTACATGACAGGCAGCAAAGTTGCTAGGCAGTGCAGCCAACTACTTTATGCCCACAATTTTACTCTAATGAGAAAAATCTGTTGCTCCATAAGACCCAGGAAATAGAACTGAAACCCAGTAGCTTCCTTATGGCAATTCACACGAGACCACCTGCTTTCCTTACCCCAGAGAAGTCAGAGTATTCGATAAAATCCTTGCCCTCATGGCGTATTCCACAGACATGTGGAAATTGTCAGAAAATGAAGAGCAGCTACTCCCTACTTACAAAAAATCAGAGGAGAGTAAATATTAAACCTATGCAGGAAGGAGACTGTCAGAAGCCTTGCTTACGTTTCATTAAACTGACATTCTGCTCCTGTGCAAAGAAAGAATGGTTTTCTGGGAGACAAAACCCTTGTCTTCCCCACAATTTTATCGATTTGATATGTAGGCAGCTTCAGTAGATCTTGCATCAGGGTGCTAAGTTCTAAAGAGGGGACTAACCTATTTCACTTCCTACACTGAGTTTAGACCTCAGCTCCTTTCTGCTTTCAAAATCATCAACTTGGGTTTAAATCATGGATTTCTAAACCCATGAATTTACTGAAGATCCATTTACTGGGCACTAGTAAGCATTTTTTTTTTTTAATTTGTTCATCAAGCATTGGAGGCAATTAACAATGTGAGAAAATTTCAAAAGAAATCACACAGTGTTGTAAAACCCGAGATAGGTAAAATAAGAAAGAATAGGATGAATAGTTTTTTAGGGTAATCAGGCTCTGGAACACTGAGTGAGGTCTTTGCTGAACTATTTAACATTATTATAATGCATTTACCTGATATTTACTTTAGTAAATATTATATGGGTTTAAAATACAAGCAATGGCACAAAAATTAATTCTACCCATTAAATTAACCCACTTACATATTTGAATTAGGATACTTTTAATCTGTGTTGATGCTGGCTTCCTCTTATGCTCTTACAATGTAAAAGTGTTATTTCACTTATTTTAATCTGCAAAGTATTTAGTAATTCTCCAAACCCTATTCAAAACCTATTTAGTAATGAGATACTTTCCACTTTCTCCAATTTTGTTTGTAGTCCAAACTCCATGGGCATCTCTCCAGCCAAATCCATCTCTTCACATGGTTTTCTATATAAGACACTGAGCTGTATGAATTAGATAAAGACATGCCTCTGACTCAGGGCTAATGGAGAATATAAAATAACAAAGGACTTGGTCATGTATAATATAACAAACCAAGCTATGTCCTGGTTCTAAATGGAATGGAAACTGTTGATTTGATATGGTGGCACTTAGTGTACACACACAAAAACCGACTTCTTTCTAGTCACAAATTATAGTTCCAAGCCAAAATGAGCATTTCCAGTATTCAGAAAGAAATGTATTGTGGAAAGAATTTTGCTTCTCTTAAAATCCTGGCATGATTTCTCAGAGATGGAGTACCTTGTACCTAACAAAGTGTCTCTCTTTGTTTTGATTCTAGAAGCATCCTGTATGAAGTCATGTCACAGGGTTAGCATAAAACTGTCAGTGGATCACCTATCCAATCTGGAAACCACAGGAATTGTTCAGAGGCATTCATGTATGACGTGAGGAGCAACACAAAGTGCATGGAACCTAAAAAAGAGCATCAAGCCAGATGCATGCAACGCTACTCTGAGAAAAAGGTGAGGTAAGTATAACTGGGGATGTAAAAGAATATTTTTGAGCTTAGAGAGATGGCTCAGTGAGGAAAATGCTTGCTGTGCATTTGAGACCCCATGAGTTCAGATCCCCAGAATCTAAGTGCAGCTGGACTGGTTGCATGCATCTGAAATACCACTGCTACTAGCTATAGAGAGATGGGAGGTGAAGACAGTAATCTCTGGAAGACTGAAAGCATGCTAACATATGTTGTGGAGGACTACTAAGAGACTTTGTGTCCAAAAAAAAAACAAAATTAAAGTGGGAGATGAAAACTTCCAACCAAGGTTGTCCTCTGAATTCCAAACATTGGCCATAAAGCTGCACACATGCTCTCACACATATACACCATTCCTACTCAGTCAAACATTTTAAAAAAGAAAGTATCTTCAATTCATATTAAGTAATTATTAACTCTTAAATGCTATAGAACAAAATGTACTCTTTAAACTTACTTCTTTACCCAAATCCCTCTTTCTTCTTGTTCCTCCTCTTCCTCTTCTTCTTCATCTTCTTCCTCCCTTTCTTTTCTTTGTGTGTATATATATATATATATATGTGTGTGTGTGTGTGTGTGTGTATGAGTATAAATAGGTATATCTCTAGAAATTCTTTGAAAAGCATAAGATAAATGATGTAAAGTAATTACTTTCAATAGTAAGACTGGAATAAAATGAGACTTTGAAATTTTACTTTCTATCCATATTCCTTTTTCCTAGATATTTCTTTATAAGCATGTTTTATAATAAACAATAAAGTCAGTTTTAGAATAGAAAAAACTAAATAATAACTGAAGAATATAACTAGAAAAGAATAATCCTTAAACAGCTCCCTCTATTGTCTCAGGCTTTCTGAATCCTGATTTTATTAACTTATGATACCACTATCATGCTATACATGAGGTCAACTTACAAGTCTATGAATACATTTTAAAACAGATAAACTTAACTATTCAATTTCTCAAGTAATATCAAATAATTTTGTTTCAAATTGCCTACAGTACATTATTCATCCTTGTATTTAAATATATTATAAATGTTGATCTGGTTAATAGTTTACTTTAATGAACTATAAGACTAACCTTGAATAAAATTGAAGTGGAAATTGCTGGTTTCTTTGGAAACTCAGTTGTGTCATGTGATATTTTCCTAGAAGCTGTCTGATGAGAGGATGTTTTGCTAGAACAGTCACATGAGATGAGAGGATGTTTTGCTGAAGTAGACATATGAGAGAGCATATGATGTTTTCCTGGAGTGAACCCTTGAGAGGACATATGATGTTTATAAAGATATAACCCCACAGACAGTGAGATGATATTCTTGCATTGCTATGCCTTGTAAAATGTTGCTGGTCTCCCCTGATTTTTGCTTGCTGTGACTTCTTGGAGAAAATAACGCCAAAGAACTGCTGGTGATATTCCCACTTCTTCTTGCCACCTCTGCTGACTTGTACTGATTTGTCAGAGCCTCTGGGTTTCTGCTGTATAGAGATGCTGCTACTGATTCATGCTTGGTGTTTACTATTGAACTGAACTCCTGATAGGGAAGATTAGAATCACTCCAAAGAACTACTTCTAAGCAGGTCCACAGCCTGCTTAGACATAGATAAATAGCTATATAAACATAGACATATAGATTAGATATAGATGTAAATATAGATATATAGGTGAACTCTATTTCTTATATCCTCTATCCAAAGATTACTACTGTAGCCCTGGACAGTATATGACTATGACTCTGTTATTTCTCTGGTTGATTTATAATATGAACTAATTATGTTATTTTCACACTGACATTTACTATTGTTGATGAAGAAAGGAGATAGAAAACAGCTGGGTTGTTTGGGAACAGGAGATCTGAGCATGAACAGTACAATTATTTTCCTAGGCCATAAGCAGGAAGGGTCCTTTTTTTCTGAAACAAGAGATGTCATTAGGCTGTTCTGGTTCCTCTAGTCGGTTCTCCTAACTTCTGCCTGGACGTTCTACTAGGGAATGTGACTGAAACTCCAGTCTACACACTAAATCTTTCTGTTGAATATCTACGGAAATAGATATCTGAATTTCCATACAGGAAGTGGATTGTATCTTTGCTATAGTTTCAGCCTATCTCTTAAATAGTGCTAGTGTTCCTTTTGTAGAGCTAAATATTATATTAGCTCTAAAGAATGCCTGTACTCAACTGAATGCTTTTTAGAAGAATAAAATTATTTTATCCCTATTTATTCACACATAAAAACATCACACAGTTGTTTTAATAAACTACTCAAACATTTGTCTGTTCCCAAACTCTGTGCATCTCAGTGAATTTCAATTCTGAAGCAGTAGAGCCTCATTTAGCCTACTGAGGCCCAGTGGAGCATAACAATTCCTTCCTGGAAGAAAAAGGGATATAAATTCTATTTCTTGCTCTGGGTGGAGAACTAATACCCAAGCTTCCCCAAAACATAAGAGTTAATCCTATGTGTACAAATATCTATTTTTTGTGCCTTTTATGGGTACCTGAAGAGAAACAACTCCCAAGAGGTATAAATAAGTTTAATAGAGTCTATATTAAACACCAGTGGGACTGTCCCAAGCAGATTAGTGGGACACAGCCTTGACTTACAGTTGGTTCAAGTTTTTAATGACAAAAAATATAATGGTGATGTATACTGAAAGTCAGCTCTGGATACCTAAAATAAACAGATATTGATTAAAGAAACAAAGATAACTGTTAAATACTTAGGCTGTTAAACTTTAGCTCAGGGTTACATTGTGGAAGAATTTACTACAGGTCTGGAAACCAATTTTGTTTGTTTGTTTGCTTTATAGAGATTTATAACTGGTCCATGTGACCAGATGTTGGAGGGCTCTGCTGCTAAGGCCACAGCCCAGCATGTTCATAGAGCTCTCTGAGCTCTGGGTAAAATGGAGGCCTCCCTTTCTTTGTGGGTTTCCCCGTCTTCTCCTGATCTCCTTTGGTGAATGTGTCTATGTACAGATGTTTGACCTGATAACCCAGCACAAGTATTCCTGCAAATTCTGGTCTTTCTCCATGTTGTATGATAATTAGGTGCTGTGTTATAGCCAATAAGCCCTTCCTTCCCATAACCCTAAGAGCTCCTATACACCTTACCCACCACTCCAAGAATAAAATAACCTGTCTGAAGCTGACTCCCAGAAGTTCTTTCTACCATACTCATGGCCATCTGAACCCTGACTGCTGCTTCTCCTGTCTTTGTCCTTGCAAGCTAGTGGCCAATGACCCATGAGGAAAAGGAAGGCCCATGACCAGAGACTAGTTTTACCCAAGATAGTTTTAGCACTTAAAATCTTAAGATTGCTTTGATGACATGGCATAGCTATAATTCAATAGACTACTACACATATTGATGGACTCTTTTACTTCTGTTTGTTTATTCTGTCCTGTTTTCATTATGTTAGTTTTTGTTTTATCTTACTGTATTTTATTTTACTATTATTCCTTGCAAGTCTGTTTGTTTTCTAATGAGATGCATGAAAGACGTTGATCCAGATGGAAAGGGGGCTGAGGAGGAATGAGAGGGGAAACCATAAACAGGATGCATTATATAAGAAAAAATGTTTTTAATAAAGGGAAAAGTAAGAACGTACTTTTTATATACTATTCTCAATACTATTTTCAAAATCCTATGCTGAAATGTTTTCAAAGTATCACTTTTCAATTTGAATATTGAATTATGAATAAACAGGAGATAAATTGTATTAGAGCAAATTTAATTTTGCTCTTCACCAGAAAACAAAACAAAGAACCAACCAAACAACAACAACAATACAAAAACAAAACATAACCAAAAAACAGAGAGTAGAACCAGCCCAAAAGTGAAGTGTGTTGCTGCTCACTGACAGATCTGCCAACAGCAGTCAACAAGGATGTAAGGGGGCAGAGAGCTGAAGAGAACTGTGAGATGAAACTGTGAAGATTGACTAGGTTGTTTTTTGGTCTTGCTTTGTTCCAGTGTTTCCTTGTTATGACATTTTGGAATGGTAATCTATATCCTGTGATGTTGGAGGTAGGTGATGTGCTTTTTTATTTTGATTTTATAGTGGATTATAGTTAAGTGATTGTATGAATCTCAGAAGAGACTTTGAACTTTGAACTTTTAACACTGTTGAGACTTATAGACTATGGGACTTTTGACATTGGATTAAATGTATTTTGTGTATGCTATGGCTAAGTATGACCTCCATAGACTTATGAGTTTCTATAAGCCTATGGTGCCAGGGAATAAAGCGGGGTGGTTTGAATATGTTTGTTCCAGTGTGTAGCACTATTAAGAGATGTGGTCTTGTTGGAGTAGGTGTGTCATTGTATGTGTGGGCTTTGAGACCCTCCTTCTCATTGCCTAGAAGTCAGTCTTCTCCTTTGTAACTTTGGAACAAGATATAGAACCCTTAACTCCTCCAATGTCATGCCTGGCTGGATGCTGCCATGCTTCCGGTCATGATGATAATGGACTGAAGCTCTGAACCTGTAAGTCAGACCCAATTTAATGTTCTCCTTAATAAAAGTTACCTTGGTCATGGTGTCTCTTTACAGCAATGAAAACTCTAACTAAGATAAGTTTACATTATAATTATTAAATAAATAATACTTTCAACTAAACTACGTTACTATATGGTTTTAGTACACCTTATTGCATAAGGTAAACCCTTAAACACAAGCTCACTTCAGATGAGATCATGTTGCTTTAATCAAGATCCTAATTTTAGAATTTGAGCTGTTTATAATGCATTATTTTGAAGATTCCTGAAACATAGGATGAAGGACTAGTCTAGCCCATAGGATGAGAGCTGCAGCTGGTCTTCCTGGATGTATCACATGATCTGTGATCTACCTCTAAATCTGGCAGCCATGCTGCCGTCAGCAGCTGTCATGTATTCCAAGGCAGCTGAGATCTATTTCACTTCTATTCCTTTACCAGGCATCACAGAACTTCAGCTATCTTTTAGAATTAAATTAATCAAGGTGAAGTTTATCAAAATTGTGGTCATTTAATCATACACAGAATGCTACTTTGTCTCTAAATTTTCTGCTTATAAGAGAGCAAACAATGCTTCCATTTTTCAAATAAATCTCTGTAGCAAAAATCTACAAAGTGCTTTGTTCCAAACAATAGCAGTGTGGATTAAAATCAGTATCTTTTAAGGTAATTGGTTATTGAAGGCATCCTTTGAGTCTGAGCTCTAATAATAAAAGGGTGGACATTTTCGTCCCTATAAGAATGTCCTTCAAGGTCTGTGAAGGTGAATCCACCAGTAAATAGCTTGCTGTACAAACATAGTGATCTGAGTCTGGATGCCCATCATCTATATAAAAATCTGAGTATACAATGTGCACTTATAATAACATCACTGGGAAACCTCAGAAGGATTGCTGGGAAGACTTTCCAGTTTAGCTGGATCAGTGAGCTCCTGGTTTGGTGAGGAACCTTGAATCAATATATAAGGCAAGGTAGAGAATTAGAAAAATACACACTCAACTTCTGATCTCTAAACCCAGGTACACACACACACACACACACACACACACACACACACACGCATGCATACACACGTATATACACATATAAATATGTCTATACATTAGATAAAGAAGCAGAAGAGAGAAGGGGAAAAGGGGAGGGGAGAGAGAGGGAGAGAGAGAGAGTATCATTTAGCTTGTCTCCTCAAGGAGCTGGATGTGTCAAGCAACAGGTACATTGGCTTCCACATAGTCCCTGGGATTGGTATCCTAGAAGACTAGCTGAGAAAAGTTCCACATCTGGAACCAGGAGCTATGGAGATTAACTTTCTTTTTTTCTTTTCTTTTCTTTTCTTTTCTTTTCTTTTCTTTTCTTTTCTTTTCTTTTCTTTTCTTTTCTTTCTTTCCTTTCCTTTCCTTTCCTTTCCTTTCCTTTCCTTTCCTTTCCTTTTCCTTTCTTTTTTCTTTTCTTTCTTTCTTTTTCTCATTCTTTTCTTTTTTTTCTTTCTTTCTGTCATTGTTCATTGGGATAGCTACAACAAAGTATCTGGTTTGTGTGTCATTACAGAAAATTTAAAGTATATGTGTAAAATGGCTTCTGCTTTACAATCCAAATTATGCAAATGCTTAGCTTTCATTCAGAATGATGGCCTGAGTGTCTCTTCATGCAGAAATTTGCAATTGATGATAGCCCTCGGATTCCAATTAAGAGAGTGATACATTAATATTGCAGTTCATCATCAGAACTAATGAGGAAATTTAACAGGTGGCAAAGAGCAGATCAATGACCCTTGCCCCTTGGAATGTTCAGGTGGAGAGAAAAGAGGAAGTGCTCTGTACTAGACAAATTGGTGCCAGAGAGGGTTCTGATGCAAGGGTGAAATAACCTGATGCTATTGACACATCTACACACTATTCAGTCTTTATGCTCAGAGCAATGAACTGACACTTGCGATACAGAATGCCATGGAGCGAAGGTTGTCAGGGCAAAGGGCACTGGATCAGGTTGTCAGGGTGACAAACACAGGGAGGCTACATTACTTTGTGTATTTATGTTGTGGGTAAAGCAAACAGTTTCCTATGGTTAGCTGTGCCTAGGACTACACAGCAAAATAATGGCAAGGAGATGCTTTCAATTGAAGAGGATAAATTTTGTTAAGATAACTATTTTTTAAACTGTTATTTCTCCTGTTCAATCTATCAATAATCCTTAAAAATAAATATTCAAAGCAGATGTTTTCATATTATCATTATTAATTCTCCATTCTAGTGCAAACTATCTCGGGAAGGGGGGGCTTATTATTTATTATTTTAAAGGTGTACATACATAGGTTTACTTATTTGTTCCAAACTGGATGTATATCATTTTTTTTTCCTGTGTAATGTTACTGCAACTCTAAGAGAGGTTACAGTGCAACTTAAATTGTTTGATTCCTGAAGTCCTCCTCCTAAATAGCATCCATGGTGTGCTTCACAGCTTTTCAGAACAAATGCATCACCACACACATCTGCTTCAAATCACGCGTTGCATCATCTTGGCAAGCACGAGTTCCGGCTTTAATTTGGAGGCTACCTTATTTCTTTTATATATTACAAAGTAACCTTGACTTTAACAATGATGTAATGTCTCATGATTTCATATATTTATGGTTCCAAAAATATCGGTTTAAAATTGAGAACATTTTGGGGAATGTGATAGAAATATCATGTTGTTCTGCTCCACCTACCTGCAGAATGAACCATGCTCCCAGGATTCAATGCAAGCCACTTAGTCATCTAGTGGGCACTTTTGTTGTCAAATAGAGCTTTTGCTGCCATCTTGCTTGTATCAAAATGAAGCTTATACAGTGACCACATCCATCACCTGTCACATTATTTCCCTCCTTTAAGTATCCAGAACATGTTATTACATGTCATTTTTAAAAATTTATTTAATTTTAATTCTTTACTTATTCACTTTACATCCCATTCACTGTCCCCCACCCCCCAGTCACTCACTCCCACAATCCTTCCCCTATCTCCCCATTCTCCTTTGAGTAGGTGCCCTCATTACCCTGGTAGCCACCCACACTAGCACTTCAATCTCTGGGAGGGCTAGGTTCTTCCTCTCCCACTGAGGACAGACAAGGAAGCTCAGCTAGAAGAACATATCCCATGTGCAAGCAACAACTTTTGGGATTTCCCCCTCCCCAGCTGTTCAGGACCCACATGAAGACCAAGCTGCACATCTGCTACTTATATGGGAAGGCATAGGTCCAGCACTTGTATGTTTTTTCTTTGGGATTCATACTCTGAGAGCCCCAAGAGTCCAGGTTGACTCTGTTGGACTTCCTGTGGAGTTCCTATCTCCTTTGGAGCCTGCAATCCTTCCTCCTATTCTTCCATAAGAGTCCCTGAGCTCCACCCACTGTTTGGCTGTGGGTGTCTGTGTCTGTCTGAGTCAGCTGCTATGTGGAGCCTCTCTCAGAGGACAACATGCTTCCGACTGCAAGCATAACAGAGTCATTAATAGTGTTGGGGATTGATGCTTGCCCATGGGATGGGTTTGAAATTGGATCCTGCCATTTCCTAACATAAACTCTATACTATCTCTAAGAAGACAAGAGACTCCAACACAGTAAGACATTTGGCTTTTTATTTTAAGGAATTATGATTAATCTATTACTTTGCCTGATTAATAAATTAAAATTCATTGAAACTATATATATATATATATATATATATATATATATATATATATATGAAGAAATACAGTGTATAAAGATGGTCTCCTACAAATCATGTTTCAAGTTATGAGTTTTTTATTTTATGACATATCTGTTGGGGAAGTTTTTACTTACAGTGTTTTGGCTTAGGATTGCTTTCTCAGAATGGGACTAAATCAGACATTCAGGAACATGTAAACAAAGTCCAGTGTTAACGACCAAAGGAATCACCTGAGGAGTTGTATGACACGCCCTACAGATAAGGGGTGAATGATATATTGTTTGGACATACTGAAGAAAATGTACTGACACCTTCATTTAAAATAAATTAATTGCTACAGATGTAGTTTTTTTCTCATTTTTGTTATTTTTATTTTTATCTGTCTACATGTGTTTGCGTGCTATATTTCAATTGTCTCTTCCTTAGACAAAGTGGTACTATTTTAATTTCTTTGGATTTCCAGAAATCCTTTCCTTTCCAGATCAATTTTCATTCCTTGGAGATAGATATAGAGTTTTATTTTCTAGGATTTCCTGAGACTCTTCTACCTGAAAGTTACCATCACATTCCTATCTGGCAGAATGCATGTTTGAAGTTATTGTACATGCAGAGACCTTTGTCTTTCAGGAAAGTCTGCTAAGGACAAAGCAACACTTATTTATTTTTAAGTTTTTATTTGAAATTGATTCACTTAACAAATTTGTTCATATTCATTCTCCCACACTTCATATTATATCCTCTCCCTACCTAACCAACTTCATGGTCTTTTTCTTTCTCTCTCTCCAAATAAAGAAAAAGGAACAACAAAGTCAAAAATCAAGGCAGACAAACTAAAAGCAAACAAATATTTTAAAAATTACAAAAGCAAAGCAAAAAGTGAACAAAATTATTGCTTTGAAATCTAATTTTAATGATTTTGGTTTTCCTTTCTATATGCATTTGATCGTTTGAGTGAAAAAGGACTTAAAAGAACACCCTTACACACACACACACACACACACACACACACACACCGGAGTCAAGGTTTCCAACTGAACTCAGAGTTTTAGGAAGCCAACCACATTGGAAATTGGAGGTGAAAAGCAGCTTACACTGACCCCAGACACCTGGGGATTCCATAAAGAGAAAACAGACTCTGTAGTTTCTAAATCAGCTTGTTTAGTGAAAACAGCTAACGTCCCGTTCTGCCTTCAATGAAATCCATTTCCACTTGGGCATCATAAATGATTTGGTAGTTTTATATGCTGTCATTTGTAGGAAAAGCACTTTCTGTCCATTTTCTTTGGTAGTGTCTAATAACAATGCTAGATAAATAGACCTAATTTTAGGTGAAACCCAATGAGAACAACGAATTTCATTTAAGTGTACATATCTTCACTATGAATTATTAATTGTTTTAAACAAGAATTCTAATCTTCACCAGAACACACACTTATTGACAGCCTACTCATTACATCTGTCATCATAACAACATGGTCTCACAAATAATTAACATTTAATAGTTCCTCATACACTGTTTTTTCAAGTATATTTTATCATTCAATATTGATTTATAAAACATAGTTGGATTTGGTTGCCATTATCCAGTACATGAATAAGTTTATATCATAGGCAAGCCTTATAATAATGTTTCCTTGCATTATATATCAGCTATCAATTCATTGTTTTATGCTACCTTCAATGGTCTTTGGAATTACGTAATAAAAAACAATTAGTCTTTTTTTCATTAATTTATTTAGTCACTTTACATCCTGTCATGAAAGAGTCTTAATTAGAATATTACTGTTCCTTAAAATTTAGTCTTAACATTCCTACCAGTTCTTTAAACTAGACCTTGTTCTTATATGTATTTTTTTCTTCTTAAATCCTTTACTTATGTAAATGGCAAGATTCCCTTCCCTAATTATTAGCTGGACCATCATTATTTTCTAGGGTAAATTATTTAGAAGCAAGTGAGCTAATGTGTTCTAGAAATAAGTATTGTGCATGAACTCAAGAGTTCAGAGCAATTTGTCAAAGTTCAGAAGAAAATATCTCAACTCAACATTAGACCTTCACAAAGAGGAGTCTGGTAAACTCACTGTTCTCATTAGCTCTGTGGGTCAGAGAGTAATTTGAGCGAGCACAAACAGCTGACTCACTCACTTTTCACTTCGCCTTATTTATACTAAATTAGTGAGTAGTATTTGCTATGAGTTTTTAAGCCCTATACTTCTATTGGAGCATAAACAATAAAAACTAATGTTTCAAGAAACATTTAACCCAGAAAACCATCATCATGGCTGTTACAAAATGGTAAACTGAATTCTCAAGTAAGTTTTGCTCATAAAAAGTTTTGTTGTCTTCAATTTCCACCTTGCCTGAGGTAGGGTCTTGTCTGATGGTCACTGCTGCTTATGCCATGCAGTGGCTTGAGAGCAACTCCCCCCGGCAACCCCCCCACCCTTCCACCTTCATCTCCCTGTAGTTGCACTGGGATTACAGATGAAGGCTACTGCATCAGTTCTTATGTGGGTGCTGGGCTTTTCTAGCCCATAGTTCCAAGTCCTTCCACAATCCTTCCCAAACTGTCTTTCCCGCAGTATCCCATCCTTGGTATTAATGTCTGTTTCAGTTTTATTTCTATTGCTCAGATAAAACACTGTACCAAGAGCAACTTGGTAAGGAAGAGTTTATTTTACCTTACACTTCTGCAACACAGACTATCACTGAGGAAGTCAGAGAAGAAACTCAATGCAGGAACCTGGTGGCAGGAATTGAGACAAGGCTATCTATGGCTTGGTACTCATGACTTGCTCTTTACATTTTTTAAAGTTTTTTTCATGAGTACTTTGAAATCTAGGTTCTTTTAATCTATTATGCGTAACTAGGTTTTGTTTCTAAACATTGTTATCGAGATTCCATATGTTTGATGTCTAGACGCTTCTTAAAAATAACCAAGTAGTTGAAAATTAATGGAAGAGCACAAGTTCATAGTAACAATAAAACACTCGAATGCTCTATCATCTCTTTGTAGACATCTCAGTGCATCAAGTATTAGGGACACATAACTATAGTTACATTCATTTTGAAAGGTGAAAATCAATGACCACAATATAATAACTTTTGCAGCTGTGCTAAGCATATTATCCTTGTGCTGCAAACATACAGTATGTATATATCATTGCATTTCTAAAACAAACACAACATGATTTGAATTTGCCGTTGAACTTGGTTTCAACTTCTCTCTTGTATTTTCATAATTATTTTTTGAGAAAAAGGAGTTACTTCTACTCGTATCTCTGTATTGTTAGTGATGAGTTGTTTAGACTCTCACAGTTAAATTCTAGCTACTCTAATATGTAATACAAACTATTAATTTAATGTTTTGATTTATAAATAGTTACTTACAGTCATTTATGATTGCCTCCTATTTCAGTGAGTGACCAGAGAAAGGTAATTTCAGTTCAAAAGTCATTGTTCTCAAGAATTTTAACTTTCTGCTATGCTCCTTAAAATGTGGTCATCAAAAATTAACTGGTAATTTCTGAAGTAATATTGTTATTAGTAAGCCTGTGACCTAACTCTGAAGTCATTGCCCTGACTAAATGAACTGTCATAGTCTGAATTCATAAAATAAATAACTAAGGTTAATATCTAAGACTCTTGATTCAAAACCCAGGATTGGAAAAGAAGTGGCATAAAGTGGGAGACTGAAGAAGTAAATATAACTGTCACAGAAAGTCTACTGAACTGCTAGAAACACAAACTGAGAGGAACAAAAACTGCTGGTTCCCCTGGCAAATTGATAGAGCCAAAATAATCCACATGTCTCTTCATGATGACTGCACTGCCCTGCAGTCTGCCTAGCACATTGCAGAAGAAAAGAACTGAAGCAGTTTCTGAAAGGAATATGTGATTCTTGCTGAAATCACCTCAAACTGAATAGAAATGCTAAGGGGTAACAAGAATAAGAAGTCAGAAGAGGCATGATAGCTTTAGCAAGAAGCTACTCCTATAAGAAGAAGTGATAAGGGAAAACCAGCATTGAGCTAGTGAGGGTACTCAAACACGAATGACGAAGACTGTATCCCAAGATAACTTGATCTGTGTCATTGTTCCAGCATTTCAGAACAAAGCAAATCATCACATTTCTATATTGCCCATTTCAAAATTTAATAACAATACCTGAGTTTTTAATCCCAACTGTTACCTATGGGATTTCCTAAGCATTGTTCCCCATCAGATAAAAGCAGCTTACTCAACAGCTGTCTGGAGTGACTCTCCCATTCTTTCTTTCCCTCTCCTCATGTCTACCCCATCATCAGACTTTATTCACTGCTATCATAAAACATAAGATGTTTCTTCCAATACAGACAATGCCTTTAAGTTTCCTAAAACAAAACTGCAAGTCAGAAAAGAGGGGCAAATACCTAAATCCAAATAATAGAATAATACAACTACTGGAAAAATAGGAAACTCATGGTCAATGACAAAACACTAGAAATAAAAGGCTGATAGAATAAGGAACAAACTGGTGTTACCAGTCAGCATAAACATGAGGCAGGTCTGGTCCAATGAGATGCTGAGATAGGTCCTGACAGACCCCAGTCTATAAGATGGAGAGGTCATAGCAGGCTGTGGTCTATGAGATGATGGAGACCTGGCAGGTACTGATCTGTAGACTAATGGAAATCTGGCAGATCAAGTGCAGTCCTTGGTGTTGGCAGCCTTGACAATGTGAAAAGCTTCCTGAAGAGTTATTTGGCACAAAAAAAAAATGCCAGATGATCATAGAACAACTATATAAGTTTGAAAGAGTTTTTACTAAACAAGAAGGAAGAAAGTTGTCATGAAGGACGGTTGTGAGAATCAAGCAGAAAGCAAAGTCCTGCTCATAATCTCCACTGAGCACAGGGACTAAGGTTTCCATGCCAAAAAGCAAACACAGGAAAAGAGGATAGTAATAGAGGGACAAAGCAAACAATAGAAAAGAAAATTTAATGGTAGAGAAAGAACTCAAGAAATATAGGAAGAGTAAAGAATACCATGAATTTGCTGGGAGAGGCAAAGCTGCAACAAGAGAGGAAGCATTCAGAGGCATGTGAGGGTCTGGAAATAGGGACTTCAGAGTGACAGGCCTAGAAAAAACAACATGGGGAGACTTAAGAAACTTGAAATTTTAATGAGAGCTATATTATTTTATAGCCTTCAGTTTCAGCCTTATTGTTTTAAGACAAAGATATTGTTACCACTATGAGTTTAATGAAAGTATTCCAGAGGTAACTTCTAAAAGAAATGAGGAAGAAATAAGAGCTAGCAGTAAGTGGTAAAAATGATTGGCTGAAAGACTTTGTTAAAAAGTGAAAAGGTTAGTGGTGGGGAATTTGCAAGAAATTCTGTGCAAAGGAGCTTGCCTAGCATATACAGATTCCATGTATTAACCACACAGCATATTCTCTCTCTCTGTCCCCCCTCCCACCTCCTCCTCTCCCTCTCCCTCTTCTTCCCTCTATTTTTCCTGCCTCTATCTCATACAATAGCTACAGTTTAACAGTTGTGATTTGAATAGGCTTGGCACAGGGAGTGGCACTATTAGGAGGTATGGTCCTTTTGGAGTAGATGTGGCCTTGTTGGAGGAAGTGTCACTATGGAGCCTAAATCAATGGATCTGATCATGGGCTGACAAGCCTAAACCAATGACCAGATCATAGGCTGACATACCTAAACCAATGATCAGATCACAAGCTGACAAGCCTAAAACAATGGATCTGATCATGGGCTGACCTGCCTAAACCAATGATCAGATCACAGGCTGACATGCCTAAACCAATAACCAGATCATAGGCTGACATGCCTAAACCAATGATCAGATCACAGGCTGACAATCCTAAGCCAATGGATCTGATCATGGGCTGATAAGCCTAAACCTATAAGCCAAGGTTAGTCAATTTTCACTTTATTATTCTCATATATTTTGTTACAGTGACAAAAAAAAAATATAGAACAAAAACAAAAGACCAAAAAAGCCACATAGAAGATTAAAAAAATAGAAGGGAAAGATATGACAGAAAAATTAAATTATAAAATTTACATGAAATCCTAAAGTTTATTGGTAATTTAAGGATAGTCACCAAGAAAGCTTAAGGAGTCAACTAAGAAGGAAAGGACATATGTAACCATATAAAGCAAAGATTTTAACAAATTATGGAACTAGTTATGGTCAGCTCCATATAACTTTGTTTGAAGACATAAAGTAGAACTTCCTATAGAAATAGCATCCCAATCAAGTGAGTATTTCAGTAAGTGGATTCTGATGTATCATTTATTCACTGGAATTAGGAGAAATAAAATAGTCACTAAATGATCTTTTTTCTGTATTTGGTATGACAATTCAAAATATAGTTATGCATTTTATAGAGCCATACTTTGTCATGTTATCAATGACCTAAAAAAGTAATTAAAAAACCGAAAACTAAACTGTAGGTCCCCTATTCCGGAGGATATCCCACAAAGATCTTCGACCTGGCATGGTGTGGGGGTCCAGGCCAAGGGGACAGAGTGTGAGCAGGGAAGAGAGATCACCTGCCTCCACTGCTGCCTCTGCTTGAGTTTTCCACTGTAGCTGCCTGGTCACTCCCAAGTTCTGCACCTGTCTCTCCGAGATGAGCCAGTCCAGGTTGGGCAATAAGAAGCTGGCTAGCTGGCCTGGAGGCAGCTTGGTGTCCCAGGCAGGTTCCGGGAGAGCAGATCTCTTCCCAAGTGTTACAGCTCTTGCCACAGAAACACTCAGACACCAGGATGATTCTTGCACACACCTTTTACTTCTCCTGAATACAGTCCTTATGTACAGTTTCAGAGTGGGTTAGGGTCTGGCAGGAGATAACACCAATTGGCTTGGTGTGAGAGCTTGGAGATACCTCATCTACATGTGGGAGAGCCTGAGGCACTGTTCCTCATGACTGATGGCCATAGACCTCTCTGTGGGAGGGGCTGTGGAGGGCTGAAGCTAAATGAAAAGAATTAGGGCACGGGAGCAGAGCTGAACACCTGCTGTCTGATAAAGGTATGGGTTCGAGGCCTATGCTCAACCAGGCACCCAACAGCTTCTCACAGCCCACCACCTCACATTAAACAACACAATTTCAAATAAATACTTATATAATTCAGTTGATTATATGATTCCATTGTAGAGTCAAAACTTTCATAAATTAACATTGTGAGATTCTTCTTTTACACCCAATGTTGGCCCGATATTTATAATATAATTCTGTCAAAGATTCAAAGATCAGACAGATATAAAGTTTTATAAACAGTTCTTAAGAATTATTAGTGATTTGGCTCCCTAATTATTTTTACATAGAAAATATAAGATTGAGAATTAAATTTGAAAAAATATTATAATGTGTATATTTATATTATGAAGGTAAAAAATACTAGAAAAAATACTAAAAAGCCAAGTCCAACAACATATAAAGAAAGTGGTTTAGAAAAAAAGAGATTCAGGTATAATTTGCTGACAGAATGTTTGCCTAATATGACAAAGCCCTGAATTAGATTAGGTCAAGAGAAGTAAGAATACAAATGATGAAACTATGAGATATAACATATTCAGAATAAAAAAGAAATATTTTCACGGATGCTAATAAAGCCAAGTCTTTGACAATTTCAACACTTCTGGCTAAAGAAACTTAAGAAAATAAAGAAGTTTTAGAATTAATATGGATTTTTAATAAAATCAAAAATACTTAAGCAATTTTAATAAATTAAGAGCAAGGAAAAAGATACCTACTGTCATAGTTAGGGTTTCTATCACTGAGAGGGGACATCGTGACCACAGAAACTCTTATAAAGAAAAACATTTCACTCTGGCTCGCTTACAATTTAGGAAGTATGGTGACACACAGACGGACATGAAGCTGGAGAGGTAGGTGAGAATTCCACATCTGGGTCTGCAGGCAGGAGGAAGAAAGAGATACTGGGTGTGATGGTTTGTATATGATACCCAGGGAGTGGCAGTATTAGGAAGTATGGCCTTGTTGAAGTCGATGTGTCACTGTGGGAGTGGGATTAAGACCCTCATTCTAACTGCCTGGAAGCATGTATTCTGCTAGCAGCCTTCAGATGAAAATGTAGAACTCTTAGCTCCTCCTGCACCATGCCTATCTGAATATTGCCATGTTCTCACCTTGATGATAATGGACTGAACCTCTGAACCTGTAAGCCATCCCCAATTAAATGTTGTCCTTATAAGACTTACCTTGGACATGGTGTCTGTTCACAGCAGTAAAACTCTAATTAAGACACTGGGTCTGGCTGGAGCATTTGAAACACAGGAAGTGACATACTTCAATAAGGGCACAACTTCTCCAACAGGAACACACCTCCTAATAGAGACTGTCCCTATGAGTATATAGAGGCCATTATCATTCTCATTATGTCCCATACTGTCCTTGCTTCCATTTACTTTTCCATATATTCCATAGCATTCCATATACTCCTAATATATATGTGTCTGTGGGAACTATGGAAATACCTCATAAACACACCACCTGTGTAGAATAAACCTTGATGTTATAGATTTAATCTAGAGTACTCCAAAGGGCCCTATATTATAGCCAAAGGGTAACTCAGTTTCTCTCTGTCTCTCTGTCTGCCTGCCTGTCTGACTGTCTCTTTGTCTCTGTCTCTGTCTCTCTGTCTCTGTCTCTCTGTCTCTGTCTCTCTGTCTCTGTCCTTCCTCTTCCTTCTCTCTCTCTCTCTCTCTCTCTCTCTCTCTCTCTCTCTCTCTCTCTCTGTGTGTGTGTGTGTGTGTCTCCCCTATGGAACTTTATAAAGGCCAATTAGGCAAAATATTTAGTAAATAATTGAAATACCTGTTTGCAGATGACATGATAGAAAAGTTTGGAATTCTACGAGCATCATCCATTAAACTAGCAATTAAATGCTAATAACATAATAATGAAAAAACAATGAAACAATTCAGTAAGGGCTATAAAATTAACACACAAAAATCAATAACTTCCTTTACACAGGCAATAAACAGCTAGAGAACAAAACAGAAAATCTCATTTGCAAGAGCAAGATAATCAAACACTAAAAAACTTAAAAGCAATAATGAAAAGCTTTATGAGAAGAAACTTAAGTGTTTCTGAAAAGTTACAGAAGTGCTTTTAGAAGTGAGATGTCATCAGCTTCTGAACAGTTTGACCCAAAGCCATAGCTTGTCAACTCTCCTGGGATAATCTATAAAACCAGGTAAACTGAATAATAGGAATCAAGAAGTTCTCAAATATAGTCAGATAGGCTGAGACCAAGGCCTCAAGTGAAGCCAGAAAAACTTTAAAAAAAAAAAGGACATCAGAGAAGATTTGTGCTTTCAGACTTTCAGGCTTATGTTAAAATTCTTCATTGTAACTATATTGTGCTGCCACATGAAAATAGAGAAATAGAACAGAAGGCTCAGAAGTAAATCTGAAATGAACAATGAGCAATGCTACCTACAAACAATAAAGGTAGCATCTGAAATCAGTGAGGCAAAGTAGACTTAAATGAAAGGTAAAACAGGGATAGAAGAAAATACACACATCTGTGTGAATACACTGACCAACCGTATAATCCAGAAACTAATAAGCTTAGACACTAATTAGTGATGGAGGCAGGATAATTAGAAAGATAGAATGAATAAGGAAGAAACGACATTGAGCAGGTATTGGTCTATATGTGGACATGCACTGCACACATTAAATACCCCCTTTTGTAAGCATGTATTAATTATACAAATTATGCTTCATTATGACACATTCATAAAACATATGAAGATCATATTAACCGCAACACACTCTTATTCTCTTTCCTTTCCCTGTCCGTATCCTCCATTACCTATTCTGCTTTCATAGGCCTTCTCTCCCTGTAAATTCCATATTAGAGAAGTGATACTTGTGTTTTTGAAATGCCTTTACACATGTGGTCATCAATTCCATTGACTTTCCTGCAAACAACACAATTCTCTACTTTGTAGCTGATACAAATTCCATTGAGCAAATACATTGCATTTGATTTATGCCACTAATGATTATTTTGTATAACCTGTCTGCCAATTTATAAGGTGGATGGACTATTACACATTCCCAGTAACACCCCAATATTTCTTAATTCAATTTCTTAATTTCTTGAATGCACAGGAAGCAATGTCATTATAGCAGTAAGCAATGTATGTTGAACCTAAATCTTAGATTCTAAATAGAATTTTTCATATAAAGAAAGCCAATCATCATTCCAAAGAGTTGACTACATACTATATTGTGTATATATATTCAGTAGTAAGATGAGTGTAAGCTTGGGTAATAAGATAAAAAGCAATAGTAATGTAGTCCATATAACCAAGTGATTGTTCTTGAATTCATATTCATAAAAATAATTAAATGTAGAAGCTGTTACTAATGAGACTATTCTAATTATCAAACAGAAATATTATGGTTGCATTATATGAACATTTTTGAGAAATAGCACAGTAACAACTTTTTTCAAGCAAGAAAGATAAACAGACTTTAAACTTCATATGCACAGGTTTGTATAATCTAACTATATCTCTTCAGGAGATACATATTGATAGAAAAGAGAGAAATAATAATTCCACTAATCAGTAAGGCAGAAAAATCTTCTCCTGGCTATTTTCTTATGAGATCTGAATTGTAAATCTCCTCATTATTGCCTGCCATGGGACCTCTGGCTTGTTCTTTTCATTGTGGCATTCTTCCAATATGTATATGCACGTGAATGCACACACACACACACACACCACTTGTATTTATTTAAAATCACTAGAAGTCTGTTGGCTTCTGGGTTGCTGAGGTGTGCATGCTCCATCCTATACTCCTGTCAGCAGAATTAAAATAGTACAAAAGCAACATGTGAATGTGGTTTGTATCATGAGCTCATGGGCATTGCATCCATCCTAGTGTGAAGATGTGTATTGTTGCTTCAGGTGAGAAGGAGAGAAGTTGGTGATACAATGCTGTGGTTTTGCTTGAGGCTGCAGTTGACATTCTGATGAAGGGCAGTTGTCTACTTCAGGTAATGCTGGACCACAGAGCCTGGACACGGTGTGTGGATGGGCAGGACAGAGAGATGATTTACTGCCCTTGAAGACACGAGATGGTGGCAGAAAGTACATCATGCTATTCAGAACAGCGTGAAATTATAATACATAAATTATCTATTTCTGGGAATTTCTATTTAATATTGTTAGTTTATGGTTTACTCTGATCACTGAAGTTACAGTTAAAGAAGTTATGGGTGAAGGATCTACCATAGTGGCTGCTGCTTATATCGTCTAATTCTGCATATTTATTTTAAGATTGGTGTTTTCCATTTCCAATTACTACACACTAACTTCATAGTTAATATCTTCATAATAAATACTCCATCAAATTATTATCTATTTTTAATTATCTAATATGACCTTGCCCCACCATCCTTAACAAGAAATGAAATGTATACAACCTGTGATGCCATGTGGGTCTTAGATAGTCTTAGAGCATGGTCTCCCATCCCTTTAATTCTCTTTCAAAAAATGGATAACTTGAACATCCTTATTAAGAAATGATCCAAAGTAAGAGAGTTAAAAAAAATGACTAATATTCTTAGGAAGCTAACTGTGGAGAAAGACAAATTTTTTAAAAAAAGATTAATTGTGCCTTATAAGTATGTAAACATATTTGTCACAAGCTGCAGTACCTATCTTTGTATACAAATCCCTGTAAGGCAGGCCTTTTATCTCTGACCTCGCCTCATGACGTTCATCCCTTCTGCAGTATGTCATAGTTACCTGGATTTAGGTAAATTCATATCTTCTCTGATGTCTTTCTCTCTCTATCCTTGAACTATATGATTTGCATAAGTGGAAGCACAGTCACGCACTGCAAGCCACCTGCAGAACAAAAGATGCTGCAAAGACCTTTGTCTTTGTTTCTATTCTCTCTAACTTTTGTACTCCTGGCACTTTCTACATCCTAAATAAATATTTTCTAACATTGATTCCTTGGTTTTCATGGTCTTATCTTGCAAAATCAAGTGATGTTTTAGCAAATAAGGCACATATTTTACATTTCTCTCTATAGAGAACTTAATATTTTTTCCATCTTGAATTTTTGTGATATGTTCTTTAATTTTTCTCTTATATCACAAATCCCTTCCTCTCATCAATAGATCTGTTGTCTCATGTCCTATGCATAAATGCTTCCTACAAAAATTTTGTTACAGTTTAATTAAAGATAATTAGAGAAAGTAAATATGCAGGTATAATATGTGTCTTAAATAAACAAATCATACCCTGTTATATGCTCAACCTTATTAAAATGTACTCTGGTGGCTTAAGAGGTAGCTTGGTAGTGGTTGCTTTTGCAGAGGATCTAGGTTTGGTTCCCACAGGGTGGATCACAACCATCTGTAGCTTTAGTTCTAGCAGATTTGATGCCTGTCTCTGGACTCTAAAGGCATTGTACTTACAGAGTGTGCCTACAGACACACAGGCAAAACATTCATACACATAAAACTAAAATGACAAGTCTTTAAAAGTCCTTTAATTGAAACACACATATTGAACACTCAAAACATACCATACTCACATAATAGAAAATATTTTTATTTTGTACCTGTTACTTCACTCAGGACAACTTTTGTAATTTTATTTTTCTTTAGAACTAAATAATTTTCCATTATATAAATATAGCATATTTCATTATAAATTCATCAATTCATGGACAACTGACTTGCTGTGCAATAGCTGGTTATTATGAATAGAATCACAATGAACATGGATAAACAACTATATCTGTAGTAAAATATAAAGCACTTTGGATATATGCTCAAAAGTAATCTCTTAGTTACTTTTCTAGAGCTGAGAAAAGACATCATGACTTGAATCAAAAGATTTGTGGGTTGGTTGGTGTCCTTAACTCTCCACTGGAGATCCTGCCTGCCTTTAGGAGATGGCCTCTGTTTTCTGTTTGTTTGTTTGTTTGTTTGTTTTTTAAGTGCATTGTTTTGATTTCCTTCTCTTCTTCTTCTTCTTCTTTCTTCTTCTTCTTCTTCTTCTTCTTCTTCTTCTTCTTCTTCTCTTCTTCTTCTTCTTCTTCTTCTGATATTCAGTGCCTTTTAGTTCATCATATAGTCTAGAAACTGTCTGTCAGATGGATATTTACAGATCTTTTCCAACTCTCTAGGCTTCTACTTTATCCAGTTTCTAGTGTCCTTCACTGTGTAGAAACTTTTCATCTTCATGAGTGTTAGACTGGATGCCAGCTCATCTGCAGCTCCCTAGTGCCACTCAACCTCCTCCCTCACCCTCCACACAAACTAGGAAAGTTCATCTGTCCTTCTTTACTGCAACCCTCCTACAGAGAAAAAAACTCCCCTGCCAGCTTGGAGAACATTCTCTATTAACATGTGTCTGATTTTCTGTAAACCTGCCCAAAAGTTCCTGCTTAGGGCTCAGTTTTTGACCATGTATGGACACAATCCCAGCTCCTACTTGACATGTCATTCATTTTTGCATATACCCATAAATCCCCTTACTTAAGCCTAGATGTGTGACATCACTGATCTCCACCTGTGTGACTGGCGAACCCAAAAGCTGCTTCATAATAAACCTGCTTTTTTTTTTTTTTCTTCTTTTTTTCTTGGAATTTTTATTTACATTTCAGGTGTTTTCCCCTTACCCCCTTTCCCCCTCGCTACCAGAACTCCCTATCCCTTCCCCCCTCCTCCTGCCTCTATGATGGTGTACCCACATCCACCCTCCCCCATACCTCACCTCCCCACCCTCGAATACACCCCCCCACAAAATGTCCAGCCTTCATGGGACCAAGAATCTCTTCTCCCCCTTATATATAGTTCCCTTGCATATACAGCTGGAGCCATGGGTCCCTCCCTAAGTGCTCCCAGGCTGGTGGTTTAGACCCTGGGGGCTCTGGTTGGTTGGTATTGTTGCTCTCCTCATGGGGTCCCGTACCCTTTCTACTCCTTCAGTCTTCACTGGATCTTCTCTGTTGGGAACCCCATGATCAGTTTAATGGTTTGTTGTGAGCATCCACCTCTGAATATGTCAGGCTCTTGCAGACCTCTAAGGAGACAGTTATGTTAGGCTCCTGTCAGCATGCACCTCCTGACACCCACGTCCGCATCTACCTTTGGTGACTGCACATGGGATAGATACCCAGGTGGAATGGTCTGCAGACGGCCCCCTTTTTACCAGAGACTATAAAAGCCAGAAGATCCTGGTCTGATATCATACAGACCCTAAGGGAACACAAATGCCAGCCCAGACTGCTGTACCCAGCAAAACTCTCAATCACTATAGATGGAGAAACCAAAATATTCCATGACAAAACCAAATTTGCACAATATCTTCCCACAAACCCAGCACTTCAAAGGATAATTGATGGAAAACGCCAACACAAGGAAGGAAACTACAACCTAGAAAAGCAAGGAAGTAATCTTCCAATAACCCCAAAAAAAGGTAGCTACACAAACATAATTCCACCTCTAATAACAAAAATAATAGGAAACAACAATCATTTTTCCTTAATATCGCTTAACATCAAAGTCACTCCAGTTCCGTGGCTCAACCAGAACTGGCCCCTCCTTCAGTTTCTGTCCTGCACTTTGCATCCATATTTGCTCCCTTGAGTATTTTGTTACTTCTTCTAAGAGGGACTGTAGCACCCCCCCCGCCCCCAACTTGGTCTTACAGCAGTCTGGGCTGGCATTTATGTTCCCTTAGGGTCTGTATGATATTAGACCAGGATCTTCTGGCTTTTATAGTCTCTGGTGAAAAGTCTGGTGTAATTCTTATAGGTCTGCCTTTATATGTTACTTGACCTTTTTCCCTTACTGCTTTTAGTATTTTTTCTTTGTTTTGTGCATTTGGTGTTTTGATTATTATGTGTCAGGGGGTATTTCTTTTCTGGTCTAGTCTGTTTGGTGTTCTGTAGGCTTCTTGTATGTTTATGGGCATCTCGTTCTTTAGGTTCGGGAAATTTTCCTCTATAATTTTGTTCAAGATATTTACTGGCCCTTTAAATTGGGAATCTTCACTCTCATCTATACCTATTATCCTTAGGTTTGCTCTTCTCATTGTGTCTTGGATTTCCTGGATGTTCTGGGTTTGGAGCTTTTTGCATTTTGCATTTTCTTTGACTGTTGTGTCAATGTTTTCTATGGTATCTTCTGCACATGAAATTCTCTCTTCTATCTCTTGTATTCTGTTGGTGATGCTTGCATCTATGACTCCTGATCTCTTTCCTACGTTTTCAATCTCCAGAGTAGTCTCCCTTTGAGATTTCTTTATTGTTTCTATTTCCATTTTTAGATCCTGGATGGTTTTGTTCAAATCCTTCACCTGTTTGGTTGTGTTTTCTTGCAATTCTTTAAAGGATTTTTGTGTTTCCTCTTTAAGGGCTTCTACCTGTTTAACTGTGTTCTCCTGTATTTCTTTGAGGGAGTTACTTACGTCCTTCTTAAAATCCTCCATCATCATCATGCGAAGTGATTTTAATTCTGAATCCTGTTTTTCCTGTGTGATGTGGTATCCAGGGCTTGCTATGGTAGGAAAACTGGGTTCTGATGATGTCAGGTAACTTTGGTTTCTGTTGCTTGTGTTCTTGCACTTGCCTTTTGCCATCTGGTTGACTCTAGTGTTACCTGTGCTCACTGTGTCTGACTGGAGTCTGTCTTTCCAGTTATCTTGCTTGTGTCAGATCTCCTCAGATTCCAGATGTCTCTGTGTTCCTGTGATCCTAAGCTCCTCTGCTCTGGATGCACTAGGTCTCCTCTGCTCTGGATGCAGTAGTCCTCTAGGTTGTCTCAGGATCAGGTGTTTCCATGGGAGCAGATTAGCTAAGAGTCTGTCCCAGGCAAAAAGACCAAGCCTCTGCTCTGGATGCAGTTGGTCCCTCTAGGATGTCTCAGGATTGGTGTTTCCACAGGAGCAGACCAGCTAGGGCAATAAACCTGCTTTTATCTGCTTTTAATCTATTCCAATCTAGTCTATATCTGAGTCACTGAGGGAGAGAACGAGCCTACTTGTAAGGTCATATGTATTAATTCTTTGTTATAGTGCTTATTCTACTGTTATCCAGGACAGCAAGTCTTTTCCTGGGCCAATGAATTCAAGATTAGCTTCCATTTTCTCTTCTGTCAGATTTAGAATATCTGGTGTTTTGTTGGTGTCCTTGATTCACTTGGAGTTGAGTTTTGTGCAGGGTGCATATATATTTATATATGCTATGTATATACATATATGTATATGTATTGTATACATTATATGTATATGTATTGTACATGTATTGTATACATTATACAATACATATACATACACATACACACACACACATACATACACATACATTTCATTCTTCTATGGCAGCCACCCAATTTTTCTACTACTCCCAATGTTTTTCAATTTGATAATCTGTTTCTATGCCAGTACCATGATGTTCTTATTACTATAGGTTTGTAATACAATCTTGAATCCGAAATGATGGTACCTCTGCAGATCTTCATTATTCAGCATTGTTGTAGCTTTTACTGAGACTGCATTATTTACACTTGAACTTGAAGAATATTTTGCCAATTTCTGTGAAAAACTTTGTTAAAAATTTTATGGACAATGCTGTTGATCTGTAGATTATTTTGTTAAGATTATTGTTTTCCCAATATTAATCATATTGATCCATGGTCATGGAAAAATTTCATATCTAGACTTTTTGTTGTGTTTTCATTTGTTTGGACACATTTTGGTCTTATTGATGGTTTGGTTATTTACTTTGGGTTTTGTTTTTGTGGTGGGGTGTTTCTTGCTTTTATTTCATTGTTCCATGTTTTGTTGTTATTGTTGTTGTTGTAGGAGAGAGAGAGAGAGAGAGAGAGAGAGAGAGAGAGAGAGAAAGAGGAGAGGGGGCACATAAGCATAAGGTATGGTAAAAATGGTGAGGAACATCTTGAGAGAGTTAGCAAAAGAAAAAACATCATCAAATATAATGAGTGAAAGAATTAATTGAAAGATATCCCTTATCTTCACAATCACACAATCATCCCACAAGCAGTTTCTTTACAATTCTATGCATTATTTAAAGTAACAATTAGAGTGATAGTATCTAATACTTCATTATTTTACTGCTAAGAGAAGTTTTCTTAAAGTTGCTGTCTGAATGCATTTTGCACCGAGGTTCTGACATCTTTATTACTTTGGCATACATCTATGCACAGTTCATTTAAAAGAGAGATAATACCTCCAAGGAAAAAGTTACATGGCAGGTTTATGTGCCCCGTGCCTGTTCACATGGCATTTAATAGCATTAACTCACATGATCAAAATCAGCATCTAGGAAAGACAATCTCATTTGGAACCTAGGAAGAATTAAACATGGGCTTTGTAGACAGAAAGCACTCTAGTATATAGAGTACATAAGAAGTTGAAGGAGTCTACAAGGCAAGCATCACCAGCTGTTAATATAGCTGGTGTGGACTTGAAGCAATCCCATTAAAATCAGGGACTAGAACAAGGCTGCCCACTCTCCCCCTATCTGTTCAATATAGTTCTGGAAGTCCTAGCCAGAGCAATTAGGCAACAGAAGGAGATCAAAGGGATACAAATTGGAAAGGAAGAAGTCAAAGTTTCACTATTTGCAAATGACATGTTAGTATACTTAAGTGACCCCAAAACTTCCACCAGAGAGCTCCTAAACCTGATAAACAACTTTAGCAAAGTGGCTGGGTATAAAATAAACTCAAACAAATCAGTAGCATTCCTCTACACAAAGGATAAACTGGCTGAGAAAGAAATTATGGAAACGACACCATTCACAACAGTCACAAATAGTATAAAATATCTTGGTGTGAATCTAACCAAGCAAGTAAAAGACCTGTATGACAAGAACTTCAACACCCTGAAGAAAGAAATCGAAAGAGATCTCAGAAGATGGAAAGATCTCCCATGCTCATGGATTGGAAGGATTAATATAGTAAAAATGGCTATCTTGCCGAAAGCAATCTACAGATTTAATGCAATCCCTATCAAAATTCCCACTCAATTCTTTACAGAGATAGAAAGAGCAATCTTAAAATTCATTTGGAATAACAAAAAACCCAGGATAGCGAAAACTACACTCAAAAATAAAAATGCTGAGATACAGTGTATGAGCAAATGAAAGTTCTCAGGCAGTCTATAACAAGGAGCAGGGTAGAGATGCTTGGTTTTATGTTACTGTTTGATTGGTTTTTGGGTTTTGTTCTTTGTTTTAATTGCTAGGGTTCTCAAATAGCACACAAAATTTATTCTCCAAATTTTAGATTAGCAAGCTACATTCCTGAGGAATGGCATTCTTTTAAGTCACATGACCCCAATGGTTTAGGAATAATTATGCTGTGGAGTCTTCTCAAATTAGAGCGAGCCTGTACATCTTTTCTTTACATGTTCCATGATTCTTTTAAGTTGTAACTGTAGAGCTTGTTGTCTAGAATTGAATAAAAAATGATATATCTTATCAGATAAACTTTTGTCTTCTTAAGCCATACATTCTTTGCTCTCATGACACAGAAAGTTATAGCAAACAACTTGAGATTTATATGACTATAAATATCCATTTTCGGAAAATGATATATAATATCATTTTCTGAATGCTGTAACTTGGATATTATGATTATAGTTCAAGACAAACATTCTGAAATTCATCATTCTAGATTCCTGATCTGTCTTTAGTAGTTCCATGACATAGAGAACATACATAGCCACTCAGGTTCTGATTGTTTTTCTAAAAAAGATAAAGAATGAAAGACTAGAGATATATTGAAAATTTTATGGTTATTAAGATCATCCAATCATTATAAAATGTGGATAATATTTTCTTTTGTATTTCTTAGTCTAATTAAATGGAAGGAACACAGACTAAATTGTACAAGTGAGATTTGACTGTTACCCTGAACACCCTCTCTGTCATACTTCATGTCTAATTAGTTGTCAAGATCTATTAATTTTACCCCCATGATGGAGATGGCTGGCTGTTCAAGAAAATTGATTCCTCTAGATTCTGAACACCTGGCTAGACTCCATTCCCAAAGTGATGTTATATTTAGAAAGGTCCTAAGAATGAGCTCTAATGGGGATAATGTGCATAGAAGTTTTGTTGTATGTTCCTCCAATGCTTAACTCAGAATGAATTGAAGAATTTATTTAACTCGGGTTTTTCTTCATGACCTTTAGCTTTTAACTCTCAAGGGTAACATTGGCCATCTGTGTTGAAGACAGCAGACCTTGCTGGAATAGAGAGACCACACAGAGCCCCACTCTGCCCCACTTCCTTTGTCTAACACAATGAATGTACTTCAGACTGGTCTCCACGCTTTTTAGAGTTTTTTCAGTTGAGCAACAGTAGGTTCATGTTTTCCCTGGACTGTCAATTATTGGAGTCAGTATTGTTATAGTTATTTGCTTACTTAGAATTCTACAAAGATCCTCTAGTGCCTTTAATGTTTTTATATCGATTTATCTGTTTGATTGTATAACTCCATAGGCTTCTCTATGTTGCTCTTAAATTATTTTCTATTTTTAAAATACTTTTTAATGTTTAAGTATATGTATATGTGAAAGTGGCAGGGTCTGTGAATATAGGAGTGGAAATGCATGCAGAGTCCAGAAATGGAAGTCAGATTAATTTTGATATGTGATGCTATTATTACAGTTTATAAAAATGTTTAAAGGTCTGAGAAGAGAATTCTAAGACTGACTGTTCATATAGATGCACAGGAAAGTTTTACAGCCACTAAGAAGCTATGGTCCAAGAAAGCCTTGTATTATTCTAGTTGGTTGCAAAATCCACACACCAAGGAAAGGTCTAAAAAACCAGAAACAGGTGACAGGCCAAGCTCCTTGCTGACATCTACAAATCCACAAGTGAATCTAAGAAGACCCCAGGAAGTGGGAAATGCCAGGAATGTGGAAGCAAGATAAAGAAAGCTGCAGGCATTAAGTAGAGCTAACTTAAAGAAATATAATTCATGCAGGGCGAGCTTAAGAAAACGAGAGATAGAGTTTCCCAAACCTTTGTTTCATGATACCAAATGCTTCAGGTACAAGGTATAGATGTACATGATTTAATGTAACATCTGCAAAACTCTTGTTTTGGTCTTAACGCAACTTGATTTTGGAATCAGAATATAGACTCTTTAACATTGTACCTTGGGAATATATATATATATATATATATATATATATATAGTTACAGGACTTCACAGCTCAGAGATCGCCTTGGGTCTCAAAAGAAACATTGAAAGTGAACTTTTGAATGCTACTGTAACTTTTAAGACCTCAGATACTCTTAGAGATGGACTAATGGTTTTTATATTAAGAGATGAATATGAATTTCTGCAGGCAAAGGGTGAAATGTTATAATATAAGGAGTTACGCTTAGATGTCTAACAGAGTGATAGGTTTGTATTGGTTAATTTGCTTGTCAATTTGGTTAGGTTTGTAAAGTATACATCAGGGACTAAGAGAGGATTTCTAGAGAAGATGAAGTAGAGGTTGAAGATCTGGCCAGAATATGGTTTATTCTATCCTATAGGATGCAGTTTCAAATGGAAAAAATGGAAGGTAGGTGTAGAAGATAGAGCTAGCAAGCTCAATGCAGTCATTCCTCTACTTTCTGGCTCTCATGAGGTGAATTGTTCAGTTCTACCATGTCTCTTCTACCTGCCTGAATTAAAATTTCAGTAACTAGTGACCCAAATAAAAGAATCCTCTTTTAACCTGGTTTTCACAGATTATTTGTTACAGACACAATAAATATAACTCATGCAGGCTTCCCTATAGACTATGACACTTAATGAAAATAAGAACACATAATTTATCATCACCCTTAATTTACCAGTATAAATATACTGGAGATACACTAGGTTTTCGGTCTAACATTTTATGTCACTCTAAAACTCACATTTCAATGGGTATTTGAATATTTTATACAATGTGTTTTAATTATATTGATCTCCCCTATCTATATCACTTCCTTCGCTACCTGTCCAATTTTGCTCTCTTTTTATTATTTTATATTAAACACATTAAGTCCAGTTTGGCTGCCTTATATGTTTAGCTTCCTCTGGAATGTGGTTGTCTTAACTGGGAATATATTCTTAAAGAAAACTGAGTTTCCACTTCCCAACAGCTATCAATTACCAATAACTCATTGGCTGTGGCTAGGACAGCTGAAGCTGTTCACCTCCTCCTATCCCCCATACTAGTATTTTGTTGGTCTTGACCTCCCACAATTCTTGTACATGCCATTCAATCCACTGTGAGTTGATGCATGCATCTGTTCTGCTATATCAGGAAAATTCCAGTTACACGTAATTGTCTACCATCTCTGGCTCTTACACTCTTTCTATTCTATCTTCAGAAATGACTCCTTAATAGCCTCTGGGGGAGGAGGTGTGATATTGATGTGATGTTTAGAACTGAGCTCTCCAAAGTCAATTATTCCCTGCTCCTTGGCTATTTGTGGTCTCTGTATTAGTTACCATCTTCTGCAAATAGTATATTTTTTTGCTGAGAGTTGTAAAATGCAGAGTTTGTTGACAGAAACACCTAGAGTCACCAGGGATTTCTTTGCTGAGGGATTGCTTAGATCATATTGTTCTGTGACTATATCCATGGGAGATTGTCATCATCAGTGATTAATGTTTGGGAGTCTAGCACTCTGTACCATCCCTAGGCTTGTGGTCCTGAGCATTTAAGAGGGCAGGTTAGCCAGTAAGCAGTACTCTCCTACTGTTTCAATTCCTGTTTGACTTACAACCCCTGAAATATAAACCAAACAAACATCTCATCCTCTAAGTTGTTCTGGGCCATAGTATATATTATAGTAACATGAAAAAAACTAGAATATTTATAAAGTTGAAATATTAAACACTGAAACATATATAGTAAGCATATTAATCAGACAAACTAAATGATCAGCAATTTTGGAAGTCAAAATGTGATGTAGTATGATAATGATCATAGTTTTATTCAGTCTATAAATAAAATCAATATAAGACTAAAGGTAAAAGACTTATTAAAATTTAATATTTGTATTGCATTATACTAATTTTGACATCAGCTAGTGAGTCTGTGGGGAAAATGTACTTTAAAATTAGGCAGCCTTCTAAAACATGGAAACTATGGTATAATTATTGTATAGATAAGTGATATCATATTTTGTTGTATTTTAGAGAAGTAAATATTTCTGGGCTAGAATTTTAACAAGAAGAACAGATGATGTATATGGCTTATCTTGATGTAATAATTCCTATAGAACATACCAAAGATATGCCTTTGATAACTCTTAGATAAATGTAGTTCAAATTTGTAAACTTGTAATATCTATCTATCTATCTATTTATCTATCTATCTATCTATCTATAATAGATTATATATTATAGATAATTGAGTATAGATTATTGAGTATAGAGTATATATTATAGATTAATTATATATAAGATATCTTGTTGATGACACTTGAGTCTAAACATGAAATTTGTGTATGTCCCATATATATTTTGGTGGTTAATCTTCACCATCAATTGATAGGATTAAGAATCACAATGGAAATGAAGCTTTGAGCATTACTATGAAGAAATTTCTAACCTAGGTTAATTGATGAGGAAGACTCACCCTAGTTGTGAGTGCACAAATCTATGAGTTGGATTCCTGGATTGCAAGCTGAGCACCAGCGTTCATGTCTCTCTGCTTCCTGACAGACGATACTATGTGATCAGCTACTTTATCTTCCTATTGCCATGACTTCCTGAACAAGCTGCACTGTGCCTTTGGAATTATGAACCCAAATCAACTCTACATGAGGTTACTTTTCTCAGATATTTACTCTCAGAAATATAATAAGATATTACTGTACATACCTTGCTTACTTGTCTTGATGGTCATTTTATACAACATTTGAACAATATTGTGCATAATGCAATGATTGTATATCACATCTAAATGGCTTACAAAATCTTCCTCTCTGTTGTAGACAAAGAATAAACTATGCCCTGCTTCATGGCTTCTGTGTTAGGTTGTGAGTCCAGGTTTCCTGCCTTGAGTTCTTTCTTTGTCTTCTTTTAGCAATGAGTATGACCTGTGTTGTAAACTGAAATAAATCCTTTCCTACCCAAGATGCTTGTGTATGTGGTGTTTTGTACAGCAATAGAAACCATAAGAAGCCTACGTCTTAGCTGTGATGTTGTCAACCATCCTAGGGGAAGACATATATAGAACCATTAGTACAGTAGGGTTGTGACAACTTGGTAAGAAAAAAAAAATGTGTCTTTATCCTTTTATATCAGGAGCCAATAGAACTCTCATTATAAGCCATTCTGTGCCCCCCCCCAAGTATTTTAGAAATACTATTTGTATATTACCCACTGTGTGAAAGGATTTTGGGAATGAGGCTGACTAAATGACTATAACACCTATCCACAATAGAAGCAGCTGAAAATGCAGGAAAATAAAGGAGAAAAATAACTGCCTGTATCCAGTCAGGCTTGTTATCAACCATGAGTAACAATCAAACATTAAGCTCTTGTAAGAACTGTAGTATGAAAATTCAGAAATAAATATGTTGCTTGTTTAGTCTCCCTGAAGAGCAGCAGCTACCTGTATCATAATGAGAATAAAAGGTTGTGAGGTCTGCTTTTATGCAGCAGGCTTCACTAAACACTATGGTAGTCATGGGGCAGTGGTTGGGGTGCAGCTGTACATGTCAGTGCTTCTCCATAGCTCTAAAGCTAGTGACTGGAGCATGCCAGGAGCACTCTGTGACATCATGACAAGTTAGCCAGCAGCAATTGCAGAAAGCTGCTTCACTTAGATCTCCAAATCTCTTTAGAGTGCATTGAATGGGCTGACCCTAATTTACATTTTAATTCTGGTTCTGTGGGTGTCCGAAGAGTAGGTTTTGCTTTGTCTCTTTATTTGTTTTATTTAGAAAGTCAAGTAGAGAAGGCAGAAGATTGGAATAGCTAATAGTTGACATTCTACCTCATCTCCTGCAAGATGTTTATGATTATCAAGCTGTGTGTAGCCAGGAATAATATTCTATTGACAAAATGTCCCTGATCATTCTTCCAGAACTGTACTGAAAGCATTAGCTGTTATCACAACTTGTTTATTCAAATCATTGAAACACAGTTGATATACAAGTCCAGCTTACCATAAAACAAACAAACAAACAAAATATTCAAAAAGCAAACCTTGAATCGAACTCCCCCATCTCCCAAATAAAACTTCAGTATAAACTTGTCTCATCTATCACAGTTTCTGACCAAATGGGTCCTGTAAAATGAAATCCTATGTCTAAATGTCAGGAAATGTATTTATAAATAATGGAATTATTTGTCTTTATGGTGAGTTTATAAACTGCAAGATAGTATTAAATCTAAATGGCACAAATTTGCTGGCTTGTGATCGTGTGGCATGAAACAGGAAGCCTGGATTCGTGGCCAATCGAGCTTTTGATAAACGGGTGGCTGAGCTTTGCTGATGCTGATCTCTCTTGTGATGTTTGAACACATGGTAACTACTATCAAAATCTGTGATCCCAAAATATGTGGCTATATTGTCCAGATTAAGATAAGTTGACAAATAAGAATCCAACTTTTACAATACTTATGTAGTTACTTCCTGAGAAGACTAAGAACTAAAACTTCTTAAATTATATTGTTTTATCTAGTAAAACTAGAACTTTGCAATGAGCAAATTCATATTGAAATTGGCATGGCATACATAAATGCAACTGGTTATTGGTCAATTTAGGATTATCTCAAATGCGTAAAGATAAATCTATAACACCTCCATAAAAACCTCCATATCAAGCGTTAAAGAATTTCTTTACATTGTCAAGTTCTCAGAACACTTTTACTCTGGTCCTATTTCCATTGAGTCTGTTCCTTGATTATCTTCAATTTTTGTGTTTGCTAATTATATGTAGGTATGTATCAGTGTTAACATATATAAGGGTATACATACATAAACAGGTGAATGTATGAATGTGTGTGGGTATGTGTGGGTGTAGCCCCCAGAAAGATGTATAGAATCTCAACCACTCTTTATCTCACTGCTTTTGAGACAAGATGTCTTAGTCAAACCCAGAGCTGCTGAATGTGACTTTTGTCTTGTTTCAGGAGTGTCCTGCCCCACTCTTCAAAGGCTAGAATTCCAGGTGCTTATCACTCCAACCAAGTATTTATGTGGATTCTGGGGATCCACACCTTAGACTTCTTGTTTTCATAGTACATTCCATGAACATGAAGCCATGCTTTCAGGCTGTGATTGCATTTAAACATGTCTTTACTGCATATACAACTGCTTTGAGTTTTAACATTTGGTGTGATTTTAATTTTCATTCTATTGATGAAATTAACAGAATTTATTAAATAATAATGCTCCAATAAATTAATGCCCAAACACAGAAGCATTTTTTCCTTAACTTGTGAGTGTTAATCTTCTATAATTCTCAGGGGCAAAGGTAGTAAATAAAATTAGAAGTATGTTGCTCTGAAATGCTGCTGCAGGATTCTAGTGAGGTTGTGCTTATGAATTAAATATTGATATAAGTAATATCTAGAGGAGTGCATGACTGCATGCAACAGAAGCAGCTTATATTCTGACATCTAAGAAACATTAGTCCCTACATTAAAAACGAAGACTGGAAAGTAGGAAAGAGCCTAGAAATCTCAAGGTAGGATAAAATATGAAAAAAAGCCAATGTATCAATAACAACATAGCACACAACAATATAATTACCACACTTAAACATAAACAAGTATTTTCATGATATGAAGTAGATGTTTTTCTTATTTTTTAAGTTTAGATGTTGAATAAAGCAAATGCTGTTAATAATCTGTATAATTTTAATGGTCATTTGATAATTAAAAGTTTAATCACATAAATTAAAAATTGTATTGAGAAACAATTATAAAGATCCATTAATAGCTACATGTAAATAAATAATAAAATAAATAATGTTGATTTGTTCTTCATTGGATAATGAATTTTAAGTATGCTTTTTCTTCTGTTAAACTCTAGAAACTATTACTGTAATATCAAAACCACCAAGGGATTGGGTCTAGGGAATAGGAGTAAAAATCTAAAATTAAAAAGATACAACAAAAACAATACAAAACAAAAAACTAAAAATCTTCAAAGTATAGGCCAATATCCCTGATGCATGTAGATACAAAAATTCTCAAAACAAACAAAATCTGCAAAGAAAATATAAGCAAATATCAAGTAGATAAATCACTGTAATCAATTTGGCTTTATTCTAGAGATGGCAGGTATAGCTCAGCTTACATAAGTCATCAAATGTAATAAACCATATAAATGGGTTTAAACACAAAGATGATCACCTCAATTGATGCAGGAAAGACCATTGACAAAATCCAACATGCCTTCATAATAAAAGTTCTAGAAAGACTATGACTGGAGGGACCATAGTTCAACAACATAATAAAGGTTCTATACGACAAAAATATTCACAGTGGAGAAAAACACAAACCAATTCCAGTAAAACCAAAAATGTTACAGGGTTGTTCATTATTCCTACTCAATTGAAATATAGTGCTCTATCTGGAGCAAGTTTTTTAAAGGAAAAGAAAACTAAGTGGTACAAATAGAAAATGAACTCAAATTATTCATATTTGTTGATATTATGCAAAAATTATCCAAAAAAATTCTACTAGAAAAATTTTAGAAGTAATTCACCTTATCTTTTTAAAGAAAGGTTTCCCACTGTATTTGGAGTTCACAAATTTAGCCAGTTTATCTGGCCAAAATGCCAGATTCCTGTTGCCTCTGCTTAAACACTTTTGGTATTACAGATGTACATCTCATGTGTTTCATCTTTGTGCTAGGGATTTGAACTGAAGGATGTATGATTGTGTAGCAAGTACTTTAGCTGTTGAGCCACCAATCTAGTCCTCAAAGATTAGTCTTATATACTATCAAGATCACCATCTATTAATTGATTTTCACGTATTATTTATGAGTTTGAACAAGTTGATTCTGTAATTGGTAACTATAGGAACTTAGTTGCAAAAACTCTAAGAAGATATTTCACTCTTTGGCTATCTATAGAATCTGAAAATATTGGAAAGGAAAGTGCCCTGAGAAATGCTTCATTTTCAAAAAATATTGAAACTATATTTATCCACATGTCAGATACTAATGACAGTTAGATATTCATATAACAGAAGAAGATTCCTTATTGTTTCCATATCTGAAACTCCATGAGTCTTCTAAGTTGCAATACAAAAGAATGGGATTCCCAAATAAGTAAGCTGGAAATGAGTTACATAAAATATAATGTCATTGTAGAAATATTTAAATTATTATGAACTATCTTGAGTAGATAATTTGATTTGCTTTATATTATCCATGAAGTGAAATAAGCAATGATAAAATGATTAAGAAGTATCCAGGAACAATACCCTACACTCTAAAATGTCCAACTTAAATCACTCTCACTTTTAAATATCGAATTTCCTAGTTTTCATATTATGTGAAGATTTTGGTTTCATCTCTTAGAGATAAAGAAATTTCTTATTGGGTAGGCTAATTTTCTTGAATTTTGCTTATTGTTTCCTTCTTAGAAAAATAATACATAAGCATTATAAAATACAAAGAATCGATTAACTCTCTGTGTTTGAGAAGCTTATAAAAACCATGAGACACAGAAGTCTCTTACTTATGTGTTTCTTTCTGGTGCTGGCCAATATTATTTAAATTCTTGACACCTGAAAAAAATATTTCAGTGCCAGTACACTAGTAACTATCTCTTAGCATAGGTGCATTTATACCTCTATGTCCAGCTATATAATCATTTAGGCCATGAATTGCTATGCAGCAATTTCTAGAAACCAGTATAATGATATCAAAATCTATTTCATATTTTTATATTTGTGAGTTTAATATTTATTACAACATCGGCATTTATTGTATTCATTAACATTTATTCTTTAACTGTTTCCTGTTCCCTACTATTTTTTTCAGGGATATTAGTAGGTTGCATTATAATTTAGCATTCATTCTGTAGGCTACACACTACTGGGTAATTGTATGAAATATATCAACAGGCTAGGAGAGGGACCATTGATGTTAGTACATGTTGGTACTCAGATCTATTCTCATTCTTCCCTGATTTTTTTTTCCATTAAAAAATTAAATCAATGGGGCTGGGAGCCAGTAAAGATAGAATTGTTTGGCAACTGACTTTTAGCTATACTCTGCTAATGGGGCAATCTTATGAGAATATAAAATGGTATGAAGACAATAATGATGTCTCTTAGTCCTTCTGGAATCGCTATGTGGCAGCAGAAATCATGTGCAATGTGGGTTTCTGGGTCAGTTTCAAACAGCTGTGGTAACAGTCCTAGCAACAGCAGAAGTACAGTGTCCGTGGGCTCTGGTTCTGACTGAGGCAATTGTGAGCACAATATTGTGTTTTTTGTGTAGACTGCCTGCAGAATTATGTCATGCAGAGACCTACAAAAGAATTAGAACAGTCAACATAAACCTGTAACTCTGCGATGTTCGTTAAAATAATTCTCCTATTTTGTGTATAAATGATTAGAAAAGATAGCTTGTGTGAATGAGAGCATATTATAAAGCTAAGGCATAGACTTCATGAATATAGGAATGAATTAAAAAATAAACACTATTGGGACCTAATAGAGAATGGAATTCAGAAGGATACTTCGAGAAACTTGTGGTTTGCCAGGAAATCCACATCTTCAAAACAGAACTATAAAATATTCCATTGTTCAGAAAGAAAAAAAAATCTAGAAATAATTTTTCAAATGAACAAAATTCAAAATCCTAGTGGTGATGGTGATTTGTCAGATAAAGTAGTTTATGTCAGCTTTCTTTGTGTGGGCACTATTGTGAGGACAGAGCCTGAATGGTTTGGGGGTTTGTTTCTGTTTCTTGTTTTCTTTTAACTCTTACGCTTTTGCATTGACCTGAAAGTCTTGTAAGAACTCCAGGTCAGCAGTGATGAAATGCTGGTACTCTGAAAAACTCTGTTTGAGCTATTTTGAAAATAGAATCTTGGTAAACTGACAGACATCACGTATATTGGAGAAATGCATTTACTTTACGACTGACATTGGGTGACTTTACAAATTCCCTATTCTCTACAGAGATCCTTGGGTAATCTTGTATAATTTTTCAAGAATTTCAAATATGGGTACTGAATTTATATTTTTCTACTCCTCATTCTCCACTTATAACTACATTATAAATATTTATTTAGAAAAATAATATTCATATATATTTATATATGTATAGATGTATATATATATACACACACACACATATATGGTTTACAGATATATACATATATGGCTATATATGTCCTATATACCATATATACATATATACCATAATGTACACCACACATATACAATATATACATACATATATGATATATATATATATATATATACACACACACACACACACACACACACATATGTATGTGTGTTTTGTGTGTGTGTGTGTACAAATACAAAGATGTCATGAATTTGATAGACATTGTTGGAGATAACGCAAATTATATATATACATATACATCATATACATAAACTACATATACATCATATACATACACATACATATATATATATATATATATATACTTGGCACCTATACTTAAGAGAACTAATTCTTCCTTTCTCAGTAGTCATTAATTATTTGTAGCACTTCATCTAGGTATAGGTCTTTTGAGATTTTCTCCACACATTTTGCAATTTTGTCCCTTGCACAGGTCTTGCTTTGGCAACAACATTATTGCCATATCATGAGTTCAGATTCCCGGTTATATTTAGAAGACACTGTCTTACAAAAGATTTCTAGATCCTTGGGCTTTTACAATCTTTCTTTCACTATTTCTTCAGTGTTCCCTGAGCCTCAGATGTAAAAATTGTAGTGTAGGTGTATCACTCAGGATTGGGTACCACATAGTCAGTTGTGATGTGTATTTTGGTTTTTTGTTTGTTTTTTGTGAATTCCTGTAATGGTCTCAGCCTGTTGCAAAAATCATCTTCTTTTATGAAGAGTGAGAGCTACCCATATCTGTGGGTATAAGGATAAATATTTAGAATGTAGTTATAAATTATTCTGGTTGAGGAGAGTGGGACTAGGAGAGTCTCCATTAGTCTGTATGACCTCTCCAGCCATGGACAGTTAGATATGTTTACAATGGCAGGCATGAGTTACCACCCATTGAATTGGCCATAACTCTGACTCCTATAATATTAGTGCCTGTATTGCATCCTGGGGCTCATCTCACAATGCTTGTCAGTGTTCTGGTTCATGAGCATTACAGGTATTTAGGTGTTGCCCCTCGGCAGCATGCACAACACATTCAGATACTATGAAAACTAGTTCTCAGGAAAGAGATTTTCATATCAATTTATTTTATTTTATTTTATTTCCAATATGCTTTTATATCATTTTAATTACATACAAGTATTAAGGTCAGTTCAGTTCTAGGTTGAGGAACTAGCAATACAATATATGCAAATAGTCAAGGAACAAGACAATAAACACAAATAGTCAAATAATAAGCAAGGCAATAAACAAAGACCCGTGATCATTCACATGATCACTTTTCCTAAGGGATTATCAGGATGACCAAAATATCTGAGCCTACTTCCCTGTCCTAGCCCAAAGTCATTTTCATGCCTGAAACCTACTTCTTTGTTCTAGCCTAAGATTCATATTCCTGCCTAAAATTACTTCTCTGTTCTAGTGAATGTCTCCAATCCTGTTCCTGAAGAGTGTGATATCTCCAGAAATAGGGTTTTAACTTCAGGTTTTATCCAGCCTTTAAGACTCTACTATGTTAAAATGCATGCATTTGTTCCTTTTTATCCTAAATTGTTAATGTCAAATGGCTCACTCTAATAAAAATAGTTGGAGTTACCATTTGATGCTTATGAGTTGAGAAGAGATCAAGAAACATGAAACTTCATTTATCAAGGAGAGTTTCTAGCCTTCTGGTGGTTAGGATGTACTCTTTAATATCTTTTGTATATCTCTCTTTTACCCCAAGTATTCCGGGTACACACCTTACTAGAGCATGAACGGATTTTATTAAGCTTTCCTGTCTGAAATCCTTAGCATGGAGAATTGTTTATAAAGAGATCACAGGAATCTTAGATTGCCATTTGCTCTCTAAAGTATGCATGAGTCTTTGTAGATTTGTGTATAATATGCTTTGAGGGTTGAACAAAGGTTGCTGTCTTGGTATTCATTGAGGTGGATGCCAAAGAAGAGGAACCAACAACACAGTTCTCATTGGAAAATGTCACAATTTGGGCTGTAGTGGTATCTCAGCAGAAATCATTGCTGTGAAAGTCTGACAGACTAAATGTGATCCTAAGTCCCCACCCACCCAGCAGTGTGGTACTCAAGAGCTGTAATCTCAGTGCTCTAATTTTGAAAAGGGAGGTATAGTCAGTATCACTCAGAATCCTGTAGACCAGATAGCCCAAAATATATAGATCAACATAAAAGTGCCATTCAACAAGAAGCTAACCCCCTAGACTTCCTCTGACCTCCAGATATGCAACCCAGCTTGCACACACATGGATGTATATATGCAAAATTTTAATAATCAATAAAAATTAAAAAGAAAAGACTGATTTCTATAACTTCACACATATCAAATTTGTTGTTCTGTAAAATAATACTGTAGAGAGAATATTAATTTCCACCAAGCTTAGTTTTTCTGTCCATCTCCCTGTTATATAAAAAGAATGCTTCATCACAAATGAAGCTTGACTATCCAAGATTTAGACACTGAGAGTACTTCCAAGACAGACTCGGGAAAGAGACTGTCTAGTCAGAATGTCAATGGAATTGAAGGTGCAGATGAATGTATTCCTGAGTCTAAATGGCAAGCATACATCCCTGTGGTAGATAAACGTGTAGTTAGACAATCCATTTAAAAGGCATTAACATTTTTAAATGCATCATTGAGCATTTTATTACCTTTACCTATCAGCCAAAAAGTTCAATATATAGAAAGAAAAATATCCATATTAATATACATTTCTATGTGTAGTATAAGTGTATTGATTTAGTCTTCAACCAATTAATACATTTTTTAAATGCCAAGGTCAGCAATATAGAATTAAAATTGTGTGCCTTCAAGTGTAAATGCTGTATAACTATAACAATAAACATGTTCATGGAAGGCAATTACTTGCTTTCTGTTAACTCATGTTTTTGTGGATTTTAATACTATGTTATTTGAAGTATATGTTATAGATAAAAAGGTAAACATAAACTTGATAATAATTTTAATAAAATAAATAATTTAAATAAATTTAGGTCATATTATCAGAACAAAATAATATTGAACGTTTGAAAAGCATTTTAAAAGCTACTTAAAAACTGAATTTTATATTTATTTGCACTATTCCTATCATCTGTGGCAAATATAAACAACATTGACACTTATAAACATGAGAAAATGAATAGAAAAGATCATAACAAGCTGTAGAACTTTCAGAATATCTTGCCATGATGGCTATTGTTTTGTTTCATATGAATTACAGCCAGAGAGGACTGTTGAACATTTTTTGTCCTTTAGCAGCTGGCATAGCTCCTTCTGATACCATGAGGGCTTTATCCATTCTTCATTTAAGGGACATCTAGGTTGTTTCCAGTTTCTGTATATGAAGAATAAAAGTGCCATGAACATAACTGAGCAAGTGTCTTCTGTTCAATCCACATGTTATTTGCATAAATACGGTTTTATGCTGACCATTTGATATTGGATAAACTCGTTTTTTGTTTAATTAACACGGTTTTATTTTCTTTTTTCTTTTTCTTTAAATCACACCGTAATTTACTTATTCACACAGGGGTTATAAACACAAAAGGGCAGGATATGGGGAAAGGAATGACACCGGAGCATAGGTGTTCAGGGGGAGTACGGATACCATTCAGAACAGGGTATCAGCTGGGTGAAGGTTCAGGTGACAGGTCACTATGACTCTGCCTATGATTCACTTGTCCTTATCTAAGTTGGTACTGTCCACCGAGGCTGCCTATTTATAAGATCTATGACTACTCAGGCTGGTAAGTTTCCACAGAAGCTGCCTGTTTACAATAGCTTATAGCCTGCTGTTTCAGTGTTTTTCCACAGAGACCCAAGACTTTGTGTTAGCATGTATGTATGTCAGGCCTATGGCTGATTGTAGTCCTTCCATGTATGAGCAGGGCTGCCCCTGACATCTCCTCCCTTCTCTAAGTATAGAAGGGCCTTGGCGATTCTAATCTTGTGAAGGTTAGGATAGAGGCCTGATCTCCAATAATTGAAGGGGACCTTGTAATGGCTCTGGTCTTGTCCAGTGAGGCATGAGGGCCATACCCATCCCGATGTCTTTTTGGATAAACTCTTGATGCATTCACCCCTAGTGAAGATTATTTCTCCTGTTTTTATCATTCCTTAGTTGTTTGTAATCATTTGACTAGCTTTGAAGCCTCCTGAGATTTTCCTTTTCCAGGTTAGCATACTTACTGGTATCTTCCTAAAATGAGACTCTGAAAATGGTTACTGACTGTACACACTGGTTAATAGAACAGGAAAGGACAATCAACTCAAGTGCAAAGGAGATCCTGGGTAAAACCATGGACACATGGAAAATAGATATCTGACTATATTCTGTAACCATTCCTGGTACTGTCCAGAAATTACTGGTACTGTAGAGCACCCAGGAATCCCATGAGCAATGGACCCACAAAAAGCTACAAGTTAAAGAAAGTGGAGAGAGAGAGAGAGAGAGAGAGAGAGAGAGAGAGAGAGAGAGAGAGAAAGGGGAGTAGGAAGGATCTGATCTGACTTCTCTCAAGGTCTTACTAGTGCAATTAATGGACTTAAGTAGGTTTGGTGGTTTCAGTAGGAATGGTTATCATAGACTCCTGTGTTTGAATGCTTGGCATACAGGGATTCACATTATTAGGAGGTATGGCCTTGTTGGAATAGGTGTAGCCTTGTTGGAAGAAGTGTGTCACTGTGGGGGTGGGAGCTTTGAGATGTCCTATGCTCAATCTACACCCAGAATGGCATGCAGCCACCTTCTGCTGCCTTCCAATAAAGATATAGAACTCTCAGCTCCTTCTCCAGCGCCATGTCTGCCTGCATGCTGCCATCCTTCTTACTCTGATGGTAATGGACTAAACTTCTGAACAGGTAAGTCAGCCCCAATTAAATGTTTTCTTTTATAAAAGATGCTGTGGTCATAGTTTTTCTTCACAACAATAAAACACAAACTAAGAGTGTTGGTGTCAATTGAAGTTGAAGACGGGAAGATATGTTGGATGGCCCGAAAATGTGTGACAGAACCTCTGCTGAGGAATATAACAAAGAGACTTCTGTTCCTTTGCTGCTGGATCTATCTTGTATTCAGAGCACACTTCTGGAGAATGGAGGCATTAATACAGTCCCATTGCTTCATGGCATGTTTCTATTTAGCAAGTAATTGCACCCTGAAGCCCTGTCTACCAACCAAGTCAATGTTGTTCAATGTCGCACTGTACTTTGACACACTTTCTTCTCAACTCCTCATTTTTCCTCCTTCTGTTTCAAAGGGGGCATATAGCACTGCTCCCTGAAGCCTCCCTTGTTGCTTATTCCTGCAATTTTTCTTCACAGTATTGCTTCAAGACATCTGTTTTATTTGCCTTTGTAAGTTTACAGAAATCTCTTGCAGTGGACTGGCTGATTCAACTGAGGAGGAGTTCCAGTAGCATTGATAGATTCAATCAAGGAATGTGGCTTGTGTTGTGCTTGGCATCTAGTTTAAGGCCAGACTACAAGGAGAGAGAAAATAAAAATGAACAAAATCAGAAATGAAAGGGGGGACATAACATCAGATAGTCAGAAAATCCAGAGAATCATAAGATGTATGTTAAAAACCTATATTCCACAAAATTGGAAAAATCTAAAAGTAATGGATAATTTTTTTCAACACATTCCATTTACCAGAATTAAATCAAAATCAGATAAACAATTTAACTAGATCTATAATCTCTAGTAAAATAGAAGCGGTCATTAAAATATACCAACTAAAATAGCCTAGTGTCAGGTGAGTTTAGCACAGAATTTTACCAGACATTCCAACATGACTTAGTGTGGTTTTTCTTTTCTGACTGCTAGGGTATCAGAATGCTGCTGGAGAGGCAAAATACAGGGGTGCTAAGCGGAGTTTCTTCCTCAGTGGTGGCCAACACCAGCTCAGGGGAGGCAAAATGCAGGCTAACACAGAGGACCTAGCCTGTGTTTTTCCAGGTGAGAAACAGTGAGAACTGGGACAGAGTCTGTGGTTCTCAAACTCCTGGGCACCCAGATGCAGCTGGGAACCTCAAAGAGTTGGAAACTAGCCAAAGGCCTGCAATGAACAGAGGGTGGGGGTAATCTTGCTTAGCTCTGACTGAGTGACCGGACTGAGAAGGATCTGGAAAAGCAGACCACTACAATAGACTTAGGTGAAGCCCTATATGATGAAGACCTCCCCACATGGTAGTCCTTGATGAAGGAGACAGTACTTGCTTGTACCAACTGCTTTATTCATGGCAAATGAGGATGCATATGACTTATTCAGGATGGATCACAGATTGAATACCTTTTGCAGGAAGGTATGCCTAGGAAGGGATGCTCATTGGCTAAACACTTGGGGCCCTATATACCTCATTATTATGGAAAACTCTAGGCTCTATGCTATGTGACTGGTTTGCATGGTCCTCTTAGTCTGCGGTCATGGTCACAGGTTCCAGGACAGGAATCTCGTTGGGAGCTAGTTTGAACTGCTGTTCTCAATTATGAATATTACTGGGGTTCTGATCTTTGCTACTGCCTTACAAGTTCTTCTGTTTGGTGTGCCAATATTGCTCAAATTACTCTACAAAATAAAAACAGAGAGAAATTTGACCAACTTGTTTTATAAGGCCATAGTTACCCTGATACCCAAACTACAAAAAGACCCAACAAAGAAAGAGTAGTACTGTAGACAACTTTCCCTTATGAACACAGATGCAAAATTATTTGCAAATAGAATCTAAGAATATATCAAAACTATAACCCACTATAATCAAACAGTCTTTATCATAGAGAAGCACACATGGTTCAACATATAAAAATTGATAAGTATAATCTATCATATAAACACGCAGGAGAGAATAAAACACAGGATTATCTTACTCGATTCAGAAGAGGCCTTTGACAAAATACAACATCTCCTCAGTAAAAAAGTCTTGGAGATATTAGGGATACAAGAAACATACCTCAACATAATGAAGACAGTTTACAGCAAGCCTATAGAAAACATCAATTTATATGTAAGAAACTGAAAGCAATGTCACTAAAATAAAGAACAAGACTTATTATTCAATATAGCACATAAAGTCTTTGCTAGAGCAATAAGACATCTCAAGGAGATCAAGGGGATACAAGTTAGCTTCCAAATCTGTGTCTGAAAATGTTCAGAAACAACCTTCCATATGAAACTGTTATTTCCAATATTGGATTGATTTCTACACATGATTTCAGTACATGACTTGAAACTGAAAATGGACCCCCGAGCAGAGTTATTAAATTAATAGCCTGGTAAGCCAATGACAGGTAAGATTCCCCACAGAGCCTTACCAACGTAAGACATAAGACACTTAGCTGGTCTGCTCCTGTGGAAACACCTGATCCTGAGACATCCTAGAGGACCTATTGCATTCAGAGCAGAGGGTAAGACACCTTGACCACTACCCCATGCCCCAGAGATACAACTGGGAGCCAGGTGGGGATTAAGGAACCACTAGGCACCCAAACCCTGCCCTTCCAGGATACCACCTCCCTTCGGCCTGTCTGGAGCCTGGTCCCATTGCTTGGGGCACACGATTAGCTGGTCTGCTCCTGTGGAAACACCTGATCCTGAGAAATCCTAGAGGACCTATTGCATTCAGAGCAGAGGAGGACCTACTGCATCCAGAGCAGAGGGAGCTTAGGATCACAGGAACACAGAGACATCTGGAATCTGAGGAGATCTGACACAAGCAAGATAACTGGAAAGACAGACTCCAGTCAGACACAGCACCTAAAGAAATGTTCAGCATCCTTAGTCATCAGGGAAATGCAAATCAAAACAACTCTGAGATTCCACCTCACACCAGTCAGAATGGCTAAGATCAAAAACTCAGGCAATAGTAGGTTCTGGCAAGGATGTGGAGAAAGAGGAACACTCCTCCATTGTTGGTGGGATTGCTAGATGGCGCAACCACTATGGAAAACAGTCTGGTAGTTTCTCAGAAAATTGGACATATTACTACCTGAGGACCCAGCTATACCACTCCTGGGCATATACCCAGAAGATGCTCTAACATATAACAAGGACATATGCTCCACTATGTTCATAGCAGCTTTATTTATAATAACCAGAAACTGGAAAGAACCCAGATGCCCTTCAACAGAGGAATGGATACAAAAAATGTGGTATATTTATATAATGGAATATTACTCAGCTATTAAAAACAATGAATTTGATAAATTCTTATGTAAATGGATGAAACTAGAAAATATCATCCTGAGTGAAGTAATCCAATCACAAAAGAACATACATGGTATTCACTCACTGATTATTGGATTTTAGCCCAGAAGCTTGAAATACCCAAGATTCAACTCACAGACCACATAAAGCTCATGAAGACTGACGACCAAGTTGGGGGTGGGGCTTCAGTCCTTCTTAAAAGAAGTAACAAAATACTCAAGGGAGCAAATATGGAGAAAAAGTACAGGACAGAAACTGAAGGAGGAGCCGGTTGCAGACCATTCCACCGGGGTATCCATCCCATGTATAGTCACCCAAGGTAGACGTTGATGTGGATGTCAGGAAGTACATGCTGATAGGAGCCTAATATAGCTGTCTCCTTAGAGGTCTGCAAGAGTCTGACATATTCAGAGGCAGATGCTCACAGCTAACCATTAAACTGATCATGGGGTTCCCAACAGAGAAGATAGAGTGAAGACTGAAGGAGTTGAAAGGATTCGTGACACCATGAGGAAAGCAACAATATCAACCAACCAGAGCCCCCAGGGTCTAAACCACCAGCCTGGAGCGCTTAGGGAGGGACCCATGGCTCCAGCTATATATGCAAGGGAGTTATTTATAAGTGGGAGAAGAGATCCTTGGTCCCATGAAGGCTGGACATCGTGGGGGGTGGTATTTGAGGTGGGGAGGTGAGGTACGGGGAGGGTGGGTGGAGGTACACCATCATAGAGGCAAGAGGAGGGGGGAAGGGATAGGGAGTTCCTGGGAGGGAGGGAGGAAAATGGGGTAAGGGGAAAACATTTGAAATGTAAATAAAATTTCCAATTAAAAAAAAAAAAAAGAACATTGCCTTTGGTAATGCATATTCCATGTGGGTAAGGAAGGCATTCTTGTCAGAATGACCTAAGACGGGCTCAGTCTTGTTTATGAAATAAAAAGGGGCGGGAGGCAGAGAGATTTTGGGGCTGCTAGGAAGGATCTGACATAGGACAAGGACAAGGAAATGGGCTGCTTGGCAGGAAACTGATATTGGCTAAAAACAAGGAAGTGGGCTTCAGGCAGGAATCTGACATTAGGCTAGAACAAAGATGTACTTTCAGGCAGGAATCTAAATCTTAGGCTAGAACAAAGAAGTAATTTCAGGCAGGAGTCTAAATTTTAGGCCAGAACAAAGAAGTAGGCTTCAGACATAAAAATGACTTTGGACTAGGACTGGGAAGTTGGCTCATATATTTTGGTCATCCTGATAAGCCCTTAGAAACAGTGATCATGATCAAGGGAGTGTTCACAGAATTTAGTTTATTGCCTTGCTTGTTCTTTGAATATTTGTATCTATTGTATTGCTAGTTCCTCAACCTAGAACTGACCTTAATACTTGCATGTAATTAAAATGGATAAAAGTAAAAAGGAAGGGGGGGTTGGAATAAGGGGTTTCTAGGGAAGGGAAATGGAGAAAGGGGTGGCATCTGATGTGTAAATAAATAAAATATCCAATAATAATAATAATAAAGATGGATACAAGTTGTAACGGAAGAAGCCAGAATGGCTTTATTTGCAGATATATGATACTATACATAAATTAACCCCCAACGTTCCACCAAGAAACTTCCATAGCTGATAAACACAATTCTGATAAGTGAAAAAAACACTACTTCAGCAATGTAGCCAATGTTTTAATTAAAAAAAATCAGTAGCCTTCCTATGTAAATCCAACAAAAGTACTGAGAAATAAATAAAAGACTTTTCACATTAGCCTCAAATACTATAACATACCTTGGAGCAACTCTAAGCAAATGAAACACTTGTATGATAAATACCTTAAGACATTGAAGAAAAGAAATTGAAAAAGATATCAGAAGATATGGAAAGATGTTTCATGCTCATAGATCAGTAGGACTAATATACAAAAAATGGCCATCCTACCAAAAGCAATCTAAAGATACAATGGAATCCCCATCAATATTATAGCATAATTCTTTACAGATATTGAAAGAACAATCTTCAGCTTCATATAATTCTGAGAATTGTGTAGCTGTCTTGGTCTAGTTGCCTTGAGAGGCCTGAGTCATAAGTTTTTCAGGTTAGAGTGCATGGTTCCTTTGGTACTGCAAGTCTTTCAGTTCCTGAATTACTTTCTCAGTCAATGAAGCATGGAGACCATTGATGTTTCTCTGTGTCCTTATACGTGAGTGAAGCATATAGAAGTTTAGCAGAACAATTAGTCTTATACCTTTATCTTACATGCCCTGACTAGTTTGAAACTACCATTGTTTTGTATCCTAGCAACCATCATTGTATTCATCCTGGCAATCACCATTGTATTCTGTCTCTGGTAAGTATATAAAAAGTCTGATAGAAAACAACAACAAAACCAACAACATAAAGTAAAACAGCCAACATAAAAAACTTGTCTCAGCCTTCGTCTTACTTAGATCTCTCCAACTTAGCCTGATTTTTATTCCTACTGACCATATCAGGAGACCCTGGTTCAGTAAGTAAGCATTGACATTTAATGCTATGGTAATGCTATGGTAATATGGTAATGGAAAACCCAGGACACCTAAAGCAATGATTAATGAACTGCTAGAAATGTCCCCATCCTATATTTAAATTTGTATACAAAGCTACAGTAATAAAAACAGCATGGTATTGATATAAAATCAGATATCATAACCAATGAAATATAATCGAAGACCTAAATATAAACCCAAATGCCTATGGACACCTGAATTTTATTGATAAAGAAGTCAGCAATATTCACTATAAAAAAGACAGAATCTTCAATAGGTGGTGCTTCTCAGTTTAAACAGCTGCATGTAGGTGAATCTACATAGATCCACACTATCATCATACATAAAATCCAACTCCAAATGGATAATAGCAAAGTCACCATGAAAGCTGATAAGCCAAAAAGCTTCTGCATGGCAAAAGACACCATTAGTTTGCACATAGTACCAGCCTACAGAATGAGAAAAGATTCTACCAACTCCCTAACCAATAAAGGGATAATATCAAAAATATGTAAAGAACCCAAGCAACGAGGTATTCAAAACCTAGGGTACAGATCTAAACAAACTATTCTCAATAGAGAACACTCAAATGGCTGAGAAGCAAACAGACACTTTCAACATCCTTTACCATCAGGGAACTGTAAATCAAAATGACTTTGAGATTTCATCTTACACCTGTTAGAATGACTAAGATCAATTACAGAAGTGACAGCTCATGCTGGCAAGAATGTGAAGCATTTCTGTTACTGGTAGGAGTACAAAGTTGTACAGCCACTGTGGAAATCAATATGGCAGTTCCTCTGAAAATTGAGAATTGATCTACTTCAAGTCCAAGCTATACAACTCTTGGGATGTACCCAAAGGATGCTGCATCCTACCACAAGTACACATTCTAAACCATATCCATTGAAGCTTTATTCATAATAGCTAGGAACTGGAAACAGCCTAGATATCCCTCAACTCATGAATAGTTAACAAAATGTAGTGTATTTATACAATGAAATATTACTTAGCTACTAAAAACAAAATCACAAAATTTGAAGATAAATAGATGGGACTAGGCAAAAGGAATAATGAGTAAGGTATCTCAGAACCTAAAGAAAATATATTACATGACTTACTCAGCCATCATCACAGAATCTTCCTTTTACAGAAGATGGGAACAAATTACAGAGACCCACAGCTAGACAGTATGTGGAGATTAAGAGACCTTGGAACATTCAGCCCCAAAAAGGATGTTTCTAAAAATCGTACTCCTTAGGGCTCAGGATCCCTGTGCAAGTATGAAAGGAAAGTGTATATGAACCAGATGGAGGATTGCAAGGAAACCAGGTCCTGTAAATCAACATGTTCAAACTCTTACGAACTTACAGAGACTGAAGCAGCATGCACAGTGCCTTCATGGGTCTGCACCAGAAAAGAATATGCTGAATTCACTTACTCTAACACATACTTATCGGAGAAGAAACAAATATATTATTATACATATTATACATACATACATATTATATCTGGACCTATCTGAGGCTTTGACAAGACATCAGTAATACTTCAGCTACTATTTATGCTGTAAAAAGTCCACATGAGGAGATATGCTGACTCCTATTCTCTTCGTGTCCTTCCAATGTCTTTATGTTACTTAAAGGAAATATTTTTGTCCCTCAGCATGTCAAGTTTGCTTTTGGTTTCTCATAAATAATATATAAACCATCAATCAATCAATCAATCAATCAGTCAACCAATCAATGAAGTCCTGGGATGACTTTAAAAAAAGATGAAAAGAAAAATGAGAGATGATGCTGGAGGAGATGCACACCGCTTAAGAGCACTAGATCCTCTTGATGAAGACATTTGATGCCTGGTACCCATATGACTGCTCATAACCATCCGTAAACTGCAGAAATTGTAATCCTAGTTCCAGAGCATCTGATACTCTCTTCAATTCCTCTGAGGGTACCAGGAATGCACAGTACCCAGACATAGTTGCAGACAAACACACACATACACCAAATAAGTAAATAATTAAAAAGAAAGAAAGAAAGAAAGAAAGAAAGAAAGAAAAAGAAAGAAAGAAAGAAAGAAAGAAAAAAGAAAGAAAGAAGAGAGAAGAGAGAGAGAGATTAAGAAAAGTAAGAGACAATAATTCACCTTGAGATGAAAACCCATCTCCTTAACAATGAGTTTGTAAAATCATCCCCCTGCTCCAGGAGCTCGGCCTTATAATCTAACATATGTCCTTATGTTAGATTATATACTTTATCCTGGATCACAAATACATTTTTAATATCAATGTAATCTTGCTAAGGAGATGCTGACAATATAGAAGAATATCAAGTCCTTGGCATGTACTGTTATGAAATAGAAGAGAATTTGAGGATACTGAATCATGGGTTAGGACTGGAAATGTATTCACTTGGAAGATGTACCATTCATATGTGTATACTTTTAGTGCTGGACCAGAGTATTCACAAAAGAGTACCCTTCAGATTTCCCAATGTGACAGTATAATAAAAACCTTAGCAGTTGTTCTCCTTTGTCCTTATCACTTCTGTGCTCCCTGTCCATAGAAGCGATGTTAAAGCAGGTACACATGTCTGTAAACTTATGAAGTCTTTCTGCTATATCATCTCTTCACAGACATCAATGGGCACTTTGTTCTGATGCCTCCTTCCCTGTTTCTCAGCTCACTGCCCTTTGTCCTTCACAGGTGCTCCTTACAGTGTTTCATGTAGGCCTACAAAATTTTGACAGCTGCTCATCAAAGGGGCTGAAATAAAACATTTCTGCAACACTAACCGTGGTGATAAAGCACAGATGTGGTTCAGGTTGGAAAATATTCAAGTTTCTGTAAAATATATAAGAAAGCATTTAGATATATTTTGTCTAAAATATATCTAGATATTTTATATATTTATGTATTTATTTATAAAATTATATCTTTTATGTATAATAAATATATTAAGTATAATATAAATTGATTAATATGTAAAAAATATATACAAATATATTTTTTCTTTGCTATTAAGTCAGCATCCCCTGAGAAAGGTTGCATTGAAGTCTATAATTCATTTTTTTTTACATTTTCTTCAAGAAATAAAATACCTTTGTCATATAAAACTATGAATTTGTATTCTCATACTGCTCATTTGTATTATTTTATGAGTTATAAGTTCTGTTTTCATTGATATTTCAAATATTTTTATTAGTAAGTGTTTAATTTTTTTCTCTAGTATTCTTACATCATTATGATACTTTTGTTAAACATACACTGTCAATAATTAAACTTACTTATGTACTGCATCTTAAATTGGTAGAAAGTAAAAAGAATACACCACATAAAAATTTTGATATCAATCATCATAATCTATGCTTTAAATCAGATGGCTGGAAATAACACAGACCTCTAATATGAAGTGAAATAATGAATCAATACATACTTCACAAATATAATGAATAAAAATACTGAAAATGAACAAAAGGTATACAATAATGTGGATAAATGAAAAACATAATACTCTATAAGAGATGACAGATGTGAAATAATACAGCAATTTCCTTTCATTTACAGTGAAATAGAGAGATACTAAGAGGGTAACAACTTGCTGGCTGGGGCTGAGAACGGATTGGGGATGGGAGAACCTGGGTTGTGTGGTACTTTGCTTCCTTACTAAGTATGGAAGAAATTCACTCAGTTGGTTTTGGGGAGATGCTAAAACTGTATGCTGTAAACCTTATTTACCTTAATCAATGCAAAATATATCATGTATATGTGTATGTGTATAAATACACACATACACACACATCATATCTCAAAAGTTGACCAGTATCATATCTGTAGACCCAGCCAGCATTGCATCATTTTAGGCTGTGCTTTCTATTCTGGATGAACAACTTTAAGCCCCCTGTATTTGCTGGGTCAACAAGTCACAGGTGTTCTATTCCAAATCCCTGCTGTTGCCTTCTCTTCTTCTTCACTCAGTGTTAAGTACCAGTCAGCATTCTGACTTCCATAAGACAATCATCACAGTTGTCTGGCTGGTAGAGACTTCCATAAGGCTTTTGATATTCAGTGCTGTGCTTCAAAGAACTGATATCAAATAGAACTGGTTCCATACAATTTCATGAATGTTTCAATCTTAGCTAGTTCCATGTGTTTTACCATGATGCCTACCTGATTGTATTCATAATACTCCTTTAACAATATTGATCACAAGCAGATGTGCATATCAACAGAATGTTCTTATGCAGCTTCTCATGAATATGTCAGTTAAGATGATCAGAGCACATTATCAAAGGAGAAAATAAATATTGGTACAATATTATTGATCAAAACCTAGTATATGAATTTTTATTATCTTATAGATTATCCCTTTAAGTTTAATGTGTAATAGGTATTGGCTATGCAGAGATATTTTAAATGAATACTGGAAGATAATAGAGAGAATTTCATTATCATCTAAGTTTATTCATATATTACAGAGATGATGGTTTTACAAAGTGTAAGTACTTTATCTAAAGTTAAAAGTTTTTTATTCTTCTATTCTTCTTTCTGAAGAGGATGTGTATATAGATTGTGTTCTTCAAAATTATGATAAATTTGCTTGATTTATTCTCATTTTTTCCTAACCAATACTAACTTGACACCATAAAAATGTATGTTTATTTTCTAGAAACTCTTCAATTAGAGAAAAATTATTAACTTTCATTATTATAAAGCAGAGTCAATCAGCTCTATGTGTGATTTGTGGTAATCTCCAGAAAAGAGGAATATTTTTATATTCCCATTGTGTTAAAAAAAAATCCACAAAAAATTATTGGACTATATAATTTTATTTTCCTTAGGACATAGGGTAATCTTGCCAGGGCATGCCAGACTTTGTTATAGGCATGTGGAGGAGATTTCTGTCTCTTATATTGATTCATTTACAGTTTCTTGTCTATATTGTTGTCAGCAACGTTCAACTCTTCCAGGGTTTGCTCAGTCTCCCAAGTAAACACTGACTTTCTAAAAATTAAATTTGAATTGTGAGGTATTCTGAAGTGATACACCGAACTCCGTACATACTTTCTCAAAGAGCTTATCTTAGGTTTGATGTTGTGCGATAGTCCTGTTTATTCATCAGTGGTTAAACCTTCCTCTTCAGTACTTTCTTAAAATATAGTCCTCCTCAATACTTTCAGAGAAAAATAGAACCAGACCACCTGCTTTACCCCCCTACACACTTACATTGTTCTTTCCTCATTTTAGCCTTCTACCAATATATTGCTTCCTATTTTTTTCCTATTTGATCACAAGTGTGTGTGTGTGTGTGTGTGTGTGTGTGTGTGTGTGTGTGTGTGTGTATGTGCACATGAACTTTACCAAGCCTTGGTTTAGCTAGTCCTTTTTCAAAGAAATATCAGCCTGTGCTGTTATGTGAAGTTGAAGACTAGAGAATATCTATGTTGAACCCCTGTGAGTTAATTATTAAAGGGATCTTCTGAGGAATGTGTTTATTCTCACACATTATTAATATTACTTTCTCTTGGACTATCCTAAAATTTAGCCTTATATCTCTTTAAAGATGGTCTTTCATCTATGAGACAGTCTAGAAGGTCATCTTTAAGAGGGGCTCATTACTCATGTTTTCTTACCAAGATGTGAAAATTTTGAGTCATAATTTGCCACAAACTCCCTGTATCTGATCAGTGTCCTCCTATAGTCTAGTCATAAACCTTGAAAGAAAAGAAAAACCTGAATTTTAGGCAATAAAAATATGGCACAAATTAACTTACTATAAAAATATTAAGTACTCAAAAGCAGTTAATTCAAGTAACAATTTCAATAGATAGCCGAAGGAAAAGTTTATTTAGTTCTAAATTGTATTTAGTCACCTTTGTATGTCTCCCAGCATGCATCTGTTCATCATCTACTCTAAAAGTAACTGAGGCAATTATCAGGAAAAAAATTACTTCATTTTGATTACTAGAAAAGCATCTTTTAAATGATTAAGATCTTCAGGCAAATGTAAAACCTATAATTATGCATTTAAAAATGAGGCAGCATTTGACAGTTATTAAAATACTTCTTCCCTTGAGGAACTTAGCAACATTGCTGTTTTTCAAATTGTAAATAGCAGGTACTGGATGCAAAGGACTTTATACCTAAGTACTCACAAAAGGACTTTAATATGTCAGGTTGTGGTCTGAATGTTTAAACAGAAGCTGAAATGGATAATTGAGTAAATGTACACATAGCTATGAAGGGACAAAGCATTCTGAAGCATGACAAAGAGATAATAATAAAAAAAAATAACACACACTAACCCATTTCTTCCTAGAATTATGTAGGGGACCAGAAAGCATTCTATATGCAGGGTAGTTGAAAAACTGAACACTGGCTTAGCTTTCAGCACTTGTTGTTCTATATGTCATACAAATAGTTTTTCACCATGGGGGCCAGCAGGGAGATGCTTCCTAGAGATAGTTCTAAACCATAAGTTTGTAAAAAAAAAAAAAAAAAACTTTTGTTTGTTTTAATATAAAAAAATACATTGAGAGACCAGCTGTTTTGGATTCAGACCCCACTTTAGAGAGCCTGAGGTTGAACTTGAATTAACTAACAGGCTGGTAACTAGCACCAGTTTCCAGGCTACACCACAAGACCTGCATCTAACACCAGTTTCCAGGTTATTCCACAACAAATCTGCACCTCCAGGTAACAAACCTGCCCCTGGCACTTCTTTTCCTAATAACCACCAATCAGGAAAACCTCAGAAGTTAAGTTTGTGGTTTGGCTCCCAACACCAGCCAGTTATGTTTAAGGCCATAATGGCCCCCCTATCAGATGTGTACCAGGCTAGATACCTGCTACTCTGCTACTTGCCTCTATTAATGTTTGCCTAAAACTATGCTCAGGCCTCCACCTTCCTGCTGTGTCAGGGTTGGCCGGGAGCTCAAGCTCAAGCTTGAATAAAGAGACCTTGGAATCAGTTCCTTGGTGGTCTTTGGGGATTTATGAACATTTCCTGGTACATCATTATATGTATATTAGGTACATGTAAACTATACAGAAAGACAACAAATATACGTAATATATACAGGAAAATCTTTCAATAGTTTTCATGACCAACATGGACATTTTCAGTCAAATAATTTAGAATACTGTAGGCAAAAGGGATGGTTTTATAAGTGTGTATCTATGAACTTAACACTCATAAACAGAGAGTAGAATGAGTTTGAGGCAGTTCTAGCTGTATAGCTATTTCCTGCACCTAAGTAAAATAAAACAGTAGATAAAGGTTACTTTGTCAGTAACAGAATTAACATAAAAGTGAAGTTCAAAAAATTTAGACATTCATGACCTAGTTTAATTTTATGTATAACCTTAATACTGGCCATGCATTTGTTATTATTGACCTTAAATGTAATTTAAGTGGTTTTTAATAATCTAGTTTAGTAGGCAAATTCTGAACTCTTTCAGCAAACTAAATATAATTACATTATTAGTTTTAAATGTATGAATGTTTTATCGTCACAAATGTTTAGCAATATGTGTATTCCTGCTTCCTACAGAGGCTAGAAAAAGGAGTCAGGTCCTTTGGCATACAGATGGTTGTGAGCCACATTGTGGATGCTGGGAGTAAAACTCTTCTGGAAGAGTAGTCAGTGCTTTTAACTGCTAAGCAAATTCTCCATCCATCCCACTTCCTTGTTTCTTAACTATTTCGTTTTGAAAACCTAGTAGTTTACAAAAAGAAGTGAGAAAATTATGACCTATAAAAACTCCAACTAAAATTCTATAACATCTTCACAAGAAATAGGAGTATCTGGATATATTTGACTACCCTGATTTTTAATAACCCATTTACTTAAGTTTTCTTTTATATTAAAGTGATTTTGAGGAATTCAATATATTTTATGTTATACCACCAATGCAAGTATAATTAATAGCAAATGCAGGAAATTAAGTTCAAAAAGGGATGCATATTCTAAAGCTTTTATAGACCCAAAATAAGTCAGGGCCAGTTGACAACTGAGTTTTGAATCTCTAAAGTAGCTATTGATAACCAATCTAGTTTTATAAATACAACAAGAATATTTTTGTATCTAAAGCATTTTATTTGACTAGAGAAATTTCATATTTTCAAAACTGAAAGTATTCAAGTCTTTCTCCTTATAAATGGCCTATACTGAAAGTGATAAAAGATTTTATTTTATATTCAGACTGGGGTGTTTGTAATTTGCAAAATATGTGACATGAAAGTCTCCTTTTCATTAGAAAATCATATCAACTGATTTTCTTTTCAATTGTGTACAGAAAGGGAAAGTGCTACATTTATTTCTTTTCTATGAGATACTTCATTAAATTGTGATATAGAAAGCAAAAGTGTTAGATTCATTTCTTTTCTATGAGATACTTTATTAGGTTGCAATATAGAAGAACCAGTTCATAGGCAGATTACAAAATTTTCATGTGAGATAATTTAGAATATGATCTAAAAATAGTATAGCTAAACATAAAGATTGACTGTGGGGGGTGAGAATAGAGAATAACAACAGGTAACCAGACATAAAAAATGACACCTTAAATACAGACAAGGAAGTGGGCTTCAGGCAGAAAGCTGACATTAGACTAGAACAAAGAAGTAATTTCAGGCAGGAATCTAAATCTTAAGCTAGAACAAAGAAGTAGGCTTCAGGCATGAAAATGATTTGGGGCTAGGACAGAGAAGTAGGCTCAGATATTTTGGTTATCCTGACAAGCCTTTAGAAATAGTGATTATGGGAGTGATCACAGGACTTTGTTTATAGCCTTGCTTATTCTTTGACTATTTGTGTTTATTGTCTTGCTTGTTCCTTGCCTATCTGCATATATTGTACTGCTAGTTACTCAACCTAGAACTGACCTGAATACTTGCATGTAATTAAATTGGTATAAAAGCAAACAGGAAGAGGGGGATGGGATAGAGGATTTCTGTGGGGAGGGGAATGGAGAAAGGGGATGATATCTGAAATGTAAATAAATAAAATATCCAATAAAAAAACACATAGATATGGAGTTTTCTTAGAGAGGTTTTATAAAGAATATAGTATTTTGGAAAAATTAAACCATGTTTCTATGCCATTTTCTATGACAAGATGCATGATGTTACAGTATGTGGGAATGCATATGATTGTGTTAAATCTTTTAAACAATGGTTTAATTGTTTAAATTGCTATCAGCTCCATTATTTTGTTTTGAACAATTGATATCACATGCTAGCAAAGCAAACTTAGGCACTAGATTTATCAAGCTGGAATGAGACTGAGTTCAGATTGATTTATATTTGGATCTGAGTTTTGAGAAGTCCAGAGGTATAAAGAAAATACATTATCTCCTGTGACTGTGTTGGCTTACCTACAAAGTAGAGGCAATATCATCTATTTCTTAAAATGTTATAAAAATTAAGAAAAATGACATTTGAAATGTCCATTATTTAGATCTGCCTTACCATGTGTATTGTATATAGTTATACATGAAATGACTATTAGGTTTTTGGATACCAGTGCATACCAGATTTTAGAGTGCAGGGAATCAGCATAAAATAAAGATATATTGAGGAATGAGTGCCAAAGATGATTAAAATCTTCTGACTAGCTGTTATTCAGTGACACTTAACAGAAAGTATAATTGAAAAGTATGCATTGGTTTTGAGTACTCAGGGCTCCTGGAAAATAAGGAACATGTAGCATGCCCACGGGAGACCATGGTACATAAGGTTGAACATTGTTCACATTCTCTTTTTTCTTTTCCTTACTTTTTTTTTCTTTTGTTTTCTTCTTTTCTTTTTAAATCATATTGGTTGATTTTAATGATTGTGTCTCACAAATTTAAAACATTAAGGATATATAAAATTGAAATAATGTGATTTATTCATGTGACTTAATATTTCTTTATATATAGAATAACTTGGACTACAATAAGCATTTTATCATCAATGTGACACATCAAAATATTAGACTGAATATCTAGGTTGAAGGATTTTTAACACACTTATTCTCAGAGAATTTGGAAATAATAAAATCAAATGTCTGACAGATGATATATGAAGATTATTCTCAAATAAGCAGAATTGCAACCAGTTACAAATGTGTAGTCTAGGAGAATGTAGACTGAAAAGAGAGGCTGAGCGATATCCACTTTGTCAAATCCACTACCTATATGTACGTAAAGAAGAATGGATATTTAGTGGAATCTGATCTGAAAAAATTGGGGAAAGTAGATAAAATTATGATGGCATGGATCGAAGACTGCACCACTATATACAAGGTCCTAAATAGGAAAGCTATTGTGGAGTTGATATAACATATTCTATAACCTGATACAAATGTAAGCAGTTACTTACCAACTACCCTGGATTGTATCTGGTGCTAAATTTCACAGGTCAAATTTCTTCTTTAAGCATTCCCAACTGTTTAAAACAGATCTTTGCAAATGATTAGGGGAAATCCTGTAGTGCAGACTCACTGTAGATACTAATTCTATTTATACTATAAATTTATAATACCAATTGGTTAGCATTTGAATCATGTGGTACTATAGCCTGAAAGTTGACAATTACTCTTTATCATTATGTCTAGCCTCTGGCTGCCCAAAACATCTATTTTCAGTCAAATTTATTTGACTAAGTGTAAACACTCTGGAGGAAAGTATCTTTCACTGTTTAGTAGTGTATATTTCCACCAACTATCAATTAAGAACAAATAAATTAATAATTACTAGCAAAAACACCCTAGAAGTAAGTCACCTCCATTAATCCCAGGTCCTGTAACTCACCAAAATGACACATCAGAGATATACTTCAAACTAAATACAGCATTATAATATAAAGTTTAACAAAGCAAAAATATCATCTATAATAATATATAAATATTTTGTAAGATTTAAAATAATAAAATTTCTATTTATACTCCTTATTATGTTTAGAAGCACACAACAGTAAAACAGCCAAATACTTTTAAAGCAAGGCAATCATTATATTAAATTCTTTAAAGTTATCTTTTTGATATTAAGTATTGTGAAAAGTAAAGCCAGAGTCAGAAGAGAGTCCAAGAAATGAAATTATGATGCGGCAGGTGCAGTAACATCCTGTTATAACCTTCACCGTCAGGCCATTGGCAATGAAATGGATTTACAGGTTTCCTTCTTAGTGTTTATTTTGTTTCCAAAACTCTATTCTTCAGAATCAGCAAAAAAGCCTTACCTGGAGGGTTGCTATTATTCCATACTTGTACATAAAGGATATTATAAGCATTTGGCCTTTGGTTCCCAGTCATATAACACACCTCGCTTTTATGACTCCAGGGCTGCATTGCAAGTCTCAAGGAACCCAGTGCCATACAAAGTGATTAAGTGGAAAGCAAGCAATATATGCCTCCGTACTTTTTTATAGGTCATTTGACAAAATGGGGAAATACTGGATATAACAAGTAAAAATGCTATCTCAGCCGTGTAATTTTCAGAAGAGTGTGATGTTGTAAGTATATTTCTACTTTCTAGACTCTCCCAGAAAGGACTTCAAAACGATTATAGAGATAGTTGTAGCACCGTGGTATGTACTAGAAAAGCGACACACATGAATCAGTGACAATAGAGATTCTGTGTTGACGAAAGCCAACAGTTTAAAATTCAAAGCAATAAGCAGGGCTCAGTGCTGAAGAGTAGCTGAATTCCAGCCCATGATTCAGGGAGAAAAGAGTTATATGTCTGAAGTTACATGTCATAAGATAATCTGGAAATTTTCGATAAGTCTTTAAAGGTTGATTATGAAAAATATATTTACAAAAACATCTGCTCTTAAGATTTATGGAGCAGATAAATCAAGACAATAGTTTAGATTTTTACCAGAACTGAATTGCAATAAACTATTTTTATTCTATGTCTGTGATACTCATTGTCATAATCTCTGGCGGGCTTTAAATTGCTTAGAGTAATTACATATGATGAAAAAGGGAATTCACAGGGACATAAGGGAATGTAAAAATGTTTCCCAGCAGGTAAACTTGAACAGTAAGCATATGAAATGTTATTTTCCCTTCAATGTAAGTGCATTAATCAAATGGAAGAAGGTATGAATAGTAATTGGAAAAGATATGCTATAAAAATTACAATATTTGGTAGTATAACTTGAAATCAGGTAGTCTGATAACTCCTCCAACACTCTTTGTTCAAGATTGATGTGGCCCTCCTTGTTCTTTGATGCAGACATACAAATCTGGATAGTTTTTGGTTGGTTGGTTGGTTGGCTCTTTTTTATATCTGTGAAGAAAGATCTTGGAAATCTAATTTAATTGTATCTGTAGATTGCTTTTGGTAGGAAGGCCATTTTTTACAATGATCCTGAAAAATTCACGAGAGTTGATGCTCTCTCCAACATCTGCTGTTTTCCTCAAATTTCTGCTTCCTTGTCTTAACATTTTCTTTGTAGAGGTCTTCTGTCTCTTTGGCTTTATTTTGACATATTTGTGTGTTGTCCTGGTAGGGTTTCTAGTGCGTGTGTGCTTTATGTGTGGTGTGTGTTTTGTTGTAGTGGTGTGTGTGTGTGTGGTATGTGTGGTGGTGTGGGAGTGGTGTGTGTATGGGTTGTATATGTATGTGTGTGATGATATGTGTGGTGTGTGTGTGTGTAGTGTGGTATGTGTGTGTGATGGTAGTGGTGGTGATGTGTGTGTGTGAGTGTGTGTGGTATGCCTTCTCTGTTTAGTTGCTTTTGCATTGCTCCTAATATGGATTATATGAGCAAAAACTGAGACTGCTATCTCTGATTATGGAAATTCTATGCTTGAAAATATCAAATGTTGCCAGGCGGTAGCGGCTCACGCCTTTAATCCCAGCACTTGGGAGGCAGAGGCAGGTGGATTTCTGAGTTCAAGGCCAGCCTGGCCTACAGAGTGAGTTCCAGGACAGCCAGGGCTATACAGAGAAACCCTGTCTCAAAAAACCAATATATATATATGTCAAATGTTGTTACAGAAAGGAACTTTACATGCTACCAGACAACAAAACTGCTGCAAATCCTTTCATTTACAATGGTAACCTGGTTGCAAGATACCCTAGTGCAGTAATAGTTTAAAAAATTAGTTGTGTCAAAAGAATAAGAGACACACTGGCTACCACTCTCAGGACTCCTACAAAAAATCAAGCTATCAGTCATAACATATAAGAAAAGGACCTGTTATAGACCCATGCAGGTGCCATGTTTGTAACTTCAGTCTCTAGGAGCCCATCTGATCCTGACTTAGTTGATTCAGTGTGCCATGTGTCCCTGGTGTCCTTAATCCCTGCTGACTCTATAATCTTTTTGACCCCACCCCTTTCATGTGGTTCCTCGAGTTCCAAGGAGAGAAACCCAATGGGGACCTCCAATGTAGACTCTCCTTCTGCATAATGTCTGGCTGTGGGTCTTTGTACCTGCTCCCATCCGCTGCTGGTAGAAGCCTCTCTGATGACTGCTGAATGAGATTCCAGTCTATGTGTATAATGCAGTATACCATTAGGAATCATTTTACTGTGTTTTGTTTTGCTTTGTTCTATCCTAGGTCTCTGGTTCTTGACCATAAAAGCACCATAAGGCAAAGGCTCCCTCTGGTGGCATGGGCCTCAATTTAAATGAGACATTGGTGTCTCTTGTAGGCCTGCATTTTTCTGATGGGAAATGGAGGGAGAGTGGGTCTGGGGGGACAAGGCAATAATGGGGAGCTGACAGAAGAAGGGGGATAGCCTGTGGTAGGGATGTATTATGTAAGAGAAGAGAAGAGTTTACTTCAATAATTTTTTAAAGAGGTGTGGGGATAAACAACATTTCATTTCTGATCCACCCCATTAGATGAAGTCTATGCTTGCTCCTGCTTGGGTGGCCAAGAATCTGAGAAGAGATAGGCCAGGGACCCAGGGGGAAAACAGATACTACTGTTTTGGTAAAATAATGCAGCAATAAAATGACTCCTAAAGACTTCTACTATAACTAATGTCTTAGGGTTATTAACACTGATGAGACACCATGACAACAAACAAACAAAAAATAAAACTTGCAGAGGAATAGAGTGTATTTGGCTTACACTTCCACATTGTAATCCATCACTGGAGAAAGTCAGGACAGAAAATCAAATGCGGCAAAGGCCATGGGAGGGTGCTGCTTACTGCCCTTTTCTACATGGTTTGCTCAGTCTGATTTCCTATAGAACCCAGGACCACTCTCATAAGGGTAGCTCCACCCATATAAGCTGTATATCTCCCACACTGAACACTAGTTAAGAAAGTGCTCTACAGCTGAGTCTTATGGGGCCACTTTCTTAACTGAAGCTCCCTCCTCTCCCGGGACTCTAGCCTAGTTCAAGTAGACATAAAACTAGTCCGAACAACTGACCCCTTGTCAACTTGACACTCAAATATACCACTGTTAAACCACAACCTTTCCTTTCTTGTTCATTCCAAGATCATAAAGATATCACAGTATAAAAATTTTACAAACTTAAAAAGTCCCACAGTCTTTAAAAATTCAAACGGCTTAAAAATTCAGTCTCTAAAATATCCAGTTTCCTTTAAAGTCCAAAGTCTTTTAAAATCTAGTATCTCTCAACTGTGGGCTCCTATCAAAAATAAGTTAAATACTTTTTTACTTCAAGAGAGAAGAAAGAGGGCACAATCACAATCAAATCAAAGCAAAAGCAAGCACCAGCTATATAACAACTTAACTCCAGTGCCTGCTATCCACTCACAACCTTCTGGGATATTCCACAGGGTTTAGGTCAGTTTTATGTCTTCAACCCTGCAGCATGTACAGCTTGTCTTTGATGTTTTGGATGATTCCACTTCATGGCCACTGATCTTGGTGGACATTCCATGGTACTAGCATCTCCAAACTGCTGGTGTCTCTTGCTGAAACTAGGCTGGACTTTCACCAATATCCTTTCCCGGGTTCACTTCAGGGATCCCAGACTTACCACACAGTGTCAAGCCTCCGCTGTTTTCCATAATCCCTTCACTTCTTCAAAACTGCTATCACATGGCTGTCTCTTACAGCACCACATTTGGCAGCCATTATGAGGCACAATCCCTGGCTGCTCCTGAAAAATAGATTCAATGTAAGGAATCCCTTCTCAGAAGATTTCACGTGATGCTGGTTGCTTCTGAATCACTATTAATCTCTCAGTTCCAGGTAAACAGCATCATTGGTCCAGTAATGCAAAGGCTTCACTTCAAAGGTGCTGGTCTTTTGTTAATCAAGGCTGATTTTTCAGAACCAGTTAACAAGAACCACAGATTATTAATTTAAAAATATTCAATGGCCCTGATATAGGCTTTACAAACATTTGTTTAGAACTTCACAAGCCAAGCCTCCACCTGAAGCATCTCTCAATATTTTATCTTCCACACTTCTACAGAACTGCTCACCAAGGTTTGAATGCACAATGGCTCTTGCAGCCCAATAGTCTAATGTTCTTCCACAGTCCTCCAAAAAATACCCCATTGAGTCTATTCATCCATACCCCATAATCTTGGGACCAGTTTCTGTCTTAGTAAGAATTAGTATTACTGTTGATGAAACAGTATGACCAAAATCACCTTGGGAAATTCCAGATACAGTCTCTGGCCAATAACCCTTTGAAAGAGAAAGCAAGCTGAGGACCAGAATTCATTTCTGATTACAGATGCAGCATGACTTAATGTGTTGACCACACATACTTCTGTGTTAAGATGTACCTTCAAAATGGGAACTAAAATAAACACTTTCTTAATTTTGTGAGGAATATTAAAGTATCAATAAGGAATTACTAATACAGAAGATTAGTACCATGAATTGGTATCATTTATGTGATAAACATATATCATCCTTAAGCCATCAGAATATAGATAACTGTAAAACTTTGGGCTTTGAAAGCCATAGAATTTGCAATACAAGATTAATGGTCCATAGCAGTAGGGATTTGGACACCTAGAATGATGAGAAAAAGAAGGAAGAGAAATGGAGGTAGCCCATCTCATGGAAATTCAAGGGAAATAAAGATTTTGTAAGAAAATAGGCTACAGGTTATTTGAGTCATATTCTGACAAATGTCTTGGATTCTAAGCATAAGGATGCTTAGATTTCTGAGAAATTAATTGTTGTCAACTTGGAAAACATTAAGCTAATGACTTTGATAGAAAAATTCAAGAAAGGAGAGAAAGAGCTGAAACCTATGAATTATCATATTTGAATAGAAAAGGAATCTGAACAAGTTTAAAGTATCAGTTAAGGTAGATGCTGAGAAAGCAGATTAAAAATAGTGTCCTGCTCATCACTGAGGCAGAAGGTGGCGTGAGGGCGTAAGTCCACCCATCAATGGATACAACTTGAGAACATGCAAATTCATTTGAAAGAAGAGAGCTGGGATTAAATATTACTGCTGAAGGGGTTCTGTGCTTGAAAACAATACTCAGAAGTGTGTTTCCATGGATCAGTACATGGAGACAAAAGAAGAGGCCAGGCTATATCTAAAATGGGCAGGATAATTTGGTAGCATCACCTACATGGTACCAGTTTCATATATAAACTAAGTACAGAACCAAAGAGTTCATGGAGGCCAGGTTTTCAGAATAATTCTAAGGCCCTGTGATGTATCTCAGGGTCAGATTCCTTGTCTCTAAGGGTATTTAGTGGAGGCATGAAATTAAAACTTAAATTGACATGAACACCCTAGGGTACTGAAGATGCCAGAACCATGGGGCATCATCCATGCTGAATTCAACAGAGATGTAGGACAGTACACCTCAAACCCTTTGTTGCCCAGATGTTTCCCCAATAAAGCCCTGTTGCCTTACATGTAACTTCAGAATTTAGTGTTTGCTGTGCAGAATATTGGTCTTGCTTTGGTTTGATATTTTCCTGCTATGCATTAGTCCCTTCTTTTGGAATGGAAATATTTATACTGTATCATCCTATATTGAAAGTATGTACCTGACATTATAAATTTTATGCAGTCCTATCAATTAAGAGATCATGAATCTCAGAAGACACTATAGGCTTGGGAATTTCGGACAGTGTTGGAATTGTTAAGAGCTATGGAGTTTCTGGAGTTTAGGCTAAATTTATTTTCAGTTTTGAGATGGTCACCAGCCATGGAGACAAGAGGTGGAAGGTTGTGGTATAAAAGACATATTTGGGTATCAAATTGACTAGTGATAGACTTGTGACGGTTAATGTTGACTGTAAACTTGATGGTATCTAGAGTCCCCAAGAGTTACTGAGAATATCAGAAAGGGTTTCCAGCTTGGCTTCCTTGAGATGGGAAGATCTACTGCAAGTGTGGGCAACAGCATACTATGTGACAGATTCATGGAATGAAGCATACTCTGTAGTGTGTGTGTTCCTGGACTGAAGTTAACAGTAAATGGAGAATTGAGTATCAGTGACCATCTCTCACTGCTTTCTGGCTCTTGATGCCATTTGAGCAGGTGTCCCAGACTCCTGCCATCATGCTTTCCTGTCATAATGGATGGTACCCTCAACCTGTGACTCAGCAAAAACCCTTCTACTTTCAGCTAGTTTTCCCTATGCATTTTATCACAACAATGAAAAAAAGTAACTAATACAATATTGAGAGAGTTGCACAGTGAAGAGGAAGAAGGGAATGACAGAAATACTCCTTAACCTGAGTTTTAATACAGCAAAGTGACAACCCATGATCCAGCATACACATAGGGGATATAAAGATATCTCTCTGCTAATGTATGAATAAACAAACAAGCAAACTATGGTAATCAGAGTGTACTCTGTATTTAAACTATTTGAAATGGGGAAATTTTAAACAAGAAGAGAAAGAGCCTCTGGCAGCATGACTTATGAAGCTATGGTACAGGAATATAGATAGTTATGAGGAAGAAAAAAAGTCACGAATGGGTGACCCCCTTTGTCAAGTTCATTGTTGCCATCAAGACGATCATGACAAAGGACCAGAACGGGCCTCAGACTCACAGGAAATTGGCTAAACAAGTCTCCATATGCTTAAAATAAGCAAAGTCTTCTTGCTGTGGTCCACGTATGAGTGATCAGATGACTAATCCATGTGTAGTAAAACTAGCAACTGCAGCTCCTCCTGGATGACTGCAGCCTGAAGCCTACAGGAACCTACTTCAGAGACTAGCTAATTCTTCTTCCCGTACTGTATACATAATAAACACTCTGAGGTTCTTGCTTCTAGTGGTAATAGTTACCACCCCATCAAAGTGTGCATACTCCATATGACCTATCTTTTCTGTACATGCGCTGTTTTTTCCTCATTCTTCCACCCTGCTGCAAGTCAGGGTTCCAAGACAAAGCCTGTGGGTTGTGGCAGATTGCATCAGTTGGAGCATCATGAAAGTCTTGCCATGGGGTCTCCACAGCCAGTCATGATTCCTGATTTTTGCAAACGTTACCAAAGAATTAGAATAAAAGAAAGCCCTACACAGTAACAGCTGGCAGTAAAATATTTTATTTAAGATGGAAAGAAAGCATATTAGGGAAATAGGTTGCAAGAGCCCATAATTCTCTTCTGGAGAATTTGTTTGTTTGCTTGCTTTTGCTTGCTTTTTCTTATGACCCTATTATGTGAAGGGAGGTAAGAATTTTCAAAGGCAAGGATTAGATGAAACCATATTCTTACAGTTGAGTTGCTGCATAACCTTGTATGACTTTTACATATACAGGTTAATTTTAATTGTGTTTATGCCTCTTTATGCATATACATGAGATAGTAAACAGGGTTTTTCTTTCAAGCTGCATCAAGAGAAATCTGGTCTTTTTTGTTTTCGTGAGATGAAAATTGACTTAAGCTGGCTCTTTTCTAATTCTCCTTTTACTCCAGGTGTCTTACCACAGATTCGTCATAGATGGAAAGTGCTGAGTTTTACCCTACCATGAGAGATAAACTATTCATTCAGGACTGGATTTTCCCTATCCTTGCCTATATCAGCAGTGTTATTCAGGCCTATGTATCCAATTACTTTCTGCCTCTATCGAAACAACACTGGGGACAGAGGTTGGTAGAGAAGACAGTTTTATTCAAGGATGGGCTACTAAGAATTGCACAAATAGCATGCAAATACCTTGCAGAAAGAGATTTGACGATTTGGGGAGGATAAATAGGTTTAGGAATTCTACTGGGCAACAGGTGGGAAATTCCCAGATTTGGGAGAATTCTTTGCTTTTCTATAAATCCTTTGAAAGCCTAGAGATTTTTTATCATTCTCCTTGAAATTATCCTTCAAGCCTTTTCTCCTCTTTCCCTGATGATATACTAATTTTGTACATGAAACATGTTTATAGATAAAATGAGCGAGTATTAAAGAATGTCTCTGGAACTTTGAACATCATATATGACAGATGCTATAACAGAGCAAAAATAACTGTAACTTTTAGTCTATTCTGTTACAGAAACTGATATACATTCGATGATATAACATTTACCTTTCCCTGAGACAAAGGCTGAATGATTGTAATACAGAAGAAGCCAATCTCTAATGCACTAGCTCATAAAAATCACCATTGGTACTTGATTTTCAATTGCTATGATCCCTATAAATTTCATGGATTGGCAGACAATAGCAAAGAGTCAGGCATTTTTGAAGAACACTGTATGAGACATATGGTGATCTTCATTTCACTGGACGCATAATAGTACTATGATCACAGGAGACTCAAAATAAAATTAATTCAACAAGAATCTCTTGGATGCTATGGTGAGCTTGTGACTTTAGTGAGGTCTGTGGTGGGTTGTGATCTTTATAAGATAGGGGAGGCTCTGGATTATTTGAATGATTTAGGCTGATATAAAAAGTGAATTTATAAAGTTCTAAATCATTCTAAAAAGAGTGGGAAAAGTAAATAATGGAGCATATGTAAGTCATGTAAGTCTCACACACACACACACACACACATACACACACAAACACACACACACAAAGCAAATGTGATGATATTTGGGTTAAAACAGAGTTAATAGAGGAAGACTGATACAGAGCCAAATTCAGGGTTTGGCTTTAGAACATGAATAATAGTTTACCAAATACTTTTAAGGAGTGAGGAATAGACACTTACAGAGACTCACCATGCATTCTCAATATGATGGAAAGAGGTCTCCTGCGGGTACAAACAGCCTCCACTTGGGAGCTAGCATGGCCAAGGTTACTTGCAAGAGAGTTTCTGGGTTGCACTAAGAATATATTGGTACCCAGTAATGTGGAAAACACTTGAGCTGTAGTGGACCTGGAGCTTAATTCATCACCACCCTCAATGGAACTAGAAGCGAAAGATGGCAATAGGTGAAAGAGACAGAAGAACGTTGATTATATAGATGATTAATCATGTCATAGGCATTGTCTACTACCTCCTCCCACCTCCGTAGTAGATCCAGTATCTTCTCAATCAGATAAGATACTTTCATCTAGCCTGGGACATTTTCAATACAATTAATTTGGAGATTAACTGGATGTCCATAGTGTAGTATCTCATACTAGTGCAAAGGAGTGTCCTGTGATGTGTCAGTTGTTCACCTTTATGATCTTATGGCTCTAGTCCCCTGGCTTGCCAGCCATTAGAAGAGAGTTTCTCACAGTATATCAATAAGCCTGTTTGTCAGGTGTCAGGAGGGGTGCAGTAGCCCCACAGCAGTGGCAAAAAAGAAGAAGCTGGAAGGCTTATAGAGAATGATTACGAGATTATGGAGAGCTATATACAATAGTGTCTCCCATCCATGCCACTACCAAAATGTCACTGTTATGGGACATAGGATCAGCGAAGGCGACTTTTTGTGATGGTTTGAACCTAGTAATAATTTTTTTTGTCTGGTGTTCTCTTGACTACTTAATTCCAAGATCAGCTGGCCTTTGAAGTGGACAGTGGTGGGCCTTCAGAGACTCTATGCAGTCCTTGTGAAAGATTTCTTTATATGATGCTAATCTCTGATGGTCTTACAGGTTTTTTTTAAAAAAAAAAAAAATTTGAACAATGAATACGCTCACACAAATGAGTCATATGAGAGTGGCCCATATAAAACAAGTTCAAAAATGGTACAATGTAAAATTCTGGCAACTATTGTGTAGGTAGGAGATGGGATCCTGGAGAGGTTATGAAGACAATTCTACAACAGCCTTTGGGGGTAAATGTAGGACACCTACAGATTTTTATTTACATGTGGGGGTGGTCTTTTAATTTATTACACATATAAATCCCATTTTACTCAAGGTTCGTGTTCCTTGTACAACTTATCAAAATATGTGCTGCATGGGATTATTACCAAAAAAATCTCAAGAGACTTGAACAAGCTAAGATTCTTGTAAAACAAGAAAACCAGCAACATGTCACACTAGTGCAGTGCCCTTTTTATTGGTAGTTAACAAGAAGCTTCGGGGACTGCAGTGGGAAGATATGGTACAAAACAACCAAGCAATTGTCCTGTTAGGGGTTTGGTACAAAGAATAAAGAGGTCAGAAGTTCACTGCCAAGTTCTTAGGACAACAATTGCTAGCTGCCTATAAAACACTGCAACATGTGGAACACGTCTTTGCCTCCACTTCAGTAACAATCAAAGTGACTTCACCAAATAAGGATTGCATTGAAGGCCTTTTGGGCAAACCTCTTTGTGATAGAAGCATAACTTTATACTCTACAAAAGCTCCTCTGTGAGTATCACTATGCAGGCTGTGTGGAAGCTAGAGCCCTTTCAAGGAACTGAGCATCCTCCAGGAATTGAATCAAAACTAACCCAGATAACATATTGGAAAGGCTGTTGTCCATTCCTATAGGTGCTAGTATGTAAGTATAAGGGGACAAGAACAAGTGGCCACAGGAATACAAATAAACATAAGCACCATGTTGCCAGAGAGACAAGAAGAGAAAAAGTATCCAAAGATCTGAGTTAAGAGTGCTCTGGATAGTATAGACTAATGGGACTTGACTGTGATTTCCTTACTGACAATTGAGGACTCCCTCCATGGAAACAGGGAAGTAGTAGGTACCTTGTCAACTACTTTGAGAGAAAGAGATATGGATAGAAATATACACTATTTTTCAACAGGAGTCAGAGCTCCTAGTAATTTTCCATGTGGCAGCTCATAGCCTAGTGAGTCATTCTGAATAATTAAGAAGCAAATGTTTTTTACCGAAATAGATTGCATATGCCCTCAAGTACCCATAGGTCCTGCTTATTGCTTTCATATAAAGTCTTACCTCATAGGAGTGAATAAACTGTAGAAAATAGCTAACACTACTGTCAAACTTATGAAATAACCTAATGTTCCCATGATGTCCAAACATGTGATGACTATTCTTGATTATGGTCAAAACAGAGCAGTGTTATCATTGAATAAAATGATAACACTGATAATAACTCTTTTCCTTATAAGATTAGCAAGTCCATTACAAAGATTGTGCCTTTCATCAGTGAGGAATCTAAGTGTTCTCTGGTCTGTGTAGACACTACCCTGGACCTTTTTTAAAAAATTGAGACAAGGTCTTCCTCTATATCTCAGGCTTGCCTGGGGCTAATTATGTAGACCAGGCTGCCTTCAATCTCTCAGAAACACACTAGTCACTATCTCTCACTTGTAGGGATTAAAAGTATTTGCCACCATACCCAGCTCCCAAATGCTTATTGCAGGCATTTTCATGCAGCTGAGCAATAAATAAGACAACTAACTTACCAGCAAGTAAAGCCTTACTCTTCCAGAGTGATATATGGATTTTCCCAGGGAACTGGCAGTAACAGAGACACTCATCTCACACATATTGAGTTCTCCCAAAGGGCTGCGAACAAATTTGTCCAATGATACTTCCACTTGCCTAAATATACAGAGATTTATTTGAAAGAAGGGGTATGTGTTTAAACAGCAGTTAAATAAATTGAAAAACAAAGATGGGGAAAGTACCTATAGATTCCTTAGACTATTAAGTGAAAATCCAAGTATTCTGAGTTGGTTACCAGTCTATGATATGTTGGCTAGGAATGCCCTTGATTTACTACTGATGTTGGTTCGATGAAGAACAAGAGGGTAAAACCATATCACGAAAGACACTGTATACTTTGATTACAGGAAACAGATAAATCACACTTACCTGCAAGGACTCTTCATATTGACTAACTTCCACAGTTTCATAAAGCTCTTGTCAGGATTACTTTTTAACATATCCCTTTGTGGTCAGGTAGAATGTCAGAAATCATTACAGTTTTACTTCATTCGTTAAGGTTTGCTATGTGCCCTATTTTGTAATTTGTTTATAAAAGTTCCATGATTGACAAACACACAAAACAAAGCAAACAAACTAAACGCCAAACTCCAATTGGATGAAATATTCTATAGTTGAAGGTTAGGATCATTTGATCTATAATGCCATTTAACTGAGATCTCTCTCTCTCTCTCTCTCTCTCTCTCTCTCTCTCTCTCTCTCTCCTCATATATATATATATATATATATATATATATTTTTTTGTTGCTGCTGCTGTTGTTGCTGTTGTTGAGATGACTTGTCTATTAATGAACATTAAATCATCTGAGATCCTGAAATTATTTGTTGGGTTAATCTCTGTCTTGGCTTTTTTAAAAATTTATTTATTTTTTGTATGAGTGCTCTATCTGCATATATGCCTGCATACCAGAAGAGGACATCAGATCCCATTATACATGAATGTGAGCCACTATGTGGTTGCTGAAAACTGAACTCAGGACCTGTGGAAGAGTAGCCAGTGCTCTTAACCACTTGACCTTTTCTCCAGCTCTGACTTTTTATTTTTGAAGTGTATTTTTGTCAGATATTAGATTAATGACACTTGCTTATTGCTTATTTCCATTTGTCTTACATGCCATTTTTCATTTATTGGAGACAATAATTACATGGGTCCTATTTGGTAAGCTTGATAGGATATATCTTTGTGCTCCATGTATGTACACAAGAAGCCTTCCTTCTGACGAACAGAGCAAGTTAATGTGACAAAATGAACATTGACTTGTGTAGTCTGAAAGTGAACCACCTATTTTAACATTTGGATAATGTATGTATTTTTTGTTTGTTTTGTTTTAGGGGGTTGTTGTTGTTGTTTTACATGAAAATAGCTAATCTTTTTTATTAATCATTTTATTCATTTACATTTCAAATGATATCCCCCTGCCCAGTTACCCTCTACAAACTCCCTTCTCCCCCTCCCTCTTTGTCTCTATGAGAGTGCTCTTCCACCCACTCCCAATCACCCATTCCTGCCACACCACTCTAGCATCCCTCCCCCACTATGCTGTGACATCAAGCCTCCACAGGACCAAAGGCCTCCCCTCCCACTGATGTCAGATAAGGCCGTCCTCTGCTACATATGAAGTTGAAGTCATGGGTCCTTCCATGTGTACTCTTTGGTTGGTGGTTTATTTCCTGGAAGCTCTGGGTAGATTGGTTAGTTGATATTGTTGTTCTTCCTATGGGGCTGCAATCCACTTCAGGTCTTCAGTCTTTCCCATAACTCCTCCATTGGGGTCCCTGGGCTCAGTCTGATGATTGTCTGTAAGCATCTGCATCTGTATTGGTCAGGTGCTGGTAGAAACTCTGAGGGAACAACCATACCAGGCTCCTGCCAGCAAGTGCTGTTTCTTGGCATCAGCAATAGTGTTGGGGTTTGGTGTCTGCAGACGGAATGAATCCTTAGGTGAGGATTCACTGGGTGACCTTTCCTTAAGTCCTATTCCATTTTTTGTCCCTGTTTTTTCTTTGGACATAAATATTTCTGGGTTAAAAATTTTGAGATGAGTGGGTAAAAATAGCTACTTTCATACCATTAAAAGGGACATCTAAAGATGTCTGTCAGTTAGATGGAATCCACAAGACAGTCATTCTGCAATATAGAGTATATTCCTAAAAAAGCTGTCTTTTATTTTCTTTCAGAAAAGATAGGATTGAGTTTAGAATCATTAGCTACATGCTCTTGGAGTCTCCTTTTTCTATGCTTTTACTAACTCAGTATGGAATGCTTACAACTCTTGGTGTTTTGAGAGGACATACGTAATAACCTGAATATGTATAAAGGGCTACAAAGCTGTAGGTAGCATGAAAGAAACTAAGAAAAGAATGAGTAAGAGAAGGAAATTCAACCAAGCAGTAGAGAACAAAGGCTAATGAAATCAACCAATTCTTCATTTAAAATTGATGACTTTACTAAATTTAAGCTTTCTGCTGGGGAAAAAAAGGGGGTTTTGTTTGTTTGTTTGCTTTGTCATTTCAGAACACTTAAACACTCATAGCATGCAATTAACTTTCACTATTGCCAAATCACATGTGAGATACATGAAGAAGAAGATAGGATGAAGTTACTTTATTTCTTGTTATTAAAACTTTGATGTTCTAGATTAGAATATTGCTATCATTTATAACACAGTGACAGATTGTTTGTTATTTGTTTGGCTCATCTGCACAAACAATTTAACTCTCATCATTTTTTGGCCACCTTTTAGAAATAAGCACAAAGTAGACACCATTCTATAAAAATATTACTTGAGAAATGTAATCAAATATGATAGTAAATAATTTTCTTTATGCATATGGTCACTACTGATTTAATGGTAATCCACAGTTACTTTTACTATATTTTATGAAGAAAATTATTTTTACAGTAGTATTGAAGATACTATAAATTATTAAGCAATATATGGATATTCTTCATGAATTCCACTGATTTACTAAAGAATCTCCAATTTTAATTAAAGATATAAGACAGTTATGCATGATTGTGCATTCTTATGGTACCTGTGCTCTAGAAACTAAGGAAGGAAGATAGTGAGTTCAACCTGGGCTACACAAACCCTGTCTCATAATAACAACAACTTAGCAGCAAAAGCAAAGGTTATACTGAAATATGTTCTTAATAGAAAACAGCAGTATATTAGGTTATGATTTCTCCCAAGTCTATTTACCAGAAGTTATTGTTTTCTTGCTGATAATCACTATGACAGTATAAGATGAAAACTCAATGTATTTCTCATCTACATTTGTATGTTTTCATAAATACAAATGATTTTCATAGAAATATTTGCCATTTCTATTAAATTCTATTTTATTTAGTCATGATGAAAAAACTAACTATGCCATTTGTAGTAAGTGAAATCAACCCATTTCAGAAAGATAAACAGTACATTTTTTTCTCTTATATGTGATATCCAGGTTTATATTGTGTGAGCTTGTGTGTGATTTGAAATATAAGGGGAGCTATTTGGGCAGAAGACAAAGAATAATGGCAGCGTAAGAGCAAAGATGATGAATATGAATATGAAAATCTCCAATGGTATCTTGTATAAAGATATCACAATGAAGCCCATCATTTTGTATATTAACTACAAATTTAATAAAATAAATAATAAATAATAAACTATCATATAACTAAACTAAGCATGTATCCAAATCAAATTAAAACACTATGTCAAGTATTTATAAAGGCAGCTATGTTCATTTCACTATATTCACAGTAGATAAGAATGGAAATATGCTCCACTATGTTCATAGAAGCTTTATTTATAATAGCCAGAAGCTGGAAAGAACCCAAATGTCCTTCAACAGAGGAATGGATACAAAAAAATGTGGTACATTTACACAATGGAATATTACTCAGTTATTAAAAACAATGAATTCGATAAATTCTTATGTAAATGGATGAAACTAGAAAATATCATCCTGAGTGAAGTAACCCAATCACAAAAGAACACATATGATATTCACTCACTGATTATTGGATTTTAGCCCAGAAGCTTTAAATACCCAAGATTCAACTCACAGACCACATAAAGCTCATGAAGAATGAACACCAAGTAGGGGGGCTTCAGTCCTTCTTAGAAGGAGTAACAAAATACTCAAGGGAGCAAATATGGATACAAAATGCAGGACAGAAACTGAAGGAGGGGCTGTCTGCAGACCATTCCACCTGGGTATCCATTACATGTGTAGTCACCAAAGGTAGATGCTGATGTGGATGTCAGGAGGTGCATGCTGACAGAAGCCTGATATAGCTGTCTCCTTAGAGGTCTGCAAGAGTCTAACATATTCAGAGGCAGATGCTCACAGCTAACCATTAAGCTGATCATGGGGTTCCCAATGGAGAAGATAGAGTGAAGACTGAAGGAGTTGAAACGGTTTGCGACCCCATGAGGAGAACAACAATACCAACCAACCAGAGCCCCAAGGTCTATGCCACCAGCCTGGGAGTGCTTAGGGAGGGACCCATGGCTCCAGCTATATATGCAAGGGAGGTATAGGTGGGAGAAGAGATCTTTGGTGCCATGGACGTCGTGGGTGGTGGGGGAATTCGAGGGTGGGGAGGTGAGGTGCAGAGGGGGTAGGTGGGGGCACACCCTCATAGAAGCAGGAAGAGGGGGGATGGGATAGGGGGTTCCTGGGAGGGAGGGGGAAAAGGGGTAAGGGGAGAACATCTGAAATGTAAATAAAATATCCAATAAAAAAAAAGAATAGAAACACAACATAGATGAACACTCAACTAGGTATTCTATAACTATCCATCATTTATTTGTCTATATATAACAGTTATAAATAGGAAAATACCCTGAAACACATTTCTTATTTCTCTTTAGAAGAATATATATAAATATCCTAAAGTTAATATTTTTACAAATGACATTCAAATTAAGATACTATTTCTTGTTTTATCTCTACACTGATACCTTAAAGGTGCTTCTAGAATTTTTGCATTTCATACTACATTTCATAATCATTATGAGACTTTTCATGCTGAAAAAGACTTTAATAGAGAAAAGATTTGAAAATAGAAAAATGAATCTAACAATGTACCCTGTAACCTACAGTATAATTGCTTTAAAAGCCAGGGAATGGAAACCAATTAAAGTGTTACACGGCCATGAATCTTGCCAGGATCAGAAGTTATAATTTTTCATACTTTGTCCGGGGTGTTTTATTCCAGCATGGCACTGTGCCACATGGTGATTCATTGGTTGCAGAATAATGATGAAGTAGCCTAATACCCTGTCCTGATTTGGACTTCCCTAAAGGCAGACATAGTCGCTATCATAACCATGATAAACTGTGTAGTGCTCTGTTGAAAAGTAAAACACTCCCCTAAGCTTTATACTGTTAGAAGAGGGGTGTGTTGCTTCCTTTTACTTTTCCATTTTCAGAAACAAATCAAACAGACTACAGCCAAAGACTAGAACATGGCTTTCCTTCTGTAAATGCTAATAACAGGAACCTTTTACTTAGTGTCCTTTAAAAATTCTTGCAATAATTTACTGAGCTTTAAATGACGGCTCAGTTATATAATGAAAGTTATAGAGAGATATAAGAGGTACTTTGTGTTCTTGTGTTAATGGAAATTTGACCTCATGATACATTCATTTCTTTGATTTCAGACACAAACCAAGGTCTTAGTGTTGAGTGCCTCCTGAATTTCAGGTAATGGACTAAGTACTGGAGAAGTGAGCAGATCGTGTTCCTAGACGTCTGAGTTCTGAGAAATGAGGATGACCACCCCCAGGCGTCATCTCCTCTAATAGTGATGCACATTGATGAAGAAGGACTCCAGGAACTTTTTCATTTATTTTTCATAGTCTCATATGTCTGCAGAATCGCCAAAATAACATGATACTTAAGAACAATTCCACATCTAAATACGGAAAGAAATAGAAAGTGTGTGAGAGTAACAAGTACATTCAAGTGAAGAAACTACATATATCAGCAATCTGGTTTTCATCCTGCACATTCACTAAAAAATATCAGGTGAATCATATGGAATTTGAATTAATTAATTAATTAATTAATTTTTACCAGGATGTAACGTGAATAAGTAAAAACAAAATAAATTTCTTTAACAGCTGACCATGTACAGAGAATTATGTTACACTACAAAGAAATCCTTTTCCTAATATACAAGGAGTAAGACAGTGAATATTCTGAAGGTAATGCTCCAAAGAAATGTGTAAGGTCATCGAGGTATGCACTAGGATTTTTGCATCTCTGGCCATTTAGTGAGACAGTGGACTCTGCGGCTTTAGCTAGGTAATGCAACAAGGTTAGCACACCCCAAAAAAGAATCTCAGAAAGACTTTGTGTGCGCTCTCCAAACTAGTCAGAAGAACAAGTTATGGCTGTAGCCATTACATGCCACTCAGTCTCAACAGGTGCCTATCTTTGACAAAATTAATAATAATAATAATAATCTAAAATGATTGAAAAGGCTCTTCTCTGGCTGCCATTCTTATGCTGATCATCTTATATGTCCCCAGCTCCAGCGAGTTGTCATCCACTGGGCCAACAAATTGTCCCCAGGTTGTTAATCATCCTTCTCAAATGTGCCTCAGATTTATTGGTTATGATCTCTTGTCTCAGATTATTATTTTCTTTCTTTTATGTTTAATTTGCTTTATGAATGTGACTATCAAATCAATTTTAGTCTGTCATAGAGTACTCTGAACAGGTATGGGTGAGTTGCATGGTTGGAACACAAGAACATGCTAAAGTAGCATGGTCAGTTTGACCAAAAAAAAAAAAGTGTTTTTGGGAAATCTTGGGGAAGTGCATTGCATCACCTACAATGGTGATATGACACAGTTAGCTGTTATGGTTTGTATGTCTTTTCTTTCTTAATACTCCCTCTGTTGGAAATGTTAACCCATACTATGTTATTAGTGATCTCTATGAGTTGTATTGTATGGAGAATCACCTTTCTTAATAACTTTTAGAAAATGAAGAATTCACCTAGATTTTCAGTACCTTAAACTCATACTGTCAAATGCTAAAATCAGTGTCTTTCCTGTTCTTTTACCTGACATCAATGCTACTCTAGTAGTTCAAATTCTGATCTCTCCCAAACATTACAACAGGCACAGCATCACTCAAAACAGAAACACATCAGCTTCATGAATGCAACAGAGAGCTGTTTCAAGTACTCAGTTGGTGATATAAATTTAGAGAGAAAAGAAGAGAAAATATTTGGGGAAGATAGTTTCTTACATGTGATGTTTGTAGTCAGTAACAGAAAAGACTTTAATGAACACAGAACCGTACACAAAGATAAAGCCAAGTCTGGTGTTACATACGATGAACTCTAGCACTTCGGTGGTAGAAGAAAATAAAATTTCAAAGATCTTACAGAGAAATCAGAGTAAATAATGTGACTCCTGGGGCATGAAGTCAAGCGAATCGAACATTTCAAGAAGAGAATGAATGTGCAATTATAACCTAGAAATCCTGTAAGAGCTGGATAAAGATCTTGTTAAATAGAGATTGACAGCTGTGATCACTGACCTTAGCAGCTTTACTTTAGAGAAGGACAAGAATAAAAAGTTGCTACACGTTCCTCAGCCTCTGGGTTCTGTTCTAGAAATCCAAACTTCCAGGCATTGCTTATGTATCGACAAAATGAAGATTAATGTTTCAAAGTGTCTCAGGTATTTTTTTTATTGCTGAAATAAAACACTGTAGACAAGGCAATTGTTAAGGAAAGTGTTTAATTTAGACCTGTAGTTTCAGAGGGTTAGAGTCTGTGATGGTCGAACACAGGGACAGCAGCTGGAGCAGCTATAAGCTTACTTCTTGATTCACAAATAGGAGGCAGAGGAAGAAAATACTGAGGACCACAGAAATCTTTTGAAACCTCAAAAGCAGTGATGTACCTTCTCCATAAAGGTCCTGTTGCCTAACACTTCCCAAACACTCCCATCAACTGGACACTGAACACTGAAATATATGAATTCATGGGGTTTGTTCTCATTCAAACTACAGTTCTCTCATTGCAGTTACATGGGATAATGTCAGTGTAGATATATTGATATGTAACCAAACATACTCATCATGACTTTCCTCATCCCATGTCTAGTAACTAAAATGTGGACATAGTGGCTAGCTACCATAGAGGTACATATTGAAGCAATTCTATAGGAAGAATAAGAGATTATAAAGATTCTGCAGAAATATGATGTGATTGCAGAACCATTGGGGAGGAGAGAGAGAGAGAGAGAGAGAGAGAGAGAGAGAGAGAGAGAGAGAGAGAGAATATAATGTAATGAGAGAACATTGAAATGATGGAGGTAGCTATCTAGAAAAGTTACAACACTGGCTAAAATCAGGATAGAACCCCATTGAAACAAACAAAGGAAAATACAAAGTGGCTATATTGAGCTATTTGTTTATGTAAGTGTTTAAATGTATCTAACAACTAATGAGAAAAATACTGTTGACAGATCTAGCTATGAAATAAATGAAAGGAAAATAATTTATGATTAGTGAACATATATAGAAATTTAAATATATGTTTATATTATAATGTGTTATATAAAATCATTTATGATATATACAAGTTACCATATATGTTAGATTTTTTTCATTTTTCTAAAAGTATTTTCTCTCTCATAGGAAGAAAGAAGCTACTGTGTTTAGATTCTGTTCTGCTGTTACATTGGAAAATTGTAGCAAATTAGGAAAGCCTCTATTTAAATTTCCATATGTTCTTTAACAGCAAAGCCTATGTATCTAAAATAATCTTGACAAAAGGAACAAATAAACATTATAGTAATAGACTTCATAATATATTACAAATGCATTTTTATCAGAATATTACTCTCTAGGCTTCTAAACTAGACCAACAGCACACAATGAAATAGATTTATTTAAAGGTAACTGCTTATCCTCCAACTTGTCAGGAGCAAACACTGGAGAAAGTATACTTTTTTACATAAATAGCATTTGAAAAAGTATATACATATTTAGAGTAATTAAACTAGACCACATCTTCTACCAGTTGCTAAATCATCTAAAAATGGATTAAAGACATAGGGAAATTTTGATATTTTATAAATTTCTTAAAATATATAATATAATTGAAGGGGACCTTGTAATGGCTCTGGGCCTTCTGTCGTTGTCCAGTAAGGTATGAGGGCCATACCCATCCTGATGTTCTTTTTCCTAGATCTTATAAATAGGTAGCCTTGGTGGACAGTACCAACTTAGATAAGGACAAGTGAATCATAGGCAGAGTCATAGTGACCTGTCCCCTGAACCTTCACCCAGCTGATACCCTGTTCTGAATGGTATCTGTACTCCCCCTGAACACCTATGCTCCGGTGTCATTCCCTTCCCCACATCCTGCCTTTTTGTGTTTATAACCCCCGTGTGAATAAGTAAATTGTGATGTGATTTAAATAATTAAATATATATATATATAAAGTTATACATGGAAGGAGATACTTTACGCTAGCATCAAACTAACACAAAGCCAAGTGTCATCCAAGGGAGCTGCGTGTGAAGCAACTCACTTTCAGTTGCTGCAGAGGTTCTGTACTCAAGGAGCCTCCCAAAACTATATAGCTACTGCCATCACTCTTGGCTGCCTGCCAGAACTATAGGTTAAGTCAGTATTGCTAAAGACACTGCACACTACAGACTCAGAAACCAAAGTTAAAACAGACAATGGAGATTACATCAAACGAAAAAAGCATTTGCTCAGCAAAGGGAACTATCATCATTCATAAACAGCCTGGAGTATGGAAAAGAATATTTGCAATACATATATTTCACAGGACATTGCTCCTCAGAATGTTGAAAAGTACTAATCATCCATTAAAATGGGCATTAGACGTAACCTTCCTAAACAGATACACAAATGGCCAACAGGTAAATGAAAACATTGTCAATATCACCAACTACTGAAGAAACACAGATCATGTTATATCAGTAAAACTGGCCAGCAGCAAAGCAATTAGAGTAGCAAAGATGGGTGGGATCAGGAGGAAAGGAGGACTTTTCACCCTAAGGATGGGGATGGGAATGACTGTAGCCATGACGAATAGCATGGAGGCTCCTCAAAGACCCAGAAATAGAAACCCACATGACCTCGAAATCGTATTATTGTTTATCTTCCCCTGAGAATGAAAGTCGCATCTCAAAGAACCTTCCCTGCTCTCGTGCACACTACAACACTGCTCACAGAAGCCAAGAGTGAAAACAAACTGAGCCCAGTCTTAGAGGAACAGATAAAGATAATGAGTTAGAATCCATAGCAGAGTGTCATTAAGCTGTATTTCATGTGGGTGGGGTTTCAAGTGACAACATAGTTGGAACCTGACATCATTATGCTAAAAGATATAAGCCAGGCAAGATGAGGGGATGCAGCATGAAGGGAGGCAGCATGGTCTCACTTATAAGTGGAATCTCACTGACCTCATAGAAACTGAGCTCCTTGGTGCCTAAACCCTTGGCAAATAGTGAGGAAAGGGAATGGGAAAGGTTCAGTAGTGATAACTTAGTTACAACCAAGTAGAAGTAAGGGGTTCTGACCTGCTATTTCATAGTAGCAGATAAACAGATAACAGTAAGGACTATGTACTCCCACAGCCTGGAGAAAAAGATTCTAAGTGTTGTCACTAAGAAATGAGTAGGGCTGAAAACAAGAAATGTTTAACACTACTCAAATATTACACTACACACAGATTGAAATATTGAGTTGCTTCATTTTATGTATAAATTTAACATATTTTTCTTAAAATAATTTAGTTTAATTTGTAATGAAGAGGTATAGAAAGATGAATAATAAGATGAATGTCAGGTGTTATCTGTGAAGGACACTCCATTTTGTCCTTGTACCTTAACGTATGTAGTCTCGGATTCTTACCCATTTAACAGTGTAGAATATGGGTTCCTTCTCATTTTGTGGACCTCAAATACAACCAAAAAGTGGTTTGTTATTACCATAATATTTTTGCTACAATTGTGCAAGAATCTTTTAGGCAGGTCCCTGCTGAAGGTTGCAGAGTTATTAGTTCAGAGGTGTTGATGGTTACATATGGTCGCTGGTTTCAGGTTTATTTGTTTGCCTCTGAGAAGTACATGGTTATGTCCTGATTATCAAAGCAGACACTTTAATGTCCTCATTCACTCTTAGAAATGGATATATTTTAATAAACACAATCTAGACTCTGACATTTGAAGAACCAAAATTAACACTAATGACACACTTAAAATTGGTAACATACAAGGGCTGGTCCGTTATCCCGGGCACATGTGTAGCAGAGGACTGCATTGTCTGGCCTCAGTTCTAGAGAGTGCGCTTAATCCTGTGGAAACATAATGCGTAGGGAAGAGGGATGCTGATATGGGTACAGTGGGGGTGTGTAGTCAGGTGGGGAGCAACCTGTCAGAGGTGGGGGGGAGGGGGGAGGTGAAGAACTCAGAGAGGGAAACCTTGCAGGGGCTCAAATTTGGAATATAAATAAATAAAATAATTTAATAATAATAAAAAAAAAGGTAGCAGGACTACATCTGAACATCTTAAGTGTGTGTGAAGCATAAATAAATAAGGAAAAAAGAAATGGAGTGGGAAAATAGGAATTTTAAGTGTAAACACAAAGTAAAAGTCAATAAGTAAATAAGAATTGGAGGCAACAATTACTTGGTTATAGCATGGCAAGTGGGCAAATTGACCTCCCCACAGGACTAATTATTCTTAGTTTATGAACACGTGTGGGAGGAGTCAACTCCTTTAATTTGGGCTATTCTTTCCTAAGAGCAGTAAAGATATTCCAAGTCATAGTTGAGTGTTGGAGTGTGATCAACAATGGCTAAATATTTCAGTGTAGTTATAAAAAGCTGAGAAATGATATTTTCACATTTAGACAGTTGGAAAATATCATCTCAGGTTTATCAAATATTCTTCTTTAAAGTCAACTTAGGCTTCTGTCTCTCAACTGTATAAATCTCAGAATATAGTCAAAGGTTGGCAAAATGCAGATATGCTCAGTCTGAACAGCATGGAGTTAATGATAGTGTGTAATTATTAATATATGATATTCACACAGACATACATACATATGTCAGTACTCTACACACATGTACGTAAGCAAACATATAAATGTATGGCTGCTGATTAAAAAGAAACAACTGAACATGCACAGTAACTTTCTTAAGATACTTGTTAAGTCATTTTAATGGTAATTGCATTTTCAAAATAACTTAATTTGAGTTCATTTCTATATTATTTTAGTCTAAGGTTTTCTACCATTTTGGATGACCTGTATTTTCCTATATGTGAAAATATTCTTAGAGTTATCTCTCTAGTACAATACTAGAATAGCTATAAATGCCCAGTCTCCTCATTTTTTTCTTTCCTGGAATACAGAAAGCACAGCGAGTTGTTGTGCTTCATCCCATAAACACTGCATTGCTAACTAAGTTCAGTTTATAAAACTTAGTTGTAATTTGAATTATGATTCTATAGTAGATTCAGTTGGTATTGCCTGTAATACCAATTCTCTGTTGTTTTTTTTTTTTTAAAAAAATCTCTGTAAATAATCTGGGAGAAGGGATCCTCAAAATAGATACAATTTAAAAGTAAGATATTAAGATGCATAATATACTTTTAAAATATTTTTCATACAATATATTTTGATCATGTATTTCTTCTTCCTGAACCTCTCTTTTTTCTCTCTTTCTCCACAGGTAAAAAAAAAAAAAAAAACCCACAAAAATAAAAATCAAAACAAATGAAGAATCAATAATACAGAATATTGTGAAATGAACTGAAACAGAAAGCCCACAAAATCCAACAAATGTACAAACAACAGAGGGGTTTTTTGTTGTTGTTGGACAACTACTCCTGGGCATAGGGCCTGTCATGGAGTGTGACTGGATAAATCCAGTGACATTTCACTAGAGAAAAGTGATTTTCCCTTCCCCACTAGGCATCAATTGTCATAATTTTCTTCGGTTGTGGTAGACTCCCTTGTCCAGTTTCTTCTCTCAGTGATGCGACACCATCTGGTTGGGACCCATGCATGTCTTGTACATGTTGCTAAAGCCCCTGTGAGTTCATTTGTACATCAGTACTTTTGTGACCAGAATACATTGTTTCTTTGGAGTCATGCTCCTAAGCCTTGATCTGAAAAAGATAGTGCATTTAAGACTGAGGATTCTGAAGTCTCTCATTCTCTGTATATTGTCCAGTTGTAGGTCTCCATATTAATCCCTATCTACTGCAGGAAGAAACTTTTCTGACAAGGGTTAGAGGAGGTTATGCTATAACATATGTCATTAGGAATTGTTTATTGCTATGTTCTTTAGCAGAATAATAATAGCTTTTCCCATGACTGATGCAGTCATAGATTCTTGGTTCTTTTTGCAGTGTTAGGTATGGGTTCTATTTCATGGAGTGTCCAGAACAATTGATAACTTTGGCTACAGAGTATGATATTCTGGGGTTGGCACATAATACTTCTCTGGCCAATGGCTCAACATGATGTACTCAATTCCTGGAACTGGAGCTTTTACTTGGTGGCATAAAATGTCTAGTTGGGTCACTATGGCCACCATTATATGGTGGCTCCATTAGATTTACTTTCTATATGTATATGTTTGAGGAAACTTCTACATGAGATGTAACTCACACATGACACTCCTAAAATGGCTAAGAATATGAGACTACACAGATCACTAGAGGAAAACCTTCTAGCATTTTTGATGCTCAAGGAACATTAATTCAATGACAATGCATCACTCCACCCTCATCAGAGAAGCCTCTTCTTGCAGGAGATAATCACTAACACAGATGACCACACATAGACACTGTGCAGAGAGTAATACTGACAACACTTCATCCTAAAACAGAAGTCTTCGTCAAGGGCGGAGAGAGAGAGAGAGAGAGAGAGAGAGAGAGAGAGGTAGGGAGGGAGAGAGAGACAGAGAGAGACAGAGAGAGACAGAGACAGAGACAGTGAGAGATGTTCATTGAAACAGGAGTTGGTAGGAATTATGTGGAAGGGTATAACATTATAAAATTGCTGAAATTAAAAAAAAAACAATTGTTGACAAATGCTTCAAAGTTTATAGGGAAACAGGAGTAAAAATTGATGCAGCTCCTATTGAGACCAGTGTGGAAGTTTCTCAACAGTGTGGAAATAGATCTGCCACATGATTCAGTGATATCTCTCTTTGTCATATAACCAAATCACTGTCCATTTTGCTATAAAGATACTTTTCCATCTAAATTCATTGCTGTTTTATACACAATGTCCATATAAACAACGTGGATGTTCACTAACTGATGGATGAATAATACAATTGTTCCGTGTTCACATAGAGAAATCCTACTCAGCTGCTAAGGAAACATGAAAATTTTAAACTGTAGGCAAATGGAAAGAACTGGAAGTAATCATTTTGAATGAATGAACTTAGACACATAAAGACAAATGCTCTCTGTTAGGTGTGGATGCTGGCTTTCAATATTTGGGTATGTGTATCGAATTAGAATCAACAAGTAGATCAGGAGATTGGTACATAACCATAGGGACAGATTTTCAGTAAAGGGGAGATGGAATACAGATGGTGCAAATAGTGAGATGGGGATGAATGGATGAGGAAGTGCTGAGTGGAGTAGGAGATGGCAGGGCACAGGAAAGAGTGTGGAAAGGAATGACTAACACCTAAAGGTCTGAAGACCCTTGAGAGTCACGTCGCAATCTACTACTATAGAAACACACATATATATGTGAATATGTGTATGTTTATGTATATGTATATATGTGTATATATAATGAATATATAATGTGTATGTTTATATATACATATATGCGAATATATATACATGTATGTATATACACATATACACATTATAATATATATTAAATATATATTTTAATATATATTAAATATATTTAAAATGTATACACACAAACACACACACATTTTAAAGGGATTAAAAAGGACTTATCCTATAATGGGGGTGTGATGATAACACTCCTATTAGATACCATACACTATCAAAGAAAAAGCCTAGTCAGAAATATTTTGCTTCCTTTTGAATTTTTAGTCAGTGGGATAGCAAAGGTTCCAAACATTGTTATTTATCTTCAGAATTTGATGGTGAAACCCTCTTTCTACATATATATAAAACAGCATATATTGAACCATTGACTATGGAGAAATCAAGCTTTTACTTGTCCAGAACCTTCATCCCTACTAGCTATTTTTCATATTGCTAGATGATACAATGCACATTACTAGAAGGAAAACTTAATCATTGATCTTACTAAGCTGCAAAATGCAACTACCACCCTGTCAGGATATACCATGCTGTATAACAGTGGCAAGAATGCCACGGGAATAACCATCCATTTTCTAATTGAATTTAGGGCCTGGTCCAAAAGATTAGTCTCATGCCTGGGACTATTATTGGGAATCAGAAGCAGAGATTACATTTTTCATCAACCCCATTACAGAACCAGGCACTATTATTTTACCAAGTCATCACAGTATTAACTCCATTCATCAAAGAAACTTCTTTTAAACGGTATATAGCAATTAAGACAGAAACCCACAACTAGTCAATGTGAAGTTAGTAAGTGACATATGCTTAGCCCTAGTTGGGACTACGTCATGCTCCTAAGTTTTAGGGGTAATCACAGAACAAGGGATAAACAAGATTGTAAAAGCCAGAGGGGGTGGAAAACTACAATAAAAAATGAATATCAGGATATATCAAGGAAGTTGTCCATATGAACTCACAAAGGTTTTGACAGCATGCCGAAGACTGCACAGCATCAAGCAAGAACAAACAGCTAGGAAGGCAGAGGTTGCAACAAAATCCCATCCATAACTAAAGAGTTAATGATTGCTGCTTGGAGAAAGAGAGTCAGCTTTTGTCAAGTTAGATGTGCCTGAGAGGGAGGCTACCACGCTCCAATAGGTGGTCTCGCACACACTGGCAATGCTGAGTTTATTACCTGGGTAAAAAACAAACAAAACCAAAAGTACATATGAAGTTGGGAAGAAGTAGTGTTGGGGATGATAGAGAAAGGATTAGAAGGGACCAAATAGACAAGGAGTAATAAAAAAACACACTGTACACATGAATAAAACATTCAAAAACCACAAAATTGTAATAGTGAAAGAAAAGTTTGCAATTTTATCTGATTGACACCTCTTGTGCTAAGTAAGTATCTCAAATCACACCATTCTCCACAAGGAATATGTTTTTATGTTCAGGGTTTGCTTTAAAGATTGATGCATGGATTTATTCTCATTGATTTAAAACCATTCCCTTCCATTTCTGAAACTCTTACCCATGAATTCTTTTGTTTGAATGCAGTTATGAATATTCATAGTGAGGATGGTTTGACAGAATGAGGTAGAGACAGTGGCAGGTACTCGTAACTGCTAAGGCAACACAGCTCTGACCATCATGTTCTATCATCCAACGGGTACATTCAGAAGTCAAAGCAAGGCTCTCTCCAGAGTCCCTGTGAGAGGGGACCATCCCTGCAAGTATAACATTCTTCCTTTGGATGATGATATCCTATGAGTGAAGGACATGGCTTTTGAATTCACCTGTATTAGTATCGATTTGAACTCCTGACTCTTGGCAAGTTTCAAGTAGTCAGTGCTTTTACAAACTGAAGTAGAAGGGAAAGGGGAGGAATGTGTGGGGACAAAGAATGACTAAGAAGGAAAGTAGTAAGAAGTAAGAAGGGGTGAAATAAGGAAGGGTGACGTAGGAGAGGTGAAAAAAAGAAGGGACGATATAACGAGGGGTGACGTGACCAGGGGTGATGTAAGGAGGGTTTGCATAAAGAGGGATGAAGTAAGGAGGGGTGCAGGGGGTACAATAGAAGGAACCATGTTATCAAAGAAGGCTGGATCTAAGACAATGGTATTTGTGAAGGGGAATACATTTTGTAACTTATTTTATTACCACCCCACCTCTTCATTAAAAATTAAATGTGGTATTTTAAAAATAACTGTGTATGATGGAGTGTATAGAACAGACTCAAACAGAATTCTCATGCAACCTACTGGCACAGTACTTGTTTAATCTGTTTTAACATGATAATTTTCTCCCATAAATATTCTTTATTTTCACAACTAAGTTTGGAAGGAGACACTGTATCACAGAATCCTTTGTAACTTCAGCTTTAAGAAACAGTTACAAAAAAACAAAGAACAATGCCTGTCCTGGGGTCGTCTGTGAAAGTCTTTTCCTAAAAGTTTATTGTGGATATAACCGTGTATTAAATTATTTTATTTTTAATTCCTGTTAACATATTAAATATCATGCAAGTACTATTATATTCTAAAAGGAGAAATAGAGATGCAATTTTATTTAATAGAAAAACCAAACAGGTGTTGGATACATAACCTTATAGCTTTTGCAGTTTCAAATGCTGTCTTTTGAGTTCATTTTCTATGAAGTCATAGATTTAGTTATTACAACTCAGTATATTTCATTCATTAATATTTCATTTACAGTTATAGTGACACTGAACCATCACCGTACGCTTTTAAAATAACAGAGAGTCATGAAATTGCATCATGATCTGGAAAGATGAAACCACTTCTCCATTAAGTAAAATCTGTTAAGTGTCATTTCACAAGCTGGCAAACCCTGTAATTCTCTTTGACTGTCCAATAGTCTCTCTCCATTTCTCAGGAGGAAGTCATTAGCTGGCAGCCAGAGTGAGACTCATTATCACTCACACTAAACTACCTTCACAGAATGTGTTAGAACTACCCCGAAGCATTGTAAAACATGTGCTACTGACTACATTTTTCAAGTGTGTTTTGCAATTTGGTCTATTGCATTTGTAATCGCATTTGTTGGTTTGTTCATTATTTCACTAATTTGTAGGTTTCTAGCATGTGGGGAAAGTTGGCCTACTTCTCTATAACTTTAGCATGCATCAAACTTACAACTTCATGGCTGTTTTCAAATTTAAAATATAAATATATGCAGTTATTTGTTTGTGGAACAATTTATTTAATTTTGACCTAATGTAATACATTAGTAGAAGGAAAAGACATGTTTATTGCTTTTAAAGGAAACAAGAGGTTTCAGGGAAAAAAAGTGCTATCTTCCAAATTAGGTTATATAAAATTTAATTATTCCAAATAAAATAAACACAATAAAATCAAAGGCCAAAAGCAACTTGAGATAAGGAAGTAGGTTAGTTAAATTAATTAGGTTTTAAAAACTCCGCATAAACATGGGCAGGACTTGAAAATACAAATGGACAGTAGACTTGAAAGATGGTAATCATTACAAATCAAATAATTCAAAATAAAATAACATATTGGTAATAGTGTGTTACCAGTCACTGAAGTTACATCTTAAGTTATAATCAGAAATGACAAGTATGAAAATAGCATCTTACATATTGATAATGAAGGTGTTATAATAAAAAATTTAAGACAAATGAAAAATAAGTCCAAACTGCTTCCCGAGAACTCAGGCAAATTTCTATACATACAATGAAGAACTATAAGAGAACACTTGTGATTTTGTTTGGTTTTATTTATACAAAAGTAGAGATAATTACAAAAGTATCACTTTATTATATTTTGATCATTATGATACTTGTACACACTTATGAATCTAGGATCATAATATTAAGGAGGCATAAAATTAAGGAAATTAAGTCCTAAATGAACTTACATATCTACATTCTTCTAACAGAACTCTTAAAGCATAGGCTTCTGTGACTCTGTAGCATGAATATTGGCCACACTAGAGTCAAAATCACATGAAGTTCTATTTTTACAGACAGAACAAGGTTAGAATATTAGTTTATTTAAGCTCTTTTTACTCATTACAGTTTAATATATTTTAAGTTTGCTATATGTATAATAAGGAGTTTCCATTTTTGATAGCACTTAATGTGAGAGATAGTCTCGTCTCATTTTCCAGTTCAGTGTTAAAAGTAGCCAAATAACAATGGACTATTTTCACCTGGAACACTCCAGACATTATTATCTGACCTATTTTAATACTTAAAAATATGAAATGTGGACATATCATTCACCCCAAACACAAAAATGTCATCCATTTCTAATCGCAGAGATAGAAATAATGCTAAGAATACTTACTGTCAAATAAGGTCATCCCTATGCAGGGATGTCCTTATAACCTGAGGGTATGTCAGGAGAACCAAAACCTCATAACCTCAAACAGCTCATGTGGAGTCATCAGGGCAAATGTAATTCTTCAAATATAATTAAATCAAAATACACCTCCATTTATTCCCTTAAATTTTCACTCTCCTCATTGTTATGCATATTGATCATACCACATAATCATGGGTTCACTGATTTGTTGCCTTTTAATAGGTCTCTAGTGTTTCTCTGAGGTATATTAATCTTCCCAATATCATTGTGGGGCTTTTAAAAACATCATCTTGTCCATATTCCTTAGTGAAGACAATCAGAGAATGTTTCTTTAATGCAATCATGATGAGGCAGAAGCAGTTTAGCATGGATGGTTAATTCACCTAGTTATACAGGAGGCATTCTGTGACAAAGATGGAATTCTACTCAACATATATTGGATTCAAGGAAACTAAAATTGACCAACAGCTGCACAGATAAAGATGAAGCAAGGAATCCAGGATCAATGAATTAATCAAGAGGTGGTTGTAGGCAAATATTTAAGAATACATTTTACATGTCTAATCATGGAAGAATAATGCCACAGGTACACATATTTCATCTTTTAAAAATTGTGTGTGTATGTGTGTATGTGTGTGTGTGTGTGTGCCTGCCTATGTGTTTATATGTGCAAATCCAAGAGTGCCATTGTCATGGAGGTCAGAAGACAAAAATTAGGACTTAATGATTTCTTACCACTTTATGGGATCCAGAGATCAAACTCACGTCATCAAGCTTCCAAGCAAGCGCTTTTATCCAATGAGATATCTTGCTGGCCTACATACTTTGTTACAAATACGATATTTACATTAACTCTGTGAGAATTTTATATGCATAATTGTATTTTGATGTATTTACCCCTACTCTTTCCCCAAATTTCTCTAAAATTTATCTCATTCATCCCTAACTTCACATCCCATTTAAAATTTTTCTTTATATTATTGCATATATATAATATGCTGCTTGTAAGTATATAAATACAATCTACTGAGTCTATTTAATGTTGTTGATATGTATATGTTTTTAGGACTTATGACTTGGTACTACATAATCAATCAGGAACTCTGAAGTTTTAATTTCCTGTAGCTCTTCATATAGGGGTGATGCATGGTGATATTTTTACAAACCATGTTGGCCTGTAGGTATCGGTTTGCACTGTTCAAAACTTGTTTAGCCTACCATACTTTTTTGACCTCATAGAGGCAGTTTCCCATGCTTTATAGAAGCCAGAACTTCTGCTTGGGCTGTTGGCTCTTAAAATCATTGACATCTGCTTTTCCAATATTCCCTGAGACTTGGGTGCAGGCTCTGTATAGCATGGGGATATGTCTCCAAAGTCTGTTTGTCTCTGCTTTCTGTTGTGGCTTTCTGTGATAGTATCTGTATTTCAACTCTATATGCTGTCATGGCTTATATTAAATGACAGCTAAACATGTATTGTCCTGAAAATATGGTTTTATAAAATTCAGTTTCTCTGTAATATTTATATGTATTTTTCCTTAACATTTTAAAATGTCAAATAAAAGAAACGTTTTCTAAGTTATCATGACAGCAAATATACTGATAACCGTATATAATGACATTGAACAGGAATTAAATAATGGAGCTCAGTTCTAAATACAGTTATATGTACATCTTAAGGATTGTGATGATACCCTTAGTCAATTGGTAATACCTGGAGATAGCATTTTTTTCCAAACAAAATTTATTCAATCCAGCTATTGACACTTTTCCACACTGGGAATTAGTTTTGTGCTAAGATTAAAAATCTAGCTGCCTATGTGTCATTAAAATTTCCGAATACTTCAGTAACATTCACAGATGAGTCATATTTTATTTAAATATCTCATCAAGCTACTTTTAATTATTACAGTTTTATTACATATCTTTCTACATGAAAATGGGGAACAAAAACAATGCTTTCTGAAAATTAAGTTAAAAATTTATTCCCCTTTGTGATTTCTGTAATAGTCACTTTTATGTTGCTATGATAAAATACTCTGACAAGAAGCAATTTCTGGAAGAAAGACTTTATTCTGGTCTAGAATTCCAGAAGGATAGAATACTGAGAGGCAGCAAGAACAGGAAGAGGTAGATCACATTTTAGTGGCACACAGGATGATGAGAGAAAGTACCAGAAGTTGGGCTAGGCTGGAAATTCTCAAAGGCCACACTAAGGGACACATTTTCTCAAGCAAAACTCCTTCTCTTAAAGGTTCTATAACTTCCTCAAATAGCGCCAAAAATGAGAACCACATGTTCAAATAGTGAGTCACTGAAGGACCTTTCATATTCAAACCAAAATAAAGTTGAGTTGTGCATTTTTTGAAATATGAGGAAACTAAAATTTGTGAATCAAACTTGTTATTTTCATGGAAATAACACATCTTTGGGTTTCATATCTAAGAAATTGTTCTGTAGTATTTTCTAAATCTCAGGCTATGTGGGTACATAATTGTTAACATATTTTATGTGTTTTATAAAACTTTACAATATAGCCATTACTATAACACCTATAATACAGGTAATTATAGTATAGGTAGAAAGTAATAAGTTTACTTAGCAGTCATGCTAAGAAGAGATTAATGACATTCCCTTGGGACTCTAGTTCTTATAAGAATAGATTAATTTAAAGGCAACTGCTAAAATTAAATACCAACATGAGAAATCTTCTATTCAGTGAATAGGTTAATGAATTTAATAAACTCTTCTCAAAAGAAGAAACACAAATAACCAACAAGTACTCATTAAAATGTTAAACATCCTTAGCAATGAATAAAGTGTATACTTAGAAGATGAAAATGCAGTACATTTATACAATGGAATATTACTCAGCATTTAATGATCCCTATGGATGAGCGTTCACATTGGTTATCCAATTCTAAATAGTGAATCCTGAACTGATATAGCTGTGTCCTTAAAGGTCTGCCAGAGCTTGAGAAATTCAGAGGTGGATGCTCACAGCTAACCATTGAACTGATCAAAGGGTTCCCAATGGAGGAGTTAGAGTAAAGACTGAAGAAGCTGAAAGGGTTTGAGACCCCATGAGGAGAGCAACAATACCAACCAACCAGGGTCCCCAGGTTCTGAAACCACCAGCCTGGGAGCACTTAGGGAGGGATCCCTGGCTGCAGCTGTATATGTAAGGGAGGATGGTCCTGTCAGTTAGAGGTAGGAGAGGAGATCTTTGGTCCCATGAAGGCTGGACGCCATGTGCGGGGGAATTTGAGGGCGGAGAGGTGGGGGGGGGGTAGGTGGGAGCACATCCTCTAAGAAGCAGGAAGCGGGGCCTGGGATAGGGGGTTCCTGGCCAGGTGTGGGGGGGAAATGGGGTAAGGGGATAACATCTGAAATGTAAATAATATATCCAATAAAAAAAGAAATAAAATAAAATACATACACTAACGCCAAATAAACTAAGCAGATTGTACACACACACACACACACACACACAAACACACACACACAAATGAGTAGAGGGATACATAAAATAGGTAAGAGGCATAAAAGGAATAGGAACTGATTTAATTATGTTTTAATTAAAACACAAAAATATATGTTAAAATGATAAAATCATTTAATTCACCCATAAAGAAAATAAAATAAAGATATGTTCAATAATAAATCAACAGGAATTAATAAAAATGAATAAAAAAATCAGTGATACATACCAAAATTTAATTCGCCCATAAAGAAAAGTGAAATCATCCTTTTGGACAGTAATGGATGGAATGGAAATCATTATGATAAGTGAAACATTCTAAACCCAAAAAGGCTAAAAAATATTTTCTTTCACATGCAAATCCAATATTTTTATTTCTGTGTGTGTTTGAATTTTGTATGTGGCATGGGTGTGTGTGTGTGTGTGTGTGTGTGCGTGTGTGTGTGTGTATTAGTTGTGATAATAAGATTAGAAAGAAGAGATATCAGTGAGGTGAGTAATAGAATTCATATTAAATGAAAACAAAGTAACAGGGATTGTTAGAGTGGGGTTGAAGAGCAGGATTTGGGGAAGGCAGATATATTAGAATAAAATAGTATAAAAAATGGCTGAATGAAACCATTGCATTGCATGCTAATTAAAAAATAACTGAAAACAAAAGTAATGATTTTAGTGACTGTATTTTTTTTAGACAGAGAAACTTATACCTAGAAATTGATGAATATCTTGTCTGATGTTAAAAAAAACATTAGCATTCAGTAATATGGATGTCTTAGACTAAATCCAACTAAATCCAGAAAGCCTTGTGTTATATGTAGCAGGATATATTAGAAAAAGCAGTGGCTCCAGGTAGCTGCCAGCGACTGCCAAGTTCTCACTCTAAGTTCCCGCACTAATGGCGGCACCGGCTGGCCAGAGGCACCAGTCGGGACCCATGAGAAGTCGGCATGCCTGCTGCCTCCACCGATCAGCTCTGTGGAGTCCTTGGCTCTAAGCATGGCCCCTGGGTCAACTCCACCACCCCCATGCAGTAGGTCTAACAATTCCCAGTACTCAATAGAAATAAGACTCTTAATGTTTAAAGATTATCCAATGGATTTATATATTAGCAAATAATCAACATATAAGATGCCCACACAATTAGAATTGTTAACCCAATATCTAACCTTTTGATATGAATAACTACACAAGACTGCCAGAGACATGTATGTCTGCCTCTATCTCATTTCTCTTCCCTCTCTCCTTCCTCATTCCTTCCTCTTCCCTACTCTTAGCTCTGCCTACCTCTACTCTATTCAATGACAGAGCTCCTGTCACATTTCACTCTTTCTGTTAGAATAAAAAAACTTTCTCTCAAAATATAAATTGAGCACAACTATTACCAATTTGTAATTGTAAGGTACAAGATAGACCTAATACCCAGTCTAACATTACTGTCAATAAAAAGACCATTGCCATCTATCTTAAAAGACTGTAGATCTGGACCTGACTTATATCCTGGCTTTAGAATGAGTGTCCTCTGAAAACCATCTTTGCAAGTCTGTTATCTCAAAATAAATAGCCTGGGTTGGCTATGAGACTATAAGTCTTCAACCCCGTCAGAAATACAGAATGACTGAATTAATTGAAAATACGGGAACCACAAAGCATAGCTTCCAAAACTTAGCCAATTTATATAGACCACTGATCACCTGGACAGTCCCTATACTTCAAAATGTTGGAGCATCCGATCTTCAGGTTTCTGGCCCAGAATCATCTGACAGACCTAGTAATGCAGAATTTTTAAGGGCTGATTTCCCTGTCTAGGTAGAGATTATCAGTTGACTATTATTCATAGTGTATTCTATTTCTGGACAGTATTGTCTTTAGTTGAAATTCTTAATAAGATGCTATCTATGCAGATCACTAAGATTCTTCAGATATCCTCAAACAGGCACAACTGAAAAAGATTTTGATGAATTCAAAGGTATAATATGATTCTAGGGATGACACATCAGATCTGCAGTTCTACTCTCAAAAGCAAGAGGCATTTGTATTCATCTTAAGGTGTCACACAGAGGGAATGTTCTAATCATTTAGAGAACACGACTTGTCTAGTGAATTTCAGCTAGTTCTCTGACTACATTTTTGTAAGGATAATAGAAAAAAAAATTCTCCTCTTAATCTTGAAACCAGTTTTCACTTGATCACTTTTGGTCGATTATAGCTGTGCCAGAAAGAACGTATCATCATGAAGAAGTAGCAGTACTTTTAGACACAGCATCAGTAGGAGTATCGTGGAAAGCACAGAATTTGTTGGAAATGTTGTTCCCATGATTAAGGGGATTGGGCATAGTTCATAAATCTCATGAATGTTAAGGACTCATACTACTTAAAGTACTGGCCGCTAATAAGGAAATGAAAGTAAAGAAGTAGATGAGAAATTTGAATAGATTTGTGTCCTTAGGCCTTTCTCAAGTAATGGAAATTGAACCTAATTTCAGTAGTATAGTATGTGAGGTCTAGGTAGGAACCATAGGTAGCTCTTCTTTTAAAAGAGATTTACTGCTTGCTAGAATTGAGATTAAATGGCAGACTCTATTCATATCTGAAGTCACACAGATTCTATTAGTCTAACCAATAGTCATGTTTGGAAATTTGTTTTACATGAATATTCTAGTGATCATTTTTGGAAATTAGTGCTATGTGAAGTTTTGCTGGGGTCATGTGGTTATAATATGGGCTCACAGGGAGCCAGATTTACTGATGTCCTATATTTCATCCTTCCAGCTACTGTTCTGAGATACACAGATGACTTTAAAGTGTGATTCCTCACAATCTGGAAATTCAATCCTAGTAGAAGCAGACTTGCATATTTAAGAAAGAAAAACTGGCAACAAATAATTCTATCTAGCAATGAATATTAGGCACATTTGCAAAGACTTAATGGACTGAGAATGAGCAATGGCTTGTTTTAAGTTTGTCTGCTGCCCCTTGCTTCAGTCTTTTGTATGCAACTATTTAAATGATTATTAAAGCTTACATATTAACTGTGTTTTAGGTTTATATTTATCAGCACATGGATAGACAATACTGCTATGGGTGTTTTTGAAATCTCAGTCCATCTTCAGTGACACAGAAAGCAAGATCTCCTAATCCTTCTAATTCTATCAAAGAGTTCCACTCCCTGGTGACTAGGCATTCAAATATATGAGCCTATGGAGGCCATTATTCAAACCACCAGAGAACATAAACAAGACTAAAACTTTTGGAGGATGCAAGGGGATGAAAATACAGAAGACAAAGTTGACATTCAGCTGTAGGGCAATAGATTATCAACTGGTGATCAGTTTCAAGAATTTGTTTGTGGTTTGATGACAGTGACTAGAGTCAGCATAGGTTTATCTATCCAGCTATGGTTATCTGTAGGACAATGACAGCCAAGTGCCTGTGACTTCTCTGTCTAGAAATTCTGCATGTGATGCTTGGGATAGCTGTGGATTTGGAATAAATAAGGATATCTAAATCTCTAACATGTCTGGAAGTCTTGAGCTCTCAATGTAAGAACCCTACTTTAAAATATATTTCCCATTACAAAACACATGTTGTGAAATTACCTTTGTAGCTCAATGTGATAAAATAAAGTGGTTTATTTCATCCTCACTACATGTGGTTTGATTTAATATAAGATTTAATTAAAGCAGCATGTTAGGAATCACTGTAAGTGTAAACACATGCTTATTAATGTGAACTAAAGTCATGTACAATGAATCGTGTTTTTTAATAAAATGCTTCACAGCAGAGAAAATTATTTTTTAAAAAAAGTAGGCTAAGACTATACCAATAGGTGTCGAAGACATGGCTCAGTAGTTAAGAGCACGGACTGCTCTTCTCATGGACCTGGGTTCAATTCCCGGCACCCACACAGTGGTTTACAATTATCTGTTACTCCAAATCTCTCACCTTTTTATTGTTTGCTCAAGTAGAGGAATGCACATGGTGCACAAACATACACTTAGGCAAAACACTCAAACATATAAAAATTAATACTAAATAATAATAATAAATAAAAGACTCTAGCACTAGTCTTGGCACTTTGCAGTCTTCTCAAGGTGAATACAAAGTAAGTTAAGTTCTATTGATTCTATTGAAGTATATGTAGACATTGGTTTATTTTATTTTTTCTGTAAAATAGTGTATGTATATACTAAATAAAATTTTGCTAGAATATAACCTTCGATATGTTACATGTTTGAATTTTTGAGCATGCTCATTCAAAATGCAGGAAATTTGAAGGGAAAATTCCTGTCACAGTCTCTTCCCATTCTTCACAAGTTTTCTGTAATAATAGCTTTTGACTCAATAAAGACATAGTTAGAGAATTAATGAAATATTCTCTATGATCATGTGTCTTTTAAATTTCATCATTTGAAAATTCATATTAAGATTTTCTTATCATTTTGTATTTCTTTTATTTCTATCACTTTCATACATATGCATGTACGTATGGATATGTGTTCAAACATTTTTATACATACACCTATAAGAAAATTGAATTTATAATTTCTATACATTGATATAAAGTAATAAAACATCACAGTTACAATAATATGTTTAATAAATAAATGTACGTGAATATGTGATTTCTGTCTCATAGGTGCTCTCTACAAAGTTTTTCTTCAGAAGTATATTAATATAGTAAAATAGTTGTGAATGGTGGCTATGAGACCATAGGCCTTGAAAGCCTGTCTGAAGCCACTGCCTCTGCTACATTCTAACAGTGATATAGATTTAAGGAATAAATTAAGTGATGTTTTTGCTAATGAAATCATATCATTTTCAAGTTATTGAAGTTAAATGCATGTTTCTCACTAATTTAAAAATTGAAATGTAGAACTTTTAGATATGGAACAGTTTTGTTATCTATTTAAGAGCATTGTCACCTGCTCCCTAGAATTACAGAAAATATGTCACCTGTATCTTGTCCTTTCTCTGAGACCAAAGTGTTTATGTTCTTTTCTTAAGATATCTCTTTTAGAGAAAATATATCTTCATCAATGATATTAGGAAAATGTTTTGTAAATTCTTAAGTTATTTTGTTGATAGAAACAGAGTTTCACACTGTAGCCAGTCTGGCCCAGGATACCGTTGAACTTGTACTGATCCTCTTACTTCCAAGTGCCTGTAACAGGAGACACCATTCTGGTCAACATTTAGGAGCACAGTTATTTTGTCAATATGGAGTTCTTTAACTCAGCACTGGGCAGTAAACTGGCCTCTACTGAAGAACAGCATAAAGCATAAATGAGGCATGAATATCATAAACTAATTTTAAAAGCCATTACACATTACTCTTAAAAGACTGGGAACCTTTATATTTTAAGAATAGTAAGCATTAACTTCTATTTGATTTTCAGAGTTCCATGCATCCTTGCACAATTATCTTTTACAAACACTGTGATAACTGAAGGCTCCTGCTTTTACTATATATCTCAGTATATCCACTTAAGCCTTAAAAATTAAGGGCTAACTGTGGCAGCTTCTTTTTCATCTCCTTTGACAATATAAAGTTCTTTTTTCAACTTCTCGTTAAGAACACCCCCAGGTTCTTCTTTCCTCACGAACACTCTTTTGTTTTAGCAGAATGATACATTGGAGAAACATCTCTCCTGTCGTAGAGTACTAAATACCAGAGTGATTATTGAAAATTGAAGGGTTGTCATTACTTCTTGTCTTTCAGACAGTTTCTTGTGCCATCAATTTTTTAGTCCAGACTGAGTATGGAAGTATTCTAAAATGGAACCTCTTTTTCGATGATCCTCATAAATCTTATAGCCGCTATGGTTGGAAAGCAGAGGATTTATAATTACAGGGATGTCTGACTGCCAGACACGGAAACTCTTAAGATTTGTTTTAGTTGCTGTGTTCGCAAGCACAGAGAGACTTTTGGAGCAATTTTAGGGTATGGAGTGAGGGACCTGGTGTAAGCATTTGCTGTCTGACATTCATATTGGAAGCTGAATAGTTGGCTCACTATGTAAACATGGAAATACCAATTTCCTACCAGCAGATATTAACATTCAAGTGGTCTGTTGATGTCTGGTGAATACAACAACGCACTATAATGTTTCAGAAATAACATGTGACTTTCTAGAAAACTCTTCTGAATCAAGTTGGCATTTCTGTTTCAAACTACTACAACCAGAATTTGTTCTCTAGAGACTGATTTGTTTTGAAAGAGCTAGGCTAATTTCAATGTATGTTGAGTTGGAGTCCTTAACTGAAGGTATTTACCATACAATAATTTGGATATTAGAATGGGAACTATAGTGTGAAGCTCCTTACAAACTGTGGAAAACTCATTTTCAGCATCAAAGCAAAGATTGTACCAATGACAATCAATGACTTCTAAAGGATTTTTAAAAAGCATTTTCAGGAAGATCTATAGAGAATTAACAGTAGTGAAGAGCATAGCTAGCTTGCTAAATGGCAATTTCAAAAGCTACCAGCCACAGAATTGTCAGCAGACATGAACCCTAATCCTTTTTCAATGTTTTATTTATATATTTTTTGACATAAAGTCTCACTAATTAGCAGAGCTGTCCTGAAACTTATACTATAGATCAAGCTGGCCTTAAACTAATAGATATTCACTTGCCTCTGCCTCCCAAGTGCTCCTATTAAAGGCATGTGTTATTTTTGTACAATACATTTTTAAATTTTCAAAATGACATCTATACATTGTTTTGTGGAGAATAAGGAATAATTGTGCTATGGCACATGCTGTGAGGTGAGAGGATAACTTATAGTAATCAGCTCTCTCCTTCCACCATGGATTAAGTGAATTGGTGGCCAGCTCTTTTACCTGCTTAGCTCTCTTAACCTTTTATTGAACTTGTTAATACTCAGGTAGGGTACAAAATAAGAGGACACTTGCAACATTTTGAAACCATTCTTCTTTTCTTTTATTATAATTTTTAACTTCAAATTCATTGAGTATTATCGATACATGTATTTTATCCATATTAATTCTATGCACTCTTCTCCACACTACTCCTCCTGTGTCTGTGCCAGTGCCTCTGAAATTTATGAATGCTTATTTTTAACATTTATGATAATACATGTAATCTACTAAAAATGTTCAATGCTATTCATACAAATCTGTGCTTAGGGATGACCACTTGGTATTGGATATCCCATCAGTGATTTTGTCCCTAGCCACAGAAGACAGATTCTCTCTCTCTCAGCAGCCATTGATTGCCTGTAATTCTTATAAGGGTTGGGACCTGTGGAAATTTCTCCCATCAATGTTAACACCACATCAACTTGTGTTATCATGAAGAGTTTATTTTATTTATATATATATATATATATATATATATATATATATATATATATATATATATTTCTTAGGTGCAGTTTCCATGTCTTGTATAAAATACACTATCTCAGAGCAGTGATCATGGTCCTCTGACTATTAAAGTCTTTCCAACCCTCCTTCTGCAATGTTCTTTGAGTCTTAGGTGTTTGGAATGTCAATGTATCAATTGGGATTGGGCAGTCCATAGTCAGTTGTTGTCTGTACTTTACTTATTGCTTTCTGCAATAGTCTCCATCTATCAAGAAATGAGGCTTCTTTGATGATGGGTGAGAGCTATGCTTATCTGTGGCTGTTTGCAGTTAGCAATTAAACTGGCTTAATAAAGTGAAAGCTGTAGGTTTCTCTTTAGGGTTCATGACTCACCAGTCATAGTCGTTGGCTAGGTTTACATTACCAGACATAAATTCCCTCCTACTGATGAGCTCTGAAGTCCAATTAGACTTCTATTAGTTATTCATAACATAAAAGTGCCACTATTGTATAATTGCAATACCTACTCCACATATACTTTCACACCCATATTCATTGTCATTGTATTTACAATAACTGGTGAATTAAAACAACCTAAATTACCTTCTATTGATGAAGAGGTAATAAAATGTTCTGTAAATACATCATGAAATTCTATTGAGCTGTAAAGAAAAACAAAATTTACAAGTAAATTGATAGAACTAGAAAATATTATTCGGGGAAAGCTAATTCCATCCCAGAAAAACAAACACCAATGTGTTCCTTAGTTCTGAATGTTTGGATGTGAGATGATAATCGGGAGTAACTAAAGATACCAGGAAATGATCAAGGTGGTGTGGAGACAGGACTGGAGAAAAAAAAGATAGTAGGACAAATATGCTATGGAAGGAGAAATGGATGAAAGAATGGAGTACTTTAACTAGGAGTGGATAGAAAGGTTATATCAAAGGAGAGGGGAGGAGAAACAGTAAATATCACTCAGTATGCTTGACAAAGACATTGGAAACATATTGCTAAATTTTATTCAAAACACATATGTCATTTATATGAGTATATACATCTGACAAGGAATTACTATTCAAAATATATCATAAACTCTAATGAGTCATCATAAAGTAAAGAATTGAAAGGTTAGAAGGAGGCATAACTCCTAAATATTTCTTCAAAGCAGGAGACACAAATATAAAATCACCATGGAAATAAACAATGCTCAACAACACAAACAATCATGGCAATCAATGGAAGCACATTGTCTGCATCAAAGTAATCAAAGCATTCAATGTGTATGAATGTATACAAACATGGTGTGTGTGTGTGTGTGTGTGTGTGTGTGTGTATGTAATCTTGAGAGAATAGCTATTATCCAAAAGGTGGCATAATTTGTTTAAAATGATGTTTTCTCATTCCATCTATCTTTCTGCGAATAATGCAATTTCATTTTTTTCATAGAAGACTAGTACTTCATTTTGTATTTTTAGTACCTATGGAGGATATGTATATAACAATCATTGTGTTGCTATCAAGAAACCTGCAACAAGACTTAGAAAGGCAAATATCATGTTTTGTCATATTTGAAGATTTTTAAAAATAGACCTAAATGTAGAAGGGAACAATGAGAAAAATCAGACACAGCCTCCTCCTGAATGGAGAAAATCTAGAAGGAATTCTACTGAACGCAAAATGATATGAGGATGTCCATTATTCTGTCTTCTTTTACTACTGTATTCAGAGGTTTAGATGGAGCAGTAAGCAGGGAAAGGAAATCAAAGGACAAAACAGAAAAAGAAATCAAATGATTTCTACTTGCAGATGACATGAAACTATACATGGTAGATTGCCAAAATTCTAACAGAGAACTTCTAGAAATAATAAACAATTCCAGCAATTCGTTATGATATTGAATAAACTTGCACAGATCGTGAGATTTTCTATACATAAATAACAAGCATACAGAGAAGGTGATTATGAGCACAGTGCCATTAAAATAGCCTCTAAGGGAAAGGAAGCAAAATAAACTTAGCCAAGGAAATGAAGATACCTCTACAATGCATTAGTACAAATAACCTTGTGAAAATGAGCATTTAACCAAACATCATTTACTGAGTCAATATCAGTAAAAATTCCTATATCATTCTTCATAGAAATATGAGTATTCCAAAATTCTTGTGGATCCACAAACGACCCCAGATAATGAAAACAATCTTGAACATAAACAACAATGCTGGAGAGATAAACAGGCCAGATCATAAACTAGTTTAGCACTACAGAAATCAACATGGAGGTCCCCAAAACAGTGAAAATAGAATAATCATATGATTCAGCTATATCATTTTGGTTACATATGTTAAGAATTCTAAATCAACATACCATAGTTATCTGCATATTTGTATATTCATCTTTACTACAGCATCAATCACAATAGCAAACCTTTGTGATCAGCTTACATGTCCATCAAATGGTGATGGTTATAAATACACAAATAATAAGATGATGTCATTCTCACAAAAATTGATGGATTTGGAAATAATCACATTAACGGAAATGAGCCCAACTCAGAAAAATATCACATGTTTGTATGCATTTGTAGTTCCTAGGGTTAAGAGACATTAAATAGCATTTGTGTGTATGTGTGTGTTGCTTGAAACTAGATGCTAAATTATACAAGTGAGGGGGGATAGCAAGAAGGGGGGAAAGAGAGAGGAGGATGTGATCGATGCACATGGTATACTTGTATGAAAATACATTTAGGAAAGCAATCAACATGTACCATACAATGAACATATACCAGAGAGTATCATTTTGAAATCAAATTGGGTTAAATCACTTCCTTGCTTAAAAGCTCTCATGTATACTTGGACAAAAAAATCCAGGAATCGCAAAGCACTAATCACTTTCTCCCTGCATGTCGATGTAATAATTGTTTTAAACTTCTTATTTTCTCCATCTTCCAGGTATACCTGAGTTTCTCTTGCTCTAGTGTTATCAGATTAATCTTCTTACACCTAGAATTCTATTGTACAAACTTCTTAACTTTCATTTTATTCTCAATTAGTTCTCTCTAGTGGGGCTCCATCCATTGTGACTTCTTACTTTAAACACAGCCCCACTCTATGACCCTGTGCTGTTACCCAAATCATTGCACGGAAGGAATCTAGTAGTTACTAAGTTAGCACTGGATGATTGATTTAATAAAGATTTTAAATATTATCTCTCCAAATGTATTTGGAATGTATTTGAACTGATATATAAACAGATGATTGAATAAATGCTAAATTTATCATTATAATCTTCAGATTAAGAAATAAAGCTTTTAAAGATACAATTATTTGAAGGGATTTTGAATATAGTAGGAGTTGAGGAGGATGTCACAAAGGCCATGTGAGGTATCTCAATTAGCATTCATATGTAATTTCCTAGGCTGTCATGCAAAATTATATAAATAAATGACTTTTGCATCTTTAGAAAGTTCAGTTTCCAATTTGCATCACTTTTCAATGGGATTTTACTTATTAATAAATGATTTACTTCTAATTCATTAGATTGTAATAAAAATATCTCATAAAGGGAGCTGTTTACAACACAAAGCCAAAAGTTAATTTAGAAATATTTGCACACCTTTTATTGAAAATTTACTTGAAATATACACTGTCAGACATGGAAATTGTAAGCAGTTAATCATGAATTATATAGTTGTAATTTTGGTGATGAATTTTCGAGGCACAAAATCATGGGTAGTATTTTATAGATTTTTTAACATGGAACTCTTAACAGGGAGTTTCACTTGAAACTTGAGATGACTAGTTGTGAATTAATAGTCATAAAAGGCATTGTGCTATGAACTCCATATTGAATTAATAAAAGAAATATGAGCCAGGCTAGTGAGAGATGAAGGTCGATTTTCTGGCTAGTGAAAAATAATCCAGCAGCACTACTTTAGGATTAGAAATTAAATCTGTACCTTTCTCTGGCTGATTGAACTACTTTACAGGAAAAAAAAATGGTTTTAATCAACTGATGAAAATCACACTCGGGTAAAATACTGGTGTTGGGCATTCCAGGAAGTGAGATGCTAACAAGGGCGGGTAAAATTCAACTGTCCTGATTTACTCCTGTGTTGAGGTCACACATAGATGACTTAAAGAAGACTCTCATTGCCCCTTAGTGAGATTTGCAAAGCAGAAGGAGCTGGAGGATTATCTGACCCAGGCTCCTGATTTCACATACAGAGAAATTGAATTTGAAATATACTGTGAGATGGGCAGAAGGCACTGGGATTTCAAGTTAAGCTATAGAGAAGAGTATCAGTCATGACACTTACTAATCAAGTATACCTTGATAAATTATTAAAATCCTAACTTGTAAAGAGAGGGATATCTACTTTGCAGATGGTTTTGAAAATAATACTATATGCATTTTAATATTCAATAAATATTTTTATTTATTGAATAAATATTAATATTAATATTTATAAAAAATAATTTTAATATGCAATAAAATATTCTTTCTACCTATCTACTGAACAATAGTAGTTATGAGAGGCAGCATGGGACTAAAGATCACTACTACATTGCAATGAATCATTCTACTTTGTAATAATGTCTTTCCGCCAGTATTTAACATTAAATATCCATCCAATTGCTCTTTGCTTTCTTATTTCTTCTAATTTTCTTCCATTGGGATAAATATTAGTAAATTCTATCTAGAAAGAAACTGACATATAACTGTTAAATTAGCAACAAAGCAACAACCCTTTAAACTATGAAGATTATAGAGAGAATTCTGTCATAGTGTTGGTGGGAAAGGATACAGTAAGAGTCACTGAAAAACCACAGAGGCTCCCCAGAAATTAAAAATACAACTACCACCTGACTCAGTAATCATTACTGACTATATTTCAAAAGTAAACAGATATCAGTATATCTAAGAGGCGTCTATATTTTCATGATTATTACATCACTATTTATAATAACTCTGAAGCTCGCTATAAGCGATAAATGGATGCATTATATATGTGGACATACTAAAATACCATTTATATATAAAAACACACATCTGCGTCTCTTGTGATGTCACAGATGAAACAGGTCAGTGATTAAATGAAATAAGCCAGGTGCAGAAATCCAAATTTATCTTTCTCTTATTTATTTGTGTAATCCAAAGACTGTGGATCTCTTAACATGTGAGTGTGGTAGAGGCAGGGACTGAGGCGGTGAGATGATTATGAAATGTTCCTCACTGGCTCTTTTTTAAACAGTTGAACCTAGGGGTTTGCCATATTGCCTTGGGAGTCTACAGAACTTTTGGTACTGTGGCCTACTTCTAAATATTCAGTAATGAGCACAGCAGCAAGGCTTGGGTGGTGTCAGCTTCTGGGTCCAGCCATAGCTCTCTGCTTCCTGATCTGCCATGGTGTGAACAAGCTATACTGTTAGCTGCCACCACCACAATCCTTGACACTTCAACTCCCATTCTGTCTGAGCCATTGTGGACTACGTTTCTGGAGATATGAGTCTTTTCTCACTTAAGCTTAGGGATTTTGCCACAGTAATGAGAAAATAACCAATATACTTGTTAAGTTATAATTAGATGTGAAAACCAAATCTTGTGCTTCGGGTTGCTCAGGAGAGTAATGATAAATAACAATAATTGAGTTTATATTTGAAACATTGCAAGTAAATATTTGCTTATTATCACTGTAAAGACATGGTAATAATAAATGTTTGAGAAGACAGAAATGCTCAACCTGATTTAAACATATACGTATGTATATATGCACACATAAAGCAAGTTTTAGATACAAGTATGAAAGATGATGCCCAGAAGTTACCCCTTGACCCATCAGACACTGAAACATGGGTAGAAAATGTCAGACATGAAGACAAAGGGGAAATTACATCTACTGTCTCCTTAAACTTGAGCATCCAGGCCTCTATAATTGTGTATAAATTTCTAGTGTTTATGAACTTGTAATACATGAGCATAACTAGCTAAGTACATATATTCCTGATTTTTAAATTATATTCATGACATATCTTATATTTAAGAGTTACAGTATTAATTTAATTATGAAAATATTTTAAAATTTATTTTATTTTTATTATTTTAGATGTATGCTGTTCTGCTTGCATCCATGTTTATGCACATCATGTGTGCCTAGTGCATTGTACCTATAGAGAACAAATGAGGAAGTGAATCTATAGGAACTGGAGTTCCAGATACTTAGGAGCTATCATATAAGTGTCCAGATAGAACCAGGGTTCTTTGAAAGAGACACCAAATTGTCTTAGGCACTAGAATAACTCTATATCACTATAAGAAATAGTTTAGTATTATTTTGTAAATAAAAAATGAAGTAGAGGACTGAGATTAGCCTCACGGGTAGGACACTTGCCTGGCATATGATTCCCTGTGTCTGATAGCCATTATCAAAAGAAAAAAAAATCTATCATGTTTTGTCATAAGAAATTTACTTCAAAACAAAGTGAGAGTCAGTTTTTCTAAAATTCATTAATATTAATTCACATATTGGAGTACTATAATAAAACATTTTAGAGCATCAAACACTAAGAAAATTATTTGTTTTTATTAGATGGGCTATGTGATATACTTAAGATTGACTTTCAACTCATTATGTTTTAAAGGAAAATGTGAGTTATTTGTTTGCTTTTAAATAACTTCTCCCTGTTATTTATTGTTCTTTGACAGTCTCATTATCTGTATAGAGTGTATCATGATTATATCCAGTCCCAATCACTCTCTCTTCCAACACACATCTTTGCAAGTCCATGTACTCTGATGTTTCAAACTCAAGTCTATTTAGTACTGTCCACATGAGCAAGATATGGAATTTAAAAAACTACAATTGTCATAGCTAACAGAGTAGAATGAGAAGTAAGCTAACATTGCTAATTCATGAGTGGTGTTTGCTGAATGGTCTGGGCTCCAGCTGCTGATTCATGTTGGTGTTTTGCTAGAAGACTTGACTGCTGACAAGGAAGATTGAAATACCCCCAAAGAATAATTTCTAAACAGGTCCACAAACCTAGTTTACTATTAACCACTAACTCTGGTGGGTAGTGGGCTAGAGGGAAGGTTGAACCCTTATTAAAGTCGTTGAGAAAAATATATGCTTACATATGTGTGTTTATATATATATAGAGAGAGATAGATGCATGTGGATACACACACATATATAGATATATACAAATACACACACATACATACCCATATATTCAAAGAATATACACACATGTACACATCCTACTGCATCTGCTTAGCATGTTCATATTGCTATATGTATATGATTTCAGGACAGATTATTTGATATTCATTAACTAATTAGGAGTATCTTCCCTTGGGAAGACTAATTCCACGTCTCAGTAGTCATTAGTTGCCTGTAGTTTTTTTTACTAGGGATAGGAGCTCATGAGATGGGACCTTTCATGTTAGCAGGGTCTGTTTGGGTAGCCATATTGCTTAGATTCATGAGTGTAGCTTCTCTGTCATTCCTAGGAGACACAATCTCACCATATGTTTTCTGATTCTTTACCTATTCAATGTTTCCACGTCTTCTTCTGTGATGTACCCTGATCCTCAGGTCCAGGAGTTGTGTTGTAGATGTATCTTTTAGCTCTTGGACTACATCACTAATTGTTCTCTGCATTCTGAGATGCTGTGGCTTTATATAATTATATCTATCTGCTCTAAAATCAGTATGAAGAATGCTCAGAAAGCTAAAATCTGCCTTATGAGCTATATCATTTCTTGACATATGCTCAAAGGACAGGACATAATACTTCACAGACACTTGCTCAACAACATTCACCGACACTGTGTTCACAATAATTAGGAAATGGAAACAAATCTAATGTCTTGTAACAAATGAATGGATAATGAAAAGGTGGTTCATTTCACAATGGAATAGTATTCAGCTGTAAATAAAAATGAAAATTTGGAATTTGCAGGTGAATGGGTGAAACTAGAAAATATAGGGAATTAACCCAGACCTAGAAATAAAAATGCCACAGGTTCTCACGCATCTGGGCTGTAGAATAGCCTGTAGGACACTTTTAAATTAGTAATTTAAGGCTGAGCCTTTTAAGGATGGCACCATGGAATGATGGTCCTGGGTTATATAGGAAATCAGGTTGAACAAGCCACAAGAACAAGACAGTAAGTAGCAGCCCTCCATGGCCTCTGTATCAACTTCTGCTTTCATGTTCCTGTTTGAGTCAGTCCATGTGACTTCCTTTGATGATGAACAATAATGTGGAATCGAAATTTTAAAAACAAATTGCTTCCTCTCTAACTTGCTTTCTGTCATGGTGTTTCATCATAGCAATGGAACCCTAACTAACACAGTGCTTGATACAGCAGGGCCCAGGCCACTGTGAATGATGCCAGTCAGAACTGTGTGTAAAAACAATGATGATGAGAAAACCATGAAGAATATGACAGTAAATATTTCTCGATAACTCCATCAGCTCATGACTCCAGGTACCTTCCCTGACTTTCTGCCTTGACTTCTTTTCATGATGGACTATGATGCGGAATTATAATTGAAACAAACCCTATCTTCTCCAAGCTGATAATGACACTTCATAACAAAAGCAATGGAAACTGTAACTAAGACAGTAAAGTAACTGAAAAACAAATCATGATGGAGATTAAAGAGCAGATTTGGAGGATACAAGAAATATAAAGAAGAAGATATAAAAATGGGGATGGAGACTTTGACTCGAAAGGGAGTAGAGGACAATATAGAAGAAAAGGTAGTTATGGGGAATAAATAACACTAAGGATATCTGCATAAGCCATAAGGAATCATTTTATTTCATATTTACCATATATAATATATTCATATTAACCATACATGATATATCATTATATATTATTATATATAATATAAATATATATGATACAATGTCATAAATATGGTAAATATCTAAACATATATGCCATTTGATGTGCTGATGATATGCCTCAAAAGCCATAGACTATCTAACAAAATTCCAGTGTTAGGGATATGAAAATATCATTTTGACTTGTTGATCAAGGAAGTACAAGAGACTCTCAAAACAATATATGCTATTGCTATCACACAGTCTTGCCTCTCAGAAGTTTAAATTAAGTCTTTATTGTGGAAGATACTCTGTATTGTGGACACAAGACTCCAAGAATTACAACTGGATCTCACCTGACATGAAAGCCTCTTCCCTGAGAATCATTTCCATAGCACCACAATAGGTCTACCAAACTGTGACACCTATGAACCATGATGACCAGCATGGAAGATAGTCCTAAAGGTGTCATAGAGACACTCATAGTTTGGTGCTAACCAACAGCTCTTTAATTGTACTCAAGGCTAACTCAACAAGAGAATAATCATGCTGGGTACTAGAAACCTATGCAATTACTCAGGGCTAATGATGCCAGGGATCTTAGAGGAGAATAGACTGTTACTAGAGTCATATAACTTCACACTGCATTCTAAACACTTACTCTTATACCAACAAATAAAAGCGCAGTCCTTACCTCTCGTCAAAGTATTGTTTCATTTTACGTCAGATTGGTTTTGGTTTACCTTCTGTATCATAACAAAAAACATCAATCAGATTTTTTTTTCTATCATTTTACAAACACAGATTTAGTTAGCTGAGCTAGCCCTGTATTGTCACATCTGTCATATTAGTTATCAAATTTCTGTCTTATATTATAAAATGTGACTCTCTGTAAGTAAGCCTTGACAAAGAACTTGTCAAAATATGAGTTAATGTCAGGGACCAGAGTGGGATCCAATTAAATTTAAAATACAGTCTTTGTTTTCAGAACCTGGGTGTCAGTGCTAGAAAACATGACTCTAACAGTGTGTGTGCATGCACACACACACACACACACACAAACATGCACACTAAATAGAATACATGATGCCTCTTGCAGGAGAAAGGAGTTGTGTTGAGGATTGGATTTCTGTTAAAATTGTGTAAAAGCAAAAATCTATTTCCTTCACAGAAATACAAGGAAATCTAAATTCCTATCCAGTGTGCAAGTCATTGTAAAACTCTGATTTATAAAGCAGTATCTTTGTGACTTCATGTCCATGTTTATTCTTTTTGCAGAAAAAGTTTATTCATCAGTCCTTCTAAAGACATTCAAGTAGGGAAACTTATGTGATAGAATGAAATGATGGGCAATTTCATAAGTATAAACAGTGAAGGGTAGCCCAGTCAGAACATGTTGTCAAATTGCAGATGTGCATTGAGACCCCCAGCACCCATGTTGAAACCCATGTCAGGTACTGCTTGACTATAACTTAAGTACTAGGAGACAGAGACAGGAGGGTCACTGCAGCTAGCTGCCTAGACATTTTACCTTATTCATGAGTCTGAAACTCAGTGAGAGACCCTGCCTTAAAAAAAGACTTGGAAAAAAATATTGAACAGCATATATGTACATGCACACTGGAACATTCAATTTACACCCTCGATCATTAAGGATTTAAAATGCAAAGGACCTACTGCATCCAGAGCAGAGGGAGCTTAGGATCACAGGAACACAGAGACATCTGGAATCCGAGGAGATCTGACACAAGCAAGATAACTGGAAAGACAGACTCCAGTCAGACACAGTGAGCACAGGTAACACTAGAGCCAACCAGATGGCAAAAGGCAAGCACAAGAACACAAGCAACAGAAACAAAAGTTACCTGACATCATCAGAACCCAGTTCTCCCACCATAGCAAGCCCTGGATACTCCATCACACAGGAAAAACAGGACTCAGAATTAAAATCACTTCTCATGATGATGATGGAGGATTTTAAGAAGGACATAAGTAACTCCCTTAAAGAAATACAGGAGAACACAGGTAAACAGGTAGAAGCCCTCAAAGAGGAAACACAAAAATCCTTGAAAGAATTGAAAAAGAACACAGGTAAACAGGTAGAAGCCATTAAAGAGGAAACACAAAAATCCTTTAAAGAATTTCAAGAAAACACAATCAAACAGGTGAAGGAATTGAACAAAACCATCCAGGATCTAAAACTGGAAATAGAAACAATAAAGAAATCTCAAAGGGAGACTACTCTGGAGATAGAAAACGTAGGAAAGAGATCAGGAGTCATAGATGCAAGCATCACCAACAGAATACAAGAGATAGAAGAGAGAATCTCATGCACAGAAGATACCATGGAAAACCTCGACACAACAGTCAAAGAAAATGCAAAATGCAAAAAGCTCCTAACACAGAACATCCAGGAAATCCAAGATGCAATCAGGAGACCAAACCTAAGGATAATAGGTATAGATGAGAGTGAAGATTCCCAATTTAAAGGGCCAGTAAATATCTTGAACAAAATTATAGAGGAAAATTTCCCCAACCTAAAGAACGAGATGCCCATAAACATACAAGAAGCCTACAGAACACCAAACAGACTAGACCAGAAAAGAAATACCCCCTGACACATAATAATCAAAACACCAAATGCACGAAACAAAGAAAAAATACTAAAAGCAGTAAGGGAAAAAGGTCAAGTAACATATAAAGGCAGACCTATAAGAATTACACCAGACTTTTCACCAGAGACTATAAAAGCCAGAAGATCCTGGTCTGATATCATACAGACCCTAAGGGAACACAACTGCCAGCCCAGACTGCTATACCCAGCAAAACTCTCAATCACTATAGATGGAGAAACCAAGATATTCCATGACAAAACCAAATTTGCACAATATCTTCCCACAAACCCAGCACTTCAAAGGATAATTGATGGAAAACGCCAACACAAGGAAGGAAACTACAACCGAAAAGAAGCATGGAAGTAATCTTCCAACAACCCCCAAAAAAACGTAGCTACACAAACATAATTCCACCTCTAATAACAAAAATAACAGGAAGCAACAATCATTTTTCCTTAATATCCCTTAACATCAATGGACTCAATTCTCCAATAAAAAGACGTAGACTATCAGACTAGATACATAAACAGGACCCAGAATTTTGTTGCATACAAGAAACGCACCTCAGTGACAAAGACAGACATTACCTCAGAGTAAAAGGCTGGAAAACAATTTTCCAAGCAAATGGTCCCAAGAAACAAGCTGGAGTAGCCATTCTAATATCAAATAAAATCGACTTTCAACCAAAAGTAATCAAAAAAGATAAAGAAGGACACTTCATACTCATTAAAGGAAAAATCTACCAAGATGAACTCTCAATTCTGAACATCTATGCTCCAAATGCAAGGGCACCTACATACATAAAAGAAACTTTACTAAAGCTCAAAGCACACATTGCACCTCACACAATAATAGTGGGGGATTTTAAACACCCCGCTCTCTCCAATGGACAGATCCTGGAAACAGAAACTAAACAAAGACACATTGAAATTAGCAGAAGTTATGGAACAAATGGATTTAACAGATATCTATAGAACATTTCATCCTAAAGTAAAAGAATATACCTTTTTCTCAGCACCTCATGGTACCTTCTCCAAAATAGACCATATAATTGGTCACAAAACAGTCCTCAACAGATACAAAAAGATTGAAATAATCCTCTGCATCCTATCAGATCACCACGGACTAAGGCTGGTCTTTAATAATGACAGAACCAAGGGAAAACCCACATCCATGTGGAAACTGAACAATGCTCTACTCGATGACTTTGTCAAGGAAAAAATAAAGAAAGAAATTAAAGACTTTCTAGAATTTAATGAAAATGAGGAAACATCATACCAGAACTTGTGGGACTCCATGAAAGCAGTGCTAAGAGGAAAACTCAAAGCTCTAAGTGCCTACAAAAAGAAATTGGAGAGAGCACACATTAACAACTTGACAGCACACCTGAAAGCTCTAGAACAAAAAGAAGCAAATGCACCCAAGAGGAGTAGGTGTCAGGAAATAATCAAACTCAGGGCTGAAATCAACCGAGTAGAAACAGAAAGATCAACAAAACCAGGAGTTGGTTCTTTGAGAAAATCAACAAGATAGATAAACCCTTAGCCAGATAAACCAGAGGGCACAGAGACAGTACCCAAATTAATAAAATCAGATCTGAAAAGGGAGACATAACAACAGAAACTGAGGAAATTCAAAAAATCATCAGATCCTACTACAAAGGCCTATATTCAACAAAACTGGAAATCTGGATGAAATGGACAATTTTCTAGACAGATACCAGGTACCAAAGTTAAATGAGGAGCAAATAAACCATCTAAACAGTCCCATAACCCCTAAAGAAATAGCAGCAGTCATTAAAAGTCTCCCCACCAAAAAAAGCCCAGGACCAGATGGTTTTAGTGCAGAATTCTATCAGACCTTCAAAGAAGACCTAATACCAATTCTCTTCAAACTATTCCACAAAATAGAAACAGAAGGAACACTACCCAATTCATTCTATGAAGCTACAAACACACTCATAGCTAAACCTCACAAAGACCCAACAAAAAAAGAGAACTTCAGACCAATCTCTCTTATGAATATCAATGCAAAAATACTCAATAAAATTCTAGCAAACGAATCCAAGAACACATCAAAACAATCATTCATCATGATCAAGTGGGCTTTATCCCAGGAATGCAGGATGGTTCAATATTCGGAAATCCATCAATGTAATCCACTATATAAACAAACTCAAAGAAAAAAACCACATGATCATCTCATTAGATGCTGAGAAAGCATTTAACAAAATTCAACATCCCTTCATGGTAAAAGTCTTGGAAAGAACAGGAATTCAAGGACCATACCTAAACACAGTAAAAGCAATATACAGCAAACCAGTAGCTAACATCAAACTAAATGGAGAGAAACTTGAAGCATTCCCACTAAAATCAGGGACTAGACAAGGCTGCCCACTCTCTCCCTACCTATTCAATATAGTACTGGAAGTCCTAGCCAGAGCAATCAGACAACAAAAAGAAATCAAAGGAATACAAATAGGAAAGGAAGAAGTCAAAATATCACTATTTGCAGATGATATGATAGTATACTTAAGTGACCCCAAAAACTCCACCAGAGAACTCCTAAACCTGATAAACAACTTCAGCAAGGTGGCAGGTTATAAAATCAACTCGAACAAATCAGTAGCCTTCCTCTACATGAAGGATAAACAGGCTGAAAAAGAAATTAGGAAATGACACCCTTCACAATAGTCACACATAATATAAAATACCTCGGGGTGAATCTAACCAAGCAAGTGAAAGATCTGTATGACAAGAACTTCAAGTCTCTGAAGAAAGAAATTGAAGAAGATCTCAGGAAATGGAAAGATCTCCCATGCTCATGGATTGGCAGGATTAATATAGTAAAAATGGCCATCTTGCCAAAAGCAATCTACAGATTCAATGCAATACCCATTAAAATACCAACTCAATTGTTTACAGAACTAGAACTAGAAATTCTGAAATTTATTTGGAACAACAAAAAACCCAGGATAACGAAAACCATTCTCAACAATAGAAGAACTTCTGGAGGAATCGCCATCCCTGACCTCAAGCTTTACTACAGAGCATTAGTGATAAAAACAGCCTGGTATTGGTACAGAGACAGGCAGGAAGATCAGTGGAATAGAGTTGAAGCCCAGAAATGAACCCACACAACTATGGTCATTTAATCTTTGACAAAGGAGCTAAAACCATCCAGTGGAACAAGGACAGCATTTTCAACAAATGGTGCTGGTTCAACTGGAGAACAGCATGCAGAAGAATGCAAATCGTTCCATTCCTATCTCCTTGTACAAAGCTCAAGTCCAGGTGGATAAAGGACCTTCACATAAAACCAGACACACTGAAACTAATAGAAGAGAAAGTGGGGAAGACCCTCAAATACCTAGGCACAGGGGGAAAGTTCCTGAACAGAACACCAATGGCCTATGCTCTAAGATCAAGAATTGACAAATGGGACCTCATAAAATTGCAAAGTTTCTGTAAGGCAAAGGACACTGTCAATAGGACAAAATGGCAACCAACAGATTGGGAAAAGATCTTTACCAATCCCACATCCGATAGAGGACTAATATCCAATATATACAAAGAACTCAAGAAATTAGACTCAGGCAACCAAATAACCCTATTAAAAAAATGGAGTAAGGAGCTAAACAAAGAATTCTCAACTGAGGAAATGCGAATGGCCGAGAAGCACCTAAAGAAATGTTCAGCATCCTTGGTCATCAGGGAAATGCAAATCAAAACAACCCAGAGATTCCACTTCACGCCAGTCAGAATGGCTAAAATAAAAAACTCAGGTGATAGCAGATGCTGGCGAGAATGTGGAGAAAGAGGAACACTCCTCCATTGTTGGTGGGATTGCAAGATGGTGCAACCACTATGGAAATCAGTCTGGCGGTTCCTCAGAAAATTGGACATATCACTACCTGAGGACCCAGCTATACCACTCCTGGGTATATATCCAGGAGTTGCTCTAACATATAACAAGGACATATGCTCCACTATGTTTATAGCAGCTTTATTTATAATAGCCAGAAACTGGAAAGAACCCAGATGCCCTTCAACAGAGGAATGGATACAAAAAATGTGGTATATTTATACAATGGAATATTACTCAGCTATTAAAAACAATGAATTTGATAAATTCTTATATAAATGGATGGAACTAGAAAATATCATCCTGAGTGAAGTAACCCAATCACAAAAGAACATACATGGTATTCACTCACTGATTATTGGATTTTAGCCCAGAAGCCTGAAATACCCAAGATTCAACTCACAGACCACATAAAGCTCATGAAGAATGATGACCAAATAGGGGAGCCTTCAGTCCTTCTTAGAAGTAGTAACAAAATACTCAAGGGTGCAAATATGGAGACACAGCGCAGGCCGAAACTGAAGGAGGGACCATCTACAGACTATTCCACCTGGATATCCATCCTATGTGCAGTCACCAAAGGTAGAGGTTGATGTGGATGTCAGGATGTACATGCTGACAGGAGCCTGATATAGCTGTCTCCTTAGAGGTCTGCAAGGTCTGACATACTCAGAGGCAGATGCTCACAGCTAACCATTAAACTGATCATGGGGTTCCCAATGGAGAAGATAGAGTGAAGGCTGAAGGAGTTAAGAGGATTCGCGACACCATGAGGAAAGCAACAATCCCAACCAACCAGAGCCCCCGGGGTCTAAACCACCAGCCTGGGAGCACTTAGGGAGGGACCCATGGCTCCAGCTATATATGCAAGGGAGCTATATATAAGTGGGAGAAGAGATCCTTGGTCCCATGAAGGCTGGACGTTGTGGGAGGGAGGATACTCGAGGGTGGGGAGGTGAGGTACAGGGGAGGGTGGGTGGGGGTACACCAACGTGGAGGCAGGAGGAGGGGGGAAGGGATAGTGAGTTCCTCGGAGGGAGGGGGGAAATGGGGTAACGAGAGAACATCTGAAATGTAAAAAAAAAATTTCCAATAAAAATTTCCAATAAAATAAAATAAAATATGATCTCTACAATAAAGAAAAAGTCAAAAAAAAAATAAATAAAATGCAAAGGAAATTATATAGACACAGAATGACCTAAGGAATGTTGAGAAATAGTCCTTTCCAGGCAATACTGTTCAAATTTGTTATACATACCAAGTATTCAACCCACAAAAATGTATATATGTAAGCAATATTACATAGACTGTGCAGCAGGTTGTTCTTATGTATTTAGGAATGTCTAGCTATGTAACAACAAAGAAAACAGTATATCTAGAATTGTAATGATTATAAAGTGGCATGTATCTTTTGATCTTGTTTATTTTTATTCCTTCATATTGTTTTCCTTATTGTGAATCTATCTGATAGTTTACTTAACAGAAAATCACTTTGTACTACATATTCTGTTACCGATCTTAACTATTCTGTAACATCTTTAGAGAATTTCAGAAACCATTAACTTTGTATGAACCACTTTTTTTATTCTCAGGAAATACGTGACATATTTACTCAATTCGATGGTATCATCAAGAAAAATACAGATTATAAAAATGCAAGTATGACAAGAATGCCTTCCTTACCCCTCATCGAATATACATTATCAAAAGCAATGCTCAGCAGAGCAGCATTCTTTAAATTCACAAGCTCACTATGCAAAGTTAAAACATCCACATAGGAGTTGGAATTATGCCAAATACACTGCAAATGCCTTTCAACTTTTTCCTAATTACAATAGCTATCATTGTAAATTTTAGAAGTAAAACAAATCCAATGGTATTTGGCATGGCACTCGAGATTGCTCTTTACTCTTAAACTCTAAACCTCCTTTTAATAATTTGAATAGGATAAAGAGCATCAATCCATTGTTCCACACACCTATCTAAATCCTCTAGTATACTCAACACATTGGTAACATTTTTTGCTAAGTGATTAACAAAAGTAGCTGTCTTAACTTCTTGTGTCAAAGCAATTGCAGAAGCAGTGGTGCTAGCAATTAATGTAATTAAAGCTGTTATACCAGCAATAATCAAGCCCACTACCCTCTTGCTTCTTCTCAGAATGATGTAAGACAGGCTCAGTCTTGTTTATGAAATAAAAACGGGAAAGAGGCAGAGAGCTTTTGGGGCTGCTAGGCAAGCATCTGACATTGGCAAGGACAAGAAAATGGGCTGTTTGGCAGAAATATGACACTGGTCAAGGACAAGGAAGTGGACTTCAGGCAGGAAGCTGACAGGCTAGAACAAAGAAGTAATTTCAGGCAGAAATCTAAATATTAGGCTAGAACAAAGAAGTAGGCTTCACACATGAAAATGACCTTGGGCTTGGACAGGGAAGTAGGCTCAGATATTTTAGTTATCCTGATAAATCCTTAGAAATGGGAGTGATCATGGAACTTTGTTTATTGCCTTGCTTGTTCTTTGACTATTTGTGTTTATCGTCTTGCTTGTTCCTTTACTATTTGCATTTAATGTATTGCTAGTTTCTCAATCTAGAACTGACCTTAATACGTGCATGTAATTAAAATGGTATAAAGGCAAAAAGGAGGAGGGGGGATGGAATAGAGGGTTTATTGGGGGGGATGGGAAAAGGGGATGACATCTGAAATGTAAATAAATAAAATAGCAAGAAAAAAGAAAAATGCAAGTATGAATTTAATCTCTACATGTGAGAACATATGTTAGAGATTACAATTATTAAATAATTATATTTACAGTGAGAACATGAACACTAATAATTAAAACAATATAGTATAGATAAGTCTCTAATATTAAAAATTACAAAATATTGTAAATAAAAAGGAAACAAACAGAATGTGGAGAATTATCCTTATAAGTCAACAGGGCTCCCATTTCTAAAATGCTCAATTTCCCCCAAATTGATCTCTTGAGTCAATTGAAATCCAACCTGAAACCCTACTTAGGTAAAACAATATTAGTACATCAAAAATATGAAGGAAGAAGTGGGTCCCAAATTTCCAATATCAAAAAAACATCTTATTTTTAGAAAATGTGCAAAATCACTTTAACAAGATGAAGGGTAGCTCTTATACACAAGAAAAATATATTTAATAGCATTAGCAATTTAGGAAACAGAAATTAAAACTACAGTATGATATTGCTTTATACATTCTGGAAGGCCTCCAATAGGATAAGCCAATCAGGAGGTAGAAAGACTGAAACACTTAGCAACTTTTGGGGAAACCTAAGCTAGCACAATTCTCTTGGGTAAAAAGCTTTTTAATTACATAAGAGATGAACATTAACATGCTATATAATCCAACCACTTTATCCCTAGATAATTATCAAGTATGAAAGTATATGTCTAGATTGAAACTGGGAGCAACTTAAGTAATTATCAATTCAGGAACATATAAAGCAAAATATGGTAGCTAACTGTACTATTCAGGAATTATATGTTTTCACAATCAGCATGGATAAATTACAAAATAATTTTACTGAATTAAATGAGCTAGACGAAGTAACACATAGTCTAATACACTCATACAAAATTCCAAAAAAGTAACAAAAAGCATGGTTTACTTATTATATGACTACTTTATATATAATATATAATATATAAAATAAAAAATAAAATGCAAGATGTATATGTGGCATATAATATACAATATAATATATGTAATATATTAAAGTATGTGTATATATACTATACACATATATAGTATATATAAATATATATAATATATATAACTGATATATGATATAAAGTATATATTTTATATAGACATACTTTATATTTATAATATGTAATATAATTTATCACTACATAATTTATAATTATACAATATATGATATATATAATGCATCACATTATATTTTTAGTATTGAACAGAAACCAGTACATGGGAATTCTTATTGCTATTCGTAGTCCTACTGATTACTACTCATCTTATTACTCAATAATGAAAAACACACTGTTTTAGCCATCATTTCATGAGCAGAAGTGATTCTTTTATAAATCTATATTTACTTTCTATTTACTTATAACAATTGACAAGTTTCTGGTTTTTTTAGTGAGTGAATTATTTATTTACCTTTTCTTCAGAGTCATCTGAACACAGTAGAAGGAGGCTATTATATCCCTGAAGCCATTTCATCTGTGAAGAAAACTACAAAACAGTTCAGTCAATTTTTAAAATATAGTATTGTGCTTATTCATCTCATTCAGTATCCCTTGAGCTTATTAGCGTTGCTCTTAAAGTGTTGGATCCCTAAGTGTAAAGACTAATACAGCTTTAATACTATCAACACAGAACATGGGAGGTTGCAGTCAGCTTTCTTTTGAAACACCCTAGTTTGGGGTGGGTTACATTCTTAGCAACAGTATAATGCTGTCAGTTCTTACTAAACTTGAAGCTAAACAAAACTTCATGTTTCTCTCCTTTCAGTTTGGCAGAACTGCTATAAATCCTGATATCTAGTTTTTATTTATATAAAACCAACTCTTTGAATCTAAATGTGGGACTTTATATCAGCTCCTGTGAAATTACATCGTGTTTTATGCCTCTTGTTTCTGCCTACTGTGATCATTTCGAATCAAACTTTTCTATCCACTATATTTATAGTGCTCTTTGCCTCAGGTAATTCATAAATCTCATACATAACATTTTATATTTCATGTGCTCCCCTTCAGCTTTCGATGCTTCTCCAGCTACCAATTCACCTTTCACCTCCATTTCACAATTACAGGAAAGCTACACTGCTTGCCCTGCAACATAACTTTCTTTAGAAACTCATTTCTTCCTTTGGAATTGGCAGTTGTAGCAAACCACCTCCCAGAACCAAAGTAATAACAGAGAAGTGCTCTGTGCTGAAAAATTTGCATCTGCTGTTTCTAGGGCTGCAGAGATTGGCTCATTGAAATTGAGCATTTTCTACTCTAAGCCAATCAGAATCCTCTGCAGTAGTCATAAATTTAAATCACATTTAAAAGCTATAGACCAAGGAATGTATTTTATTCTCACTGATGTTCAGAAAGATGCAGAGAACAACAGTCCATGGAGTGTCCATCCCCAGTGGATCCATCTACAATGTGACCCCTATACCTCAGGAGATATTGTACAAAGTATTCTAGAAGTACTATAAGAGCCAGAAAGACCAAAGTATGTGCTGAGGTAGTGTCTTCTATATATGACAGGTTGTACACGTTGAACACACGAAATCCCATTAATATAGCAGCTTAAACAAGATGTGAACAATGACACCAGCAGTTGGCATGTAAATGTTGGTGGGCTAATTACCTTAAGGTCTTGCCCTATATGAGTTACCTTATGGTCTTTTCCCTAGATAAAGAGCTAGAGACAATTTGAAACTACTGATATTGTGAGATTTAGTCTTTCCTAGGGATAAGGACACTAGTTGGCTATCTAACACCAAGATTTTAATCCTAAAAACAAAAATACATAAGCAACACTAAGTGAGATTAATTAGTTGATTTTATATAATTATTTACACACACACACACACACACACACACACACATATATATAAGGCAATACACTTAAGAGGAAGAGGGACTGAACATGGAAGGGTAATAGAGAGGAGAAAGAGTACATGATATAAATATAATACGCAAACATGAAATTAAAAAATAAATTTGATTTAAAAACGAAAGATAAAATCAACACTGTCAGGAGTTTGGTAAGTTGCAATAACCTTTGACTCAACCCAAACTAAAGCAGGCTGTCAAAGTCCTGTCAGATCATTCACTAGCTCAGATTTTTTCTTTTGGTTTTCCTAGACAGGTTTTTCTCCAGAAATACCTCTGGCAGTCCTAGAACTGTCTCCATAGACCAGGCTTGCCTTAGAACTGCCTGCTTTGTGATCCCGGGTGATATTAAAGGTAGGTGCCACCATGTCTGGATACTAATTCAGATTTTACACATACCACTTTGCCTTAGAAGATAAGCATATTTTCCTTTGTAATTCTTTCTTATATTTTGTTGGAGAAAATTTGTAGAGTCTATTCAAGAGTAATATTATCCATATAAAAATATACTATGGTGTGGACATTGGCCCTAGATAAACCATTGCATTTCTTCTGTAACTATGTGGAGGGTAAAATGAATTTGGCTTGTCATGTATGCAATTCCATTTCTATCTTCTTTTCTTTTAGAACTCCAGATCTGTTTTCTACAAACTGACTACTACTGGTAGAATATACCTTGTTTGAAATGAATGACTCCACGAGTGGTTTGGGTTTTATTACTTTCAAAAAGGGAGATGTATCTTGAGATCAAGACCCAAAGTATATATGTGTGTGTATGTGATATATTTTATACGGAATTGTGCTGTGTGTCTGTGTGTGCAAGTACATGCATGTGGAGACCAAAGGTCAACATTAGATTTCTCCCCCTATCATTCTTGTATTTATTTATTTTTGGGACAAAGTCTGTGCTGCAGCTCTCCTTCCAGGAGGAAGGGAGAAACTTATGAGACCTAGGAGGTAAACCAACCCAACTGTCACATTTTCTGCTCTCGTAGGAACATGAAAGTATCTCAAAAACCTCTCCCCTGATTCACAAAAGAAGCAACTGTTGGGGAAGGGAACTCTGAGAGGCCTTAGACTCTACAGCTACCTGCAAGCTGTGCATACAGCCTCAGGATTGCAGCTTTCCTAAGTCTTTACCTGTGTCTGAATGCATTTTCCGGTGATGAAGCTGCTTTTGTGTCATTCTCATTCCAGTAAGCAGCCCCCACCCATCTTCCTGTGAGTAATCCCAAGAAAGATCCACTGGTTCACCATTTTGGCCTTTAATGCAATTCTTACTTTGATATCTCATGGGTTCCCTCTTTGGGGTGAGATGATGTGATGTGTGTACTCCATCTCCCTGGTTAAAGCCCACAACTAGCTGACCAGTGAGCTTCAGGGATCTGCCCTTTTCTAATTCCCCAAACCCATGCTGTAGTTATGATGCATTCTTTTATTTTTAATTTTATTATTGGATATTTGATTTACATTTCAGATGTAATCTCCTTTCTCCACGCCCCCCCACCTAGGAACCCCTATCCCATCCCCCCTCCTCCTGCTTCTATGAGGATATGCCCCACCCATCCTCCCACTCCCTCCTCCCACCCACGATTTCCCCCACACTTGGGCATTCAGCCTTCACTGGACCAAGGGCTTCCTCACCCACCTATATGCCTGATATTCTTCCAACCAATAATTAACAGTGTGGTAAGATTCTTAGCAAATAAAAGTGCTATGTTTCAAAATGTGTTAGAGACCTGTTAGAAAACTGTTGGTGTTATAAAACTGCTATAAAACTCTTGGCTAATACACACTGAGCTCTAGCATTCCAAATTTGCTATGTTCTAAATAACAGCTCACAGAATTTTAAACCCATATGTGATGTGTTGGTCAACTTTTATTAATTCTTTAGCTTTTATTTTGGTTTGATCTAAAAATATAAATTCACACTTAATAACTGAACAAAAGGCCAAGTGGAGTCATGAGCTTAAGATGAAGTTGTATTTGCATCTGCTAAGTAGAAGACTGGGACTGTTGACTTTTCGTTGGTGGACATTACAGCAGCAATGAGCAAATATACTAGTGTCCCCAATCTTATTTGCAATCATATTAAAATTAACCTTTGAGTCTGCAACTAGAATATTTCATCTTCATATCAATGTGTACATGTGTGTATGTAATAGTTACTTAAATCATAAGTTATATATACTTGATTATTTATGAGTTATATACATTGATTTTATAATTAATACAAGTGTAACTGTGTAACACTATTGAGATCATTGTCTTAGAGTTTTACTGCTGAGAACAGACACCATGACCAAGGCAACTCTTATAAGAACAACACTTAATTGGGGCTGGCTTACAGATTCAGAGGTTCTGTCCATTATCATCAAGATGAGTGCATGGCAGTGTCCAGCGAGGCATGGTGCAGGAGGAACTGAGAATTCTACATCTTCATCTGAAGCCCTCTAGGAGAAGACTGGCTCCCATGTGGTTAGGAGGAGAGTCTCATTGCCTATCCCCACAGTAACACACTTCCTCCAACAAAGCTAAACTTCCTAATAGTACCACTCCCTGGGTGAAGCATATTCAAAGCACCACATTCCAATCCCTGACCTCCTTATGCTTGTTCAAACACATGAGCCTATGGGGGCCATAACTAGCCAGAGCATAATGCAAATACATTTAATCCAACTTTTAAAGTCACCATAGTTAATAGCAGTTTCAACAATGTTGGAAGTCCAAAGTTCAAAGTCTCTTTTGATTCATGCAGTCTTTTAATAGTAATCCCATAAAAAGCCAAAAATACCAGCCCAGAGCAAGACAGAGAACCAGCTGGGAAAACTCAAATTTCAATGTCTCTATGTCTGATATCACAACCCTCTTCAGATCTCTAACTCCTTTCATCCTTGTTGACTGCTGTTGGCAGATCTGGCATTCAGCAGCGACAAACTTCACTCTCGTGAGTTGGTTCCACTCCCTGTAAGCAACTTTCCTTGGCAGGTATCCCATGACTGTGACATCTCTAACATCTTGGGGTATCCAAGGCAGCTTCAACTTTATAGCTTCTCATTCCAGTGTCTGAGATCTACACATGATCTGGGCTCCTCCAAAGGGCTGGCATCACTTTGCCAACTCTGTATTCTGTAGCACTCTAGGCTCTGATTGACTCCACTCCACTCCTGCTATTGTTCTTGGTGATCATCCCATGGTACTGAAATCTCTAACATCCTGGAGTCTTATGCTGCTTCAATAGTCTCCCTTCATTTTGCCAAGCCTCAATTCATTTACGTGACCCCTTCAGTCCTTGGCTGTCAACTGCAACAGAGGCTGCACCTCTACCAATGGCCTTTCCTGATCTCTTAAAGTGCCAAGCCTCAGCTGCTCTTCATGATCCCTTCATGACTTCAAAACCAGTACCATCTGTATGATTCTTACACATTACCAAGTCCATCTGTGGCATGAGGCACTAACTTGGCTATCTCTGAAACACTTGCTTCCTCATGCTCTCAGAAAATACTTCCCAGATTTCATCTCGATGATTCTTAATCACCACTAACTTCTTAGCTCCAGCTAACATTCATCAATTATCCCAATAGTCCCTTCTGGTTTTGACACTAAAGCCAGAACTACATGGCTGAAGCTGCTGAGTTCTGCTGCTTGCTGGGGCTGGAACATTGCCCTTCTGTTCTGTTACATTATCACCGGCTTTCTGTTTTCCAACTCCTTCACTGCCTAAGCTTGGCTGTTCTGAAACTTGCTCTGTAGATTGACCTTGTAAAGTTTACCAGTGGGGCTGCTATAAATGCCCCATGATGGGCTGATGCCATCCATTGCCATGTCACTGAGTGAGAGTGGGAAGAGAAGCACAGAGGGTCACCTAATCCTTACACTGATGCTCATTACACACATAACAACCACCTCAAAAGCAATGAAAAGAATTAAGTAATTAAGGCAAGATATGTTTTTATTATTCATTATTTGCTTTTGAAAATTAAAAAAAAGGGTTAATTGTTTATCTAATTACACACAGACATAATCTACAGTAAGGTTGAGTATCTCTATCTCTAGATATGACATCTGAAACATTTAAACATCTCAAACATTTTGAGCACTGATGTGATACTGTAAGTGGAGAACTCTGCATTTGATTTCATGTTACTGTGTAAGGTACAGGCACATTGAAGATGCTGAATAAAGTGGAAGATGGGTCAGCTGGTAAAAGCCATGCCTCACAAGCATAAGGACTTGGGATCCCAGCCCTATCTCTACTTAAAGCCAGGCATGGTGGACAAATGCAACAAATGCATTTTTTGACTACATATAAAATAACACTTTATGATTGTGGTGGTTTAAATATGCTTGGCCCAGGGAGTGGCACTATTAGGCAATGTGACCTTGTTGGAATAAATGTGGCCTTGTTAGTGGAAGTCTGCCATTGTGGCCATGGGCTTTAAAACTCACTTCTTAGCTTCCTGAAAGCTAATCTTCCCCTAATGGCCTTCAGATTAAGATGCAAAACTCCGATCTTCCTTTATCATAACTGGATGCTGCCATGCTCCTGCCTTGATGATAAAAGACTGAACCTCTGTACCTGTAAGCCAGCCCCACTAAATGTTTTCCTTTATAAGAGTTGACTTGGTCATGGTGTCTGTTCTCAGCAGTAAAACCCTAACTAAGACAGAAGTTGGTTCCAGTAACTAGGGGTATTGCTGTGATAGGCCTGACCATGTTTTTGTTTGAAGGAATGTGGATTTTAGGAGTTTGGATTTGAGAAGCCATGGAATGCTTAAAGTGGGGCTTAATGGATCATCCTAGCAAGAATATGGAAGACTGTGCTGCTGAGAGTGATTTGAACTGTACAGACCTGGCACAAGAGGTTTCAGTTGAGAAGAATATTAGTATGTGACTGAAAGACTGTTTGGGGGATATTTTGGAGAATAGCATAGCTGCTCTTAGTCCTTGTTTGAAAAGTCTACCTGAGGCTAAAGTAAAGATATTTATATTAATTTGCATTGACAAAGGAAGTCACAAAAACACCCAGAAGAGACTTTGTTCTCTGGTTAAGTCTAATAAAGAGCGTTTTGAACAAGCAGAGCAAGCTTAAAAAGGAAAAATACAAAATGCATTGTTCAAGTAATAAAGGGGCACCAGGAAGTGAAATGGAGCTGAATCCTGTGTTCAAGGAGATAAAAAGATTAAGAGAATGGTGACTTTATGGCAAGATTTTCTACATCTAAGTTTATTGTTTATACATTTGCCATTGAGCAAGAAATAGTTATATCATATTAGGTGTTATTATTACTTGATTATTGTTTTCACTTGTAGACTGAAGCCACTGTTTTCTGTCATTCAGGACAAGGTTTTAACCTGAGATTGCAACAGATTTGAATTATTTTATGTTACTGTTTGGTTGGTTGTTTTGATCTGGTTTGGTTTTCAGGCATGCAATAAGCAAGAGTGATAGTCACAGAAGTGTGTAGCATCAGTCCATAAATCCCGTGTGGCAAGACAATGTACTGCAGCTTATACCTGTTTCAAGTCTTACCTCTGTTTCCTGACCACTGAACTCCTGCCCCCATGGACTTGTTCGCTGCCATTCCTTCTATACCAAGGGAGACTCCATCTCTTGGAGTTTTGTGTCAAAGCTCTTCCTCTAAGTTACTTGTCAGAGGTTTTCACACAATTGAAGAGAAATGTAGCTTAATGGTATCTGGGAGACCCCTTAGAGTACCTGCACAAGCACACTTGCACACTCATGCGCATGCACGCCCACACGCGCATGCACACCGGAAAGGGAACCTCAAAGTAACCAGACCACTAACAAGACTATGGGTGAACAGTTAGTTACCGGGGTGAAGATGACTCACAAGCAGATGCATCGACACAAAGACCACCCCAAAAGGGTGTAAATTCACTAAAGCTTGCAACTCTGAAGTTCAGCTTGCTATATCAGAGACAATTCAATGATTCCCTAATTAATTCAAGAATCAACAGTTCCTTATTTAATCAAAGTCAACTCAAATGAAATCCACCCTCTAGTTACCTCCTGGACTCTTATTCTGAAACTATCTTCTCTCTGCAGCCTTTTGGTCAGTCTCCTGCGGGCTGCTGTTTACTGCTTCTATAATTCTGGAGAGAGAACCTTGTGAATCTTGCAAGTTTCAGCTTTTCCCAGACACAAGACATTTGCTGACTTCCTGAGTCTCTTGAGCCTTCATTCAGAGAAGTAGCTATGTAATAAATAGAAAAAGGTGGGGCAGGTTGTTACCATCTTAGGTAGTTATTTATCTTTGGGGAAAAATAAAGTTTTTTTCATGTCTATTCCAAAATATTATAATGGAAACAGTTTTAAATTCACTAGGTTAAAATATAGTAATTAAATTAAGTCAGCAATAAGAAAATGTGTCATCACTTTAAGGGATAAATACAATTCACATTGACCAGAAGTTGTTCAAGCTTTGTTCAGTAATGACTGGGCATTCTGAATTAGGCTTAAGCTGCAAAATTAATTCACTGTACTTATTACAATTCCAATTTCCCCCATTACTCTTAATGACGTTTTTAGGTTGCTAAATTACCAGTGAACTCAGAACTTGAAATATAAACATCCTTTCAAAATGCTAAATTTTCACTTTAAGAATGGAAATACAATTATATGAAAGGATCGTTAGCTGGGTCTCTAAGTGCCATGGCCCAAAGCCCAAACCTGACATTTATTCAATATATGAGGTAAATTATCTCATTTTGATGAGTTAGAGTTCCTGTTCTTAAAACTGTGGGAAATTCAGTTTCTGAAAGAAGATAACACAGGTTAAAGTGCTTTAGGGATAGAAATCGAGATTTAACAAAATCTACTGTCATGATTATTCATCAACAAAAAGTAGTTGAACTTAATGTTTAACTGAAGTGCTCTTAAAATAAATTCAGAAATTATTTGTGGAAAGAGCTCATTCCTAATAGACGTTGGTTTCAGACACCATGTATTGGTGACAATGTCCAATTTGATTTTTTTTTTCTACAAATGGCCACCAAGCTCTCAACAGAACTACCCAGGGAATCAGATCAGAGTAGAGAAAGTGATCAGCAGGCACGTCATTGCCCTTTAAATGTTTTAAGAATTCCACATGCTATATTGTAAGTCCCTGATAATTTAATTTGCTTGATTTTTAAATTCTGTGAGTTTAATTCTGTTAAGTACTTATGTTTAATATATTTTTCATAATGATTGCTCAACAGGATTTATCTAGCTGTGATAGATGTTTAGGGGCCAGACATATATCCATTTTCCCTATAATACAGTGATGTGTAGGAGCATATCGAAGGGAATCTAACTACTCAGCTGCTCTGTGAGAAATGGGAAAATTATAATCTTTGTAAATTCTATCCCAATGGCAGTAGGCTGCAGGTGAAGGGGCTCTTGATGACGTACTCTGGAGTTAGTATATGCTGATAGAATCTGTAAGCACCATAGAATACAAAGACAGATGGAATAATGCAAAAATTTATGCTTCAGAAATTCCTTATTTAAACTATGGCAGAGACAATGTCAGTCCAGGTTATTGGTTACCTACACTTTGAAATAACACTTGCCACTTTATTTTTAATTAACTAATTGTGAATTCAGTCTTTATGAGAGAAAAATGTTTAATATAATTGGACAGACAGATTGTGGAAGTAATATTTAAAAAATATATAGTTTCATAATATTTGCATTTCTGTTCCACAGAGTTGACATGCCATAGTTACCCCAGCAGGCTTAGATGAGACATATCTTAACAGTATATACCAGTGATTTACCAGTGATTTTAATGATATAGTCATTATATCGGAATGCCATGTCCTCACTGTGTCTCTTCACATCTCTTGCCACACCAAAGTTCACTATCCCTCATTTTGATATATTTACTGATCTTTGGATACATTGATGTCATTAGGAGTCAGCTTAGTACTATGTCCATAAAGGAAAGTGGTAGTAGTAGTTTTATACTCTACTGCCAATGACCTATCTTGTTACAGTTCTTAGCCCTTAAATTGGAATCAGATATGGATTTCAACTTGGAATATGGGCTCATATACAATAGTAAAGTGGTTGGCTGTTCCCAGGGCATCCATGCCACTATTTCATTAGTGGGCTTGTCTTGCCAGGCTACTCATTGTTGTGCCCACAGGATTCACAGCTGGGTAGGACTGATGGTTCTTTATCTAGTAGTTGGCATAGAAGCTTCCAGCACTGAAAAAGCTAGCAAACAGGGATGAAATTTCAAGACCAGTATCACTTTGTTTCTTCCACATTCCTTTATTTTATATTGTGGTGTTTTATCACAGCAAATAGAAATCCTATCTAAAATAAGTGATATAGCTCACTTATTTGGTAGATCTATTTATATCTTCTCTGAGAAACTTCCATGATGATTTCCATAATGACTACAAGTTTGAGCTTATGATTGCAGTGATTATGTGGGTTTTTTTTTCTATTCTCCAACACAACATAGCAGTTTTTGTTGATTTGCTTTTGCTTTGTTTTGTTTTATTTTATGTTGGACATTATAATTGCAGTGAGATAAAATCCCAAGTAGTTTATATTTTCATCCCATTGATAGGTAATGATATGGAACATTAAAATAAAAATGTTTCTCAGCCATTTTTAATTTATCTACCAGATATATTATGATACCAACACTTTCAGATATAGTCTAGACACTAATACTCTATCAAATGTATAGCTAGTAAAGATTTTTTTTTTTTATTCTATAGGTGAGTTCTTCAGTTGAATGATGGCATCCTTTTGTAAAAGAGGGTTTAATTATTTCAGTTTATTAGTTGTTGATCTTAATGCCTGAGCTATTAAAATACTGTTATGTTGTGTGTATTATGATGCTATGTCTCTTTTGTATGCTCATTCCTTTTTAAACCATGTAGGTAGGCTACATAAAAAATCCACGATTATTTTAAGCAACAATTAAAATACTTATTTTCCAATTACATATCTGTATACAGCCAAAATTTCAAAATAGTATATTCCTTTAGTGCAGAAAGAGATATCGGATGCAACTGGTTTCTGTCAAGCCAGACACTGAAATGATATACAAATATGTGAAGCAATGAAAATTTAAAGTAAAATAGTAATTTTCATCAAAACATATCAACTATGCTGATTATTATTACGTATTATACTGCTTAACCATCACTTTTAGGATACTTATTGTAATTTTTAAAAGGACATCATTTAAATGTGCTATAAATATTGAATTAAATGTTTAAATGTAACAAGGTAAATTTGGGTATTATGCATATTTTATCAAAATTAGAAAAATTAATAAACACATCAAAATGTAACCTTCTTTATTTAACAGTCTAAGTGCCAGTAGTGAAATCCACACAAGCAGAATGGAGTTGAAATGGCCACTGATGTCTGGACGTGTGAACGTGTTCTGAGACCAACAGGATACAAAAACTCTGCCCTTTCTCTTTTATCCCAGCATTAAATAGGAAGACATGCAGGTCCTTCGGAAGAACGTAAGTGTCTTGCAGCAGATAAGAACTGGCTTTTCTAGTTGTCCATCAGTTCATGTTTGTGAACAAAGATTTCTAAAGCAGTGAAAGCTGTAATAAGAATAACAGGCCTGCGACACGTAGGCAGCGGAGGACTGCCTGCTCTGGCCTCAGTGAGAGAAGACACTCCTAACTCTCGTGGGACTTGAGGATCCAGGAGTAGGGAGGCTTGGTGGGGTGGAGGAGTTGGGAGATCATCTTGAGATGCGGGAGGAGGGATGGGATGGGGAGCTGTCAGGAGTGGGCCGGGGGGGGGGGGGGGGGGGGGGTTTGTGACTGGACTGTCAAAGAAGATTAAATGATAATAACAATACTATTACTACCACTATTACTACTATACTAATATAATAATAACAACATAGATTATAATTTCCATTTCCCATTGCACAATAAAAGTTAGTTTTTTGTTTTCGTTTCATTTGGGAGGAGTGGGCTGTGCTAACATAGGGCCTTGTCCACCGAATGTTTATAGATGAGATGGAAGAAATGCAAGGCCTTCCTTAGAGAAAAGAAGATGGCCATTCACCTCCTTAAACACAACAAATCTGTCCTTAAGTGAGCAGGAGCACAAGCTGCATGTAATAGGCACAGATTTCTCCTTTGTTTTACCTTTACGCTGTGACCCGCAGAAGTGGCAATTTTCTTCATATAGCTTCAAGATAACACTGCTGCTATTATCACATAGAGACTGAAAACGAGAAAATGACAGCAGCCTATTTCTCGCTGCTGTGGTAAAGAAACGTGATTGTTAACAACTGTGTGTTACATTCCATGTTCATAGTGCTTGCATTGCTTTGCCGTATGAAAATAACTGTCTTTCATTAAGGCAACTGAAAATAATTCCTACTGGATAATTTGTGAGGGAAATCTCTTTATTTATGTTTTGGAGAAAAAAAATAAAGCATGTACCGATTGGGAGCTCAAATCTGAAGTAGACAGTGGCATTCAGAGACTTTCTTGTACCCAAGAGTGGAATTCCACAGTGACAGAACTATACAAGGAGACACACAGAAAATGAAATGAGCTACAGAGTCCTTGCCTGCCCTCGTTGAGACTCTGGCATTTTGGATTGACTTCAGTATAGACAGTGTGGACCATTGGCCATTCCCCCCACCCCCGCAGGCAACCTGGTCAGCCCTTGGGCATGAACCTGCCCTGTTTAGGGACATGTTCACACTGAAAGCATCCCAAAGCACATTTCACTTCACCTTGTAGAAATATAGGGGGAAACGATGTCTATAAACACGCAGGAGGCAATATCCCTACTCTGGTGTTCCTGAAGGGAGGCAAGACGAACAAACGGACAGTGCCTCTGCCCTCAGACCTTGGCCCAGACCTGCTTGGGGCTAGGTTTTAGCAGTGCACAACCTGAGGCAATGAAGAAACAAGAATGCTACCAATGACAGCGTGAATCTCTTCTGCTTTTCCTTGGCACTCCATCATCAGACTGTCATATTATCTTACAGCAGCATAGTCCTCATACCTGGTGCTTCTTTACAGCAGGGGCTGACTTTGTCAGTCGGCATACCAATCACTCTCCGTGCCAGAGGATTTGGCCAACACAACAAGAACTCTAAGGCTGTCTAGTTTGTTGGTGTCGGCTTTTATCTTTCTTTTGTTCTGTTTTAACATTTTTTTGTCCTTTGTTTTTATTTTTGATTGTTTGTTTTGAGAGAGAACATGATGTTAGGTGGGGAGGGGAGACGATTTGGGAGGAGCTGAAGGAGGCAAAAGCAATCAAAATATACAGTGCAGAAACTTTAAAAACAAAACAAATTGCCGGGCGGTGGTGGCGCACGCCTTTAATCTCAGCACTTGGGAGGCAGAGGCAGGTGGATTTCTGAGTTCGAGGCCAGCCTGGTCTACAGAGTAAGTTCCAGGACAGCCAAGGCTACACAGAGAAACCCTGTCTCGAAAAACAAAACAAAAAAAAACAAAAAAAAAAACTAAAAAACAAAACAAACAAACAAAACAACAACAACAACAAACTAAGACCAAATACTGGTGGCTTTGTAGATCAGGCATTCTCTGTAACACAAGCTTCACAACTGACAATCATAAAACCTCCAGTGAGGAACACTGTAGTGTGTCCTGCTACATCTCCTGTGTGCATTTGGTCCCTGTCCCATCTGAGTAGCCCAGCTTTCTATATCTCTCCCCATCTTCTACATGTAAATAACTACACATGTGAGAAAGTGAAATGGTTGCAGTTTCACGTGGCTGGCCTCCCTTAGACGTTCTAAAGTGCATTAAAGATCCTTAATCACCAGGTATTTGTTAAACATGTCTGAAACCTTGTGGTTAATTGTTCACAAGATTCTCTCACGATCTGATCCTTCAGAATTCTGACTCGGGAGCAGGAAACTCATGTTTACACACTTCGGATTTGGATTTTTACCCTGTACTGAGAACCACACCGAGTTAGTGGAGAGTGTTCCGGAAGTGAGTCAGGGTTGGAGAGCATCCTTCTCCCATCTTCTGTCCTTGCTAAAGGTCACACATAGAAAAGGGATTTCACGGATCTCAGACATCTTATCCTGTAGTAAGCAATCCTCCGCAGCCTTAAGCCCTGCCCTCGAGTTGCCATTTCCAGTTTACTGCATTTTACAGTCCAGCGGCTCTCTACTGCAATTTTCATTTTTGTTTCTTGTGTCAACCCGTGGGAAAATTGTTCCGTGTCAGTTAGGCTGTAGGAGGCAAATAGGAAAGTGATTTGGTTCCATTCTCAGAAAATCAGGCTCCCAAGCACAGCACCTCAAAGTGTTCATATTGGAATAAGCAGTAATAGGTGACCTATGGAGCAGGCTACCAAGGACAGTAGATGTTAGCATTGTTTGGATATGCTTTTTATTCTTTTAAAAAATTATTTAAGTTTTGTGAATTTCATACATGAGTACTATTCCCTCTCCTCTCCTCCCTTTAATTCCTCCTGTGTCTCTTCTGACTCATCAAATGTGTGGCCTCTGAGCTTTAAGTAATCTTTATATATATATATATTGTGTGTGTGTGTGTGTATGTGTATGTGCATATATATATATAATATCACATGTACGTTTATAAATACTATCTGCTGAGTTCATTTACTGCTTGTTTGTATATATTATATATAATATATATATATGTCTAGAGCTGACCATATGGTCCATACAAGATATTAGAATGGGGTGCTAGACCCTGAAGATGACTGCTTCTCCCTCTCTTGGAAGCTATTAATTGCCCAAAGCTCTTCATCTGGTGTGACGACTTGTGAGGTTTTCCATACCCACACTGACAGGGAAATTTCTGCTGTTATTGTTCAGGTCTTGTTTAGGTAGCTGTACTGTCAAGATTTCACAGGCACAACCTCCTGTTGTGCACAGAAGATATCCTCTCTCCACAGAAAGCCTGCTAACTGTGGTTCCTACAGTCTTTTTGCCCGACTGAACCTTAGGAGTAGGGCATGTGTTGTAGATGTATTATTTGGGGCTGGGCACCCATGGTCAGTTGTCTGCATTTTGACTGTGGATTTCTGTAATAGTGTTTATTACAGAAAGAAGCTTCTTTGATGAGTTGTAGGAGCTACATTTACCTGTGGATATATGGACGGGTATTTAGCCTGCAGTTTTAGCTGATTTTTCTGACCCTTGCCGTCCTCTTCATGATACTAACCTATCCCTATTAGATTGTTAGGACACTACCTAAGTTTCCTGCGCCATCTGTGTTTCCTAAACATCTGGAAAGGTGCTGAGCACAAAGAAGTGAGTCAATATATGTTAACACTTATTGCTTTTAACACACTAATGTGAGAAATTCTGAATTTACCAAAGACAGGTTAATATTGTTGCTCATTCAAGCAAGTTTTGGGAAATCTCTAATTCCCTGGTTTGTCATAAGTAATTTAAAAAACAGGTTTTCCTCCTATCTTCTCTTTTGCTATTATGGTATCTTTATTTAACCTTGATTACAACTGTCAAGTGTATTAGTTGTCTTTTAAATTGTTGCAATGAAATACTTGACAGAAGCAGATTAAGGAAGAAGTGTTTATTGAGTCACAGTTTGAGATTGCTGGCCATAATTGTAGGGAGTTTAGAGATAGGAGCGGGAGGCAGCTGGTATTCTTGCCAGGCTCCTGCAGAGAATGCTGGTTTATTTACAGTTTCACTGCTAAGATAATTTTGTTCTCAGATCCCCATGTTGTGTGTGAAGTCTCACTTACATTACCTCAGCTGAATCAGCTAGCGGAGGAACTTTGGCTGTTTTCCAGGTTGACCTCTCAGTTCTGAGGGCTGAGGTGGAGGCACAGATGCTCAGATATATTTTTTTTTTCTTTTAAAGAAGAAAGCTCTCAATCTATTAGTTAACAAAGGACCACAGGCAACTTGTGAGCCATTAGAATTTCCACAAAAAGAGGTGGACTTCAGAACTCAGAGAAAGGATCTTTTAAAAAGACGTTAAAAACATTTGCATGCTTGAGAGCACACACACACACTCACATGTGACATATATACTTACATGCACAAACACACTCAGACACACATACATGATCACATGTGACACATACATGTATGCACACACACATACATACATGATCACATGTGACACACCCATGCACACTCATGTACCCAGAATTAACTTTATCACTTTGAACTGTAGCCAATTTGGTAAACTGAAACCTCTCTATGTGACCACAATCTTCAGTCTTTCTACCTGTTAGGCATCCCTTCCTATCTGATTCTTTTCCAATTTCCTAACCCCAGTTCCTCCACCAATTTATTATTACCCATATATCAGAGTCACTTTTTTCCCCCTTCCCTGGCTCCCTTTCCTGAAATAATGTTCAATAACTTTTTTACAGTCTCGTCTCCTTGTCACTATAAACTCTTAGTAACCTATTTGCCCATAAAGCACTCAGAAAGAAACTTCTTACATTTTCCTATGTATTTCATGGAAAGGAAAGACATCTTTGATAAAGCAACAAAAAGAAAAAAAAGAACTCCCACAGTTTTGTACCCTACCATATATATGACAAGGTCAGCGCACTCTACTGGTACCACACACCACTCAAGATCACAGTACATTTCACTGTATTCACACCTGCAGCTAGGTAATGAATGTGCTTCAATTCTGGCTGAAGGAATTGTTTTTTTAAAAAAGAAAGAAAGAAAGAAGAGAGAGAGAGAGAGAGAGAGAGAGAGAGAGAGAGAGAGAGAGAGAGAGAGAAGGAAATCTCAGAACACAAAGCAATTATAAGTTTGAGATGGAATGATTATGATCAAATTTTTTCCCATCTCTCTTTTGCCTGAGCCTTCAAACTATGATCAGTTAAATAATATGCCTGAGATTTATGTGTGTTGGGCTAATAAAACCATGTCCATCCCAAGAGGGTATTTGTTAGGATTAAATAAGATGAAGTTTGGGTAAGTATTTGGAAATATAGTGCTCATTATTTTTAATTGAGAATTTATTTCTTTGAGTAACCTTCCTGTTTAGCCCTCAAAATCATGTTCTTCAATCCATTCAGCTGGTTTTAAAATCCATTATACAGTGATCAGAATGACTATGGTAATATTCTCTGTAGCATGTCTGATATTTCTTCTTAGGAACAGCTCAACGGATGATAACTTGTTCTGTTTGAAATAGACTATGTTGTTTATCAGACTGTTTATTATTCTTCGTGTTGTTGGCACACATTTTTTTTTTTAATCTCCATTGGAAAATTATGTTGAAAACAGTTCTTTTATTTCATAAGCCTTCTGGTTCCTTCAATCCTCCCTTCCCCTTTCCACAGGACTCTCCAAGCTTTGCTTAATGTTTGGATGTGGGTCTCTGAATCTGTTTCCATCAGTTGCTTGATGAAGCCTCTCTGTCGACAGTTATGCTGGGCTCCTGTCTACAAGTATAGCAGAGCACTATACATAGTAAACAGTGTCATAAAGAGTGTCAGGGTGGGCTTCAGCACATCACATGGGTCTCAAGCTGGGCCAGTTACTTTTTGTCCCTTTCCTCAAACTCTGTTCCATCTTTTACCCTGCACATCTTGTAGACAGGACAAGTTGTGGGCTTAAGGTTTTGTGGCTGGGTTAGTGAACCAGTTCCTCTATTGAAAGTCTTGCATGGTTACAGGAGGTAACCAACCAGTTCATGCTCCATATTTTCCATTGCTAGGAGTCTTAGCTAGTGCCCCCTCTTATTCCAACTAATGTGGGCTCATAGGGCTCATAGAAACTGAGCTGCCAACCTGAGAATATGCATGGTGCAGACTAGGCCTGTGTAACAGTTATGCAGCTGAGTTTTCATGTGGAACTTCTATAGTGGGAGCAGGGGCTGTCTGGTCTATGACTACATTGCCTGACTTTGGATCCTTTCCACTACATCGGCTGCCTTATCTAGCCTCAGTAAAAGATGCATCTAGTCTTATTGCAACTTGATATTCACGGAAGGCCTCTTCTATCCTGAGGAGAAAGGGATGAGGTGCAAATGGGGGTATTGAGAGAGAGGGACTGAGGGGAGCAGGGAAAGGGAAGCTGCTATCAGGATGTAAAGTAAATAAAAATTAATTTTAAAAGAATATTAAATATCTAGTATTAAATTGAGAATCCGTGGTATCAGTAGTCTTTCTGTTATTGATGATGATTTGATAAAAAATATTTTTTTCTAGTAAAATTCCAAAACATTATTTAGCAGTGAGATCCTACCTTCCCACATATCCAAGAAACATCTTTATTCTAGTATAGGTTTCTTCATTAACATGCCTAAATTAACCTAGGCATTTCTCTGTATTTTTACCTTATAAGTATTCTGAGTTTGGTATTTGTCTCTTGTCTCCTGTATGTATGTATGTATGTATGTATGTATGTATGTATGTATGTATTTACTTAGCTAGCTAGCTAGTTACTTAGTATATGTATATGATGGTGGTTTGTGTGTGTGTCTGTGTGTGTGTGTGTGTGTGTGTGTGTGTGTGTTATGAAGGTATATGTACCTATGCATGCACATGTAGAAGTCAGAGGAACATTGGTGACCTTTTCTTGGCTCTTTACTTGATGTTTGAACATAGGCTGTTTCTACAGACATCAAGTCTCTTTATTTGATGTTTTAGCATGGGGTCTATTTTCAGACATCAAGTGACATTTCTGCTTGGTTGGCAGACCAGCAAGCTCCAGTACCCACCTGTCTCTTCCTCACAGATGTTTGAGGTGTAGTCACATGAGGTGATCGCTTGCTGCTATTTAGTGTTGAGGATTTAAACTCGGGCCCTCCTGCCCTCACGCTTTTCCCTTCTCTTCCAGCACCCTCCCCCATGCCCCTTCATATACAGACTCTTTAAGTAGAAACCTTTTTATTGACCTTCAAAACTTCTGATCACCACATACTATATACAGAGAAAACCAAGGACGGATTTAGTGGTTAATTAATATCTAATCTATAGTCCACTGCATAAAGCACGGCAGTGTTATTGCTATTGATTGTGGACCATCCGCATGTTCTTATTCAAGCCGTTCATCACCATCTAGTAAGAATGTCATTGCAATAGAGGATAGGTCTAAATAAAACATACTTGAACATTTATTAGAAACTCTTACTCACAATTGTATCTACCAGTGTGCTCATAATCTTTAAGAGCTAGCTTCTAGAGGAATACAGAAAGATGAAAATGTAGTGAGTTTATTTGTTGTGTTGCTGACTTTTCTGGTGTAATATTTTCAACACGGCCAATTTTAAGCTACAAATACTCATGTGTCTTATCCAAAGTAGGGAAAGTATTAGCACAAGTGGATTCCGAGGTCCCCAGACACTGCCAACTGCTCCTATTGTGGTTTGCAGGAGTCATTCAGCAGGCTTGGTAGAACTGCATTCTAAGGTTTTCAGTTGTTCCTTGGCTGCCTACTACACACAGCAGTATTAAATCAAGGACATTAAAGCATGAGACTGCTAGCCTGTTTAACAATGTCCTTCAACAAAACTGTTAAGATTATCGTGAACTTTTTCCTCGGAAACACTTTAAAATTCCTGTAAAATATGAAAATCCTGGGAGAATACCTTTTGAACCTACTGTGATAATCATAATTAAAGGCTCTATTATACATGATAAACTGACATTTTCATGTAAAAATGGGCACATATATCTAGGAATATTTTAGGCTTTCATGCTAACTACTTCTTTTTAAAAACATTTAAGCTCAGATTGTAATGGCAAATCTTCAGAACTTAACCTGTTTAAAGTAAGTTATACACTTCCAGACTAATGTAATTTGGGGATACTGGTTCAATGCTATCCGTTGGTAAAATCAAGCAAGGGAAGGCCGATTCAGCAGTCCATAAACGTCCCAACAATTGTGGCTTTAGCTAAATTAAGAGTATTAAGACCTATTTAATCTATAATATCACTTCTGGTAATTTCGTGGATTTATTTATTTATTTATTTATTATTTATTTTGGTTTTTCGAGACAGGGTTTCTCTGTGTAGCCCAGGCTGTCCTGGAACTCACTTTGTAGACCAGGCTGGCCTCGAACTCAGAAATCCACCTGCCTCTGCCTCCCAAGTGCTGGGATTAAAGGCGTGCGCCACCACCGCCCGGCTGGATTTATTTTTTTACCAAGAGAGATAAGTATTTTATTAGTGATCAAATTTGGGGATAATTTTAAACCACAACTACATAATATACAAAGAGGAAAAGAAATTCCACAGATATACTGTGTATGTATTTACCCTCAAAAAGTCAAGATGTCCTGACATCTCACAATATAAAATAATTAAGAATCAAAATTAATTGCATTTATGACAGTGTAATTTTAAATAACTTTACATGTGTTTAAGTATGGCTTTCCAGATTTTAATTTCAGAAGACTTTTTAAATGAACATAATACTTTATTAAATTATTGTATTACTGTTTATAAGAATTGGAGAAGTCTTATCTCACTATAGCCATGTGGTCACATAGTAAGACAAACAAACAAGCTTTTCAGCCTCTTGTATCAAAGTTCTAAACTCATTCATGATTGGTAGTAACCCTTATGACCACCTAGGTAATAGGCCATCAAGTATTAGGTTTTCACATGTGGATCTTAAGGAGACTCAGATATTCAGACTACAGCAGTATGAGCTATGAAAATCTAAATCCAAAGACAGACTTCTATTACACTCAGATAATATGTAAATTTAAAACTGAAACTGTATGTTTTTAAGTAGTGCATAGAAAATGAAATGTTTTATGTCAGATGAAATGGAGTCAATATTCAGAAAATTCTTGGGTGCTTCAATGCAAGTGCAAGAACAGAATTTCCCTAAAAAGCCTTTTATGACTCCTGCTAAATAACCAAGCCATGTTTAGTTTACAAGATTCAGACATTACTACTTTGTATCAATTGAAATTCGAAGGCCCCGAATTTTGTATACAAGGGCAAAGTCATTTTTTTCATAATCTGTTGATGGAATATGAAAAACATTTGTACTATTTAAAATGAACCTAGCTTTTAGGTAAATAGGAGACCAGCTGTTTTTCTTCTATCCCATTGAATATAGAGTTTAACTTTAGTGATTCCTATTATTCATATCACTAAAGCTACATGAAAGTATGTATATTCAATTAAAAGCACGCAGAACAGTAGAACATTCTAACTAATATATGCAATAAAACTAAGGAGATAATCTTTGGAAGCTATTGGGTAAACAAATTTACAAGTGCAAATTCTAACTTAATTAAAAATATCAGTTTGAGAATGTATCACCTAACCGTGGGAAGCCTTGTGGGTAGACACGTGTGTAATCTTCATGAGAGAAGTTAAGTGTTGACATGACTACCTGCTGACATCCTCACTTACTATAAATGGGCCGAGCACTTCCTATAAATGGCTCTGGTCAGTTCTTTTTTACAAAACGAGTGCTAAATCATTTGTATGATGAATAAAGCTAAGAACTTTCCAAGAATAAATGGGCATAAGTACAGTTGGTGTGTGTCATTATAAGCTGATACCACTCTATGGAAGTCAAAATAGAGTCAGATAGCTCTGGTTTTATTGGAGTATACTGTTGTGCCAGGAAATGTTCCTGAACTCCAAAAAGACCACCAAGGAGCTGATTCCGATATAATCACGTTAGGGTCTCTTTATTACAAGTTTGAGCTTGGGCTCCCTGCCAACCATGACACAGCAGGAAGGTGGATCCCTCAGTCTAGTCTTAGGCACGCATTTATAGAAGCATGAAGCAGGTATCTAGTCTGGCACACATCTGATTCCGGGGGCCATATGGCCTTTTATATAATTGTCTGGTACTAGGAGCCAAACCATAAACTTAACTTCTGCATTTTTCCTGATTGGTGGTTGTTAGGAAGTGAAGTGTCAGGGGCAGGCTTGTAACCTGGAGGTGCAGGTTTGTTGGGGAATAACCTGGAAACTGGTGTTAGATGCAGATGTTGTGGTATAGCCTGGAAACTGACACTAGTAACCAGCTTGTTAGTTAACTTGAATTCAACCTTAGGTCAGGTTCCCTAAGATGGCATCTGAACCCAAAAGACTAGTTCTCTCAGTACAACATGGACTTAACTTTTATTAAAGGAATTGTTTATAAGAGTTACTGAAAATCATACTGGAAATGAGAGAGTTTATATAACACAATGGTCAAACTTTATTACAAAGCCTAAAGCCCTGTGATCATTTTTGCAAATGGACACATTGAAAATTACAGCAGGGTTTCTCAGCAGGATCATTTGTAAAAGAAGTTATAGGGAGAAAAAAGTATCTAATATAATACAAAGGACAACTTCACAGAAACGTTTTCATTCTTGGTAACCTTGCCATGATCAAATATCAGCTCTTTGACTCTGTGAGGTTAATGGGACATTGCATTAGGGCACGTCCCCACTGAGAGTCAGAATATTTTTAATTCACAGAAATGGGTTCATAAACATAATCTGTTATTTTATACTTGTCTAATACAGAATTATAATTTCTGAATAGATGACATTCTTCAGACAATTTGAATTTTAGATCGTCATCTAACTTAACAGTGTCATAACTAAGTCTATGATTCTTCTGAAGCATGTCTCAGTTTCACAGATCCATCACTTTCTAGATCCACACACCCTGCCTCTACCACTACTGTGCCATTCAACCTCATTATCATTGCCCAACGTAAAAATCTGTTCCTCAGTCGCTGTCTACCTGATTTTACATCTTTAAGAAACTGATTTTTGTTTTCATTCTTGACTCAATGATATTCTATGTTCCTACTCTAACTGCTGATTTCTTATCTTTCTTCATTCTTATCTCTTTGTCTTTCTTCCTGGTAGCGAGGCATATATATTTAATTCCAAATGATTTTAATTTTTTATCATCCATGTTATGAGTATGATATAGAAAGAACACTGTATTTGATGGTAGCCAGTTTTATCAAGTGGGGATAGGAGTCTTTCTCATCCCATATTTCTTGACAATTAACAGAAGACATGCTGGAGGTTTACAAAGTACATTGCTATAGAGCCCAAGCAGCCATCTTCACCATTTGAACTTCATTGGAACAAGAAGATGGCTAGTTTCACTCACAGATTGCTATGGTTAATGACCTGACGTGCGGGGTCTTGGTTATTCATGGGGTTCAAAGGGGGACTGTCACCAGCTACCTGAAAAGGGGGAACATGGGCCGAGAGAGAAGAGATGAAAGCCCTGCATGGAACTTTGTCAAGGCTTTACTTAATGGGGAGCAGTTCACAATATATAGTCATAGGCAAGACAGAAAGAAGGGCAAAGGTCTTCTGCCCGGAGCCATCTAGCCCCCAGGAAATGCCAGACTTTCTTTAAGTTAGTGAGACCTGAGTTCTGAGGGGGCCTATTCTTTAACCTGGTACTGATTAACCTTCCCAGAACAGCAGGTAATTCCCTGAGGCTCTCTTGGAACAATGGGTAGTTTCCTGGGCTTATCTCTTGACAGAACAAGAGAATCTTCTTTGGTCGAAGGTCAGGTTTTCCCAAAGGAGGCAGTTTCTCATAAAGGCAGTTCACAATTTTCATAAGCTGGGATGGTGGTCCAGGGTCCCCAACAGGTTAACATCCAGCAGCTCAAACATTCCTAGTCACCTGATCCTACAGAATATGTATCTAACAAAATGTCTAAGAAAAGTAGCTTCCAACAAGGGGCAACATATGCTATGATGGTCAGCATATGTCCCATGCTTTTGGGGAAACATCTGATTTCTTCCCACGTTTAGCAATGAAAAGTCTCCTTTTCTATAAGATCAAATGGGTCTTAAACCACCACTCCATGACTAGTTCTATTTTTCTGAAAGAACTAAACTGAAAAAGTACTTGTCTATTCAACTGCCATAAATATTTACACAGCATACCACAAACTATATAGACTTTTACAATAGCTTTAATTCTTTTTTATTTTATTTTATTTTTTTTATTTTTTTTATTTTTTTTATTTTTGCTTTAATTCTTAAAATCTATGACATATGTACAGAGTAAAACATGACCAGACCCACCCCATTTCACCTCTCCAAGTTTTCTATATCTCTCAACTTCATGCTTTCATTCTTAAAAATTACCTTTCGTTAAAACTCTAAGTCTACTGAGTGCTGTTCATATGTACCTGGTCTAAGGCTATCCAGTGAGGCATGGGAATCCTAACCGTCCCCACATTGTCAGGAGTACCACTTAACATCTACAGCCAATGACTCTTCAGTATGGAATGGAGCCTATGGTGCACCTCTTCCATCTGTGCTTGAATCCTGGCTCCTTTGATCCGGTGCAGGTAACAAGTAATTCGAGTTCATAAGTGCAATGGCCGTCTGGTTTGTAGCACTTCTTTGCATTCTTATCTGGCTCTTACATTTTTCTGCTTCCTCTTTCCCAGTGTTCTTTGAGCCTCATTGCTGAGTGGAGATGGGCTTGATACTAAAGTCCTGAGGGTTGATCTCAGTCTTTTATTCTCGGAACTTTGACAGGTTTTGAGTCTCTGCTGTCATCTCTCAAAAGAAGTCTCTCTGATGGAGGTTGCAAAAAATCCCAGGTATATAGCTATAAACATGAATCATTTGCAGTGATTATAACACATGTAATTTATTCATTAACTTCTACATGGTCTCATCTCTATTCTTTTTTTTAAATTGGATATTTTATTTATTTACATTTCAGATGCCATCCCCTTTCTCCATTTCCTCTCCGTAGAAATCCTCTATTCCACCCCCCCTCCTCTTTTTTTGCTTTTATGCCATTTTAATTACAGGCAAGTATTAAGATCAGTTCTAGTTTGAGGAACTAGCAATACAATAGATGCACATAGTCAAGGAACAAGCAAGACAATAAACACAAATAGTCAAAGAACAAGCAAGGCAATAAACAACATTCTGTTCAACATTCCCATGATCACTGTTTCTAAGGGCTTATCAGGATGACCAAACTATCTGAGCCTACTTCCCTGGCTTAGCCCAAAGTCATTTTCATGTCTGAAGCCTACTTCCTGTTCTAGCCTAAAATTTAGATTCCTACCTGAAATTACTTCTTTGTTCTAGCCTAATATTTAGATTCCTGCCTGAAATTGCTTCTTTGTTGTAGCCTAATGTCAGCTTCCTGCCTGAAGCCCACTTCCTTGTCCTTGGCCAATGTTATACTCCTGCCGAGCAGCCCATTTCCTTGTCCTTGGCCCATGTCAGATTCTTGCCAAGCAGCCCCAAAAGCTCTCTGCCTCTCCCCCTTAACAAAGAAAATAAAATGGCACGGAATGTGTTGCCTGTGTGAATGTGTTGAATAGTTCATTTAAATGGCTCACTCAGCCAGTTTTTACTTACAGAATTGAAGATCTTTTTCCTAAATGCATAATTATTCTAATCTGTTCCTCTAAATATATTCAGAGATTTTGTTTCTATATCGCAAATTTCACTCTTTACCTGACAATAAGCAGAAATAATTTCATTCCACCAATGAATTAGTTTTGGGACAAAATACT